>OZ035833.1:10171914-11371914 GCA_964034765.1 Knipowitschia caucasica | reverse complement strand
TCTCTGCGCGACTTATTAAAATTTTGGAATAGAGCCATATCACGTGAGTGATTTATTTGGGCTTTCCCCCTTCATCCCCCCCCCCACCTCTCCTGCTGCTGCAATATTTATGACAAAACACTCTGCAAATTATTCTGGTCACGGTTTTGGGCTGACAACTGTCTGGGAGCGCGCTGGAGTGGCTCTGCTTCCTACAGTGCACGGGAGATAGCGCAGCGCATGGACGGACACCTGCAGTAGGATGTAAAGAGGGAATTCCCACTCAGCCAAAACAGGTAAGTTGCCGAGACACAAACACACACACGGTGATACTCTCATACACCAACACACACTCTCACAACTCACACACACACACACACTGATACTCTATAACAACACTCACACACGCAACTGGACGGCAGCACTTGGACACGCACAGTGATTTGGGATTTCTGGTCACAGCACACTGACTGGACATGTGGGTGCTGGCAGAAGAGATTTGGGAGAATAGGCCGAGGAAAACAGCATAAATACCCATCCATCCTGGGCTTGGACCCCAACCCAAATGAAAAAGCACCCTCTATAATGTGTGTGTGTGTGTGTGTATTATGCAAACTACTGTAATTTACAATGATTGATCCCTGTTTATAATGAATGAATGAAATGATGGCAATACTAGCAGCAGCGCAGCCAGCTGTAGTCCCGATAAGCCTCGGTCAACCCACAAGTCACCACGTTCCAAGAGAAAACCGTATGCGTATTTGGTGGAGCGTTCCAAACTGATGCTGAGGAAGAAAAATGAACTAATTTACATTTACAAGATGTGATGTACGCGCTTCTTCGGCGGCTCAGTCTCATGCACAATGCTACAGTCAACATGCAAGCGCAGCTGTTGTTGCTCCTAAAAAAAGGAAGAAAAAAGAACGCGCGTACTCACACAAATATTACAGTATTTTAGAACCAGGTAGTAATAACCTTTAGTGTCTATGGCTTGACGTTTACGTGGCCGTTCTCGGACAGTCTTGGGGGCTTTTTTCTTCTGTTTTTTTTTTTTTTTTTTGCTGCCTGGGTTCATTCATTTAGTGAGCGTAGAGAGCGATATTCCCCTGAGTGCGTAAAATGAGCTATGAAGTTAACGGTCTCTCAGCGGCATGTCTGTAACTGCCACACGTGTGGTTCCATGCAGTTAAGGAGAAAAATAAAAAACACACAAAACTCTCCCCATCTCCCGCAGTTCATTGGTTAGGTGAAACCCAAAGAAACGCAATCTTGGTAGTCAATTCATATGTATTTATTAAAAAATAAAGAACGTATGGGGACTGTATAGGTCTATAATGGATGAAAGGCAAGGTCACTGTGTCATCCAGCCAACTTCTGCTCCACCAATACAAGGCTTGATGTATCTTTCTCAAAACCTCTGACATCTAATTGTTACATTTTGCATACATGTTTTTGTCACATTTATTCACTCTTTGGATTTCTCTCTGGTCTGTCCCTGGTTTCATCTCTCGTCTCTTTATGGTTTCGCTCTGGCCTCACCCTCTGGTCTCTTTGGCCTTTCACTGGTCACTGATCTCTCTCACTGGGCCTCTCTCTGTTGTCTCTTTCGGTCTCTCTCTGGTCTCTTTTGGGTATCATTTTTGGTCTTACTCTGTTCTCGCTTATGTTCCTTATCTGGTCTTTCTCTGGTCTCTCTCGGCCTCTCTCTGGTCTCTCTCTAGTCTCTCTTCGGCTCTCGCTCCGGTCTTCTGGTCCCTCGCTCGCTCTCTCTCCGGTATCTCTCTGTCTCTCTTCTATGCTCTCTCTCGGTCTCTCTGGTCTCTCTATTTGGTCTCTCTCTGGTCTACTTCTCTTTGCTCTCTCTCCGAACCTCTCTGGTTCTCTTTGGCTCTCTCTGCTCATCTCCGGTCTCTCTCCAGTCTCTCTCTGGTCTCTCTCTGGTCTCTCTCTCTGGTCTCTCTCTGGTCTCTTCTCTGGTATCTTCTCTGTTCTCTCTCACTCTCTCTCTCTGTGTGTGACTACCAACACAACTTGCACTCATTGACGGGGCAGTAGTAAAACCACAAAGCACAAAAAGGTCAGACTGATTCTACAAAACGGACTGAAGTGTTAGTAACAACATTGATCAGCCAGCACATTTCTATCAATTAATAGAACTTCTGATTCCCCAGTATCCAGTGAAGCTTCTTCCTCTGCTCCGATGCCGCTCCTGCTTGGTCCTCGATGCTCATGGTTCTCAACACAGTGAGGAACAAACTATGTTTATTTTGGAAAAAAGTGCACCCAAAACACACTGTTGTCTCTCGTGAAACATGGTCCCAGTAAGTGCAATGTTTAGAAGAAGGGAAGAAAAGAAGTTCTTTTTTTCATTTGTATTAGCGCTGCTCCCCAAAACCCAAACAAGGACAAGCACTGGTCCCAGATAATTGAATCATATAATAGACAATGTAAGTGGGCAATTTATAGAGATGGAACATGATTCAGAACTTCATGTGGAAAAGAAAGAGTCATTAGAAGCAGCATCCTTTCCAACACAGAGAGCTACTTCCGAGGACAAAAAAAGATTAGAGAGCTACTCTTTAAGCGGGGGGAAAAAATCAGGGGAAAAAAATAGCTGTTGTGAATAGTAGTAGCCAAGACCACTCTAACAAGACCCATCTAATCCAACAACCCACCCATTACCAGTATAGTCTTGGTCTTGGCTCTGACTTGGGACTGGTGATCTTGAACTGGTAGATGGGTGGGTTGGTTGGGATAGATGGGTCTGTTAGAGTGGTCTTGGCTTCTACTATCAAAAACAGCTATTTGTTTTCTGATTTTTCCCCTTAAAGGAGTAGCTCTCTATCTTTTTTTTGTCCGGAAAGTAGCTCTCTGTGTGAAAGGATTGCTGCTTCTAATGAGCTCTTTCTTTTCCTCAGTGGAAGTTCGAAGCAGGTTCCATCTCTATAAATTGCGCCCACTTACATTGTCTTTATATGAAAAATTCAATTATTTGGTGACCAGTGCTTTGTCCTTGGTTTGTTTTGAGCCAGCGCTTAATACAAAGAAAAACAGGAAACATTCTTTCTTCCCTTCTTCTAACTTTGCACTGACAGGGACCATGTTGCCGGAGGGACAACGTGTGTTTTGAGTGCACTTTCATAAAAAAATCATAGTTGTACCTCAGGGCTGTGAGAGAACCATGAGCACCGAGGACAGCTGGCCATCCCGCTCACCCCCCCCATCCTCCCCCCCACGACCCCTCCCACGCGGCAGAAGCTTCACTGATATTGGCGATCAGAAGTCTATTACTGGGTAGAAATGTGCTGCTGATCAATGTTGTTACTAACACTTCAGTCCGTTTGTAGAATCAGTTCTGACCTTTTTGTGCTTTTGGTGATTTTACTCATGCCCCGTCAAGGGAGTTTGCTAAGTGTGTGTGGTGTCATCACAGAGAGAGAGAGTGGAGAGAGACAGAGCGCGAGACCAGAGCGAGAGACCAGAGAGGACCAGAGGAGAGAGCCAGGAGAGAGACCAGAGAGATAGAGACTGGGAGGTGAGAGACCCGTGAGATGGCAGAGGAGCCCAAAGAGAGACCAGAGAGGGAGTTCGGAGAGAGAGCAAGAGAGAGACCAGAGGAGAGACAAAGAGAGAGACCAGAGAAGAGACCGGAAGAGAAGCAGAGAGCGAGAGAGGACCAGAGAGATACCGGAGAGAGAGCAGAGAGAGGGACAGAGAGACCGAGAGCGATGAGCCGATGAGAGTGACTAGAGATGAGACCAGAGATGGAGGCCGGGAGAGACAGAGAAAGTACAGATAGGGACTTAAGCGAGTACAGAGTAAGACCAAAAAGATACCAAAGAGACCAGAGAGAGTCGGAAAGAGACAACAGAGAGAAGTCCAGTGAGAGAGATCAGTGACCAGTGAAAAGGCCATATGAGAGACCAGGAGGGGGGAGGCCTGAGCGAACCAGAAAGAGACGAGGAGGAAAACCTAGACAGACAGAGAGAAAACAAAGAGGATAATTGACAAATACATGTATGCAAAAAATGTAACCATTAGATTTCCGAGGTTTTGAGAAAGATACATCATGCTGTATTGGTGGTGCAGAAGTTGGCTGGATGACACAGCGGAACTTTCCCTTTTCTTCCATTGATGACCTATAACAGTCCCCAGACGTCTCTTTTTTTAAAATAAAATAATAAGGAATTGTCGTCTTGTATGTGCTGTCTGTCCTTGACCCATGACGGGGAGATGGGAGAGTTTTGTTGTTTTGTATTTTTTTCTGCCTTAACTGCAGGGAACCATCAGTTGTGGCAGTTCAGTCATTGCCGCTGAGAGACCGTAACTTCAGAGTTCATGTGTACGACTCAGGGGAATATCGCTCTCTACGCTTCACTAAAATGATGAAACCCAGCAGCAAACAGAGCCAGACTTGTCCGAGATCGCCACGTTAACGTCAAGCCATGAGACAAAGGGTTATTTACTACCTGTTTCTTAAAATACTGTAATATGTTGTGTGAGTGACAGCGCGTTCTTTTTCTTCTTATTGTTAGGAGCAACAACGAGCGTGGCGCATGAAGTGACTGTTGCAGTGTGCATGTGACTGGAGACGCGTGAGAGAGAGACGCGTCATCACAGTCTTTGTAAATGGAAAATTAGGTCATTTTTCTTCTCGCATCCTGTTGGAACGCTCCAGCTCAAACTAGCATACGGGGGTTTTTTCTCTGGACGTGGGACTTGTGGGTTGACCGAGGCTTGATTCGGAGACTTGCTGCTGCTGCTGCTGCTGTATGTGCCATCATTTCATTCATTCATTATAAACAGGGCATCAATCCATTGTAATTTACAGTAGTTGCATTAATATCCACACACACACACAACATTAGAGAGGGTGCTTTCATTTTTGTCAAGCCCAGGATGGGTGGGTATTTATGCTGTTTGTTCCTCGTCTATTCATCCCAAATCTCTTTGCAAGACCCACATGTCCAGTCAGTGTGCTGTGACCGAAATCCAGTAATCACCTGTGCGTTGTCCAAGGGCGCGTGTCCAGTGTGCGTGTCGGGTTTGTGTGTATGGAGAGTATCAGTGTGTGAGTGTGTGTGTGTGTGTGTGGGGGGGTGTGTGGTATGATGAGTTATCACAGTGGGTGTGTGTGTGTTCATCCTTTGCAATTACCGTTTTGCTGAGGGGAATCCCTTCTTTACATCACTACTGCAGCGTCGTCCGTCCATTGCGCTGCGTATCTCCCGTGCACTGTAGGATGCAGAGCCACTCCAGCGCGCTCCCAGGACAGTTGTCAGCCCAAAAAACGTGACTGGAATAATTTTAGAGTGTTTGTCATAATATTTGCAGCAGGCAATGGACGGCTATAGGGGTGGGGGGGGGGGATGAGGCGGCGGCGAAAGCCCAAATAAGCACTCTCTGATATGGCTTACTTATGTCACAAATGTAGAAAGTCGCGCAGGAGAAGGCGGTGTTGCTTCTTTTGAAATATATCCCATTCAGCACCAAGCAAGCGCGATCAGGACTTTTCACGCGTGGTCCTGTCTATTCTGCGTTATGGCCGTGCTTGCGGAGGAGAGAGCGAGTACATGGGAGGAGGAGGTGACAGAGGGCGCGCTTGAGGAGAGAGTGAGGAAGAGGAAGGGGAGTTGAGGGGGGAGGGGGCCACTGCTTGCCGCTGTGCTGTAGCTGCTGCTGTGGTGTGTGATAGGGTAAAAAGCGACTCACAAGGGACGACCTGAGATTCCGCAAGGTGAACGAGCTGTGTTTTAATTTTACGAGATTTTTCACTTACTACTTACTCTCTCCCCCTGTGCTCCAATCTGATTGACTGAGGTGGGTGGTCCATTTTAATCTTTTTTCGGATTCTAAAAAAGAAAATCTGATCCAAGATGTGACAGAGGATCATACGATACATCATGTAAAAGCTATTTGACTGTGTGGTGAGAGATAAAAACTAGAGAGGATCAGAGCGAGCGAACTGAGGGAGACCAGCGAGAGTACTAGAAAGAGACCAGAGAGAGAGACCAGAGAGAGGCTCTTATAGAGAAGAGATAAGAAGAGACCAAAGAGAGGACAGAGAGACTAGAATAGACCCAGAGAGAGATCTGAGAGAGGACGGAAATCAATCAGAGCGTTGAGACAGGTTCATTTTACAATATCTGTTGATGTTGTGTCTGCAGTTGTAATCTAAACAGTGAGCGAGATCCAAGGAATGAGACTAGAAAGAGAACAGAGACGGAGAAACAGTGATGACAGGAGAGAGAACCAGAGGAAGGTCTGGAAGAGAACAGAGATGGATTTTTACATAGTTTTAAATCTTTTGCGGCTTGAAAACTTAGGTAAACCCAGCTTTAAGACAATGATTCGGAACTTAATAAAAAAAATGAAATAGGAAGTGTTGTACTTCCATCTGGATCCTGCGGTGATGATTTTAAAATGCTCGGTTTGGAATCTAAACTAGATAACTTGAAATGATTCAGAGGATATAAAGTGGGGTGCATGAGTATCTTCTCTAGCTAATCCAGGCTGTTTGTCCCGACACAAAGAGTATTGAGGGAGTAAAAATGTTGTCAAGATACGAAAAATCTTATCTGATTTCAGTGCCTGTGGTAGAAGGGCCAGGTTGTCTCGTCAGTCCGAAATTTGGGCCGTGTGTAGTTTTGCTGCGCAGTGAGTGGTTTCAGTTCTAAATACATACTCACATTAATCGGTCGATGAAATAATTGATGGCGGCGTTAGATTGGGTTTACATTAAAGCCTGTGATCTAATGATTATTAACTAACTAACTTATTCTATGCAAAGGTAAGGTTTCTCACCATGATCTGTACTTTTTAGCAGGTTTTCCGACGTTTCGTCCTCAATCCAAAGGACATCTTTCAGGAATGAATTCTCAGACCGCCGCGTTGGAGTTTATAACCTAATCCTGATACTAAACTCTAATACAATTCTAAGGTTCTGTTTGAATGTAGAAGGGAAGAAGCAGGGTCTAACGACCCTGATCGAGGCTAACGACCTAACTCATTAGATGTCACAGACATATGTCCAATGTTATGGGTGTGTTTTTTAGGAGTCGTCCATAGATGCGAGTCCTCTTGTTTAAGAGAACGGTTTTGTTTCCTCACAAAAATGGCTTCTTTCACCCTCTCTCAAACCATTCTTCTCACCGAGCCAGAATTTTATCCTCTGTAAAATTGGTAGGCCTTGTAGGTTCTGTAGAGTTTGTTTGGTTTCTCCTAATATTGGGTCAGTGCACTCCTCTTCAATACATTTATACTGATTCACCACATTGTTCTGTTTGTGTCTGGGTGTTTTGTCTTTGAGGATTGCACTAATTTCTGTCTTAACGTGTTGAAAGTTTGAAAATACACGGGATTTTTGTGTTGCCTAATAAGATTCTTTGTAGTTTCTCTGAAACTCCCGCCACATCGGTAAGGACACCCCTCTCCCTCCTACTTTATTCTGTTGTTGGACTGTTGTCTCTGGCTGTCTCGTCTTTGTGGCTTTAGTAAAAGACCTCTTTGGGGTAGCCACATCTGGGAAAGGTCTCTGAAGATTGTTTGGTTTCTCTGTTCTTTCCCTCCGAGCTTGTGGGGCTGGTTGGGCGCGGTGTTTGATGCGTTCTAATGACCCCCGATGTTTGTGTTGTAGCGGATGATATTGAATCAAAGGCCATATGTGGTACTGGATTTTATAGGGTCAGTGTGTGTGGACTTTCTGAAGACCTCAGTCTCTAATTGTCGTTCTCAAGTTATGATGACCTCGGGTTTGGCCTTTTACTAAAGCTCAAGGACGAAGAAAGGCCAGAGACACAGGCTTGCCTCACATCTATGACGACATCACTAAAAACACGCCCTAACTTGTGGACAAGGTTCATGACATGCTAATGAGTTAGGGTCGTTAGCCTCAGCAGGGTCGTTAAGACGGCTCCCTTTCGACATCAACTGACCTTAGATTGTTTATGGTTTGTATCAGGATTAGGTTTTAAATCACCAAGCGCGGTTGAGAATTCATTCCTGAAGAAGTCCTTTGGATTGGAGGACGAAAGTCGGGAAAAACCGCTTAAAAAGTACAGATCATGGGTGAGGAATCCTTCCTTTGTTAGAAAAGTTAGTTAGTTAAAATCATTAACACAGCTTTAATGTAAACCCATTCTAACGCCATCATTTATTTCATGACCGATTAATGTGAGTATGTATTTTAGACTGAAAAACCACGTCATGCGCTGCCAAAACCTACACACGGCCATATTTTGGACTGGACGAGCACCTGGGCTTCTTACCAAGGATCCGATCAGATTAGGATTTTCGTATCTTTGACAACATTTTACTCCTCCAATACTCTTTGTGTCGGGAAAACAGCCTGGATTAGCTATGAGAAGATACTCATGCACCCCAGCTTTATTTCATGAATCATATTCAAGTTTTCTAGTTTAGATTCCAAACAGAGCATATTTAAAATCTTCACAGCGGATCCAAGATTGGTAGTACTACACTTCATATTTACTTTTTATTAAGTTTACGAATCATTGTTTAACGCTGGGTTACCTAAGTTTCAAGCCGCAAGAGGATTTAACTATGTAAAAATCCATCTCTGTTCTCTTTCTGACTTCTCTGGTTCTCTCTGGTCAGTCACTGTTCTCTCTCTGTCTCTTTCTAGTCTCAGTTCTGGTCTCTCTTGGTTTAGGATTACTACTGCAACAAACATTCAGTAGTGTAAAATGAACCTGTCTCAAACCGGTCTGATTGATTTCAGTCCTCTCTCAGATCTCTCTTGGTCTATTTCTAGTTCTCTTGTCTCTCTATGGTCTTCTTATCTCTTTCTATATAGCCTCTTCTCTGGTCTCTCTCTTGGTCTCTTTCAGTCTCTCGCTTGTTCTCTCCAGTCTCTCCTCTGATCTTCTCTTAGTTTGTATTTTCACACACACAGTCAATAGTTTTACATGTATCGTTTGACCTTGTCACATCTTGGATCAGATTTTCTTTTTAGGAGTCGTAAAAAAGATTAAAAGGACCACCCACTCCAGTCATTCAGTTTTGGAGCAGCAGGGGGAGTGGTAAGTAGTAAGTGATAAATCTCGTAACATTAAAACACAGCTGCGTTTCACCTTGAGAATCTCAGGTCGTCCTGTGAGTCGATTATTTACCCATCACCACATACAGCAGCAGCAGCAACCAGCAGCAGCGGGCAGCAGTGGCCCCTCCCCCCTCAACTCCCCTCCTCTCTCCTCTCTCCTCAGCGCGCCTCTGTCTCCTCCTCCTCCCATGTACTCGCTCTCTCCTCCAGCAAAGCTGGGCATAACGCAGAAAAGACAGGACCACGCGTGGAAAAAAGTCTGTCGCGCTTGCTGGTGCTGAATGGGAATTATTTTTCAAAAGAAGCAAACAACCGCCTTATCTGCGCGACTTATAATTTGTGGACATCAGTAATGCCATATCAGTGAGAGCTTATTTGGGCTTTCCTCCCCCTTCATCCCCCCCCCCACCCTCCTCCTGCTGCTGCCATATTTATGACAAAACTCTGCAAATTATTCTGGTCACGTTTTGGGCTGAAACCTGTCTGGAGCGCTCTGGTGTGGCCTCTGCTTCTTACAGTGCACGGGAGAAGAGCAGAGCTTGGACGGGACACACGCTGGTAGGATGTACGAAGGGAATTACCCACTCAGCAAAATGGTAAAGTGGCAGAGGACACACACACCACACACACTGTGATACTCTCATACCACACACAACACACACACACACACACACACACACACCTACTGATATCTCATACCACACACACACACCGCACTCACTGGACGCTGCACTTGGACACGCACAGGTGATTTCTGGATGTCCTGGTCACAGCACACTGACTGACATGTGGGTTGCTTGCAGAAGAGATTGGGGAGAATAGGACGAGGAAAAACAGACATAAATACCCACTCCATCCTGGCCTTGGACAAAAATGAAAAGCACCCTCTATAATGTGTGTTGTGTGTGTGTGTATTAATGACCACTACTGTAAATTACATGCTGATACCTGTTATAATGAATGATGAAAGGATGGCACATTCAGCAGCAGCAGCCGCAGCAGAGTCCCGAATCCGCCTCGGTCAAACCACAAGTCCCACGTCAAAGAGAAAAAACCCGTATGCGTATTTTGAGCTGGTGCGTTCCAACTGATGCTGGAGAGAAAAATGAATAATTTACATTTACAAAGACTGTGATGTACGCGTCTCTCGCCGGCGATACCAGTCACTTGCACACGCTACTGTCACATGCATGCCTCCACGCTCGTTGTTGCTCCTAAAAAAAGAAGAAAAAAGATCGCGCGTCCACTCACACAAACATATTACAGTATTTAAGAACAGGTAGTAAATACCCTTTTGTCTTCTTGGCTTGACGTTTACCGTGGCGATTCTCCGGACAGTCTTGCTCTGTTTGCTGCTGGGTTCATCATTTAGTGAAGGGGGCCGTAGGAGAGCGATAGTCCCTGAGTGCGTAAAATGAGCTCTGAAGTTACGGTCTCTCAGCGGCAGTCTGAACTGCACACGTGTTGGTTCCATTGCAGAGTTAAGGCAGACAAATAAAAAAACACAAAAACTTCCCATCTCCCGCAGTCATGGGTCTAGGACAGAAACAGCACATACATGTCAGTCAATCATATGTATTTTATTTAAAAATAGAGTATGGGGACTGTATAGGTCTTAATGGAAGAAAGGCAGTTCACTGTGTCATCCAGCCAACTTTCAGCTCACAATACAGGCATGATGTATCCTTTCTTCAAAACCTCTGAAATCTATTTGTTTACATTTTTGCTAGTACATGTATTGTATTTATCCTACTTGATTTCTCTCTGGTATGTCCCTGGTTTCTATCTGTCTCTTTGGTTTCGCTCTGCCTCCCCCTCTGGTCTCTCTTTGGCCTTCACTGGTTCACTGATCTCTCTCATGGTCTCTTCTTTGTCTTTTCCGTCTCTCTCTGGACTCTTTTGAGGTATCTTTTAGGGTCCTTACTCTGTTCTCGCTAGGTCCCTATCTGGTCTTCTCTGGTCTCTCTCCGGCCTCTCTCTGGTCTCTCTCTAGTCTCTCTCTCGGCTCTCGCTCCGGGTCTCTCTGGTCCCTCCTCTCTGCTCTCTTCGGTATCTCTCTGGTCTCTCTATCTCTGCCTCTCTCTCCGGTCTCTCTCTGGTCTCTCTCTGTGGTCTCTCACTGGTCTCTCTCTTTGCTCTCTCTCCGAACTCTCTCTGGTCCTCTCTGGGGCTCTCTCTGCTCTATCATCGGTCTTCTCTCCAGTCTCTCTCTGGTCTATCTCTGGTCTCTCTCTCTGGTCGCTCTATGGTCTCTCTCTCTGGTCTCTCTCTTGGTCTCTCTCCACTCTCTCTCTCTGGGAGTGATCACCACACACACTTGCATGCCCTTGACGGGGCAGTAGTTATAACACAAAAGCCACAAAACGGTCAGATGATTCTACAAACACATAAGGACTGGAAGTGTTAGTAAACAACATTGATCTGCAGCACATTTCTATCCCAGTAATAGACTTCTGATCTCCTGTATCCAGTGACAGCTTTCTTCCTCTGCTCCGATGCGCTCCAGCTTGTCCTCGGTGCTCATGGTTCTCAAACAGCCTGAGGAAAACTATGTTTATTTTATGAAGTGCACCAAAACACAATTTGTCTCTCCGTGCACTTGGTCCCAGTCAGTGCAATGTTTGAAGAAGGGAGAAAGAAGTTTCTTTTTTTTCTTTGTATTTAGCGCTGGCTCAAAACAAATCAAGGAACAAAGCACTGGTCCCATGATAATTGAATCGTATAAAGGACAATGTAAGTTGGGGCCAATTTTAGAGATGGAACCTGCTTCAGAACTTCCACTGAGGAAAGAAAGAGCCTCATTAGAAGCAGCATCCTTTCACACAGAGAGTAATTTCCGGGACAAAAATAGATAGAGAGTACTCTTTTAAGGGGATAAATCAGAAAACAAATAGCTGTTGTGAATAGTTAGTAGCAAAGACCACTCTATCATGACCATCTATCAACAACCCCACCAGCTACAGTACTAGTCTTGGTCTGCTCGATTGGGGACCCTGGTGATCTTGAACTGGTTAGATGGGTGGGTTGGTTGGAGGTGATGGGTCTTGTTAGAGGGTCTTGGCTACACTATTCACAACAGCTATTGTTTTCTGTTTTTTTTCACGCTTAAAGAGTAGCTCTCTTTCTTTTTTTATCCCGAAAGTAGCTCTCTGTGTGAAAGGATGCTGCTTCTATGAGTCTTTCTCTTTCCTCAGTGGAATTTCTGAAGCAGGTTCCATCTCTATAAATTGCCCCACTTAACTTGTCTTTAGATTGATTCAATTATCTTGGACCTGTTGCTTTGTCCTTGTTTGTTTTGAGCCAGCGCTAATACAAAGAAAAAAAAAAAAAGAACTTCTCTTCCACTTTCTTCTTAACATTGCACTGACTGGGGACCATGTTTGCACGGTGGAGACAAAGTGTGTTTTGGCTGCACTTTCAAAAATTGTAAACATTGTGGTTCCTCAGGCTGTGGTGAGAACATGAGCACGAGGACAGCTGGAGCGGCAACGGAGCAGAGGGATGGAAAAGCTTCACTGGATACTGGAGATCAGAAGTCTATTACTGGGGATGAAATGTGCCTGCTGACAAATGTTTGTTACTAACACTTCAGTCGTTTGTAGAATCAGTCTTGAACCTTTTTGTGCTTGGTGTTTTACTACTGGCCCGTCAAGGGAGTGCAAGTGTGTGTGTGTACTCACAGAGAGAGAGAGTGGAGTGAACAAGCGAGATGAGACCAGAGTAGAGGAGACCAGAGAGAGACCGAGAGAGAGACCAGAGAGAGAAGAGAGAGACTGGAGAGTGACCGGAGTTAGAGCAGAGAGAGCCCAAGAGAGACAGAGGAGAGTTCGTTGAGAGAGAGAAAAGAGGAGTGACCAGAGATGGAGACCACAGAGAGAGACCAGAGAGTCGGCGAGAGAGCAGAGAGAGAGAGACCAGAGAGATACCGGTGAGAGTAGTCCAGAGGAGAGGGACCAGAGAGACCGAGCGAGAGCCGAGAGAGAGACTAGAGAGTGACAGAGAGAGCGGACGAGAGACCAGGAGAATAGGACAAGTTAGGGACCTAAAGCGAGAACGAGTTAGACCAAAATGATACCCAAAAGAGGACAGAGAGAGGACCGGAAAGAGAAACAGAGAGAGACCCGTGAGAGAGATCCGTGTCCAGTGAAAGGCCAAAGAGAGACCAGAGGGGGGAGGCAGAGCCGATCCAGAAGCGACGAGAGGAGAAACCAGGGACAGACCAGAGGAGAAATCAAAGAGGATAATGACAAATACTATGTATGCAAAAATGTAACAATTAGATTCAGAGGTTTTTGAGAAAGATACAATGCTTGCCTGTATTGGGGAGCTTTGAAGTTGGCTGGATGACACATTGAAACATGCCTTTCTTTCCATTATAGACTATACAGTGTTCCCCTCGTTCTTTTTTTTAAATAATAATACATATGAATTGACTGATCATTGTTTGTGCTGGCTGTTCCGTAGACCCATGACTGCGGGGAGATGGGAGAGAGTTGTTGTTGTTTTTTTTATTTATTCTGCCTTACTGCATGGATCCATCACGTGTGGCAGTTTGACTTGCCGCTTGAGGGACCGTATTCAGAGCTTCATTTTTACGCACTCAGGGGAAATCGCTCTATACGCTTCACCTAAATGATGAACCCAGCAGCAAACAGCGCAAGAATGTCCGGAGAATCGCCACGTAAAAGTCAAGCCATGAGACAAAAAGGTTATTTACTACCTGTTCTTAAATACTGTTATTTGTTGTGTTGAGTGACGCGGTTCTTTTTTTTCTTTTTTTTAGGAGCAAAACAACGGCAAGCGTGGCGGCAGGCATGTGACTGTTGCTGTGGGCATGTGATGGAGCCGCCGGAGTGAGACGGTACATCACAGTCTTTGTAAATGTAAATTGTTCCTTTTTCTTCTCAGCATCGTTGGAAACGCTCCAGCTCAAAATAAGCATTACGGGGTTTATCTTGGAACGTGGACTTGTGGGTTGACCGGCTGATTCGGGGGACTTGCTGCAAGCTGTGCTGCTGTAATTGTGCCATCTATTTCATTTAATCATTAATTAACAGGGATCATTCATTGTAATTTACAGTAGATTGCATTAATACACACAACACACACACATTATAGAGGGTGCTTTCATTTTTGTCCAAGCCAGGATGTCATTAGTGGGTATTTATGCTGTTTTTCTCGTCCTATTCTCCCAACTCTCTTCTGCAAGCACCACATGTCCAGTCAGTGTGCTCTGTTGTGACCAGAAATCAGAACGCACTGTGCGTGTCCAAGTGCTGCGTCCAGTGTGTTGGCGCCGTGGATCTCGTCGTGTGTGTGTGTGTATGAGAGTTTCAGTGTGTGTGTGTGTTGTGTGTGTGGGTGTGTGTGGTGTGTGTATGAGAGTATCACAGTCGTGTGTGTGGTGACTCTGAACTTACCAGTTTGTCTGAGTGGGCATTCCCTCTTTACATCCTACTGAGAGTTGTCCGTTCCATTGCGACTGCGCTATCTCCCGTGCAGTAGGAAGCCAGCAGAGCCACTCCAGCGCGAGTCCACCCTGGACAGGTTGTCAGCCAAAAACGTGGCCAGAATAATTTGGCAGAGTGTTTGTCATAAAATATTGCAGCAGCCAGGAGGTGGGGTGGGGGGGGGGGAATGATGGGGGAAGCCCAAATAAGCACTCAATGATTTGGCTTACTATGTCCACTAATGTATACGTCGAGCAGAGAAGGCGGTTGTTGCTTCTTTTGAAATAATTCCCATTCAGCACCAAGCCAGGCGCGACAGGACTTTTTCCAGCGTGGTCCTGTTTTTGCGTTTGCCCGAGCTTTGTGGAGGAGGAGACGCGGAGTACATGGGAGGAGGAGGAGACAGAGGCGCGCTGAGGAGGAGAGGAGAGAGGAGGGGGGGAGTTGAGGGGGGAGGGGGCCAATGCTGCCGCTGCTGCTGTTGTCTGCTGCTGCTGGTTGTGTGATGGGTAAAAAAGGACTCACAAGACGACCTGAGATTCTAAAGATGTGAACGGCAGCTGTGGTTTAATTTTACGAGATTTATCCCTTAATACTTACCTCTCCCCCTGCTGCTCCAAACTGTTGACTGGTGGGTGGTCCTTTTAATCTTTTCGAGCTAATAAAGAAAATCTGTCCAAAGTGTGACCAGAGGTCAAACGATAAATGTAAAACGATTTGACGTGTGGTTGAGAGATACAAATAGAGAGAGATCATGAGAAGAGACTGGAGAGACCCAGCGAGAAGACTTAGAAAGGAGACAGAGAGAGAACCCCAGAGAGAGGCTATATATAGAGACATGAGATAAGAGAGACCAAAGAGAGTGTCAGCTGTGACTAGGAAATAGACAGTGGAGATATTCTGAGAGAGGACAGAAATCAATCAGACCCACATACAACCGTTTGAGACAGGTTCATTTTTTACATACTGTTGATGTGTTGTGTGCAGTAGTAATCCTACCAGAGAGAGACCAGACTGAGACTAGAACGAGACAGAGAGAGAACAGTGACGACAGAGAGGAGACCAGAGGTAGGTACTGAAAGAGAACAGAGATGGATTTTAACATAGTTTAAATCTTTTGCGGCTTGAAAACTTAGGTATAACCCAGCTCTTTTAGGACAATGATTCGCTAAACTTAATAAAAAGTAAATACGAAGTGTTGTACTTCACAATCTGGATCCTTTGCGGTGATGATTTTAAATATGCTTGTTTGGAATTCTAACTAGGAAAACTTGAAAGATTTCAGAGAATTTAAAGGCTGGGGGTGCATGAATATCTTCTCATAGCTAATCAGGCTGTTTGTCCCGACACAAAGGAGTATTGAGAGGTAAAATGGTGTCAGATACGAAAATCATATATCAGATGTCAGATGCCTGTGTAGAGGAATGCCAGGTTGCTCGTCGTCCAAAATAAGGGCCGTGTGTAGTTTTGTCTGGCAGTAAGTGACGTGGTTTTCTGTCTAAATACATACTCCCACAGTAATCGGTCGATGAATAATGTGGGCGTTAGAATGGGTTTACATTTATGAGGTGATTAATGAATTTAACTAACTAACTTATTTAAGCAAAGGAAGGTTTCTCACCATGATCTGTACTTTTTTGCAGTTTTTCCCGACGTTTCGTCATCAATCCAAAGGACTTTTCAGGAATGAATTCGCAGACCGCTGCGTTGGAGATTTATAACCTAATCCTGATACTAACTCATAAACTATTCTAAAGTCCTGTTTGATGTAGAAGGGAGCAGGTCTACGTCCCTGCTGAGGCTACGACCCTAATCTTTAGCATGCAACAGACCTTGTCCTCAAGGTAGGGTGTTGTTTTTAGGATGTTGTACATAGATGCGGGGAGTCTCTCTGTTAAGAGCAGGTTTTTGTTTCCTCACAAAAATGGCTTCTTTCACACCCTATCTCAATACCAATCTTCTCCGAGGCCAGAAATTTTAACCTCTGTAAAATTGGAGGCTTGAGGTTCTGTAGAGTTTGTTTGGTTTTCTTCCAATATAGTGGTCAGTGCACTCCTCTTCACATACATTTAATGAATACACCACATTGGTCTGTTTGTGTCTGGGGGTGGTGTTTGTCTTTGGGGATGCACTAATTTCTGTCTTAACGTGTGAATGGTTTGAAATAACAGGGATTTTGTGTTGCCTAAAGATTCTTTGTAGGTTTCTACTGAAACTCCCGCCACATACGGTAAGGGACACCTCTCCTCCTACTATTCTTCTGTTTGTTGGTCTGTGTCTCAGGCCTTTCTCGTCCTTTGGGCTTTAGTAAAAGACCACTTGGGGTTGCTACATCTGGAAAGTGCTCTCTGAAGATGTTTGGTTTCTCTGTTCTTTCCCTCCGAGCTTGGGGGGACCCTGGTGGGCCGGTGTTGAAGCGATTCTAATGACCCCGAGTTTGTGTTTGTAGCGGATGATTTGAATCAAAGGCCAATGTTGTACAGATACTGGTCAGTGTGAGTGGACTTTCTGAAGACCTCAGTCTCTAATATGTCGTTCTCATGTATGATGACCTCGGGTTTGGCCTTTTACTAAAGCTCAAAGGACGAGAAGAAAGGCCAGAGACTCAGAACCATGTTGCCTAATCATGACGACATCCTAAAAACATCGCCCTAAACTTGTGACAAGGTCACTGAACATGCTAATGAGTTAGGGTCGTTAGCCCTCAGCAGGGATCGTTAGACTGATCAGTCTACATCAAACAGACCTTAGATTGATTATGATTTAGTATCAGGATTAGGTTTATAAATCTCCAAGCGCGGTTGAGGAATTCATTCCTGAAGAAGTCTTTGGATTGAGGACGAAACGTCGGGGAAAACCTGCTAAAAAGTAAGATCATGGGTGGAAAACCTTCCTTTGCTTAGAATAAGTTAGTTAGTTAAATTCATTATTCACAGGTTTATTGTAAACCCATTTCTATCAGCCATCCAATTATTTCATCGATCCGTTAATGTGAGTAATGTATTTAGACTGAAACCTCGTCCACTTCGCAGTCAAAACTTACACACGGCCCCATATTTTGGACTGACGAGACCAGGGTTCTACCACAGGCATCTGAAATCTGATTAAGATTTTCGTATCTGTGCAAACATTTTACTCCTCTATACTCTTTGTGTCGGGACAAACAGCCTGGATTAGCTATGAGAAGATACTCTGCACCTGCTATATTCTCTGATTTCATTTCAAGTTTTCTAGTTTAGATTCAACAGGCATTTTAAATCATACCGCAGGATCAGATTGGAAAGTACAACACCTTCTTATTTACTTTTTATTAAGTTTAAGAATCATTGTCTTAAAGCTGGGTTACCTAAGTTTCAAGCCGCAAAGATTTAAACTATGTGCAATAAAATCCATCTTTGTTCTCATTCTGACGTCCCTGGTCTCTCTCTGGTCAGTCACTGTTCTCTCTCTGCTCTTTCTAGTTCAGTCTGGTCTCTCTCTGGTTTATGGATTATCTGCAACAAACACAATCATCAGTAGTGTAAAATGAACCTGTCTCAAATCGGTTGATTGATTCTTCCTCTCTCAGATCTCTCTCTGGTCTATTTCTAGTCTCATCTGTCTCTCTTTGGTCTCCTTATCTCAGTTATATAGCCTCTCTCTGGGTCTCTTTCTGGTTTTTTCTAGTCTCTCGATGTCTCTCCCAGTCTCTCTCTGATCTCTCTCTAGGTTTGTATCTCTCACCACACAGTCAAATAGTTTTACATGTTATCGTTTGTCCTCTGTCCACATCTTTGGATCAGATTTTCTTGTTAGAGATCGTAAAAAGATTAAGGACCCACCAGCTAGTCCAAATAGTTTTGGAGCAGCAGGGGGGGAGAGGTAAGTAGTAAGGTTAAATCTCGTAAATTAATACAACAGCTGCGTTCACCCTTGAGGAATCTCAGGTCGTCCGTGTGAGTCGCTTTTTTCCCATCACACCCAGCAGCAGCAGCTACAGCAGCAGCGGCAGCAGTGGCCCCCTCCCCTCAAACTCCCCCCTCCTCTCTCCTCTCTCCTCATGCGCGCCTCTGTCTCCTCCTCCTCCATGTACCTCGCTCTCTTCCCTCTACGAAAGTCGGGTCATAAACGCAGATAATGACAGGACCACGAGTGGAAAAAGTCCTGTCGCGCTTGTTTGGTGCTGAATGGGAAATTATTTCAAAGAGCAAACAAACGCCTTCTCTGCGCGGACTTTATACATTTGTGGACATAGTAATCCATATCAGTGAGTGCTTATTTGGGCTTTCCCCCCTTCAGCCCCCCCCCACCCTCCTCCTGCTGCTGCAATATTTATGACAAACACTTGCAAATTATTCTGGTCACGTTTTTGGGCTGACAACCGTCCTGGAGCCGCGGCTGAGTGGCTCTGCTTCCTACACGGGAGATAGCGCAGCGCATGGACGGACCACACTGCTGTCGGATGTAAAGAAGGGAATTCCCACTCAGCAAAAACTGCGTAAGTTGCAGAGACACACACACACACATGTGATACTCTCATACACCAAACCACAACACACACACACAACAAACACACTGATACTCTCATACACACACACACACGCACATGGACGCAGCTCTTGGACACGCCACAGGTGAATTTCTGGATTTCTGGTCAAGCCCACTGCTGGACATTGTGGGTGCTTGCAGAAGAGGATTTGGGAGAATAGGACGAGAAAACGCATAAATACCACCTCCATCCTGGGCTTGGACAAAAATGAAAAGCACCCTCTATAATGTGTGTGAGTGTGTGTTGTATTAATGCAACTACTGTAAAAATTACAATGATTGATCCCTGTTTATAATGATGAATGAAATGATGGGCACATACAGCAGCAGCGCAGGCAGCAGAGTCCCGAATCAGCCTCGGTCAACCCACAGTCCCAAGCCAAAGAAAACCCCGTATGCGTATTTGAGCTGGAGCGTTCCAAACAGTTGCTGAGAAGAAGAATGAACTAATTTTATTTACAAAGAAGTGATGTACGCCGTCTCTCTCGGCGGCTCCAGTCACATGCACACGGCTACTGTCACATGTCATGCGCCACGATCGTTGTTGTCCTAAAAAATAGAAGAAAAAAGACACGCGCGTCACTCACACAAACATATTACAGTATTTAATGATACAGGTAGTAAATAACCCTTTTGTTCTCCCATGGCTTGACGTTTACGTGGCGATTCTCCGACAGTCTTGCTCTGTTTGCTGCTGGGTTCATCATTTTGTGAAGCGTAGACCAGCGATATTCACCGGATGCGTAATAATGAGTCTGAAGTTCGGTCTATTCAAGCGGCATGTCTGAACTGCCACAATAGATGGTTCCATGCAGTTAAGGCAGAACAAATAAAAAACAACAAAATCTCCCATCTCCGCAGTATGGGTATAGGACAGAAACAGCACATTCAGGTCAGTCATTTCATATGTATTTTATTTAAAAAAAAAGAACGTATGGGGACTCCCCCCCCCCTGCCCGTATAGGTCTATAATGGAAGAAAGGCAAGGTCACTGTGTCATCAGCCAACTTTCAGCTCCACCATACAGGCATGAGGTTTCTTTCTCAAAACTCTGAAATCTAATTGTTACATTTTTTGCATACATGTATTTGTCATTTTATCCTCTTTGAATTTCTCTCTGTCTGTCCTGTTTCTCTTCGTCTCTTTCTGGGTTTCGCTCTGGCTCCCCCTCTGGTTATCTTTGGCCTTCACTGGTCACTGATCTCTCTCTCGGGTCTCTCTCTGTTGTCTCTTTCGGTCTTCTTGGTCTCTTTTGGGTATCTTTTTTGGGCTCTTACTCTTTTCTCGCGTAGGTCCCTATCTGGTCTTTCTCTGGTCTCTCTCCGGCCTCTCTTGGTCTCTCTTAGTCTCTCTCTCGGCTCTCGCTCCGGTCTCTCTTGTCCCTATCTAGGCTCTCTCTCCGGTATCCTCGGGTTCTCTTCTCTCTCGCTCGCTCTCCGGTCTCTCTGGTCTCTCTCTTTGGTCTCTCTCTGGTCTCTCTCTTTGCTCTCTCTCCGAACTCTCTCTGGGTCTTCTCTTTGGGCTCTCTATGCTTATCTCCGGTCTCTCTCAGTTCTCTCTGGTCTCTCTCTGGTCTCTCTCTCTGGTCTCTCTTGGTCTCTCTCTTGGTCTCATCTCTTGGTCTCTCTCAAGCTCCTTCTCTCTCTGTGAGTGACCACACACACTGCACTCCTCTTGACGGGGCAGTAGTAAAAACAAAAGCTCAAAAAGGTCAGACTGATTCTTACAAAACGGACTGAAGTGTTAGTATAAAACATGATCAGCAGCCACAATTTTCGATCCCAGTTATAGACTTCTGCTCTCCAGGTATCCAGTGAAGCTTCTTCCTTTGCTCCGATGCCGCTCCAGCTTGTCTCGGTGCTCATGGTTCTCACACAGCCTGGAGGAACAACTATGTTTTTTTTATGAAAGTGCACCAAAACACCACTTTGTCTCCTCCGTGCAACATGGTCCCAGTCAGTGCAATGGGTGTAGAAGAAGGGAAGAATAGAAGTTCTTTTTTTTCTTTGTATTAGTCGGGGCTCAAAAAAAACACGGACAGCACTGGTCCCAAGATTAATTGATCATATAAAGACAATGTAAGTGGGCAATTTATAGAGATGGAAACCTGCTTCAGAACTTCCACTGAGGGAAAGAGAATGAGCGCTTAGAAGCAGCAGCCTTTCACACGAGAGCTACTTTCGGGACAAAAAGATAGAGAGCTACTCCTTTAAGCGGGAAAAAAATCAGAGGAAAACAAATAGCTGTTGTGAATAGTAGTCAGCCCAAGACCACTCTAACAAGACCCATTATCCAACAACCACCCATCTACCAGTACTAGTCTTGGTCTTGGCTCTGACTTGGGACTGGTGATCTTGAACTGGTAGATGGGGTGGGTTGGTTGGATTGATGGGTCTTGTTAGGGAGTGGTCTTGGCTGACTACTATTCATAAACAGCTATTTGGTTTCTGATTTTTTCCGCTTAACGGAGTAGCTCTCTAATCCTTTTTTTGTCCCGGAAAGTAGCTCTCTGTGTGAAAGGATGCTGCTTTAATGAACTCTTTCTTTTCCCTCAGTGGAAGTTCTGAGCAGGTTCCATCCTCTTTAACTTGCCCCCCTTACATTTCTTTATCTGATTCAATTATCTTGGGACCAGTGCTTTGTCCTTGTTTGTGTGACCAGCGCTAATACAAAGAAAAAAAAGAACTTCTTTTCTTCCCTTCTTTCTAACATTTTGCACTGAGATGGGGACCATGTTGCACGGCGGAGACAAAGTGTGTCTTTGGTGGCACTTTCATTAAATAAAACTTGTTGTTCCTAGGCTGAGTGAGAACCATGAGCCCCTGAGACATGCTGGAGCGGGCATTCGGAGCAGTGGAAGAAGCTTCATGGTTACTGGAGATCAGATGTCCTATTACTGGGATTGAAATTGTGCTGCTGATCAATGTTGTTACTAGCACTTCAGTCCGTTTGTAGAATCAGTCTGACCTTTTTGTGGCTTTTGGTGTTTTACTACTGCCCGTCAAGGTGAGTGCAGTCGTGTGTGTGTCACTCACAGAGAGAGAGAGTGGGAGGAGACCAGAGAGAGAGACCAGAGAGAGAGACCAGAGAGAGACAGAGAGAGGACAGTGAGAGAACAGAGGAGAGACGGAGAGTAGGAGAGAAGAGACCGGAGATAGAGCAGAGAGTGCCAAGAGAGACCAGAGAGAGTTCGGAGAGCGGCAAAGAGAGAGACATGGAGTGAGGACCAAGAGAGAGACCAGAGAGACCGGAGAGAGAGCAGAGTGAGTGAGGAACAGAGGAGATACCGGAGAGCGAGCAGAGAGAGGGACCAGAGAGACCGGAGCGAGAGCGAGAGAAGAGACTAGAGAGAGGACCTGAGAGAGGCCGTGAGAGAGACCAGAGAAAGACCAGTTAGGGCTAAGCGAAGAAACAGAGTTAAGGACCAAAAGATACCCAAAAGAGATCAGAGAGAGACGGAAAGAGACAACAGAGAAAGAGACCAGTGAGTGAGATCAGTGACCAGTGTGAGAAGGCAAAGAGAGACCAGAGGGGAGGCCCAGAGCCGAAACCAGAAGAGACGAGGGAGAGAAAACCGGGACAGACCCGAGAGAATCAAAGAGGATAAATGACAAATACTGTATGCAAAAATGTAAACAATTAGATTTCAGAGGTTTTGAGAAAGATACATCATGCCTGTATGGTGGAGCTGTAGTTGGCTGGATGACACAGTGTACTTGCCTTTCTTCCATTTATAGACCGTATACAGTCCCATACGTTCTTTTTTTAAATAAAATACATATGAATTGACTGACATGTATGTGCTGTTTCTGTCTAGGACCATGACTGCGAGGAGATGGGAGAGTTTTGTTGTTTTTTTAGTCTTTTTCTGCCTTAACTGCATGGAACATCCACGTGTGGCAGTTTCAGACTGCCGCTGAGAGGAGACCGGTACTTCAGAGCTCATTTTAAGCCCCACTCAGGGGAAAATCGCTCTCTTACGCTTCACTAAATGATGAACCCCGCAGCAGCAAACAGAGCAAGACTGTCCGGAGGAATCGCCACGTAACGTCAGCCATGAGACAAAGGGTTATGTACATACCTGTTCGTCAATACGGTAATATGTTGTTTGTGAGTGCGCGCGTTCGTTTTTCGTCTTTGTTTTAGGAGCAACAAACGAGCGTGGCGCATGATGTGACTGTAGCAGTGGGCATGAGACTGGAGCCGCGGAAGTGGAGACGAGTTCATCACAGTCTTTGTAAATGTAAATAGTTCATTTTTCTTCTCAGCATCAGTTGGAATCTCCAGCTCAAAAATACGCTTACAGGGGTTTTTCTTTGGAAACGTGGGGAACTTTGTGGGTTGACCGAGGTGATTCGGGACTCTGCTGTGCTGCTGTGCTGTATGTGCCATCATTTCATTATTCATTATAACAGGATCAATCTTGTAATTTTACAGTAGTTGCTTTACTACACACACACATCACACACCTTATATGAGGGTGCTTTTCATTTTGGCCAAGCCCAGGATGGTGTGGGTCTTTATGCTGTTTTTTCTCGTCCTATTCTCCCAATTCTCTTTGCAAGCACCCAATGTCAGTCAGTGTGCTGTGGACAAGTAAATCCAGAATTCACATGTGTCGTGTCCAGTTGCTGCGTCAGTGTGTCCGTGTGTGTGTGTGTATGGAGTATCAGTGTGTGTGTGTGTGTGTGTGTGGTGTGTGTATGTGTGTTGTGTGTATGAGAGTATCACAGTGTGTGTGTGTGTGTCTCTGCAATTACCAGTTTTGCTGAGTGAGGAATTCCCATCTTTACATCCTACTGCATGGTGTCCGTCCTGCGCTGCGCTATGCCGTGCTCTGAGGAGCAGGCTCAACTCCAGCGCGCTCCAGGACAGGTTGTCAGCCCAAAAACGTGACCTGATAAAGTTGCAGAGTGTTAGTCATAAATATTTCTGCAGCAGGAGAGGGTGGGGGGGGGGAATGATGGGGGGAAAGCCCCAAATAAGCACTCAACTGATATGGCTTTCTATGTCACAAATGTTATAGTCGCGCAGAGGAAGGCGGTTGTTGCTTCTTTTGAAATATTTCCCATTCAAGACCAAGAAGAGCGCGACAGGACTTTTCCACGCGTGGTCCTGTCTTTTCTGCGTTTATGCTCGAGCTTTGCAGGCGGAGCGAGAGCGAGTACATGGGAGGAGTAGGAGACGAGGCGCGCTGTGGAGAGAGGAGGGAGAGGTGGGGGTGTTTGAGGGGGGAGGGGGCCACTGCTGCGCTGCTGCTGTTGCTGCTGCTGTGGTGTGTGATGGGTAAAAAGCGACTCACAGGTACGACCTGAGGGGATTTTTCCTCAAGGGGAACGCAGCTGTGTTTTAATTTTACGGATTTATCACTTACTACTTTTCTCTCCCCCCTGCTGCTCAATCGGATTGAATGATAGTGGGTGGTCCTTTTAATTATTTTTACGTTCCTAAAAAGAAAATTGGATCCAAAGATGTGACAGAGGTCAAACGATCATGTAAAAATCCCATTGGCTGTTGTAGGTGGCGCTGTTCTGGCATTTTTTGAGTCCCATAAAAATAAACACCAAAATATCAAATTTTTCACCAGGTCTGATGTTTGGTCAAAATTTTACAACTTTTCATGCATGTTCAGGGGGTGAAATTAAGGCTCAAAGTGCAGAATTTGACATCTCTCGAGCAAAAACAATAGGCCCTTTCCCCGTTCGGGGCTCGGGCCTAATAATAACCCCCATGGGATTTTTCGGAGGTCAAGTTTGTCGTAGAGCCATGAAATTCGGTACACATGTTCCTCAAGTCAAGACATGAAAAAAATGTTATTATGGCCCCGCCCTCTGACATACAGGAAGCCCATAAAGTTTCACTGCAAAATGGAAAAATGAACAGCAATCATTTTCATACATGTCGGTTGGAAAGCGACTCCTCCTCGGCCGTTTCACCGATTCGCCTCAAAATCGCTCCACATCATCTCAACACATGTACCTTGAAAATGACTTCGGCGATTTTTCATCAGTGAAACGTTGTTCGAACAGGGGAGCTGCAAATTGTGACCTTTTTTTGGCCGTTTTGGACAATATTAAATTTGCTCCCGTTTGCACATACAAAGTCTGATTTGCACAAAACTTTAATACATTGTTTAACTCTAGGGTCTAGGTCAATTAAAAGTGAAATAAAAGAACTTGGCTCATTAGTGCCCCTACAGATGGAGTCAAAGTTTTCAGAGTTTTTCATACTAAAAACTCTGAAATAGTCTGTAGGGGGCGTTAATGAGCCAAGTTCAATTATTTCACTTTCAAATGACCTAGACCCTAGAGTTGAACCATGGATTCAAGTTTTGTGCAAATCGGAATTTGTATGTGTAAACGGGAGCAAATAGAAGGTTGTGAAAAACGGCCAATAAACACTCACATTTTGCCGCTCCGCTGCTCAAACAACGTTTCACTGATCAAAAATCCCTGAGGTCATTTTGATGGTACATGTGTTTAGACAATGTGGAGTGATATGGAGGCCAATCGGTGAAACGGCCGAGGAGGAGTCGCTTTCCAACCGACATGTATGAAAACTTTTGCTGTTCATTTTTCCATTTTGCAGTGAAATTTATGGGCCTCCTGTTTGTCAGAGGGCGGAGCCATGATAACATTTCGGTCGTATCTTGACTTGAGGAACATGTGTACCGAATTTCATGGCTCTACGACAAACTTGACCTCTGAAACTCCCATTGGCTGTTGTAGGTGGCGCTGTTCTGGCATTTTTTGAGTCCCATAAAAATAAACACCAAAATATCAAATTTTTCACCAGGTCTGATGTTTGGTCAAAATTTTACAACTTTTCATGCATGTTCAGGGGGTGAAATTAAGGCTCAAAGTGCAGAATTTGACATCTCTCGAGCAAAAACAATAGGCCCTTTCCCCGTTCGGGGCTCGGGCCTAATAATAACCCCCATGGGATTTTTCGGAGGTCAAGTTTGTCGTAGAGCCATGAAATTCGGTACACATGTTCCTCAAGTCAAGACATGAAAAAAATGTTATTATGGCCCCGCCCTCTGACATACAGGAAGCCCATAAAGTTCACTGCAAAATGGAAAAATGAACAGCAATCATTTTCATACATGTCGGTTGGAAAGCGACTCCTCCTCGGCCGTTTCACCGATTCGCCTCAAAATCGCTCCACATCATCTCAACACATGTACCTTGAAAATGACTTCGGCGATTTTTCATCAGTGAAACGTTGTTCGAACAGGGGAGCTGCAAATTGTGACCTTTTTTTGGCCGTTTTGGACAATATTAAATTTGCTCCCGTTTGCACATACAAAGTCTGATTTGCACAAAACTTTAATACATTGTTTAACTCTAGGGTCTAGGTCAATTAAAAGTGAAATAAAAGAACTTGGCTCATTAGTGCCCCTACAGATGGAGTCAAAGTTTTCAGAGTTTTTCATACTAAAAACTCTGAAATAGTCTGTAGGGGGCGTTAATGAGCCAAGTTCAATTATTTCACTTTCAAATGACCTAGACCCTAGAGTTGAACCATGGATTCAAGTTTTGTGCAAATCGGAATTTGTATGTGTAAACGGGAGCAAATAGAAGGTTGTGAAAAACGGCCAATAAACACTCACATTTTGCCGCTCCGCTGCTCAAACAACGTTTCACTGATCAAAAATCCCTGAGGTCATTTTGATGGTACATGTGTTTAGACAATGTGGAGTGATATGGAGGCCAATCGGTGAAACGGCCGAGGAGGAGTCGCTTTCCAACCGACATGTATGAAAACTTTTGCTGTTCATTTTTCCATTTTGCAGTGAAATTTATGGGCCTCCTGTTTGTCAGAGGGCGGAGCCATGATAACATTTCGGTCGTATCTTGACTTGAGGAACATGTGTACCGAATTTCATGGCTCTACGACAAACTTGACCTCTGAAACTCCCATTGGCTGTTGTAGGTGGCGCTGTTCTGGCATTTTTTGAGTCCCATAAAAATAAACACCAAAATATCAAATTTTTCACCAGGTCTGATGTTTGGTCAAAATTTTACAACTTTTCATGCATGTTCAGGGGGTGAAATTAAGGCTCAAAGTGCAGAATTTGACATCTCTCGAGCAAAAACAATAGGCCCTTTCCCCGTTCGGGGCTCGGGCCTAATAATAACCCCCATGGGATTTTTCGGAGGTCAAGTTTGTCGTAGAGCCATGAAATTCGGTACACATGTTCCTCAAGTCAAGACATGAAAAAAATGTTATTATGGCCCCGCCCTCTGACATACAGGAAGCCCATAAAGTTCACTGCAAAATGGAAAAATGAACAGCAATCATTTTCATACATGTCGGTTGGAAAGCGACTCCTCCTCGGCCGTTTCACCGATTCGCCTCAAAATCGCTCCACATCATCTCAACACATGTACCTTGAAAATGACTTCGGCGATTTTTCATCAGTGAAACGTTGTTCGAACAGGGGAGCTGCAAATTGTGACCTTTTTTTGGCCGTTTTGGACAATATTAAATTTGCTCCCGTTTGCACATACAAAGTCTGATTTGCACAAAACTTTAATACATTGTTTAACTCTAGGGTCTAGGTCAATTAAAAGTGAAATAAAAGAACTTGGCTCATTAGTGCCCCTACAGATGGAGTCAAAGTTTTCAGAGTTTTTCATACTAAAAACTCTGAAATAGTCTGTAGGGGGCGTTAATGAGCCAAGTTCAATTATTTCACTTTCAAATGACCTAGACCCTAGAGTTGAACCATGGATTCAAGTTTTGTGCAAATCGGAATTTGTATGTGTAAACGGGAGCAAATAGAAGGTTGTGAAAAACGGCCAATAAACACTCACATTTTGCCGCTCCGCTGCTCAAACAACGTTTCACTGATCAAAAATCCCTGAGGTCATTTTGATGGTACATGTGTTTAGACAATGTGGAGTGATATGGAGGCCAATCGGTGAAACGGCCGAGGAGGAGTCGCTTTCCAACCGACATGTATGAAAACTTTTGCTGTTCATTTTTCCATTTTGCAGTGAAATTTATGGGCCTCCTGTTTGTCAGAGGGCGGAGCCATGATAACATTTCGGTCGTATCTTGACTTGAGGAACATGTGTACCGAATTTCATGGCTCTACGACAAACTTGACCTCTGAAACTCCCATTGGCTGTTGTAGGTGGCGCTGTTCTGGCATTTTTTGAGTCCCATAAAAATAAACACCAAAATATCAAATTTTTCACCAGGTCTGATGTTTGGTCAAAATTTTACAACTTTTCATGCATGTTCAGGGGGTGAAATTAAGGCTCAAAGTGCAGAATTTGACATCTCTCGAGCAAAAACAATAGGCCCTTTCCCCGTTCGGGGCTCGGGCCTAATAATAACCCCCATGGGATTTTTCGGAGGTCAAGTTTGTCGTAGAGCCATGAAATTCGGTACACATGTTCCTCAAGTCAAGACATGAAAAAAATGTTATTATGGCCCCGCCCTCTGACATACAGGAAGCCCATAAAGTTCACTGCAAAATGGAAAAATGAACAGCAATCATTTTCATACATGTCGGTTGGAAAGCGACTCCTCCTCGGCCGTTTCACCGATTCGCCTCAAAATCGCTCCACATCATCTCAACACATGTACCTTGAAAATGACTTCGGCGATTTTTCATCAGTGAAACGTTGTTCGAACAGGGGAGCTGCAAATTGTGACCTTTTTTTGGCCGTTTTGGACAATATTAAATTTGCTCCCGTTTGCACATACAAAGTCTGATTTGCACAAAACTTTAATACATTGTTTAACTCTAGGGTCTAGGTCAATTAAAAGTGAAATAAAAGAACTTGGCTCATTAGTGCCCCTACAGATGGAGTCAAAGTTTTCAGAGTTTTTCATACTAAAAACTCTGAAATAGTCTGTAGGGGGCGTTAATGAGCCAAGTTCAATTATTTCACTTTCAAATGACCTAGACCCTAGAGTTGAACCATGGATTCAAGTTTTGTGCAAATCGGAATTTGTATGTGTAAACGGGAGCAAATAGAAGGTTGTGAAAAACGGCCAATAAACACTCACATTTTGCCGCTCCGCTGCTCAAACAACGTTTCACTGATCAAAAATCCCTGAGGTCATTTTGATGGTACATGTGTTTAGACAATGTGGAGTGATATGGAGGCCAATCGGTGAAACGGCCGAGGAGGAGTCGCTTTCCAACCGACATGTATGAAAACTTTTGCTGTTCATTTTTCCATTTTGCAGTGAAATTTATGGGCCTCCTGTTTGTCAGAGGGCGGAGCCATGATAACATTTCGGTCGTATCTTGACTTGAGGAACATGTGTACCGAATTTCATGGCTCTACGACAAACTTGACCTCTGAAACTCCCATTGGCTGTTGTAGGTGGCGCTGTTCTGGCATTTTTTGAGTCCCATAAAAATAAACACCAAAATATCAAATTTTTCACCAGGTCTGATGTTTGGTCAAAATTTTACAACTTTTCATGCATGTTCAGGGGGTGAAATTAAGGCTCAAAGTGCAGAATTTGACATCTCTCGAGCAAAAACAATAGGCCCTTTCCCCGTTCGGGGCTCGGGCCTAATAAAAAAGGAATTTTTTTTTTCGACGTCTCGAGCAAAAACAATATAGGTTTCAATGGCACCTGATACATCATTTTAAAGCTTTTGAGTTTACGCACGCAACCGTCACGTTTTGGTGAGTGACGGGCGCTGACGCGTCCGTCACGCACCGCCACCATTTGTTTTCACCATTGTGAAAGCAATAGGCCCTTACCCCGTTCGGGGCTCGGGCCTAATAAAAACAAGTATTTCCCTCCACTTCACTTGATGATAGAAGCTCGACACCTCTGACCATCGCCACCCATTCTCTCACATCATTGTAATTTTTTTAATGGTAGGGACAACTGGAGAACCTGGAGGAAACCCTCACAGTCACAGGGGACATGCAAAATCCACACACAGAGAGGCCCTGTCTAGAGGTGGAATCACACAGGACTTTCTTACTGTGAAGTACAGCAATCAACCATTGCACCACCTCTGTCTTTCTTGCCTTAAGACACAACAACAACAACACACTCAGTCCTGGATCAGCCTAGTCCTGGTTGGTGACTGTGTCTGGATCCTGTTGGATGAGTCGTGGCGCATTCATCTCTGTCCCGGGAGCCGCGCGTACGTCTCTGCGGATGGATACGGCCTTCATTGGGAGTGACGGGGCTCATGACGCAACCGTCTGGCGACACAGAGTCTACAAATTTGACATTTTCACAGTTTACAGCAACTGCCGCGGACCCAGGAACAATACTACAGTCTGGAGTAACCGCGCTGACCACTATACCTGCGTGTGCAAAGAGCACAGTAGCTAAAAATGCAAATGTAAACATTAGCACCCGGAGGAAACCTACGCAGACACAGGGAGAACATGCAAACTCCAATCAGATAGGCTCTGTTCCGACCAAGATTTGAATCCAGGATCTTTTTGCTGATAGGCAAGAGTGCTATCCACTCTGCCACCGTGCCGCCCAAGTAGAGCAGGGAGTGATTAGAACTGGGATGGGAGACTTCTGTGTTGATCAGATGCCGCAGTGGGATCTGCTCTCAAGGATGGACTGAGGCTGTAGATCCAGGACTGAGGCTGTAGATCCAGTACTGAGGCTGTAGATCCATGGACTGAGGCTGTAGATCCAGGACTGAGGCTGTAGATCCATGGACTGAGGCTGTAGATCCAGGACTGAGGCTGTAGATCCATGACTGAGGCTGTAGATCCATGACTGAGGCTGTAGATCCAGGACTGAGGCTGTAGATCCATGGACTGAGGCTGTAGATCCACGACTGAGGCTGTAGATCCACGACTGAGGCTGTAGATCCATGACTGAGGCTGTAGATCCAGGACTGTGTGTGGTGTTGTTGTTGTCTTTAGGCAAGACAGAGGTGGTACCATGGTTGATACTTGTACTTCACAGCAAGAAAGTCCTGGGTTTTATTCCACCTCCAGACAGAACCCCTCTGTGTGTGGAGTTTGCTTGTTCTCCCTGTGTCTGTGTGGGTTTCCACCAGGTGCTCCGGTTTTCCCTACCACTATTTTTTTTGTACTGAACTAGAGGAGTTTACTTTTCAATGCAAGTCAAGTTGGAGCAAAATGTGCTTCATTGAGCTAGCGGGTTAGCATTGTCCATATACAAACAGTCACGCGGTCAAACTGATTTTTCCGATCACTCAGTTCAGCTATGGATCTGAGAGCGGGTTTGAGGCCCCTGCTCCAGCTCGGTCAGACCAGTCAGACCTAGATCAAGAGTTAAACCTAATCCTGTGCTAATGCTGGGGTCTGTTTACTGCAGGATTCGTAGATCTGTCACTTCTGCTTCTGCTCTTTTTTACATAAACTCATTACCTGGAACAAAAGAAGCACTGTCCCAGTACAGACACAATTACATTTACTTCCTCATGAATCAAAGTGACTCAGTGAACAGGAAATGTGAGTGACGTAAGCTCCGAGGAGCGGGGGTGAGAACCACTTTAAGTGTCTTGCCCAAGGACCCAACGACAGCAGTCATCAGTGGGAGTCGTGAAGTAGGTCTTGTGGTGGGCTCGAACCCACGACCTTCAGGCTCAAAGGCCAATGCTCTACCAACTGAGCCACTTGCACCCCGCAGAGCAGTAACTATATTTGTTTTTCTACTTTTTATATACTTTACTATATCTACTTTAAGTAGATTATTCTTGCAGTTATTTTGAAGCAGTTTTGTTAGTTTTTGTCAAGTTGTTGTAGCCTTTGCCTCTGCATATTGTGTGCAGTTGTATTTTGTATATATTAATTGCAATAATTATATTTTAAATTGTATACCTTAGAAGTGTATGTGGATTTGTATTATTTTATTCTCTATTCTTCACCTCTCTTTTCTCACTAATGCACGGAGAGCCAAAGCAATTTCCGAGTCTGTGACTTCCTGTTACTTACGTGGCAATAAAATGATTCTGATTCTTTGTGCATTCAAGATTCAAGATTGAGAAAACAAATCTTGCTTTGTCTTTATTGACATTTATTTACCAGGAACTAAGATTTCAGAATCAAATTTTCAAGGATGTTCGGGCCCCAGAGAGAGAGAGGAGCTCTTTTTACATGTTCTCAGTGTTTGGGGAAATGGGGAGAACATGCAAACTCCACTTAAAAAGGCCCCGTCTAGAGGTGGAATTGAACCCAGGACCTTTTTGCTGAGAGGCAATAGTTCCAACCACTCACCATCCATGAAACATTTAACTCTTGATTTTATAATATGTAGGAATAGCAGGATTGAGGGTCCGGGTCGGCACTGAAAGAAGGGGTGAAGCAGAATCCAGTGGTCTTCACTGAACAGCCTCAGTCCTCGCACAATCTGAGTCCCTCTCTCAAGGTGGCCCCCCCAAAGGTTTCTGATATTGGAATGTAACTTAAGTTATCATTGTGATAAATCATGCGTGGCTAGATTATATGCTGAATGATAAACTGTCTGTATTGTTGACTCCAGAGTGAATGGGGAGTCGTGTGTTAATGCCAGGAGGAAGCAGGGTTTTGAACATGCTAAAAAGGAAAGTCTTCTCATTGCTCTTTTGTTGTGTTGGCTCTGCCTGCCCTGTATGCATATGAAGGTGTGTCTTGTACTTTCAAAAGGAGTTTGCCGCCTGATCTGAGTTAGAGCTGGTTTTGGAAGCAAACACAGAGCACTCTCTGCTGTGTCTCTGCTTCGAAGATCACTTCTCCTTGGAAAAGGCAACCAAGTATTAAAAATGCCGAACTATGTCTTTTATGTTTGTGATTTTGTCAGGATTTACTGTAAATTACAGCAATAAAGGTTTCTCACTTTTGTTGTTGTCGTTTCTTGCAGATGCAGGACATTTATTCTGGACAGTGGTCATCCTACTCCCAATGAACCAATAGCTCCTATATGTTTGTTATTGTATATGAACGGTTTGTCTCTGATCTGTTTGTAAAGTCTTTTGAGATGACTGCTGTTGTGATTTAGGGCTATACACAGATACAGTACATTGAATTGTGTCTAGAGGATACTATGGGTTTTTAAGGTGGCCCTGCTCATGACCGGACAGAGGAAGACTTGTTTTGTTTGTAGCAGTTGGAGTTGCCTTGTGTATGAATTGTGCTATACAAATAAACTTGCCTTGCCAGACAAACAGGATGAGCTCCAGGGCCAGAGACACATGATCATCTGACCTCAGCCTCACAGGAGCTCTCCATCATAACAACGCCACTGGACCCTCTCCCCAAAACAAAGACAGATCGGCAGCAGCAGGAGCCGGGCCACTTTAAACAATGATTTAATATAGATAAGCACAAAGGCAATATTCTTTGGACTTTTTATTCATGATTTCTTCCAAGTCCTCTACGTTTCCCACACACCAACGATTAGATTTTGATCCGCAGAGGTCAGATTGATGAGGTCCTTTCAGATCCTTTTCTTCTTTTTCATGGACTCACATTTTATACGTTTGCTGAGCTTTTGATGATAAAGTTGCTTAGTCCATTTAATTTTACTGCTCAAAGGGCCGGACACATTGTCGTAGTTATTGTTGAAAACCCTACTGGACTGTGCAAAATTCAAATATTGTCTGAGAGGACACAGAGACTGGGCTTAAAGTCAAGACAAAAAGGCTGTTGATTTTCAGGGAGTCTTTCATTGAATGTACTTATAAAGTATCCGAGTACAGACCTAAAGCTGCAGGGATGGTATTCTCCTTATGGTCATCGACTGTATACTTTAGCTTCTTAGACAGACCAGAGAGAGAGACCAGCGAGAGAGACCAGAGAGATACCAGTGAGAGAGACCAGTGAGAGAGACCAGAGAGAGACCAGAGAGAGCAAACTAGAGAGAGACTAGAGAGAGACCAGAAAGAGAGCGACAGACCAGAGAGAAAGACAAGAGAGAGACTAGAGAGACACAAGAGAGAGAGATCAGATAGAGAAAGACTAGAGAAAAATACAGAGAGAAAGACCAGAGAGAGAGATCAATCAGAGCTAGAATGGGACAAAGGCGAGCAGAGTTGGTTGCACTAAAATGTGAATTTATAGAAAAAGGATGGATTACAAAAGAAAAAAAAAAAAACGGCTCAGGACGAGGGACCCTAAACTTCCACTGACCTGACCCTTGTGAAAGCTGTAGGTTCCCTGTTTTAGTGAGGTCTACGGAAAATCTCCACATACAGCAGATACATACAGTGTGGATTTAAGCTGCAGTACCGCGGGTGGCCTCTAGTCCACGTAGAGAACTATAACATAACATAGCACATCCATAGAGAGCCCCCTTCAGGCCAAAAAGCATCATGGAATTTCCGCAACTTGAAAACGTTTTAAATCCTGCATACAGCCCTGACCCAATCCAGCTTCCTTCACTTTATAAAGACAAAATAAAATACAAACAAATATTGATTGATCCAAAATAAGTAACTCAGTCAGTGCACAACGAAGCAGTGTGTAACAAGGACCCACACACGCCACTTTATACACGAGACCCAGAAGGTTAAAACAAGATGGCGGCTGGCGTTCTCATGTTTTCCATAAGACACAGTTGTTGCTTCCCTTCTTAAGGCTTTTTGGGCCTGATAAAACAGGCAGACCAGTGATCAGGTGTACCAGTGATCACATGTACCAGTGATACCAGTGATGGGTGATGAAGTTAATCAGTCTTTAGAGGCGGCTGCAGTTTCCAGGCTCCTGTGACGTAGCGAAGGCGAATGAAAACCAGGTCTCGACCCATCTGCAGCCAGCTCCAGAACGGGACCAGTTTGGATCCTGAAGAGACGGGAGGGGGGACATGAAGCATATGGTACTGGTATTAAGAGAGAAACCAGAGAGAGAGAGAGCAGAGAGAGAGACCAGAGAGTCCAGACAGAGACCAGAGAGAGACAAGAGAGTCCAGAGAGAGAAAAAGTGAGAGCGAGACCAGAGAGAGTCCAGAGAGAGAAAAAGAGAGAGTGAGACCAGAAATCAAAGACAGAGAGGCCAGAGAGAGTCCAGAGAGAGAGAGAGACCACAGAGAGAGACAAGAGAGAGCGAGAGAGAGACCCAATCTCTCGCTCTGATTGGTCTCTCTCTTTTTTCAAAGCTCATAGTGAGCCTTGAAAATAATCTTGACAATATTTACAGATCGTGTTTGAGAATATGATAATTTCTTGAATTTAAATACATAGAATAGATCATCTATCCATCCATCCATCCATTTTCTACCCTTTAATCCATTTCTGGGTCAGGGGGGTGGCAATCAGAGATGCCACCCAAGTCTCATAGCACCAGCCCCTCACTGACCCTCTGCAGGTGGTGAGTCCACAGGAGGACGGCTGCTCTCTGACTGTGAGCATAGCCTTGATCTTTCAGTGGGGGCTTTGGGCAAAGTGGGGTTAAGTGTCTTGCCCAAGGACACAACGATAGCAGTCATCAGTGGGAGTCGGTGGAGAAGGTGCAGAGGTGGGAATTGAACCCACAACCTTCTGGCCTTAAGGCCAATGCTCTACCAACTGAGCTACTGTCGCCCCTGCGTCATCTATTCAGACGAAAATGCGACCAATGAGCAACACTCCCATCTAGTGGTAGCAGTGGGAGGAGGCACACTTGAAATTGACTTCTGCTTCAAAAATAAACCAGTGATTCTAAGAAAAACAAACCAACCTTCTATTTCAGTCCAGTTAACGGCGACTTCTGCGATAGGAATCTGAAACACCTGAGCGATGTACAGCAGCTCCACATCGAAGGCCCTGAAACAAACACATCACCCCTGTGTTAAAGTGACTGTGGCTGGTACGAGAGCAGCTGCAATGGTGTGAGGTACCATCGCTCCACGTGCAGACAGCTGAACGTCTTGAGAGCCGCTTCTCGAGTGAAGAGTTTGAAGCCGCACTGCGTGTCCCGGACGCCTCTGACGCAGAAGAACCAAACCAGGAAGTGGAACCCCAGCATCAGGAACGTTCTGAAGACGGAACGCTAAAGGGAACAAGGAAGAAGAGGAGGAGGTAAAGGATTCAGATAGTTTGACATCTGCAGTAAGAGTGCAAAGAGACCAGAGAGAGACAGAGAGAGAGAGACTAAAAAGCGAGAGACCAGAGAGCGAGAGGCCAGAGAGAGACCAGAGAGCGAGAGACCAGAGAGAGAGAGACCAAAGAGATAGAGACCAAAGAGACCAGAGAAAGATAGATACAAGAGAGAGACCAGCAAGATACCAGAAAGAGAAAGACCCAAGAGAGACCAAAGAGACCAGAGAGAGAGAGAGAGAGACTAAAAAGCGAGAGACCAGAGAGCGAGAGACCAGAGAGCGAGAGACCAGAGAGCGAGAGGCCAGAGAGAGAGACCAAAGAGACCAGAGAAAGATAGATACAAGAGAGAGACCAGCAAGATACCAGAGAGAGAAAGACCCGAGAGAGACCAAAGAGACTAGAGAGAGAGAGACCAGAGTCCCCAGTGTGCACCAGACAAATACATAAATAAAACAAGTGAAATAGTACAAGAATCAATTGTTGCTGTAAAACCAATCAACAACAAAATGTTAAATACATAACAAGTGCACGTGGCAGTAGCAGTAGCAATAGCAGCAGTAGTAGCAGCAGTAGCAGCAGCAGCAGTAGCAGCAGCAGTAGCAGCAGTAGCAGCAGCAGTACATGTTATAAAAATAATATAAACTTTTACCTGAGCCACAGACTCTTGTTCCAGATGCGCTCGAGAACCACAGGAAATGGCCATATTCTCCTAAAGACATCCAAACATTCATCTTACATTTAAACAATAAAACATCAAATCTATTACTTTTTCTACAGCTCAAAATCACAACAGCAGTCGCCTCAAAGGGACTTGACACAGTTGCTGATTTGCTGATAGCAGATTAGAAAATAACCCATGTTGAATCTCACTGGTTTGGGGTCGATCTGGTTCAGAGCATTCTCCACTTTCTCGATGTCGCAAAACTTTGTGGCTCCGTCGGCGTCGGCCATTAAGATCAGTCTGCCCCTGGAGCTCAGCGTCCCCTACACACACACACACATTGGCAAGTTTATCTGTATAGCACAGTTCATACACAAGGTTCAAAGCACTCAACCAAACAAGAAAAAAAATAAAATAAAAATCATACATGCATTAAAAAGCGTGAAGATATTTTGTCATAAATATGGCCATTTCCTGTGGTTTTTGAGCATATCTGGAACAAGCGTCTGTGGCTCAGGTAAAAGTTTTTATCATTTGTATGAAAAGTCTACTAGTACTGCTACTGCTGCTGCCACTGCTGCTACTTCTACTACTGCTACTGCTGCTATTGCTATTGCTACAGCTACAGCTACAGCTACTGCTACTGCTGCTACAACTGGGCGGCATGGTGGCTGAGTGGATAGCACTCTCGCCTCTCAACAAGAAGGTCCTGGGTTTGAATCCCAGTTGGACCAGGGCCTTTCCGAGTGGAGTTTGCATGTTCTCCCTGTATCTGCGTAGGTTTCCTCCGGGTACTCCGGTTTCCCCCACTACTAAAAAACATGTACAATAGTTCTGGCATGCGCCTCCTGTACTGGCGACCCCGCTCCTATCTCTGTGTGGAGAGACTAATATAACAATTGTAAACCGCTTTGTGACTCTGGTCTGTGAAAGGTGGTATATAAATAAAGATTACTTACTGCTGCTGCTACTGCTAGGATAAGAAATGTGTAATTTTATAGCTAATGAAATAATATCTTGTAAAAATAAAGTAAATAATGAAAATAATTTTAGCCACTCGTCATTATAACAATAAAGTCAAAATAAATGTATTCATTAATATAGACAAATACTCTACTGTACTACCCTATGTGACTATTGCCAACGAGATATGTGTGTGTGTGGATGTATGCACACACACATGGATGTAAATTTGATTTAATGAGGTGCAGATGCAAGAAAACAATAAAAAGAAAAAAAGAAAAGAAAATTAGTGGTCAAAAGAAAAAACATGATCTGATGAAAGCACAAAGCTGAAACGTCAAGAATAAGACTATTAGGACATCTGAGCTGAGTGTGCAATGCTACCCACTTTCCTTTCCAACAAATGTCCCTGATCATCACTTAGAAAAACGTAGAGAATTTTCAGAATGACTGACCATCCGCACGGCACCTCCTTTTCCTCGGTTCTTCACCAGTGTCAGGACTCGCACCTTCTCGGACCCGTACTTCTCTGTGTAGTGCAAGGCAACCTGGAAGAACAAAAGGCAGCCCTTACAACAGGAATATAATCAGATTTAAAGGTCATGGAATAAGTGTTGAACCCAAACCTGTGTGGTTTTGTCTCTGCTGCCGTCATCCACGACTATGACCTCATACGTGAAGGAAGGAGACTTTTTCTGAAAGTGAAGAGAAAAAGAAATGAAGAGAAACAGCGACTACCACAGTCTTTGTGTAAAACATAATATACAGGAATTCATGTGAAACTCAGAAAAGTAGAATATGGTTCAAAAGTTATATTTTATTATTACTTAACAAGTTGAAATGAATACATGGACTTCTCTCTGGTCTCTCTGGTCTCTCTGGTCTCTATGGTCTCTATGGTCTCTATGGTCTCTATGGTCTCTATGGTCTCTATGGTCTCTATGGTCTCTATGGTCTCTATGGTCTCTATGGTCTCTATGGTCTCTATGGTCTCTATGGTCTCTCTCTCTCTGGGGTCTCTCTCTCTGGGGTCTCTCTCTCTGGGGTCTCTCTCTCTGGTCTCTCTCATTTCCTTTGTTTTGTTGTCCTTTTTGTTTTTCATGCCCTATGCTGCTCAAATGCATCGCCCCCTGGTGGTATAAAGTAGGCTGAATCTACTTGCCTAACCCTGTGCTAAGGTATACAATATTTTTCATCTATAGAAGAAATCTCGGCTCCGGACCAGCTTTGGACCAGCCCCACGGTGTAAAAAGTCCCAGCACAGTCACCTGTCTCTGCTCGAGGTAATCCATGGCCTCCTCCATCATGACGGGCACTGGAACACACACACACACAACACACATTTTTCTACAAACGACAACAAAGAAACCTGCAATACCGGCGCGACCACAGGCAGAATAGTTTTTTAGAACGCTGATAGTGTTACATGGTTGACCTCCTTTATGTTAAAAGAGAAGGAGAAGAATAACTTAAAGTTGTATCTATAATTTCAATTGTTAGAATGAGTGAATGATGCTTTGTGAACATTTGCGTTCCAACTTATAATAAGGGTTAATGTATCACCAGTGGCCAAACCTAAAGGGCAGAACCAAGCAATTATTCTTTCAATTGATCAACTAGTTGTTCAGAATGCTGGTGTGATAGGGCTTTTTCATTCTAGTAAGTAAGTAAGTTAGTAAGTTTTTATTTATATACCGCCTTTTCACTGCAGATCTGAGTCTCAAAGCGGTTTACTATTGTTAATTTTGGGCATTTTGTCTCTCACTCCACACAGAGATGGGAGCGGGGTCGCCAGTACAGGAGGCACATGCCAGAACTATTGGACATATTTTTAGTGGTAGGGGAAACCGGAGTACCCGGAGGAAACCTACGCAGACACGGGGAGAACATGCAAACTCCACTCAGAAAGGCCCTGGTCCGGCCGGGATTCGAACCCAGGACCTTCTTGCTGAGAGGCGAGAGTGCTATCCACTCAGCCACCGTTCTCTCATGAAATACAAGATATTAACTCAAGTATTAAGATATTAACTCTGATGAAGTTGTGACTCTTTGTGCGGGTTTATATGTATGGATGCATGTATTGTTATTATTATTTTTCTGATAGTTTTTTATTGTTTTCCCATTGAGCTTTCATGTCGTCATGTGTGTGAGAGGATTTTTTTCTTATATTAATTCTATGTAATAATATGTATACCACGTAATGATTTAGAAGGAGGCCCCAGGAAGAATAGGGATCTTAACAAACAGGACAAGCCTAAACTAAACTTGACTAAACTAAACTAGACTCACGCCTCTGCTCCTCATTGTAAGCGGGCACCACCACAGACAGCTCGATGGAGGAGGGGTCCTTGAGGCTCGGGAAGCTCTGTTTCTGTCCTGCAGCGTTGAGGAAGTGTTTCTCCTGTTCGTGACGTTCCATGTTCACTTTCCCCGCAGTAACATGAGCGACAACTAACACCTGAAAAACATGAGACAAGGAGACGACTGATGGAGAACAACAATAATGCTTTACAGGGTAAAACACTTCGGTAGAGTCATTGGGAGTGAAAATTGCAACTTTGTCTTATGACTTAGGTATACGAACTAACAAACTAACATTTATGCTGGAAAGTGACTGTCGCCCCTTGTAGGACACTCTGTCTGTTCTCGAGAGTAGCTTCAGTGACAGACTGATCCACCCTCGCTGTGAGAAGGAGGGGTTCTGCAGGTCTTTCCTTTCTGCTGCTGTCAGACTGTACAACAAACAATAATACATGTTGTGTATGTGCGCAATAATATGACTAATGTGCAATATAGAACCACATGTGTCCACTGTAACTTCACTTTGTCACTTTTGCCCCATACCCTCATAATGTATACATTATACGTATTTCCTAGAAAATACATTATTTAATACTTGCTTCGAGATGATATTTTATTATTAAAGTATAGGTGGACAGCACGGTGGCTGAGTGGATTGCACTCTCGCTTCTCAGCAAGAAGGTCCTGGGTTCGAATCCCGGTCGGAACAGGGCCTTTCTGAGTTGAGTTTGCATGTTCTCCCCGTGTCTGCGTAGGTTTCCTCCGGGTGCTCCGGTTCCCCTACCACTAAAAACATGCACTACAGGTCTGAATGTAATGAGTGAGTGAGTGATTGGAGGCTCTGATGCGCCAGTGTGTTTGGCGACTCGCTTCCATCATCACCGGGTGTGAATGGAACAATATCTGAACTCTGAACAATTGTAAAGCGCTTTGGGTGACCTATATAAATAAACATTACTTACTTATTTACTATATAGAGTTATTGTTCATCTAGTGCTGTGTGCTCCTCATTCCTACTGTTCTGAAACTGGTGATGCAACACTGAAATTTCCCACAGTGGGACAAATAAAGGATCTATTCATCTTAAATGTTTTGAGTGTCTTTGCGTTGGAAGGTTGACTTTTCAAGTTAGTTTTGAGGTTCTGCCCTGTTTCTATTGACCAGTTATGAAATGTAGGCATTTAGGCAATATTGATGATCTGCACATAGCAAACAGAGAGTGCAGTGACGTACATCTTTAACTATCCATTCATTTCTAACATTCAAGTGCTGTACTGTAGCTATGTAAACAAGATAAAATCCCGTTTCGTGTCAGTTCAGATCTCAATAGCTTCAACACACAAATATCAGGGAATACGACCCTCACTCAGGCCAAACATTAAAACAATCCGAAACAATTTAAACTTACCACAATCACTGCAAGAGCTGCCAATGCTATTAAAGCTCCCACAATTTCACACAGACAGTCCATGTTCCTCCAATCTCTTACGGCTCTCGGTCAAAGCTGTGGGGGAAACCAAGGCCCAGGGTGAAGCTACACTACAGATCAGCTCAAACGTGAAATCATGATGTTAAAAGTGTTATATTTTCATTGGAAGTCCCTCCACATCTGACGCGGAAGTGCAGTTAGCAGACACATCATCAATCCGACGCTGGACTCAGAGCCGCTAGCATACAGCACCACCGCGAGGACAGGAGGTTTAGCATAGCGTTAATTTTCCACAACACAATGCACAAGCTATTTTTATGATAACTTTCCCAACATTTTAACCTAAAAAAAGTTATAAAAATGGTATCTTTAATAGTGGAAATTTAAGCTATTTTATATTATTATTCACAGAAGGGACGAGTGTAAACATTTGGTCTCATTGGGTCTGATTTTTGTTGTGGAGAAAAAACAAGGCAGCTCTAAATTTGTTCAATGTACGTTTTAAGTAGTTTTTAATTCTACCACACTTTAAAATAAGCAAAGCAAAGGGCAAAAGATAAGTATTTGTATTCATTCGTATGTGCCCATCGTGTGTACGTTTTTTATAATTATTCCCAACATTTAGACAACGTGTACAGCCAATTGAGCATGCAAATACTGAATGTTTAACATATTGTATACACATTGAAGTAATTTAATTATAAAAAAATCTTCTTAAATATTTCCGTATCTTGTATTTATTTATTTCTATTTACAGTTGCGTTGAGTTGAACAGTATCGCTTTTCGGCTTCCGTCGTACACCGCACATTCACGTGCTCAACCAAAACATCATGGCGGCTGGATTCAAGTAAATGTCACAAAATACATTCATCTTTTTTATTTATTACTTAATGTGCTGTAGATGTCTGTCTTAACTGACTGTACACCTACACGTTTTCTCTTGTTATGTTTGAAATGTTTGAAAGATCGGTTTGTAAATACCAGTAAAGTGAATCATCAGATGCAGAATCCCATAGATCTATGTGTTGTGTAATATAATACAGGTAATGGATTGATTAGATATTTTTTATTGTGTTGGCAGAACTGCTGAACCATTGGAGTATCATAGAAGTTTTTTGGTATGTATTCAAAATCAAATATGACACGATAGAAGAGTAGTTTAGGCTAATTCAATCTGTTTTATGTATTTTCAATAGAAGGAACAGTGTCGGTCTGATGGACGTGAGCTGTCAGAGTTCAGAGTCACCACACTGAACATAGGTGAGACTCTGCTTAGCCTCTTTTCCACCAACCCTACTCTACTTGGCTCTACTCTACCTGGTTCTGTTTCCATTACACTTCAGTCTGTGCTACCGTATCCTAGCAACCCACCCACAACGAACCTCTATCCGTGGAAAATACTCGGTAACCATGGCTTCCAGCAGCACTCTGGCCAATCACGGTCAGTTACAACATTTTAGTACAACATTTAGGGCCCGGATAGAACCAGGACCAAGAAGGTAATAATAATAATAATAATAATAATAATAATACATTCTATTTATAGGCACCTTTCTTAACACTCAAGGTCGCCTTACATACAAGTAAAAAAGTGCAATTTAATAAAAACAGTTCAAATATAGTTAAATACAAAGTTAAAAGCAGGCACTGTACTAAATATGTCCCTAGTGCCAGTTAAGCAGGGCAGGAATGAAGGTAGAGTAGAGCTGGGTAGAGTTGGGCCAAGTAGTACTCTAATATAATAAATAAACAGTTCTTTTTGTTAACTTTTTGTCTCACTATTTTGCACAGGCTCTATATCCACGGCGGACGGCTCTGCTCTGGTGAAACTGGGAAACACGACCGTCATATGCGGCATTAAAGCGGTAAAGAATCATTTCAAAATATGTCTTTGATCATTGGAATTTGCTCTGAATTCTATATGGTTATTTTGTTGCCAGGAACTCTCCAACCCCACGGTGGAGGCGCCCGGAAAAGGTTACATGGGTCTGTGAATTTTTCTATCTATCCATCCATCCATTTTCTTCCACTTAATCTGTTGCCGGGTCGCGGGGGCAGCAGTCTAAGCAGAGACGCCCAGACTTTTTCTATCTAGAGATGCACATTGTAAAATAGGTTTGGCCAATGGAGCATTTAAAGAAGGAGTTTAATAATTGACTAAAGAGAGAACCAATATGTATTCGGTTAAAGCTGAGGTACCTAACTTTTAAACCACAAATGGAACGGTGTAATGCATGTAACGAGTTCCTTGCTCTCAAAACAAATGGCAAAATTTGATTCACAAAACTGTTTTTTTAGTATTCAAAGATAAAGATTAGTTGTACAAGATTCTCCCTGTTCCCTGTTGTTTTTATTATTATTAAAGAAATACAGCTTTAGAGTATATTGTATGAATCGAAATTAAATTGCTTCTGGAGGTTAGGCAAATATAGTTTCAGAGATTGGCCTCAAATCCTGTTCGAAGCAGTGAGTATTTTATGGTGAATATATTTTCATTTTTTTATTATCTGTTTAGTTCCAAATGTGGACCTCCCTCCTCTGTGCTCGTCTCGGTTCCGGCCCGGACCTCCAGGGGAACAGGCTCAGGCGGCCAGTCAGTTCATAGCAGACATCATAGAAAGGTAAATGTACACAAGGATTAAAATCTCTTTTCAGTCACATCAGCAGCTTTTTAGCATCTGAAAAACATCCAGAATTAAAGCAGACTCGGAAATTCTTATCCATGAATTTGTCTCCAGTATAAGTTAGTATTTATACTTTAGTAACAGCTGCTCACTCAAAACGCTGTAGCTCTAGTCCTGACTAAAACCAGGAAGTACCATCACTTCTTGGCCTCCTGCTGGTCCCAGAGTCAGTACTAAACATGAAGAGGCAGAGTTTCAGATTTATGCAGCTAAAATATAGTAGTCTTCCTGAAAATGTGAGACAGGCTTCTTCTCTGACAATGCTAAAATCCAGGTTAAAAACAACTGAAGGATTATATCTTTTCTTTTTAACGCACTGAGATCAAAATTGATTTGAATGATTCTTTTGTTTTATTCAGCACTTTGAGATGCTTTGTGTAAGAACTGTGCTATACAAATAAACTTACCTTCCTGTTTTTCAGTTCAGAAATAATCAAAACAGAAGATCTTTGCATAGAAAGAGGGAAGGTAAAATGTCAGAATCTGTTCAAAGTGAATCTCCGTGATGTGAAGTGTGTGTGTGCTGTAGCTCTGCTGGGTGCTGTACTGTGACCTCCTGTGTCTGGACCACGACGGGAACCTCCTGGACGCCTGTGTTATTGCTCTTCTGGCCGCTTTACAAAACAGTACGTTCTTCTCATTTTGTGTTCAGAAGAAATGCTGAGTGGCTTGTATTATGTTTTATGTGTGTATATTTGTCCCCATTTGAAAAACTTTTAACTCTGTAAGCGCCAGCGTTTTTGGAGAAATGTGTTGTGAAATAGACAATACATAAGAAACATGCATAAATAGTCAGAGATAGATAAATGCAACTTGTGCTAACCTCAGGTCAAAATTACCCACCACAGTTGAATACAAACGGAAAATAAATACCTAAATTAGGGTTCTAAAAGGGTCAAATGACTCAGCTGGTCAACGTAGAAAATATAATCAAAATTCATTTGTTATTTAGGGTGTTTTTGAATCACTGTGGCGGGTAAATTTGAGCTGAGACTAGCACAAGGGTTACAGAAATATATAAAAGATAATTGTGGAAGAAAAATGTAGGAACACAATTGTGGGAAGCCATGTCACTGTATTCTTGGGTTTCATGAACCTGGCCTGTAGGAGGCGAATGAGCAGAGATGGGACAATTTTGCTGCATTGAAAACCATGTAAAGTCTGTTTTGGAGTGAAAAGGCTCTCATCCTGTGCGGTGTACGGTTGTTGTAATCGGGGACACTCAATTCTAAGCGAGTACTAAAAAAATCGTTCTCAAAAATAGAACAGAAGAAATTGCTGCGTTTCATTTGGGTGGCCTGCAGGGGGCAGTTATCTGGGAAAGCCTTGATCCACCTCGCCTGCCTCATTCCAGTGATTTCTTTCAAAGTGTACTCCTTTTTACGAGACCACAGTTGGAACACGGAAGAAACTCTCGTCTCTCTCTCTATGTACTCTGTTGCTACAAGCGTACGCCGCACAAAAAGACAGTGCTTCTTCTTCTACTATATCTCTGTGTATATACCCGGCAGCCAGCACCGCCATGGTACGTCCGGTCCGGTCCCACGTATGTCATTCACGCCACTGCCCCGATGTCCTGTTTTTAGGATCAATTCTGCTACTTTGGCTCCTCGAGGGTTAAGCCTGATACTTTTATGTTTTAATATAAAGTCATAGTTTATGGATATGTCACACACACACCTTGTCTGCTTTATAAACTGATTTTGTTACACGTTTTGGTTTCACTTTCTCTTTGCATTTTCAAAGCACAACTCCCAGAAGTCACCGTCAGTGCTGACACCTCTTTGCCTGAAGTGAATTTCGAGAAGAAACGAGGGCTCAAGATTCACAGACATCCAGTGGCCTCCTCTTTTGGGGTTTTTGACAAGTGAGTGTTGATGGTGCAGGCTCTTGATTTAAAGACGTGAAGCGTTACCGTGTTCTGAATCTAACAGAACTCTGCTCACATCCTACAGATCCATTGTGATCGTGGATCCAACAGCAGAAGAAGAAAGTCTGTTGACGTCGCAGCTCACTGTGGTCACGGACGAGGAGGAGAGACTCTGCTCCATGCACAAACCAGGTGAGACATTTCTCTGTCACAGCCACTCTGCCGTTATGAGCACTCCTGGTCTCTGGGTTAAATACTGTAATCTCTGTACTATAAGCAGATACTTTTTTCTAGTTGTTTGAACCCTGCGGTTTATTGTGACAGTCGAGCTGTCGTCAGAGCAGTTTATGGACTTATTTTGACTCTCTGGTCTCTCTCTGGTCTCTCTCATCTCTGTTCATTAAACATAAAAACCTGCAGCCTATGTGACAAACAACTTTCTTTTTAAACTTCACTGGTGTGGCTTATACACAGGTGCCCCTTATAGTCCAAAAAGTCTGATATCTGTGAAACTGTAACATTGAGTGTTTTTTTTCGAGGCGGGTCTTCGTTGTCTGGGGAGAAGCTACAGGAGGTGATCGGCCGAGCGGTGGTGCGACAGAGAGAGGTCCAGATCCTGATCGGCAAAGTCCTGCAGAGTGTGAAGACGCCACAATAACCAGTCTCAGCCAAGGTTTTATCTAAAAGCTGTATTTTCCACTGTCAATATATATTCTTTTTTTAATAACAATAAAACTGCTGACAAAGACTGCTTAAAAAATTATTTCTCAGTGTCCAGAAATGTCTTATCCTCACACACACTCACACAGATGCACACACACACGCACAGTTCATGTCTCCAGAATTACTCATGGCTCCTGTTCTATGTAAAAGGAAATGCCGTTTTTTCAAAATGTGCTGTACAAAAGCAGTGGACGCCATCTTGCGTGTTGATCTCAGTCCTTGTTTTGTAGAAAGAGAGAGAGATTCCAAACACGCAGAGGTAGAGGGCTGCCCCAGGCACTACTCCCAACTTTTGATTTCTTGCATCTTCTCTCATAACAGCTCAAGTGGAGGCTTTTTGGTGTCGATCCGAGCTTTTAAAGGGTTCGACTCCCACTCCACCTCCTCCTCCCTCCCACCAGGTCTGGAGGATAATACATTATTGTGGAAGCCTGCTACCAACAAGAACCGCCTTATTGTCGAAAAATATTACTAAGGTTCCTTCAGCATAGTGCTTCCCATTCTTAAAAAAAGAAAACCCCATTTGGGTTTTTTTCCCCCGAAATCACGTACCACCATTACAAATCACATGTCAGCTATAAAAGACAAAACACATCAGTCTTTTCGGCCGCAGAAAGGCTTGAGCACAGTATGGATCGTTGGTGTCCGTTTTGAGGGGGCTGGGGCATGGACCAGAACAGGGGCAAGGACCGGAGCAGGGGCAGGGACCGGCACAGGGACTGGGTCATGTCTTGGGTAGCGGCTGTGGCGTGCTCCTCTTCCTCTTACTTCTTGGCTGAGTGGCGGTATGAGGCCTTTGTGCTCCCCCCCCCGGAGGAGCCCCCGCCCCCAAAGCCATTTGCTGCTGCTGCATTTGGTGCTGCAAGAATTGTAACTGTTTTGGGAAGTGCAGAGAGAGAGAAAAACGTCAGTAACAGTGGGATCAATCGGGGTGAATACAAGACCATAAACTGGGGTCTGGAAGGAGCTGACGCAGTGTGTAGCGGCGTTAGTCAGCGGTTAGCAGTTAGCGACGACAGAAGGACAGGGACAGACGGAGACTGTGGCCTTCATCAGACATGCAGCTGAGACTCAAACTCCACCTGTGATTTCCTCCAGTCAAAGTGACCGCCACAGATAGAAGAAAAATACACTAAATCTGGGTCTAAATGGGTTTGTAATGACCCAAAGCTGGCCAAGCTAGGAAAAAGGAGAGAGAAGAGAGGAGAAGAAAGGGGAGAGAGGAGGAGATAGGAGAGCAGAGGAGAAGAGAGAAGGAGAGAGAGGAACAGACACGGAGAGAGGAGGAGACAAGGAGGGGAGAGGAGAAGAGACAGGAGGAGACAGAAGGAGAGCAGAGTAGAGAAGAGAAAAGAGTAGGAGGCGAGAAGAGCGAGAAGGAGGAGAAGAGAGAGGAGGAGACAAGGAGAGAGAGCAGGAAAAAGGTGAGGGGAGGAGACAGAAGGAGAGCGGAGGAGAGGAGAAGAGAAGGAGGAGAGAGGGCGAAAAAGCATCAAAATTCAGCTTAAATTTCTGGTTTATTAACAGTATTTTTTAATCTTTGTGGCGGATCAGTTTGAACCAAAGACAGCACTGGGTGAAAGAAAACCTAAAATATGTCTTGCTTCTTGCGCAGTCATTTTTATTTATATAGCGCATATAACAGACCAAGCTCCAACAAAGGTGTTTTTGAAAAATTTGGAGTAGCAATATTTTCCATTCTCACTCATTACAATCAGACCTATTGTACGTGTTATTAGTGCTATGGGACACCGGAGCACCTGGAGGGAACCTACACAGACACGGGAAGAACATGCAAACCTCCACACAGAGAGGTGGAATTGAACCCTGGACCTTCTCACAGTTAGTAAATGGTTTGGGGCCAGGTACGTACCGAACACATAACATGAAGCCAAGACAACAGACACAATACTAAATGTGTTTGTGCTTCAATATTAACACATCGTTGTCACACAAATCCAAACTGTACTAACTTTACTGCGGTAAAGTTAGTTTTATTTTGGATATTTGACACATTTAACTCAAAACCCCTTATGACCTTTGATTTCATAACAGGTGTGTGTCTGTGCCAGTGTGAACGGGTCCCGGCTCCAAAACGGCCATAAGCACGTTCACTGACATGGGCCCTGTGGGGGTGTACCCGGAAACAGAATTACCCAATGCTTTTGTATGGCTTCGATGTCTAGTTTCTTCTCAAAAACCTCTTTACAGGATGGTCCAACGCTACATTCCAGATGCTGTCAATTTTTTGGACTAATCTAGTTTAGCCGCTGTGGACTTTTGAACGCACTCGTTGGGGGCATGAATGGGGCTCATGCAGGCTAACTTTTCATTTACTGTTTTAAAAACCCCACAGAAGGCAGAAGTCGTGGCACATTAGTTTGAACAGCGGATAGTTGTGACTAGTCCGTTAATAATTACAGTTTATAGTTCTCACATGAAACAAAGATTTTTTTTCCAATAAGCCTTTTTGTTATTCATTTATTAACACTTAACATATATACAATAACATATTCACACCAATCTTGGACATTTAGCTGCCATTACCCACTACAACCCCCCCCCCCCTTTTACATCTAAATACTACTGCTCACTCCATATATATCTTTCCTCTATCCCTCCCTCTTCTACACCTCATACTCTCCTAAAATCCACTCTGGCCAATACTCCACTCATTTCCTCTCCTTCCTCACCCCTCTCTCCTATATTGGTCACTTCCCAGTAGGAGAGTTGACTAGTTATTCATTCATTTTCTACCCCTTTATTAGTCCATTTCTGGGTCAGGGGGGGTCCCTCGCTGATCCTCCTGCACTTATCCTTAGTTATTATTTTCTCAAAAGGCATATTGAGAAAATAAGTTTTGTTTCATGTGTGCAGGGGCTCTAAACTTACACCGTTTGAAATCCAAAGGTCAAGGGGATACATAGATTTGTGTGAAATATCCAAAATAAAACTAACTTTGGCGCAGTTACTGTGATAATAAACAAATGAATGAGGCTCTGTCTGTGTCACGTGCAGAAGAGATGTTAAAGTTGCTGCATTACTTGGATCTGGGGCTGGTGCTGCTGCTGAAGCCTCTGAGAAGGCAGCTGGGGCCCCGAGCCGTCCAGGCCACAGCCCAACTGGGACAGAACTAAGACGGGAGAGGGAAGAGAGAAGAGCCACGCGGAGGGAAGAGGACAGAGGTGGAAGGGAAGGAGGCGAGAGAAGGAAATGGGGGTTAGCAGCAGCATCAGTGAAGAGAGAGAGAGAGGGGTTTGAGAGAGCAGCGATGGAGACGGTTTGATGGATTTGGAAGAAAGAATAAAGTTTATTTATTATTATTATTATTATGATATTTAGAGTGAATGGAGCAGGGGGAGAAGGTGGATCAGACACAGGAGGGAAAAGAACAGAAAGCAGCAGAATATAAGTAAAAGTTCAGTTTCTCTTGACGGTGGTAAAATACTTGATTATGAGACAAACACAAGAACAATCGAAGAGTAAAAAGTGCATTGCTCAACAGCCCTGGCGAGGTCCGCTTCCCGCTTGTTGGACATTGAGACGTTATTGCTTTGATCTTGGGTTAGGGCTGTAACTATTGTTAAGAATATTTAGCTATACACAGATTTGAACCCATATAAAATACAGAAAATTGTTTAGGAGAATGAGAGAATGAGGAGGGGTTTGAATATTTCTTTTCAAGTAGCAATATGTAAGAGTTTCATGTCAAGTCATCATTATAGGGCCCTAATTTGTCAAAAGCAAGTAAGTAATCTTTATTTATGTAGCGCCTTTCACAGACCAGAGTCACAAAGCGGTTTACAATTGTTATTTTCGGGCATTTGTCTCTCACTCCACAAAGAGATGCGAGCGGGGTCAGTACATGAGGAGCAAGCCAGGACTTATTGTACATGTTTTTAGTGCTAGGGGAAACCGGAGCACCCGAAGGAAACCTACGTAGTCACAGGGAGAACATGCAAACTCAACTCAGAAAGGTCCTGTTCTGAAGCGAAAGAGCTATCAACTCAGCCACCGTGCCGCCCCAAAGTCATTAATAAAACCTGCTCTTTTCCAATACTTCTTAACTGATAACAGTAGTTCAGAGATATTTTAATTTCAAAATTAGTTTTACAGCCCCTAAATCTTGTTATTGTTTTCATTTCGATGTCCTTTTACTTACAACGGCAATAAAAAATAATTAAATGAGTCTGATTCTCTGCTAACACAAAGTAGAAGCCATTGATCTGCGGCCAAATAGAAACTTGGCAAAAGTAAAATCTAAAACAATAAACTAAAACATTGTCTGGGGATGTATGTGACTATCTGCCCCGCTCTGGTTCAGACTCAAGTTCTCAGCTGAAGATGGATCCTCCACCAGGGAAGCGGAGTAATGCACCTTTAAGATTTAATTCTGTCTTTAAAGCAGTTTGTTAAGAGGCGTTTCTCTGGTGATCGCTGTGAGAATGAAAGATCTTTGACAACAGCGAGACTGACTTTGCTCAAATCCATAAATGAGATTGAGTTTTTACACATAATTAATAATATATTTGAAAAAAGTACCTGCGGCTGAAGACGACATGAAGCTGCCCACTCCCAGGTTGATGACGGCCGTCTGCTGGTTTGCTAAACTTTGATCTGTGCCTTGGTCGCCCTGAAACACAAATCTGCAACGTTAATAACAATAATAATATTAATTTGTTAACACTCTGAAACATAAATAAACTTGGAGAAATGAAAAGAAAACCTTTACCCTTGAATTTCTATGAATTTAATTGTTTAACACGTCCGCTCCAAGTCTCGCATAGCCTTAACCATGTGTAAACTCTGGTCCATGATCATTTCCCTACATGTACGTCTGGGTCTGATCCTAGTGGCTGCAGTTTCCTCGGTTGAATCCCCTCCGACCAATCATAGAGCGGGGGAGGCGGGTGTTGTAGGTCGGTGTCGGTGACAAGTTTGTGCTGAATTTGCCGGTTGTAGTTTGTCGGAGAATTGTTATGCCTGTTTAATGATTCAAAGACCCAGAGAGTGTATGTGTGTGTATGCATATGAGCTCACCGTCTCCCCCTGCTGCTGAGGACTGGACGTTGCGGACTGGCTCTGCTGAGGGGAAAACTGAGGCAACTGCTGCTGCTGAAGGGAGTTAAAGATGAGAGGACCGGTGGGGATCTGGCAACCACAAGGACCAGGCAGAGAGGAGGAGGAGAGAGACGGAGAGATGAGAGAGAAGAGAGGAGAGAGAAGAGAGGGGGAGGAGAGAGGGGGAGGAGAGGGGGAGGAGAGAGGAGAGAAAAAAGAGATGGGATAAGAGAGAAGGTGATGCAGACAGGGAAAATAAAAAGAGGAGATACTATTAATCCATAAAACACAACAACACAAATACGTTTCAAATTCATACATTAATTCTTAAACAACCTCCCCTAAGCAAATCCAACCGCAGTTTTAATATTTCTCAGAGAGACTCACCTGCAGCAGATTCAGTGGTCTCAAACTCGCACCGCTGTTTAAGCTGAAAGCATTTCCTAAAAATAAAGATAAGAGAGATCCTTTATCCTTAAAGTGCAGGATATTTATAATAATGTTGTAATGTTTTCTGGTCACAATAGTGGACATTTGTCTCTCACTCCACACAGAGATGGAGCAGGCCACCAAGAGGCACATGCCAGATCTAGTGATGTTTTTAGTGCTAGGGGAAAGCACAGACATAGGGAGAACATGCAAACTCCACTCAGAAAGACCCTGTTCGGACCGGGATTTAAACCACTAACTGCTAACCACTCAGCGAATGTGCTAAGGATAGAGAAGAGAGGAGGGAGGAGAGATGGACGAGAGGTGAGGGGAGAGAGCAACTTATATGCGCCATTTAAACACAATCTGAGTAAGAGCATTTTGAACCTTTGAACATTAGCATGGACAAAAAAAAACAACAAAAAAAACAACTCCAGGTCTGGTCTTGAATGAAGCAGCAATGTTGTATTCTGGTGTAAAGCCCAGAACAGACAAGAGCAAGTGACGAGGTCTGGTCTCAAACACAGAAGTTGAGGTTTCTGGTCTAGATTCTAAGCAGGTTCTCACCGGACTGTCCTGCAGGCGACATGAGGCCTCCAGAGGGCAGCAGACTGCTCAGGTTCAGCCCTGGACCCAGCCCTGGACCCAGCATCTGGTTGGAGCCGCTCATTAACGTCTGCGGGCTGCTGCCAAACAAGAAGCAATGATGTGGTTTTCACTCAATTCATTTTTGTAACAAGAAAAAAGAAACCTATAAATCCAGCCTTTATGGCAGACTGCTACAAGCTAACATCTAGAATGAATGGCAACACAGTTAACTCATTGAGTGCCAGCCATTTTTGATGACATCACTGATTTTCAAGACTCACAGACTATTGTGTGCTATGACTATGAAAGATATGAAACCCAAGTCTGAAAGACAGGACGGCCTACTTTCACAGCAAAAATAAGTTTGTTTTTAGCTTGTTTCGTTCTCCTGTAATCTCCAGTCAAAAAGAGGGGAGAGTGACAAAACGCACCAGTCTTAGAAAAAAAGAAAATTAGGTGTTTTTGAAAACAGACAAACCTGCAGAAAAGTTAACAACACTATTTTAACTTCAGCATCTCCTCAAACATGTAAAAAACAGCAACAACAAGTTATGAGAAAGTGTTTTTCATGCAAAATAATAGGTTTTATGACACACACAACACCCACAGTGTTGTTCGAATATTTCAAAATGTACTCATCCAAAAAACCTCAAAATGTACATATTGAAAGTAGAGCCCATGACAAACTATGCCAGAAAAAAATGGCCAGTATTCATCCTTTAGGTGGCTCTATATTTATGTCAATAACAGTAAATCAGAAATAAGAAAAATTACAATGATAAACACTATAAACACTATAAATGACAATACATTTCTCCACTGTGAGACTAATAAAGGTTTATCTTATCTTATCTTATCTCTTAAATCAAAGTCAACAGACTATGTACCTATACTATAAGTGCAATAGAATACTGTTGTGTGTCTTTGTGTGTTTGGGCGCGCATGTGTGTGCGTTTATGTGCGCGTTTGTGTGGTTACATCTACAGAGTGTCGTTCTGTTTAGTCCAGCAGGCGCTGTGACCATAACTGGACTGGCTCCTGGTGCGGACTCAGTGATAGTTTTAGCAATAGTCCACTTTTCTGTGGCTTTTTTTGGGGTGCACTGCTGGTCTGCTGCTCTGACCCTCCACATGGTCTCGGTCAGGTCTAGAGACACATTTACTGCTCAAACTGCCTCCAAATGTAGCCTGACCCAGACTATATTACTCCATGCCTGCTTCACCTCTGTCTCTCCTGCTCCGAGTGCTCAGGCTGTGATCTTTGACCAAGACACCCACAGAGTTCTGCTGCCCCCTGCTGGCTTAATAAAATACTGTCTACTTTGCTTGCACTACAATACACAGTACTTTGTACTTGCCTCTTATTTTGCCAAATGTACAAATTTTATACTTCTTTATTATTATTATTATTTATGTTAAAGATAGAGATTTTATACATGTTTCTTTGATGCTATAGTTAGTGATTTTGTTTTATTTGAATGAATATAGCTCTCACCAGACAGAGCTGACCACGTTGATGAAGTTGAGTCCGGCGTTGGCCATGACTTGGGACGAGGTGGTGCCGGTGGTGATGGAGGTCCCCATGGTGGGCAGCGGGATGGTCATGACGGGCAGCGGCTGGCTCAGTGCGAGCTGCTGCTGGGCGAAAGGCAGGAGGGCAGGGGGGCTCTGCAGCAGGGGGGGGTCGGGGGGAGTGGGGGTAACGGAGAGAGGGGCCATGAGGGCGTCGGCGGGGTGAGGCGTGGAGCAGGGCGTGTTGGTGGGCGTGGATGGCTTTGGGGTTCCTGATCCTGGAGGAAGACAGAGGGAGGGTTAGTTTTACATAGTTACTCTGCCAGCTCTACTCTCTTCTACCTTCTTCTCCCATCTCCTCTCCTTGCCGTTCCTCTCTCTCCTCTCCTCCTCCTCTCTTCTTTTCTTTCCTCTCCACTCCTCTCCTCTGTCTTCCCCTTCCCTCTCCTTGTCTCCCCTCTTTTCTCCTCTTTCCTCTCCTACCCGCTCTCCGTCTCTCCTCCCCTCTCCTCTCTTCTCCCCTCCACTCCTCTCCTTCTCTCCACTCCTCTCTCCTCTCCTTCTCTCTTCTCCTTCATAAAGACCTCAGTTTGGGTTGAAAGGTCGATTTCCCATTCCCAAGACATTCCTATATTTAAAGTTATTTGAAGCCACCAGTCAGATTCCATTTAGCCACTTCACATTGGGAGAAATGGTACATACTTTTGTCAAATCAGTAACATCCGCAGATTTTTTGCCATAATCATAAATATAAGGTGTCTAAAGCACAGGTCGAGATTGCTCACTGGGCTCAGGTATGTAGGCCTTGCTAGCTTTACACTCTTAAAAGTCCTGATGCTACTGTCTGTTTTGGCCGATGGAACAATGTTATTACAGACTTAAAGACCTTATGACGGGTTTAAAAAAAAAAAATTGTGGATATCAAAATTGCATGACAATGTCAATCTGAAAGAGATTCCGGCAAAAAAAATCCTATATTTTATAAAAAGAACGTGTTTTTCATGAATTTAAGTTGTCTATGCTCTAACCTGTGTGTGACGTCATAGCGGGTTACGCCCATGCATTGAAAACCATGGATCTATGCCACAGGACTGCCTTTTCTCTCTTCTCTCCACTGATGCCCAACACAATACTGCCCTCTACAGGTGACAATTGCTCACTACACATAAATTGCCGTTTTGAGTGTGAAAAAGTGTCCGAAGTGGGAATTGAACCCCAGTATCTGGATTGGCAGTCCATCGACACAACCAATGGACTATCTCAGTGACAACGAAATGTTACATTCTAGTAGTTATCTCATACTCGCTGTACACGGCCTTGTCATCTTGAATATCCGCGAAAAAAGAACGAATACCAAATTGTAAACAACTTACAGCGTTGAAACGTACCCGTTCTGACGTCACCAAGGGCTGTGAAGTTTTTTCGTTTCTAAGGGCGTTGCTATGGGGTTATTTCGATTTGGGGGGGTCAGACAAAAAAAACAACAACTGATTTTGAAACCTTTAGTAGTTCTCTTCTAATATAAAATGGTATTAAAACTGTATTTCTAAATAAATCAAACCCGTCATAAGGTCTTTAAAACAAACGCAGAAAGTGCACTGGAGGACTCACTCTGCGTGGAGCCCATGGGGGAGAGGGAGGCGGGAGACAAAAGGCCCATCTGACCCAACTCTATGGAGTGCTTCCTGTTCAGAGACTGGCTTTTGGCTGGAGGCGGCGTAGGGCACTTAAGAAGACCACTGGTATTTTGAGAACTATATGGATTATTACCTACAGGTCAAAAGAAGGATATCATTGTTAGTAATACACACAAAATAGAAAGAAGTATTTATCAACACATATAATGTAAGCTAGAGCAATATTGGTTTGAGCTATTTTTGTATATTTGGTGCCGGTTAGGCCATCTAACTTGTAAATGTCTTTATATAAAAATGGGGTTATAAAGATTTTTTTTTCTTCATCCTATATTATGTAATACTGTTGTATTTGCTGGATTATTGTGATAACTGACATTGGGTGGACATTTTCATTTCACTTCTCCAGTTAAGTCCAGGCTGAAACCGAAACAGAATTTACCCATTTGTAAATGTGTAAATAGCACTGAGTTTGTGTAAATGATTTAAACAGTGTATATAGGAACGTTTTTAAGATAATATTGAACATTTTTATGTAGTGTAGAAAAGCCCAAACAGGGACTGGATTTGAAAATTAGCAATAGCTATAAACTCTTTTTGCATCACAGTTACAATCTTGTTTTGTTCTAGGTTGACTTGCAATGTCCCTGTCATTTAAATGAATAAACGGAAAGGAATTTCATTATGCAAACTAGTTATTTTTGACTAATTTCATGCCAGCCTATTTCAGAACAGGTACTCTCATATTGCCAGCACTTTCTGATGATTTGTATTGATTTTTCAAGACCCACAGAATATTGTGTACTATGACTATCTGAAATCTGAAACCAGATTTTGAAAGAATCGTTTCTAGCTTGTTTCGTTCCCCTGTAATCCCCAGTTGAGTAGGGGGAAGTTTTACTGAAATCACCAGTCTCAGACAAAAAACTGGGAAAAAAAGAGGCACAAGTGCATCTCGTTTTCAAAACATCCAGACGCAGCGCTGCTGCCACCTGCTGGCTCGATAAAATATGGTCTAACCTAATCCCCAAACATATTAGAGAGAATAGACATCTGGGAGCATGAAAATAGCGGAAAACGCAATTGACGTATTAATACGTCAATGTCACACAACGTTACTATTTGCCATGATGTATTTGTGCGTCAATGGCACACGACGAGTTAAAGACACTTGTGTTACATGGATACTTGCAGTGTGTTCCATTGTGATTGAAGTAAAGGTAAAAAAGTTATTGTTTTATTGGCATGTGTTTACTAGTAGAATGTATTCATCAGTGCTATATTTCCGCCCAAAAGCCGGTTATTTCCCAGGACTACGAACCTGGTAAAAATACAGAAAGGTGTAGAGAAAAGAGCAGAAGAATGTACCTGAGGAGCTGCTCCCTGATCCGGAAGGCATTTTGATTGGAGGAGGTTTGTGCCTCACCCCTTTTCCCAACAGAGACGTCTGGACCAGAGCAGAAAAACTATCGCCCTGAAGAGAAGAGAGGATTCAATATACAATACCACGCTGATTTTTGTCTTTTCTCTTTGGCTTTTAATACCAGGGAGAAAGAGACAAGTCTTTATTTATTGTATATATACATTTCTGTATTTGTTCCATCTGTTCATCCCTTTGTAGAGCACATTTAAAACAGCCTAGGCTTACCAAATACAGACTTGATTGATTTTGATTTCAGGGTACAATATTTCTTGCAATATTATGACGAGACTCACTGTATTGTGTTTATGATGAGACAAAGTCCGAAGCTAGCATTTACCTCATTGTCTTTGCTGGGGGAGGGCGGCCCCGGACCCACACTGCCCGAGCTATGGGACATCTTCACGTCACATTTCACGTCCCTTTCGTAAACACCTTTGTACTGATTTAGAAACCTGTAAAAACACACACGACACATTTAAAATCAAAGAAGAACCTAAACCAGCAAAAAAAAGTAACATTAACTCCATCATTTCTATTCACGCTGTTTGCAGGTGGTGGGCCCACAGGAGGGACTGCCCACGTCATCCCTTTGGGCTGAGCCCGGCCGGGCCCCCGTGGGCTAAGGCCCGGCCACCAGGCGCTTGCATACGAGCCCCGACCCCAGGCCTGGCTCCAGGGTGGGGCCCCGGCTGCGCCATGCCGGGCGACGTCACTTGACTATTTATTGTGCTGTTCATGGTGGTTTTTGGACCGCTCTTCGTCTGACTCGTCACCTGAGACCTGTCTGCCATGGGAGACCCTACCAGGGGCATGAAGCCCCAGACAGCATAGCTCTCAGGATCATCCGAGTACTCAAACTCCCCCACCACGTTAAGGTGGCAGTCCAGGGGGGAGGTGAGCAGTCCGATGTTGCATTTTACCAGTCTGATGTAGCTAGTGCCGTGTTCTTTGGGGTCAAGTGTTGGGGACAGTCTGTCCTCGAGAGACAGTAACCGGCTCGACGGGCTGATCAGGAAATGTGTCTCTTTGATGGGGAGAAGTGTGGACTCTGTGGGAGCTGTGCTCGAGGGAAGGATGAGGGCTCTAATGCAGGGCATCCTGGGTAACTCCAGACACCCTCTGTATGACACTATGGCCGCTCAGAGAAGTAGTCGAAGCAACAGGCTTCTATCCTACGCTGCCGAACGGAACGTTTCAAGAGATCCTTTGTTCCTTCGGCTTTTACACTGTACAACAAACCTGAATGAGTCTTCTGCTGCTGAACACCTGAATTTCTCCTACGGGGGATCAATAAAGTAGAGCCAAGGAGGGCTAGTGGAAGTCGAGGTTAGCACAAAGGGTAAAGAAGGAAATGTATAATATATCGCTTTAACCCTCTCTGCATTAGCGCAAAACATTTAAGGTTGACTCACCGATCGGCATCTATTTTTGATCCTATGAGAAATCTGTTGAGGGAACAAAGAAAAGTTGGTTATGTATAATAAAGTGCTATGCTATAGTAAAGTGCTGGTCCTCACGGCGGGTGGATGAGCTTAAGGTCGGTGCTGTCCTCTTCGGCCTTTGGTTCTTTAGCACAGTAGATCTTGCCGTACACCAGCGGGTCTCCCATCGACTGGAAAATGGACACCTTGGTCTTCTTGGCTTGTCCCCCGACTTCACACTCAAACGTGTAATCGTCGACAACTTCCTGAACGCACAAACAAAACAAAACCCCGAGACAAAAGTTATGAACGTAGCTTTAGAAGAAGTGCCTGAACTATTCTCACCAGGGGACGGGAGAAGGGAATTTACACGTTTTTTTCTTCCTGAACCTACTTTTTGGGTTTGAATAATGTACAATATTATAATAAGTGATTGTTTATGAATGATATGTTAGAAAATTCTGTTAATGATGTTTGATGTACATTGAACTTGAAATAATAAACAACAGAGACAAAGCAGAAGACCAATGAAGTGCTGTCAATGGACAGGGGGCGAGTCAAATATTAACTATTTTAACGCCTGAAAAGTGTGGTAAGTTCAAGTTCAAGTTCAAACTATCTTTATTGTCCCACTGGGGGAAATTGGTTTTGGAGAAACAATCATCTTATAACAGGCAGATACAGTAAAATCACAACATTGAAGAAAAACAAGAACAAGAGAGATTGTCATAAAGCTAATTTTCAGTGCAAATATGCTGTAAAGTGCAAAGGTTTGTACAAGTGCCCCAGTCTCAGTCCGTCCAGAACCGCCTCGGTCTCCTTCACTCTCTCCCAACCCTCCGCTCTTATCTCGGTCTCCTTCACTCTCTCCCAACCCTCCGCTCTTATCTCACGGCACCACCGCAAATGCTCCTGGTCTCGCCCTGCCCGCTCAGGTCTCTCAGCGCCCATCTCCCCCCACTACGATAACTCCATCCTCCCCCCGACCATTGTTCGCACCCACAACTCTTCTGGTGGGTGACTCCATCATTAAACGCTGCAGGTTTTTTAATGTTTCCACTCACTGTTTCCCTGGAGCCACTGTCACTTCACTGCTGAACAAATTACCTGCCCTTCTTATAAACGCCCCCACTACAATAACACGTCTTATTATCCATATCGGTTCAAATGACAGTTCATCCCGCCACTCGGAAATCACAAAACTGCATTTTAGAGACCTTTTTAACTTTTTATCAGAATCTGGATTATCTGTTTTTATCTCCGGCCCTCTACCCACTCTCAACCGAGGAGATGAACGTTTTAGCAGAATTCTAGCTCTTCACACTTGGCTCAAACAAGCATCAACCCTCCACAACTTTGGTTTTATTGACAATTTTAATTTATTCTGGCACCGCTCCTCCTTCTTCAGACCTGATGGCCTTCATATCAACCCTCTTGGAAACCGCTTTCTCACATCCAATATCATCCATTCAGTACAGTCTCACTCCACCTACAACTGACTATCTGCCTCCTCACCCCCCGTATCACCTCCTCACCGACCCAGCCCCAGCTCTCCCCCTCAGTCAATCCCTGTCATCTCCAGACCCCGACCCCACAGGACCTCCTCCAGAGAACTCTCCCTCCCCTGTCTCATCCCGGTTCCCCTTTGCTCCTCTACAGCCCTCACTCCGGACCCTGCACCTACAATCTTTGGACTTCTAAACATCAGATCCATCAACAATAAATCCTTCATCTGTCAGGACTTCATCACATACAACAACCTGGACTTCATGATTTTAACAGAAACATGGCAAGTGCAAGGCGACTGCACCCCCCTCATTGAAGTGACCCCCCCGGACTACACCTTCCTCCACCAACCAAGACTAAGACCAAGGGAGGGGGGGTTGCAGCCATCTTTAAGAACACTTTTAAATGCACTCCTGGATCACAAAATGTTTTTACTTCATTTGAACACCTGTCTCTTATCATTTCATGTAAAACCCCAGTGTTTGTTTTAATTATTTATAGACCCCCTAAACCCAGCACTGTTTTTATTCAAGAATTCTCTGATCTTTTATCCCAGTGTATGGCCCTCCACAACAAAGTTTTAATCTTAGGTGATTTTAACATTCATGTCTGCTGCCCACATAAACCACACCCTTTAACCTCTGATTTTATTGATCTAATTGAGTCTTTTAATCTTCTTCAAATTATAAATGCTCTGACCCATTCTAAGGGCCATACACTGGACCTGGTTTTAACGTTTGGTCTCAGCGCAGGAAATGTCATCACCAAGGATATCTGTGTGTCGGACCACTTAGCTATTTTATTCGACGTTATTTTAGCCCCTCAGTCTGCCTCCAATGGGTCATTTTATCACTCTCGTGTTTTTAACTCCACCTCTGCTCTTAAATTTTCCCAACTTTTTACTGCAGCCTCCTTGACTACTTTTAACCAACATTTTAGCCTGGAGGAGCAGGTCTCCTCCTTTTATCAAACATCACATAGGATTTTAGACACGATTGCACCTTTTAAACAAAGAAACCCCACCAGAACACCACAACCATGGCTCAATGAAAACACTCGAAAGCTCTTACAGTCATGCAGACAGCTCGAACGGAAATGGAAAAAATCACACCTTACAGCATTTCACCTCGCCTGGAAAGACAGTCTCAAACAATATCAACACGTAGTCAAGGAAGCAAGAACTTTATTTTATTCAAACACTATCACCCAAAACAAATCGAATCCCAGAGTTTTATTTAAAGATTTAAACTCTATTATAAATCCCAGTCCCTGTGTTTTTAGTGATTCATCCACTGAACAGTGTGAATTATTTTTAAACCATTTTATTCAAAAGATAACAGATATCCGGACCCAAATATCTGCTCCTAGCCAAGCCACTGTTTTAAATAGAGAAACTCTGGATTTTAGTTGTTTTACAAATTTTATGCCTTTATCCCTTTCTCTTTTATCTGACATTTTATTCCGCATGAAACCAACCACGTGCAGCCTCGATGTCATCCCCACCAAATTTCTCAAAGATGTTTTTAATGTGGTTGGACCCTCCATTTTATCAATCCTTAATCAGTCCCTGGATCAAGGTCTTGTCCCATCCAGTTTTAAACATGCTGTGGTCCAACCAATTTTAAAGAAGCCTAATTTAAGCACTACAGATTTTAACAATTTTAGACCCATTTCTAAACTCCCGTTTTTATCTAAGGTTTTAGAGAAAATTGTTTCTATTCAGATTTTAGATTTTATTAACAATAACCACATCTTTGAGAAATTCCAATCCGGTTTTAAAGCACAACACAGTACTGAGACAGCTCTCCTTAGAGTTTTAAATGACCTTCTTTTAACCACGGACCGCGGAGAGTGCTCTATTTTAATTCTTTTAGATTTAAGCTCTGCCTTCGACACTATAGACCACGATATTTTATTGGATCGCCTCAAAACGTGGGTTGGCATCAGAGATACTGCACTTGGTTGGTTTCATTCTTATCTTTTAGAAAGAACCTTTGCGGTCACCATGGGTGATTTTACCTCCTCAACAGCCCCCATCACCTGTGGTGTGCCGCAAGGTTCTATTTTAGGCCCCATTTTATTCTCTATTTATATGCTCCCCCTAGGACACGTTACGGCCCGTCATAACGTGTCCTTCCACTGCTATGCGGACGACACACAGATCTACCTCCCGCTGAGACCAAACGACCCTGGAAGTCTGGCTGCTGTGGTCGACTGTTTTAATGATGTGAACCGTTGGATGGCCCATAACTTCCTTCAACTCAACACCTCCAAATCAGAAGTCCTCCTCATCAACCCGCCTCCATCCATATCCCACATCCAAACCCACCTCGGCCCCCTGTCCTCAAACATCACTCCCTCCGCCCGTAACCTCGGTGTCATTTTTGATTCTCACCTCACCTTCCGCTCCCACATCAATAAAACCACCCAAACCTGCTTCTATCACCTCCGCACCATCTCTAAGATTAAAAACATTCTCACTCCTCCCGATCTCCATAAAGTCGTCAACGCCCTCATCTTCTCCCGCCTCGATTACTGTAACTCCCTCCTCTCCGGTCTTGATGCTAAATCCCTCTCCCGCCTCCAACTGGTTCAGAACGCAGCAGCCAGACTTCTCACTGGTTTTAACAGAAGGGAGCACATCACCCCTGTTTTAGCGTCCCTCCACTGGCTCCCTGTGCGATTTAGAATTGATTTTAAGATTTTACTGATTACTTTTAAAGCTCGTTTAGGTCTGGCACCAAGCTATATTTATGAACTTTTAACCCCTTACGAGCCCCCCCGCAGCCTTAGATCCTCGGGCAGGTCCTTGCTGACCATTCCAAGGTCGAGGCTCCGGACGAAAGGTGATCGAGCCTTTTCTGTCCGGGCTCCTCGGCTTTGGAATGACCTGCCCGAGGAGATAAGGCTAGCACCATCAGTATCCTCTTTTAAATCTCTTCTTAAAACCCACTTTTATAAAACAGCTTTTAATTGTCAGCTTTAAACTTATAATGTTGTATTTTACTGTCTGTCCTGTCTGTTTTGTGGTCTTGTGTTTCCTCTGTTTGTCTTGTCTTCTTGCATTCATTCTTATTGTTTTAACTTTGTATTATGACTGATGTATTGTTTATTATGCTGTGCAGCACTTTGTAAACATTGGTTTTGAAAAGTGCTTTATAAATAAAGATTTATTATTATTATTATTATTATGTGCTGTTAAGGTGCTTCACAGCTGTTGGAATAAATGTAGTTCCCAGCAGTTTTGTTCTACACCCAAGAGCCCTATAGCGTCGTCCTGAGATCTGAGATTTGGATTATTTACAGGGAATCCACAGGGCCAGGCACGCGTTAAGGAGCATATATTGATGGTTTGAACAAGAAAAAGGTCTTCCCTGATATTTTTGGTTTGGTTTTTAGGCCAACGTTTGAAGATTTGGCGACTCTTTCCACAACAAGACACAGACACTCACAGTTTCTCCAGCTATTGCAGCCTCCTTATGCATATTTTAACTATTATTTCAACAGTGGCAGCAGAGGGAACTATAGAGCTTGGTGTCGTCTTGTTACCACATTAGTTTTGGTTCAAGTAGAAATATAAATGTAAAATGAATGTACTTTTTGTTCTAGAGCTACAGTTCAGGTGTACAACATGTCATTTGCTTTGAATGAATGAGTGAATGAATGAATGCATTTATTGAGTATGTCGCAGTAAATAAAATATCAAATGTGCAAAAATATGATTGACTGCAAATATGTATGTATGAGTGTATTTCTGATCATGTTTATGCGGTGTGCGCCACATGTTTTGGAAGGTCCATTTGTCTTCTTGGTTGAAAGGTAATGACGTCACTGACATATTAGCACTATTGGCGTAGAATCAAACCAATATCTTTATAATGCACATATATATTTCACCTGAGCAGGCCAGATCACAGTCGTCGGCTGAGAGTCCTCCAGCTGCAAAGATTTCTCCACCACTGCATATTTTTCGACCTAAACACAAAACCGCGGTAAAGTTATCCGTCGTCGTTGCCTTCGATGGGTTTTGATTTTTTGAGCTTACATCGATTTCCTTGGGCACAGTTAATTGGCAGTTGTTTTGCTTCCACATATCCACACACTGCAGAAACACAGAAAAAAAGAATCATGTCAAAACTACAAAAACATAAAGGCGGCTACTTTGTATTATATGAAATCATGTGTGTTGATTTTTTTGGGGCCCCGCCTATAAGCTAATGCAGATTCAACCAACTTTATAAATACAATGTGTAAAAGTTGTATGACTATGAAGTTTTGTAAATAAAAGAATCAAATTGAAAAAATAGGGTCTAAGGACAGAGGGGATGATGCAGGACACTCCACATTCAACATTTACTTGAGAGAGGGATAAAAACACAAACAATCTCTAAATAGAGGGGGTGGTTTAAGACTGTTTGCCTTGCATTTGACGATGTCCTAAAAACAAAGGCCAGAGAATATGTCCGACAGGGAAAGGTCAGTGACATGCTAATGGACAAGGATCGTTAGCCCTAGCAGACGTATTCATCCTCGCTGTGTGAAGGAGAAGTTTCACTGGTCCTTCCCCCCTACTGCTGTCAGACTGTATAACGAGAACGGGTCTGAACAAGTGTCACTGATAATAACTCACTAGTCACTTAGTCGCTAGTCACTTTACCTGTTGTTAATATTACTGCATTATTACATTATCAGATATCCATCCATCTGATACTTCTGCCATTCACTAGTCACTTTACCTGCTTATAGTTACTTTTGTTTATTCTGATCAATACTCTAATTGACTGATTCTGATCAGTGCTGCTAAAGTACAATATAAATAATCTATAAATACTCTTGTACCAAGTGCAATTACAGCTCCAGAGTTTATTTTAATTTATTCTATTATACTTATAATTTTATTGTCTATTATGTTAAATAATAGACTCTGGTGCGTGCATCTTATTTCCTTATTTTCTTTCTCTGCTGTAATGTGCAACGATGACGCTCAAGTTTCCTCACCGTGGGACAGATAAAGGAAGATCTTATTGTTAGTCCTGTTCCCAACCTCAGCAGTCTCAGCAGACAATAGTGGGGTCAAACCACTCCCACAGGTTATAAATCTCCAACTTGTGGCTTTCATTTCCTTGATAAAGTTCTTTAGATGAAGAACGAAACGTTTGAGAAACTTGCTCCCTGAAGCCCAGCTGATGGGTGAGCTACCTTCCTTTGTTTTGGACATTTATGGACATTGGTGTCTGCCCCTTATGAACCAATGGCTCTGTGTGTTTTTATCATTGTGTTTTAACTGTTTGATTATCTGATCTGTGTTGGCAAATCAACAGCTTTGTAAAGTCCTGAGATAACTACTGTTGTGATTTGTACAAGAATAGATTGAATTGAAATTACTTACGTTTCCCACTTTGGAGATTTTGAGGTCTATGACAGGAGCAGGCTTCCTCTCCTTCCTCTTCTGGAGGTAGTCATAGAGCCGCAGTTGTGGAGGGACGGGGAGGTGGGAGAGCTCCTGCTGCCGGTTCAGCGCAGCGCGAGAATGCCTTTTGAAACACCTACACAAAAGAAGAAGAAAACACACTCAGGGTCCTGTGGATTTAGGACAACACTTCTGATAACCTTTGGATGCTTTCACGGATTCTATTTTGTGTCACATGTAGTGTATATTTTGTTGTAGTTTTTTAGTTGAGTGTGGTACCGTTTCATGGCACGTGTGTTCATCTTCTGCCTGTTGTAGAGCAGCCGGTTGGCGGTGCAAGTGACGGAGATGGAGGGGTCCAGACACAGAGGCTCCGCGGTGGCCAGGATCAGCTGACTCTCCAGCTGCAGCTTGTCATCCTTCAGAGAAACCGCATCATAGATATATTCAATACAACGAGAAAACATGGATATGGGATTACACTGGAGTTTGGACTTTACCTGTGTCCACTTGTGGTGGTCACTGGTCATGGCGTGGACGTCACAGATCAGGGTCTAAAGACAAACCACATTGAGCTTACTGTGGGAAATGTACTCATTACATGTTACAATCTTAAAACACACCGTCCCAACATGCTGTGGGACTGACACAGGCTTCACTCAACATTCTCATTGTGCATTAGCAAACACTAACAAGAGTAAAGATCCACTGAAGGTTTAACAGCAGAAATGTGAAGCATGTCTATGTTCAAATGAAACACACACAGACGCACACACGCACACAAAATGCATTAAACCAGATTGAGATTAGAAGAAGAAGTTATACTTTATTGATCTCACAATGGAGGAATTCTGTTTGATGAATAGTCACATACACATATCACATCAAGGCATGCAGCGTGCTCCTTATAGGAAAACTGTCTTGCCACAGGACACAACGACAGCAGATAGCAGTGGGAGTCGTGGAGATGGTCTTGCGGTGGGATTGAACCCACAACATTCAGGCTCAAAGGCCAATGCTCTACCAACTGAGCTACTGTCACTACTACTTTGTTATTTCTTATCTGTATGAATCTCACGTAAATAGTGATTTGCATCCTTTCTGAATTTCTGTAATTTGTCACTTCTTTGCTTGATGCTCCCAAATTAAGATGAAAAAAATAAAAAAATAATATACAGTAAACTTGTACATATTTTGTGTATACATACATGTAGCTATGTTGGGGTAGACACATGTTATTGTGTTACTGAAAACCACTATTTCTCCATGAGCCAAACACGCAGCTACGGAAGACAACGCCTGGACTCGAGTAAACTACAAGCGTGTGGACTGTAAATGACAGGATAATGTTAGGAGTCAATAGTTAATAATAGACAATAATGTGTAGTTTTGATCATTTAAAAAAAAAAAAAATCTGACATTTGAATTTTATGAATACATGTTAGCGCAGTCGTGTGCGCACAGTTCCATTGAGGGCTGAGGTCTCCTTCTCCCGGGACACCCCCAGAGAAACCGTGAAAGTGCCCTCAGGAGAACATCCTTCAGTCTCCTCAGTCCAGGGGGAAAAGCTTTGGTCCTCAGCTGAAACTGAACTTGGACTAAAGCTATTTTTAAAAAGAAGTCGGAGGCTCATGAATGAACTAGGGGACATATTGTCTTTGTATAATAATGTGAATGTGAAAATTGGTGGAAAAGCCCAGAAAAACTAGACACACATTGCAGAGATTAGCCTACACATTATTGTACGCATAGAGAAATGTGTCCTCTGCATTTGACCCATCCTGAATGCAACAGAGCTGGAGGATTTAATCTTTTGTAAATGTGTTTAGTGGTAAGAAAAACCTGAGCGACCGGATGAAATCAACCAAACCACAGACACAACGAGAACATGCAAATTCCATGCAAAAAGCCTTCATCAAAAACCCAGGGTATTCTTGCTGAGGAGTGACCATGCTAACCACTCAGCCACCATTTAGACGGTGTACACTAAAAGTAGTGCATGTAGACGTGTGACCTGCATGGTTGGCCTGAGCAGGATGTGTCTGCTCTGATACGTAGGCATCTTGGTATTCCCCGACTGTCTGTAGTCTCTGACCTCCACGATCACACAGCCACAGTGGAAGATGTTCACCTGGAGGAGCAGAGAGAAGGAGTCACACAAACATAGAAATGTGTGGATCTCTAAATCTAACCTAATCTAATGTAATCTAATGTAATCTAAAACAATAGTAGATTTTAAAGCAGCTCTGTTTGTTACAAGCCTCTCCAGGGCCTCGTACCAAAGTACATTAGTGACATGTTGGCGCCATATGAACCAGACACTAAGGAGCACAGGCACTGGTCTCCTTCTGGGACTATGAGGAGCACAGGGACTGGCCTCCTGCTGGTCCCAGAGTCAGGACTAAACATGGCGAGTCTGCATTTCAAATTGATGCAGCTAAACCAGGAACAGTCTCTGTGAAAATGTGAGAGAGGCGTCTTCTCTGACAATGTTCCAATCCAGGTTAAAGACTGTTTGTTTGCCTGTGCTATAACTGAAGAATCCGGGCGTTCTGCTCTCCCAAAATTCCATCCGATGGGCGGGGGAGCGACTGAATTTTGCGTTGCATTATGGGTAACACTTGCCTTCGCAACTTCCGGTTCTCTCTGCCCGGCGCATTTTCTCTAAATGGTTGAGTGTTTTCGTCATTTTCTGTATGCAAATACATTCCCGTCTCTAACTAGTGGCATATCGCGCAAATCATCCGTCCAATTCACATTCTTCCCTCTTAGCTGAACTTCATTCTCATTGTTACCATCTGTCACTCGCACACACAGCCGTTTTCGTTCACTCTGCTCGCTGTCATCTTCTTCTAAATCTTCATAAACACCATCCGCTCGTTGAACTAGCAACAACAATACCTCCTTTCGTTTTCCCACACTGCAAATACCCTTTCGCTTCAACCTTTCACGCAATTCAGGCACTGTCAATCGCTTGTTGTTTTCGTGAGCCATATTCGCCATTGTATGAAATCAACCGGAAGTGAACTGGGCAACAAACTGTGTCATTTTTTGATCACAGCGCCGCTCAGTGGATGAAATTTTGGGAGAGCAGAACGCCCGAATTGTATCTCTATTTTTAATAATAAATTTCCCTTGTGTGATTATAATGTTTTTAATCATCTGTGTGATTTTTTATTGTGTTTTAAAACTGTGATTTTGGAGTTTTCTGTGGTGATGTGAAGCTCTTTGTGTTGCTGTGTGTGTGTGTGTGTATGGCGCTCTACAAATACAGATGGATTGAAGTAAAACCACACAAACCTGGGACTTTTCCAACAAATCCACCAGAATCGGAGGCAGCTCCTCTGCGTCCAGATACTCCAGCAGTTCTCCTTCTTCATATGGCAGTCGGATCGTTTCTGAGTCTGAGGATCACACACCGGGATAAAAGGCAAGTTTATTGGTAGCACAGTTCATACACAGGGCTGAACAAAACAAGATACAAACATAATAATCATAAAAAATAGGGCTGCACGATATTGGAAATTAGAAAAATATTCAATATGAGTGTTTAGTGTTGCGATAACAATATTATTGCGAAATTTTTGTCTTTCACCTAAAATTGCAATCTGCATTGAAACACAAGAGACAAATAACCAAAAATAATGACATTCAAATATATTTAAATACTTTTGTTTGTTTGTTGTTGGGTCTGTTTTGTTGTTTTTAATAAAGGAAAAATATATTAAAAAAATTATCACAATTTTTTTTGATATAGATAGGATGTACCAATATCACAATAATGATATTTTTTCGATATATAGTGCAGCCCTAATAAATAATCACAGTACATTAAAAAGAGTGAAAATATAATCCCTCAGTTGTTGCAGCTAAAAATAACTGTTTTTAACCTGGATTTGAACATTGTCAGGGTAGAAGCCCGTCTCATGTTTTCAAGAAGACTGTTCCAGAATTTACATGCATAAATGTGAAATGCTGCCTCCTCTCCCCACACTGCGAAAAATGTCATAATATAAGGTAATAAATAATAATTGCTTCAATCAAGGTTTTTTTTAATCTTAATAGGAGTTCTTTCTGAATGTGTTAAAACAAGATTTTCCAACGGGACAAAGTCATTGAGACTTATTTCAAGAACTGTTGCTTAATTTTCTCATTCCAAAGAAGATATTTCTTTAATTTTCCTCCATATTTTTAAAACAAGCCATATTTGCTTGTCCCATCTACAAATCTTCAAATCTTCAAGACAGTCAAGATGTGCTCAAACTAAGATATAAACACTTGATTCAGGCCTTTATTAACTTTTTTTTATATTTTTTGAGTGCATTAAATACTAAGTAATGATTTCTCACCAGAGCCATTCTTGCCTCGGAGCATGAGCGAGTAGCCTTCGTTCCCAGGGTAAAGGTTCACCACCAAACACGACACGGATTCCTGAGACACCAACTTCTCCAGTAGATTCACATTTCTTCTTAAATTCTAAAACACAGACAGAAAAACACATATATTAGAGAAAAAAGACATTTTAGCTTTCATTCACACGTCATATAGATATTATACTATTGTAATTACTTTCGTTTAATTCATTTTCATTTCGTACACGACAAGTTACAAAAGCTAAAGATATAGTCAGTGATGTTTTCCAGAAGCAATTTTTCTAAATATTGTCGGAAAACGTCCCTAAACCCTAAAAGTCGTCAAGTTATCATGCGTTTTCAAATAGTAATGGTATTGACCAGATGCCTGTAGTCTCCAAAAATTAATAAAACATATATTGCAGCGGACCAATAAAAATAAACCAATGGGATTTGTTCATCCCCAACGAACCAATGGGTTGCGTTTACAGGGGGTAACGCTCTTCCTGTTTCTCGCGAGTTCACCTTTTGGATTTTCTAAAACCTAAAAGGGCTGAACAGAAAATGCCAATTTCACGTTTGCCTCCCACTCTCCCTGTTGTGACAAAGAAAAGAAAATGCTGGATGTTTGGTTTGGTCGAGAGGGAGTGGAGGGTGCGTTGGTGCTACGGCTAAGCTAACACCATCGCTCACTGCATCTTTAACCAAGACAAGATCCTCAAAGACAAATGTAAATATAAATACATAACAAAACCCCCAAATAAGTAAATAATAGTGTTAAAGTGAACATAGACACAAGATGAAATATAAAATAAAATAATGATACTAAATGTTCTCATTCCATGTGCAAAAGGAAGTGGGAACTGTATCTGTCTACTTGTTTATTATTACACAGACAATAGCAAAAGAGATGTAATAGTAATAAATGATTAACAAACCTTCAGCTCTGGCTCCTTCTCACATTCCTCTATGTACAGCTCATAAAGTTTCTGATACAGACTCTTCCTCCCTCCGGACGATGTTCTTTTTTTGGCTGGTCTTTGTCGAGCACTTTCAACAATGTACTGGGAGAGAAAGAAAACAGCCACATGTTGACGTAACATTTGAATTACTGTTAAAACCAGAGATCTGCGAACACTACAGGTAACAAGATTCATGTGTTTGTTTATTATTGACGTATATAGATTTCTGTGTTTATTCCTAGAAACTAAAAGGCAAAATAATAAGTGAATAAAGCGTATTGCAAAGAACTTTGTGTCTGCGGGTGTGGAAGGGGACTGCATAGACCGTAACACACTCACCTCGGCTCGATCCAATGCATATTCCAGAGCTTGTTGCTGAAGTAAAAACAGGAGGTTAAACTATATACAGCATTATTGACGTCATGCTAGAGACATACATTTGTATACATTATTATAGCATATAATCATCATCAATTGTTTTTATTTTGATATATATTTGTATTATATCTATATAATTTTGTCTGTGTTTTTATTATTACTATTTTGGCTTGCTTTGTTGTTTTAGTACTGTTATTATACATGGTTTTTTTGCACAAGGGGAAGATAGTGGGGAAAAAAGGATTAAAAACAGTGTGTGTCTGTATGTATGTGTGTGTCTGTGTATGTATGTATATGTATTTATGTACATAAGTGTGTGTGTATACGTATGCAAGTGTGTGAGTATGTATGTGTGTGTGTGTGTGTGCATGTATATGTATGTATGTATGTGTGCGTGTATGTATGCAACAAGTACATGTAAAAGGTGAATGATGATGACTAAATATCGTTAAAAAAGCGCATAAAACGTTCCTACTTTCAAAGAAATAAGTTAATTGCATACAGTTTGAGATATTGTCCAAAAGACTGGGCTGTTCCATGTATTGTCCAATCGCATAGGAACAAAAAAATTGCGCAACTTTTAACACAATTTTATGTCTCATACAATATCATTAAGGCTAAATATGAACATTGATTGTACAAGAAGTTTTACTGAATATGTTTGTGATAAAAATATCCACTGAGACAGGACTAAACCAGGGTCAAACTCAGCTAAAATACGTCCTTCTCTGAGCTTTCAAATTGACCTATTATGAGACGGGATGGCTTGTTTGGTAAAGGGAAATTTAACACATTTTTAAGAATGCTCGAATGCCACACATTCTGTTATAAAAGGTCTATAACAAATGCATAGGTTGAATAAGTAAGGATACATCTCTGGTCTAACCCATGTATGTAATTGTAAGCATGGGTAAGCAGGGTAAGCATGAACAAACCAGGTCTAAAGCCATATAGATAGACTGTGGGTTGTAAAATAAATAAAAAATAGGCCAGTTATCAGGATCATAGACTCAATGCATGCACTAAAATAAATCCTTTACCATTGTGGTCCCGCCAGCTTCAGGGGAGTGACGGTAGATGCTGTCCTCCTTTGAGCCCCAGACTGTCACCTTCCTAACGCGACCATTCACGCCCTGCACAACAACAAAGCTTCACAAACAGCCGAACCACACGAGCACACACCCACGTTATCACAATACCCTCTGAGACTTGCCCAGGTTCCCCACACACAGAAAGGTCAACAGATGCAAACTGTAACATGTGGCTTCTATGGCCGCGTTGCTGTTATATTTATGAATAGGAAAAGTTGCTAAATGTTATGTTTGTGTTGATATTGAGACGTGAGTGTCATGAAACTCTGATGACTGGAGCCCCCCTCCCTCCAAACGGGATGCGTGCGCCTGAGTAGCAACAAGCTCGGTGATGCCAGACCATTGAGGCTATCGAGGCTAACGTTAGCATGCTAGCTCGTTACCTTGGCAAGCTGCAAGTTAAAGGCAAAAGGTGCACAGGGACAGAGCAACGCGGATCTCAGCCAGCGGGATGGACTTGCCTTCTGGATTGCATAGCGCTCGAACGTGACTCCGACACGAGGAAGCGGAATGGAAAGGGAATATCGGGGTCTTCATTGAAAAAAAGTCGAAGCAGCAGCCATTTTCTTCCAGTGTGACAACAACAGCTAAACTTCCGGTTTTCCCAGGAGAGGGCGGGGCTTCTGCGCGTCTTGATCGATATGATTATAAGATAAGATAAGATACACTTTATTGATCTCACACAGGAGAAATTTACATTTCACATCTGGCATGGATAGAAACACTCAAGATTGTGCAAAAAGAAAGAAATGTGCAAACATATTAAATGCAGGATGTATTTATTAGATGTACAATAAAAGTGGCATTTTAAACATTGGCAATCAAGAAACAGTGTCAATAGTAGTGCAGGTTTTTTCAGTCTTAATGCAGTGACTTAAAGTGACTTGTTGTACAGTCTGACAGCAGTGGGGATAAAGGCCCGCTCCTTCTTGCACAGTCTTCCACTGAAGGAACTCCTCAGCTCCTCTACAGTCCTGTGCAGTGGGTGGGAGGTGTTGTCCATGATGGAGGTGGCTTTGGCTAGCACCCTCCTGTCCCTCACCTCCTCCACAGAGACCAGGGGGCAGCCCAGAGTGGACCTGGCCCTCCTGACCAGCTTGTTCAGTCTGCTCCTGTCCCTGTTATTGCTAACCACTTTCATATTTACAGTCTATGTTTAAAACACTAGGACTCCACGAATTATGAAACTATTTGAACTCCCAGATTTTTATATTAATGGAATTCAGGAAAAAATCCCCCCAAAAATTATTATATTTAGATTAAAACTAGAGTTTTAGATTTTTTACTGATTTGATTAATTTTAAGTAACTCATACAGGTTTGATCTTTTAATACATTCTAAATCTGGTCAATATAAATCAAATATAGGGAAAATCAATACTAACTGCTGCTAGTAAACAGTGTGTTACTATGGTAACTAGCACTTGTTCCAAGCTGAGATTGCTCTGAAACAGTCTAGGACCAGTCTAGGATCGAAATAATTTCATAAACATAAAAGCATAGAAACTAACTACATATAGAAAGAGAAAAAAGTGACAAAGGTATGGAGACTGAAAAACCTACATACGAGTAATTACACTTCCAAAACTAATTTATGTAGTAATTTGTTCACATTAATTGTAGGTTTGTGAAGGGACTCCCAAGAAGCACGACTTAGCTTATATGTAGGGGCCCCAATAACGTTCACAAGTCAAGAACAGGACAGAAAAAATATTAAAAACGGTATAGAGTAAGGAAGAGCTTCTGATAAAACCTCAATTTGAGAAATAGACCATCACATTTAGATTTTTTATTAATTAGGTAAACTATGTGTGTTTTGTGAAATTTAAGTATTCATCCAAATTTATATTCCTAAAAATGTTATGTTCTCTACTCTCTCAAGAACTCTTCCATTAATGTTCATTTGAATTCTAACAATGTGTTTCCAGCTATATTTGAACGGAATTTTATTAAATTTGTTTCGTTCATGTTTAATGATAGCTTGATAGTTAGTTTTGCCTAATCAACGTTGATACGTTTTTCATTAACCGCTGTCCAACTTTTTGTGTGACAGGAATACGTTTGCGTCATCAGCAAATAACACCTCATGAAAGACGATAATAAACAATGAAAAGAAGAAAATGTACTGGAAATTTGGTTTGAAAATAAAAAAGCAGACAGAAAGGAAGAGTTTTTTGCAACTATGAAAACAAACAAAAACACATATCTTTGGGTTTCAGAAGGAGGAAGAAGGATGACTGTGTTTAGGTTTTTAATCACAAAAATACTTTTTAGTCTGTTTTTGTCACACGGCTTTTTGTGTGGCCTCTCTGCTGTTCCCTTTGTGAGCAGCAGGGGGGGCAGCAGGACCACAGTTACAGTAACTTCAGAGTGAATTCACAAAGTTGAATTTAAAAGGACGTTTGTCTAATTTAACAAACTATGTTCATCCAGAAATGTGTCAATAATGAACAGAATGAGATGTTCTATATTCATGTTTAAATGATTGTAAGAGAGAGAAGATTCTATGTACTTTACACACCTCTGATATCCAGTGGTACTTTGAACTAACACTGCTAGGTCCTGGGTTTGAATCCCGGTCGGAACAGGGCCTTTCTGAATGGAGTTTACATCTTCTTCCCGTGTCTGTGTATGTTTCCTCCAGGTGCTCCGGTTTCCCCTACCACTAAAACATGCACAATAGGTCTGTATGTAATGAGAGAGTGAATGGACGGTCTCGCTTCTGTCATCACCGTGTGGAGAGAATGGAACAATATCTGAATTCTGAACATTGTAAAGCGCTTTGGGTGACCTTGGTCTGTAAAACTGTGCTATATAAATAAACATTACTTACTGACTCAAAAAAGTTACATATCACTTAATTACTATTTTAAATGTAATTAAGTTACATACAATACAATACAATACAATAAAATTTATTCTTGTATAGCCCTAGGTCACAACAGAAGTCATCTCAGAGACTTAACAAAACCATTAAAATCACCAACACAGGTCAGAGAATCAACAGTTAAAACACATGAAAAATATAAAGCACACACAGAAGAAAATGTCCATACATGTTGTAGAATGCTAAAGTGTCCTGATCATCACCAATCCTTTCTGTTGGACACTAACTGTCCAACAAGACCCTCCTGCATCGACAAGGAAAAACTCTTAAAAAACCCAGTGGGAAAAGTGAGAAACCTTGGGGAGAACAAGGGAAACCCACAGGGAGGGAGACCCATTTGAGAAAGGGATCCGCTCCTCCGGACGGACAGGCTAATGATCCAGGACCTAAGCTAGCTACAGAACGTGGACCAGTGGCCGCTGAACGTGGACAGGTCCGGTGCAGGACTGAAGCACTCTCAGGCGGGTCGGGCGGGGCAGTCCGCAGGTGTAGACGGAGGAGGCCAGGCTCAGAGATCCCGTCATCGTACCATGAAACAGACAATGGGACAACGGGTGAATAGCAATGAACAAACTACAGTCAAAATCCTAAAAATGCCAAACAGATAAAGTAGGAAGGAGGAGAGGATAGTGCTCAAGTTACCATACTTCTCCCAGCAAACTGACTCCCTATGCAGCTTGACTGACAGTCTGAGGAGTTTAGCCTTCCCTGAGTCTTACCTTCCTAGCCATATGCTAAACTAAAGAGGACTGTTTTAAATCTAGCCTTGAATAAAGAGAGCGTATCTGAAAGGAGGTGAGACAACAACAGCCATGGCTAGCCTAGGCTACAGCACCAAGATTCATGGATTGCACACCAGGTGTGCAAACCGATCCAGGCAAACCTAATTATATATTATATATCATATATCATATATACCATACATACCATATATATCATATATAATACATAACACAACATACAGCATAATATATAACATAATATACAACATAACACAATACACAACATAAAATTAAAACATTAAATCACTCTAGTACTTTTGGATTATAGAACTCATATTGCGCTTTTCAGACACGGAAAGACACTTCACAGCATTATTTGGTGCTGCCACACTGACTACTAACCTGTATCATCAGCCCCTCTCACACACACACCAGACCCATTCTAATGTGGGTGAAGTGTCTTGCCAAAAGACACAAAAACAGTTTGGCACTTTACAGCCTCAGGCCCCCCACTGTGGCACATGGTGTTCCCAGAGGTCTCCCATCGCAGTACTAACCAGGCCCTGCCCTGGTTTGTGTCTGAGGTCTCTATCTTCAGTGTAATGTGTTACTTCATTACTTGAGGCCATGGAGAGACTTGTACACAAGCAGAGCTGTTTTAAAGTCTATTCTCTGAGCCATAGGAAGCCAGTGCAGAGACCTGAGAACTGGACTAATGTGGTCGTACATCCTGGTTCTAGTCAGGACTCGAGCTGCTGCATTTTGAATGTACTGCAGCTGTTTTACAGCCTGTTTGGACAGACCTGTGAGCGGCCATTGCAGTAGTCTAACCTACTGGAGACAAATGCAGGATAAGAATCTCTAAGTCTGCTTTAGACACTATGTTTTTGATCCTGGCAATGTTTTTTAGATGGTAAAAAGCTGCTGATGTTACTGATTTGATGTGGCTATTAAAATTTAAGTCTGAGTCCAGTATTACCCATAGATTTCTGACCTTGTTTGAAGGTTTTAGGCAGTGGGACTGTAGGTGACAGATGACGCTCTCTCTCTGTTTCTGGGGACCAAAGACAATCATTTCAGTTTTGTCAGTGTTTAGCTGAGGGAAGTTCATCCACTCACTGATCTGTTGGATACAGTGAAGGAGTGAGTCCACTGGTCCATGTTCTCCTGCAGTCAGTGAGACATAGATCTGAGTGTCGTCTGCATAGTTATGATAGGACACTTTGTTTCTGCATATTAACTGACCTAACGGCAGCATGTAGAGATTGAACAGAAGAGGTCCCAGGATCAACCCCTGTGGTCAATAAAACCCCAATACTAAAATTAAATAAAATCTCTGACTTTAGCATAATAAATAAGTATAACATGTCTGACCACGAGTGGGGGTTCTGAGGTTTGGGTTTAAAGCCTGTTTTTAGCATTTCCCAAATCTAGCAACACTTGGACTGTAAATGTTATTATCCCATAATCACAGCCGTCTGTATTTTTATGTGTTTATTCAAAAGAATGGACAAAAATACAAAAAAATTCCTTTTGGGAGAAACGTCTCTAAGTGAATGTTGTGGATGCGGTTCTTTACAGCCTCGGTCTACACATGTCTTCAGGCTCCATCCTCACTTTTGTCACACTTAAAAACCCAAAGATGCGTGTCTGATCGGTGCATCGAGTGAGACTTTAAATGTGTGCTTTAACCAATCTGAGTAATGATATTGACTGTTAGTGTTGTTAATGCATCCTTCTTTTATGCTTGCTGTGACCAAGTTTTGTTGCATTATTGTTGTTTGTAACTTTTAGAATCATGCATTTAATTGTTTGTATGGATGTCTATCTATCTATCTATATGTCTGTCTGTCTATCTGGCTGTCTGTCCATCTGTCTGTCTGTATGTTTGTCTGCCTCTCTGTCTGCATGTCTGTCTGTCTGTATGTTTGTCGGTTTGCCTGTCTGTCTGTCTGTACAGTATGTCCGCCTGTCTGTCTGTATGTTTGTCGGTTTGCCTGCCTGTCTGTCTGCTTGTCTGTCTGTGTCTGTCTGCCTGTCTATCTGAATGTCCGTTTGTCGGTCTGCCTGTCTGTCTGTATGTCCGTCTGTCTGTCTGTATCATTGTCTGCCTGTCTGTCTGTCCATCTGTCTGTCTGTATGTTTGTCTGTGTCTGCTTGTCTGTCTGTATCTGTCTGCCTGTCTGTCTGTATGTCCGTCTGTCGGTCTGCCTGTCTGTCTGTTTGTTTGTCGGTCTGTTAATCTGTCTGTCTGTCCATCTGCCTGTCTGTTTGTATGTGTCTGTCTGTCTGTTTGTCTGTGTCTGTCTGTCTGTTTGTCTGTGTCTGTCTGTCTGTCTGTCTTTCCTTCTGTCCTTCTGTCCATCAGTCCGTCTGTCTGTCTGTTTGTATGTCTATTATTTTCTAAATTATTTTAATTCCAGCAACAAGAGTGATCTCTCAGTGACTTGTCTTTGTTCACAACCATATTATTTCTTATATATTTTTATAGAACTATTGATGTAACAATGTTGTCAAACACAGGACCAGCACAGAGACCAGTATAGAGACCAGCACAGAGACCAGTACAGAGACCAGCACAGGGACCAGTATAGAGACCAGCACAGGGACCAGCACAGAGACCAGCACAGAGACCAGCACAGGGACCAGCACAGGGACCAGCACAGGAACCAGCACAGAGACCAGCACAGGGACCAGCACAGGGACCAGCACAGAGACCAGCACAGGGACCAGCACAGGAACCAGCACAGAGACCAACACAGGGACCAGCACAGGGACCAGCATAGGAACCAGCACAGAGACCAGCACAGGGACCAGCACAGGGACCAGCATAGGAACCAGCACAGGAACCAGCACAGATACTAGCACAGGGACCAGCATAGGAACCAGCACAGACACCAGCACAGGGACCAGCACAGAGACCAGCATAGGAACCAGCACAGAAACCAGCACAGAGACCAGCACAGGGACCAGCACAGAGACCAGCACAGTGACCAGCACAGGAACCAGCACAAGAACCAGCACAGGGACCAGCACAGGGACCAGCACAGAGACCAGCACAGGGACCAGCACAGGGACCAGCACAGGGACCAGCACAGGGACCAGCACAGTGACCAGCACAAGAACCAGCACAGGGACCAGCACAGTGACCAGCACAAGAACCAGCACAGGGACTGTTATATTAAAATGTAATTGCTGTTTGACATATTAGGCCCAAACCACAGAGGTGGTGAGACAGAGGGAGGCCCCTGAAGCCTCTGGGCCTCAGCATGTTTTGCAGAGAGAGATGCACTGACCAAGAGAGACTACTTCCCATCTTTGTATATTCTGGCTGTGAGGTCACTCTCAGGTGGGGAAAATCTACACCAATAGGGACCAGCACTGGGACTGGCACAGGGACCAGCACAAAGACCAGCAAGACTAACACAGGGACCAAGCATAGGAATAATAACACTGTAACACTTTGGGAAATTCCAAGCATTTTCTTGAGTTTTAAGTGGCTTTAAAAACATCTGATAGAATTACCAAGTACAAGGCTTAGGCTGTGATCATGTGTCGAACAAGCTGCTGCAGAGACTGAGAGTTTAGCTCATGTATTTGCCTTCAGTCTCTAGCGCAATCACAGCATTCGTCTTGGCTCAGGAGAAAAACCACTCCGACTTTCCACTGCCTCATGTGCTCCACAAAACAAAACAATGTCCAAAAGTAAAGTGTTTTGAGCTGGTTTAGTCTGACACTTTTGATCTGACGAGTGAAGCCGAGCGATTCCATGTCTAAACCATAGACTGTATATATTAACGGACAGAGTCACGCCTATCTCCGCCGTTTGGAACTAATGGGCCAAAAAATGTGCTCTACTGGAGCTATCCAAAATGGCCGCGAGTGGTCCCGCCCACAAGAAAATTGTGAAAAAACGCATCTGCGCATGCGTCAGCCGGCGCAGCTCCATTCATTTGAACGAGAGACTTCAAAAATTCACAGCAAGTAAACTAGAGTGGACCAAAAAAATTCACCCCCCTCAGCATTGGCACACATGTGGAACGGAGCTTTGGGCCAAGAGCCAACTTTTGGTCCATCCTGTAAAGACGTTTTCGAGATGTCTGCCAATACTATATGTCAGCATTGGCTAATTCTTCTTCTGGGTCCACCCCCATCGGCCAGGGGTGGTATTGCATGCATGTCAGCGCACGTCATTTTGGCCACTTTTGAGCCGGGACCCACCCCCACTGGTCTAAACACCACTTTAGCATCTGAAAGAAAAGAGAAATGTCCTCTTCAAGTCATGAAGAGTCAAATCCAGGACACTTCAATGAGTGTACACTGAACTGGTTGATAATGTATGGACGTCACTTTAAGGTGAATAGGGACTATGTCTTTGCTAAAGTAGCCTGTTTCCTTTTTTTGCTTGAGAAGTTTAGATGTCCAAACTACAAGGTTAGCCCTGGATGAACACAATCAACTTCTTTATAGCAGAGGATTGTTTCGATCCATCGACCTCTGGGTTATGGGCAGTCAAAACGAAGAAAGGTTTCTCACCCATCTACTAAGCAGGTTAACCACAGGTTATAAATCTCCAACTGGCGGTCTGAGCTTTCATTTCCTTGAAATGAAAGCTCAGACCGCCAGTCTGAGCTCTGCGATGACGCAGAGTACAGAGGAGTTATACAGGACTTTGTGGAACCACCTCCTCATCAACGCGGGGAAGACTAAGGAGATGGTGGTGGATTTCCGTAGACGCCACTCTGCCGCTCCAGCCCCAGTGAACATCCAGGGAAAGGGAATTGAGAGAGTGGACTCTTACAAGTACTTGGGTGTTCATTTGAATCACAAACTGGACTGGACTCATAACACAGATGCTCTCTTCAAGAAGGGCCAGAGTCGCCTCTACCTGCTGAAGAGGCTCAGGTCTTTTGGAGTGCAGGGGCCACTCCTGAAGACCTTCTATGACTCTGTGGTGGCATCAGCCATCTTGTACGGTGTGGTCTGCTGGAACAGCAGCATCACAGAGAGGGACAGGAAGAAGCTGGACAAGGTCATCAGGAAGTCCAGCTCAGTCCTGGGCTGTTCCCTGGACACGGTGCAGCAGGTGGGGGACAGGAGGGTCCTGAGATAACTAACATCTATGCTGGACCATGACTGTCACCCCCTGCAGGACACTCTCTCTGCTCTGGAGAGCAGCTTTAGTGACAGACTAATTCACCCTCGCTGTGTGAAGGAGAGGTTCCGTAGGTCTTTCCTCCCTGCTGCTGTCAGACTGTACAACGAGAATGTGTAACAGGAACTGCTGAGTCTGCACAAATGTCACTGATAATTCACCAGTAACTTTGTCACTAGTCACTTTACCTGTTATCAGTACTACTGTATTATTATTTATCTGATAATTCTGCCTTTCACCGTCACTTTACCTGTTGATATCTTACTGTATTATTACATATCTGATAATTCTCCGATTCAAGTCACTTTACCTGTTGATATTATTTCTGATGTTTATTCTGCTCATATTCTCATATTCTCCCCCCCGCTGCTAATGTATAATATAGACATCTGTAAATACTCCGAACCAAGTGCAATTATAGCCCAGAGTTTATCTCATTTTATTTTATTTTATTTTATCTTAAATATATTGTCTATTATCTTAAATAATAGACTTTGATGTGTGCAATCTGAGTGCTCTTATTTCCTTTCTCTGCTGTAATGTGCAACGATGACACTGACATTTCTCCACTGTGAGACTAATAAAGGTTTATCTTATCTCTTATCTAAAAAGTTATTTGGATTAAGGACAAAACGTTGGGAAAACCTGCTAAGATATACAGATGAAGGGTAAGAGGCCTTTCTTTGTTCTGCTATCTTGAGTTGCATCTTTAGACCAAGTCCCAAGACTGAAGCCCTAATGTAGAAAATTAAGGTTTCTTTCCGAGACTGCTCTCATCCCTCACCCCAGATGAGACTCTGACCTTTTTAAAAAGTAACAGTTTAAAGTGCAGTCATCTTCCTTATAGCAGGATTAAGAAGGAACCGTTGGGAAAACCTGGTAAGAAGTACAGATGAAGGGTTAGAGTCATTTCTTCTGCTGTCTTGAGTTACATCATTAAGAACAATCCCTGCCTTAGGAGGGCAGTGCCTTATCCATTAGGCCACTGGGGCACTTGCTTGACTTTTTCAGTTGACAAAGATTCATCAGAGGCACATAGAGTTGTGTACACAAAAATAATTTCATGTCACTCCAGATTCCAATTAAGCAGATTTAAAAGAAGAATTGTCAAGGATGAACAAAACCATCTTCCTTGTAGCAGAGGATGGTTTCGACCCATCGACCTCTGGGTTATGGGCCCAGCACGCTTCCGCTGCGCCACTCTGCTGTCCTAGATTTTGTGTAGGCTCTCAGTTCTACTTGGATTAGCCTAAATAAAGAAAGGTTTCTCACCCACTTAGCATTTTTTCCCTTGGGATGTCTAACCACACCAACAGGTTATAACTGGCGGTCTGAGCTTTCATTTCCTTGAAAAAGTTATTTGGATTAAGGAGGAAATGTTGGGAAAACCTGCTAAGAAGTACAGATGAGTTGCATCTTTTGATCAAGTCTCAAGCCCTACTTTAGCAAATTAAGGTTTCTGTCTAAGATTGCACTCTACCTCATCCCAGATGGGACTTGAACCCACAATCACAATCCCTGCCTTAGGAGGAGAGTGCCTTATCCATTAGGCCATGGGGCACTGGCTTAAGTGTTTCAGTTGACAAAGATTCATCCTTTTAGCAGAGGATGGTTTTGACCCAGCGACCTCTGGGTTATGGGCCACCGTTGAAGGTTTATTGCTATTCATTTACTGTCCAAGACCGGATCATGCGTTGCGTCTGCTTTCAATGCAAAGTCAATGGTGACGCGCGTTCGAGCGTCAAAATGCATCTGCGTCTCGGAACGCACGCACGGACTGCGCAGTAGAGATGCACGGACTGCGCGGGAAAGTCGAAGGGGAGGAGCATGAACGTTTCCTCTCACGTTTGTGCAGAGACCAATCAGAGAGCCGCAAAGTGGTCATGGGGACATTAGCGGACTGAGCGAGCAGACTGAACATACTGTAAACAGCCAAGACAGGAGCTACACCAGGACTAAAACCAGGGTTGACAATGGGGTACATAGTGCTTGTGAACATATGCTTTTTCAGACTCCTGTGACTTTATGCAACTGCTTTGAGTGTGTTCGCCGATGCGGTAGTACCATTTGATAATAAAATAAACTTATTGCGCACCTCTGTGAACACATACTGCTGTTATATAAAGAGACCCTGCAGAGCTGCCTTATTGGAGACGAACTTAACACAAAAACCCGCTAGCTTACTTCTTACCATCAAACAACAAGACGCCATGTTGTGGTTTGAATTATTCACAACTGTAGACTTTTACAAGACCTTCTCTGTCAAAAAACAAACAATATTTGATCACTTATCAATTTAAATGGACTCTCCAGAAAAATATATAAGAAAGTGATGCATATAAACTTACACTACAAGCTTTGAATCTGCCCAATAAACTCGAAAGTTAAAAGATTTGGCATAATTTAGATAATGATTTCTGGCTGGTGCATTTGGGCTAAAATATGTCAGTTTTAACGTTCTCATATTGGAATCGTTCTGTCGGACTCACTTGAACCAGAGATAGGAATGGGCTGCGTTATAGATGCTGTTTTGATGTGGGGTTTCCGTTTGATGTCCCACATACCATTACTTTTACTACGGAATCGTGAAAAATATTATTAATTAGTTTCAGATTGGGTTTTGACAGTAAAGGTTTTTATTTTTTTGCTGAAGTAACGACTGATAATGAGATTACTGAGCCAAGATAGGGCCGAGGCGTGACTGTACACAACCATATTGTTGTGTTTTATGCAGAGAGACCAGAGAGAGAGACCAGATCCAGATGTTCTCATTGTTTAGTGTATCACATTTCAAACATGTAACTATAGCGTAGTATATGTAGCCTACTGCACACTAATAAAAGAAACACATTTGTAACTGATTTGAACATAAGCTAGCTGGAGCCAATTTCCTTTAGCTTCATGCCATAACAAGGGCAGATGTGTTGCTAGGGCGGTTGCTAAGGCCAAGCCAAAGTATCCCTTGTGGATGAAGGCTACAGACTTAGATTATTATGCACTAGTCTCCTGTAGCTTCGACTACTGTAACGGCTGCTCACTGGTCTCTCCCAACGAGTTCTAAAACAGCTGCAGTATTTTCAACACACTGCAGCTCGAGAACATGCAAACTCCACTCAGAAAGGCCCTGTTCCGACCAGGATTCAAACCCAGGACCTTCTTACTGAGAAGTGTTAGTGCTAATGACTCAGCCAACGTGAGCTTTGAAAACGCACAGTTTGTTACAAGTCTCTTAGGGCCTCGCTCCAAAGTACATCTGTGACATGTCAGTGAGATATGAGGGATTGGCCTCCTGCTGGGACTCTGAGGAGCACAGGGACTGGCTTTCTCAGGGTCCCAGAGTCAAGACTACATGAGGAGGCAGCGTTTCAGATTCAAGCAGCTAAAATCTAGAAAAGTCTTCCTGAAAACGTGAGACTGACTTCTTCTCTGACACTGTTTGAATCCAGGCTAAAACAGATCTGTTTAACTGTGGATACAACTGAAGGATTGCATCGTCAATTTGTTATTAATCATGATTTCAATGTCTTTTATGACTCGTTTCTATCTTGTTTTGTTCAGCACTTGGAGTTGCCTTGTGTATGAACTGTGCTATACCAATAAACCTGCCGTACCTTGCCTTGCCTTATATACATGGCAAGTCCATACAGAGACAAAGCAAACACATCAATGGGAGACATGACAACCGTGTGACAGCTGGATGCTACACTGCCACAGAAATATGTGTGTGTCTTTTACAATACCATCTTTGTGGATCGTGGAAATAACATGTGGAGGCTTTGATTTGGTCTGGATCCTGGTCTCACCTTGACTCTCTCCCAGGTGTGGGTGTGAAGACTATTCCAGAACTGTTTTTTTTTTTACCCCGGGTTGGAGCAAAGGCAGAGGACAGACGCAGAGTGGGAGTGGAAGCCTGAGCCAAGAAAGAGGAAAAGTGTTTCAGAGCAGTGTCATGTGAACGAGAATGGGAATAGTAAAACTGAAGAAGGTTTTTATGATCTAGTAAATGGCTTTTTGACAAGAGGCCTGCACCTGCTACTGGTGGAATTGAATACTTATAGATTGGAGGATTTAGATACTCAGCAGCCGATGGATTTACAATTTCATCTGCATCTGCTTTAGGTCCTCACGTTTGTTCACATTTATAGTCTAGAAATGGCAACTCAGGCTTGTGGGACTAATCTGACTCTGGCTCTTTTAGTGGCCTCTAAAATTATTTTCAATTATTATTATTATTAACTTGCAGCATTGATGGTAAAGGCCGCCCAACAGATCAGAGTGGCTCTTCAAGACTTCTTTGTTTTTTCTCTTTGTTTATTTTTTCCTGATGAAGAAGGGTGTTTTTACCACTTAGAGGACCACTTCAGTAGACTGTGAAACTGAATGACAAATATATACCAGCGGCAGTAGTGCCATAGATGGAATGTTACACTGCAAACATTGATGGAAAATAACTCAAAAATTGCTCAAAATTTGGTTTAATGTATCTTAACGTCCTCACGTTTATTCACATTTATAGTCTAGATCCAACAAACTCGGGCTCGTGGGACTAATCCGTCTCACAGGACCATTTTAGTAGCCTCCAAAAGGATTTTTTAATTATTATTATTATTAACTTGACGGTAAAGGGCGACCATGGTGTGAGAAACATCATCTATTTTCTCGGTATAACAACCAAATTTAATGTGTTCCAACATTTTAACCCAACACATCATTAGAAGTGAAATAGTTAAATTTAAAACAATGTGTTTAGTTTCATATTTGGTCCAGTTTTGGCTAAATCTAAACATAAAACACAGAAAAATCAACGTGTATGAACATAGAATGCGTAGACCGGCTCGTGCCGGCTGACGCATACGCAGATGCGTTTTTTCACATTTTCCAGCCCCCGCGGCCATTTTGAAACTGCCCACAGGCCGCTGAAGTTGTGGCACATTAGTTAGAACGGTGGAGATAGCCGTGACTACGTCCGTTAATATTTACAGTCTATGGTTTTGAGAGTCTAAGGACAGAGATGGTCTGGGACAGTTATGGATCAAAGCCTTCTCTGTGTTTGTTATCATTGCGTTTACTGTGTTTGAACTGTTTTATTCTCTGATCTGTTCTTGGCAAATCGAGAACTTTATAAACTCTTCCAAGGCGACTGCTGTTGTGATTCTACACAAAAATAAATTGCGATGAAGTGTCTTGCCTGAGGACACTATTTTTCTCTCTTCCAATAACAGGCTTCGACAAGTGTGTGAGGCAACAAACCCAGACGAATTGGCAGAACCTACGCATGCCCTTTCTGTCGTCTCCAAAACATGGGAGGTTTGATGACAAGGCAAAAGGCGAGGCACATTGATTTGTATAGCACAGTTCATACACAAGGCAACTCAAAGTGCGAAACAAAACAAGATCGAAACAATCTCCCAAGGCATTCAAATCATAAATAATTACAGTTTGTTAAAAAGAGTAAAGTTGAAATCCCTCAGTTGAATTTGAAGCTAAACTGAACTGTTTTTAACCTGGATTTGAACATTTTAACACCGTGAAGAAGCCTGGTTCGCATTTTCATTATTTTAGCAACAGGCAATAATAATAATGCATTGGTTTTATAAAGCGCTTTTTGGACACGCAAATACACTTTACATGTCATTATTCATTCATTCCATACACGGTGGTGATAAACTACTACTGTAGCCACTGCTGCCCCAGGGCACACTGATAGAAGCAAGACTCCTCCGACCACCACCAACCATTCACACACACATCCGACACATTCTAATGGGGTCTTGCCTAATGACATAATGGCAGTTTGGCTCTTTACAGCCACAGCTGCCCCAGTGTGCCACCTGGTGTTTGCAGAGGTTAAGTGTCTTGCCAAGGACACAACAACAGCAGATATCAATGAGAGTCGGTGGAGGAAGTCTTGTGGTGGACTCGAACCATGGATCTATTATATTAACTGGATAGGGTATTACTAGCTTGTAGCTGAATAACTCACGTGCTCAGGGGATTCTCGCGGTACTGCAGACTGAACCAGACTAAATTCACGTGGGCTACCCACAAATTTTCCCCATAGAACTCAATGCATATTAAAACAGCTCAACCTCAGCTGACAGAGAACCTACAGCTTTAATAAAGATCGGATTTTGTGGGGATTTTAGTGTCCCTTGTCATCCTGAACTTTTTTTCTTCTTAAATCCTTCGGTTTTGTTTAAATCCACACTTTAGTGCCACAAACTCTGCTCCTCTGGCTCTCGCTCTAACTCCCGCTCTGATGAACTGCTCTGATTGGTCAGAGCGCGGCCGAGCCCCTCTGTGCACGTGCGTGAGACCCGGTGTGAGACCCACACACGCGTGTTTGGCGCAACGCATTATGGGAGATCATCCACTGCGCAGAACCGGGAGGACCAGACGATGCCCAAATACAGGCGAGTTTCCCATAGATCTTTGCGAGTTTCAGGCAACTTCCGCTAATCTTTCAGCCCCCATGTTGTCACAAAGCGCCACTGAGCACAACCATTCATTTGAATAGGGCGCCATCTTGGATCGCCGGGGCTTGACTCGAACCCACGACCTTCAGGCTCAAAGGCCAATGCTCTACCAACTGTCGCCCCCATGGTATAATGCCAATAACAGGTTTGGACAAGTGCGTGAGGCCAAAAATCAAGGTAAAATGGCAAAACCGTGGATGGTTTTTTATGTGTCATCAGTGGTGTAATAAAGGCCTTTTTTGGTTCACTCAAAAACATGGGAGGTTTGAAGACAAGGCAAACATTGAGAAGAAGCCTGTCTCACATTTTTATGAACACTGCTCCCCATGTTTAGTCCTGACTCTGGGCCCCAAACGCCATGAAAAAGTGGCCTTCTAGTAACAGGTTTCCACAAGTGTGTAAGGCCACAAATCAAGATAAATTGGCAAAACCTACAGAAAAGACTGTAACAAGTGGATATTTCTTTTGTGAAATCTGTGGTGTAAAAATAACAGGCCGTTTCTAATCCACTCAAAAACTGTGGAGGTTTGATCTGCAAAAGAAAGACCCACTGAGACTCAAACACCGAGAGAGAGTGTCCTTCTCATGCAACGACTCGTGGCTGAAAATAATTATCAATGTCTTTAAAAAACTTTCAAATCAAGCACACATGCAGGTTTGTCTCACTGTCAGTTTGATTCACTTTTACTTTGATAGAGGCAGACTTCAAAGTGGGACGCTCTGTTCGCAAATAATCAGGAGCATTATTTGAACCTTGGTATTTGGGAGTCATCAAAATTTCGGCTCTGGGGTGCAGCTGTAGGTCACTGCCGGCCGCGAGGATTTCAGAAATTAAAGTGAAAAGATGCAGATTGGTTTTGCTATTTGTAGAACGCTCATGTCAAAGGTTGGTAATACTCCTCTGAATAATGGTAATAATGATGCTTGAATGTGAGTCTTTAAAAACATCCAAATTTGTGTCATGATCAAATGAAAATCCACTGGAGGAATGCTAACTTTTTGAAAAATACTAATGCAGCCTGCGGAAATTCAACTCTGGAAGACTGACTGCTAAAGCCATTCCTTCCAGGCCGGCCTCACATCCTCAGCCTATCACACAGCAAGCCCCCATTTCCTACCAACCTATGCCGGCCAGGCCAGCAGCTTAAAAGCGGCGAATTCCCACTTTACGGCCTTCTCGAAGCCTTGCAAACCACCGCCTCCCCTCCTCCTCCTTCTCTCACCCTGCCTCAAGCATACGCTCTTTCCTGCTGCCCGAATGCCACCACCAGGACCTAGGTCCCGGGGGGACTGTGCGCGCACTCACGCAGGAGCCGCGCTGACTGAACACCGCACCGGGGCCTAGGGCGCCAAACTACCTTTCAATAAAAACATTCAAACTGCATTTTGTCTTCTGAGTCTCTCCAGATTGAAATGACGACTTAAAGTGGTTCTCACCCCCGCTCCTCGGAGCTTACGTTACTCACATTTCCTGTTCAAATCTTCCTCTAAATGGGCGTAGCCTGGAGGACTAAAGGGGGCGTGAACGAGACTGGGCCGTTTACATTGCTCTGGGCGGGGGGCTGCTGACGTCAGGTCCAACTTGCAGACGTCAGGTCCAACTTCTGTGCCAGTGTTGGCGCCAGATTCAAAATTCAAATGTAGTAATACAGGTCGCCAGCAGATGGCGCCTCACAGACGGTTTTAGGCAGAAAGTCTAACTTTCAACTAATTTGCACCAAAGTGACAAGATCATGACCAGGATATGTAGACAACACTATTGGACACTCATTTATACCGTTTATCAGCAAAAAAAAGTGGATTTGAGGGTGAGTTGTCCTTTAAGCATTTTACTTTAGACTAGAGCAGAGAAAATGGACCGAACCAAGTGGCTACTCCACCTTGTGACCCGTCCTGCTCCACCCAGAGGCTACTCCATCTCTGCTGTTGTGACCCGTCCTGCTCCACCTCTATCTATCTATCTATATATCTATGATTTTAATGTATCTCGATCGAACCAGGAAAGTTCCACTGAGATTTCAGAATTTATTTTTCATAGTGCTCCAGAGAGAGATGAGCTATCCTACAATGCAGTGTTGGGTAGAATACTTTGAAAATATAATCCGTGACAGAATACTGAATACATGACCTAAAATATAGTATTGTAAAGTTTTCCGAATGCTTAGAATACATTTATTGGAATAACGCTTTTTAATGACTTTCCTCACAAACAAATATACCCTCTAGAAATATAACCTGCAGATTGACACGGACAGATGCACACGCACACATTCATACACGCAGGCACGTATAAACACACACACGCGCACACACACGTATGCACACACACATACACATACACGCACACCACACATACACAAGTTATCATTGGGTTAGGTTACTTGTGACCAACACGGACAAAGGCCACTGCTCCTTCAACAACTGTAAGAAACACTGTACATTTCTCCGTAATGGAAAAAACCCCAGGAAAAGTTAATGACATAATACAGTTTATCTTTCTTCATTTAATTGGTGTCAACGGTGGATTAGGGTAAAACTGTGGGATTTGGATCTAATTGTCTTCATGGAGAGTCAGGCGGACCAGCTTTAAGTCTGTTTAATGACTCAAGTCCGAAGGGAATTCTCTCCTGGACGCCTCCACGCTTTCACATTTTTATATCCTTTCTCTGCAGCACATTCTCACACTGCGATGTATGTAACTATAGAAGTCTCACAGCAGTCAATATGACAGGTTTTTAGTTTTGGAAGAGTCTCTATGTGCAGTTTATTTCTATGTCATTATTTTATTTTTATTTTTTTACTTTTGAAATGAGAGTAGATATCTTTACCTTTACCTGCAGCAGAGGCAGTGCTAGTTACCTTTTTGCACAGCCCTCGCCACGGCTCGGTCTGTATGTTAAGGCCGCGGTCTGATATTTCTCCATACAGACCTCACGCTCGGTTAATAAGCCGTTATTATTTTCAACAGTTTTAGCACTTGGTAACAGTGAGTAAAGGTAGAGAGAGAAAACAGAGCAACCGGAGAGAGAGAGAGAGACCAGAGAGAGACAAGAAGGAGTCCAGAGAACGACCAGAGAGAGAGATCAGAGAGAAAGACCTGAGAGGGAGAGATCAGAGAGAGACAAGAGAGAGACCAGAGAGTCCAGAGCGAGAGAGACCAGAGAGAGAGACCAGAAAGAGACCAGAGAGTCCAGAGCGAGAGAGACCAGAGAGAAAACAAAAAGTGAGAGTCCAGAGAGAGACCAGAAAGAAAGAGAGCCACAGAGAAAGAGAGGGGGAGAGAGGGACCAGAGAGAAAGAGAGAGGCAGACCAGAGAGAGAGACCATCAAGAGAGAGGGAGAGAGGGGCAAGAGAGAGAAGGACCAGAGAGAAATCCCTGAGAGAGAGATCAGAGAGAGACAAGAGAGAGAGACCAGAGAGAGAGAGAGACAGACCAGAGAGAGAGACCAGAGAGAGAGGGACTAGAGAGAGAGACCAGAGAGAAATCAGAGAGAAAACAGAGTGAGAGACCAGAGAGACCAGAAAGAGAGAGAGACCAGAGAGAGGGAGGGAGCGAGGGGCCAGAGAGAGAACGAGAGAGAGACAGACCAGAGAGAGAGAGAGACCATAGAGAGAGGAACCAGAGAGAGACCAGTGAGAGAAATCAGACAGACCAGAGAGAAAACAGAGGAGAGACCAGAGAGAGAGAGAGACCTGGTAGAGACCAGAGAGAGAGATTAGAGAGAAAACAGAGATAGAGACCAGCAAGAGAGAGATTTAGACCAGAGAGAAAACAGAAGGAGAGAGACCAGAAAAAATAATATTTTTGGGTCACTTTTACAGAATCCCATTTGTTTGAATGAAAGCAGACAAAACGACGGCTCTGGGAGGTCCAGCAGTTTCATAATTGTGCGATTAAATCATGTAAGAATGTTCCGCAGGTCAACTACACACTATACACTCTGGTCTTGCAAAATAGGCATAAAAATGGTCCAAAAATGAAAAAGGTTTAGTTTGTGTGAGGCCAGAATGATCTCACATCTGGCCTGGTCATCACATGTGTTTTTTTGGTCCCAGGACTTAAAGGAAAAGCCCAGAGCGAGAGAGTCCAGAACTGCTCCTTCTCTGTGTTTGTAAACTATAGCAGGGTCTGTGTAAGCCTTGGCAAACGCTGAGGACATTTAAATGAACTGGCACAATTAAGGTGAAGCGAGCGAGAGAGAAGAAGAAGAAAAAGGGAAAACAATGTGTTGTTTATTGGTATGTTTTTGTTTTACTTTTGAAATGAGAGTAGATCTACCTTGACCGGCGAGAGAGGGACCAGAGAAAGAGAGACCAGAGAGAGAGCAGAAAGGGACCAGAGAGAGAGACCAGAGAGAGAGCAGAGAGGGACCAGAGAGATAGAGACTAGAGAGAAAATAGAGAAAGAAACCAGAGAAAGAGATAAGGGAGAGAGACCGGACCGTGAGACCGGAGAGAGAGGGACCAGAGAGAGACCAGAGAGAGAGAGAGAGACTGGAGAGTGAGGGACCAGAGAGGAACCAGAGAGACCAGAGAGAGACCAGAAAGAGAGACCAGAGAGAGAGAGACCGGAGAAAGAGGGATCAGAGAGAGACCAGAGAGAGAGACCAGAGAGAGAACTTAAGCAGAGTCTTGGCCTGTTCCGTGTTCGTGTAAGCCTTGGCTAACGCTGAGGACATTTAAATGAACTGGCACAAGGTGAAGAGAGTGAGAGAGATAAAGTAGAAACAGGGAAAACAATGAACATACTGTAAACATGGAGAGGTTAATCAGTGGTGGAATAAACAGTAGAGGCTGGAGGAGGCTGGAGGATTATGAAGGAGCTGGGACTGTGGTCTCAAGACCTTTAGTGGGCTCAGGGGACGGTGTCTATAGGCCCACTTGGTTTTTGATCTGGTCCCTCGGTCTCTCTGGTCTCCCTCTGCTGTGGTCTCTATCCATGGTTTCTCTCTTTGGTTTCTCTCCCTGGTCCCTATCTCTGGTTTCTCTCTCTAGTCTCTCTGGTCTCTCTTTAGTCTCTCTCTTTTTTCTATCTTGTCTCACTTGGTCCCACACTCTCTGGTCTCTCTTCGGTCTCTCTCTGGTCTCTCTCTGGTCTCTCTCTAGTCTCACTCTGGTCTCTCTTTGGTCCCTCTCTGGTTTCTCCCTATGTTTTCTCTCAGGTCTCTCTCTTTTTTCTCTCTAGTCTCTTTCTGGTCTCTCTCGGATCTCTCTCACTGGTGTCTCAATGGTCTTTCTATGGTCTCTCTAGTTTTTCTTTCTCGAGTTTCGTTCTCTATTTCTCTCTCTCTTTTTTCTCTCTGGTCTCTCTCTCCATTATGTCTCTATCTCTGGTCTCTCTCTCCCTTATGTCTCTCTCTCTCTGTTATGTCACTCTTTCTGGTCTCTCTCTCCGTTATGTCTGTCTCTCTCCGTTATGTCTCTCTCTCTGGTCTCTCTCTCTTGGTTGTATCTCTCTCTCTGGTCTCTCTCTCTTTGTTTTGTCTCTCTCTCTACCTTCACACCAGAATCACAGAGCGTGGTGAGTGTCACACAGATTATTACTGAGCTGGAGGAGTTTACATTAACATGTCAATAGGAGCCAGAGCGAGTGTGAGCAAAACTTCATCCACGAGCACTTCCCTATTGGGCTACACTGAGCTAGCGGGTTTGCATCACCCATCTATACCCAGCCAAAGCTCTCAGCACCGTTTGGAGCTGTAGCTTTGTGTCCAGTATCAACAAACACCTCGGTCTGTTGTAGGTGGAGCAGTTTCTTGGATGTGTTTCATTAATGATGCTTTAAACCCACTGCTCACGGCTCAGAAATGACTTTTTGGTTTTTATAAATGTTCCGATGAGTTATTCCTGGGGCAAACATCACGGGGATTAAACCAGAACTAAAGCAGAAGTGGAGCAGTATTGGAACAAGGCGACATCATTGCTTCTGTTTCTTTATCCTCTTCTATTGTCGATCTTTATCACAACCATTTCTTGTCTTCGTGCAGGGATTATTGTGGTTTGTTTTCCACCAGGACCATCAGGTGAGGTCTGGTCAGTGATAAGATTATGTGTTACGAGGTGAAATGATAGAGGAACCAAAATGCAGGGCGACAGTGGCTCAGTTGCATTGGCCTTTGAGCTTGTCGTGGGTCTCGAGACCATCTCCCTCTGATATCTGCTTCTGTGTGTCCTTGGGCAAGACACTTTACCCCACTTTGCCCATAAGGAGCATTGAAGGAAATGTATACTGCATGTCTTGATTTGTAGATAGATAGATACTTTTTATTTTTTATTTTTTTTATAGAGAGATACTTTATTGATCCCGGTACAATCCCCGTGCTGACCATGGGAGCGGGGCCAGTACAGGAGACACATGGCAGACCTGTTGTACATGTTTTTAGTGGTAGGGGAAACCGGAGAAAAACTACACAGACACGGGGAGAACATGCAAGCTCCACTTAAAGAGGCCCTGTTCAGACAAAGATTCGAACCCGGGACCTTCTTGCTAAGAAGCGAGAGTGCTATCCACTCAGCCACCGTGCCGCCGAAACCAAGGCCAAGTTGTAAAGTCCTTGCATTTTGCATATATATATTTAATGTACTATTTTTTGACAATTATCACTTATCTGTACACACAAAGTTTAGTGTTAAACCATGACATTCCTAGTCTTGTCTTATCCACCCGTAAACTGTGGTTCAATATCATCTCCTACATGTAAGTCTGGGTCTGATCTTAGTGGCTGCAGTTTCTTCGGTTGAATCCCAACCGACCAATTAAAGAGCAGGGGAGGCAAGTGTTGTAGGTCGGTGTCGGTGACGTCAAGAGTTTGTGCTGAATTTGCTATTTGTAGTTTGGCGGAGAATAATATAAAAATAATATGTTCTGGTTCAATCCTAATATCAAGAAACTGAAGCCGGAGCAAGAGGAATGTTTAGTAAATGTCATTGCTGCAAAGATGTTGTGGCTCTACTCCCCACAGGCTCCGTCAGTGGCAAAAGAGATGGCTAAAGCTAGGCTAAATGCTAAATGCCTCACTCACTCGGCTGCATTACATACGTCAAGGTGAACTCAGATCCAATCGTTTCACTCTGCAAAAGGAGTTAACCCCTCCCACCTGTTAAAGGAATAGGCCACCGTTTTTACATACTGACATATGTTCTTACCTTACCTTAGACTAGTTGATATGTACCTGTCTGGCTCTGTCATGCAAACAGAGCACAAATGCAGCCTCTTCCACATACTGTATAGTTCCAAATCAGCTCCTGTTAGAAGCTACCAAACTCTTCCACGTGTTCCCTATTTAAATACAGTTACACTACAAAGTTTAGTAAGACAGAAATGTAACATGTCAATTTTCTCAGCGGATAAAAAGGGGTACTATATTGTGAGGCGTAATAATACGAGGAGCACTACATCCGCGCACTACAGTATGTGGAAGCGGCTGCATTTGTGCTCCGTTTGCATGACAGAGCGCACGGACAAAGACCAGACAGGTACATATCAACTAGTCTAAGGAAAGGTAAGAACATATGTCAGTATGTAAAAACGGTGGCCCATTCCTTTAACGGAGTCAATGGAACAAATCCAGACCTTTGTACTCAATGAAAATGAGTACAATGGGGTGGTAAGACCAGGTTATGACTATACGAGAATCAAAGTCGTTGACATGAATTAGGAAAGTCTAAACCAGGACAAACTCACAAAACAAGAAAACGTGTTCCATATTCAGAGCGTGGAAGATGGACTTGATTAGATGGATGTGGTCCCAGAGTGTAAATGTAATACTTTATTGTTTAATCTGGTCTGAGAACTCCAAGATTTTCAAATAGAAAACCAAATAATATAATATAAGGTAACGACATGTCAGGTCAACATCCAGACACATTTAGTCCTGAAATGCATTTATAAAAATAGCCTAAACTCAGTCCACATGTCTCACATTAGGACCTGGTTTTAGGGACTGGCTCATTTCCTGTTGTAGTAATTACGGACTCAGCCTCAGTTCAGCCTCGGAGCACGAGTCCGTCTCCGTCTGTGTGAGGAGAATGATGATGTGGTTTGGTTTTGACGTGTTTTATCCTTCATTAGAATCTGTCACGTTTAGTTTTAGAGGTTTATTATGTGTCAGAGCACGAGGCCTTTTCCTGGGTCAACAGCCTCAGTCCTGGATCTACGGTCTCAGTCCTGGATCTACAGCCTCAGTCCTGGATCTACAGCCTCAGTCACCTCCAATATGTGTTTTCTTAATAAACATTGGTGCTAATCCTTCCATTGCTTTTTAGTTTCGTTGCTTGCCGGCAAACGGACAAACGCCAGTGATAACTTTACCTTCTTGGCATAAGAGAATTCCTCTATTTCAAAATCTCATTCAGAACTGTGCGTTTGTAAGTAAGTAAGTAAGTAAGTAAGTAAGTAAGTAAGTAAGTAATTTATTATTGTGATTATGTTTGGCTATGGTTGACAAAAGTAACAGTTTAGTCATCGACCCAGAAATGGTTTTGATTTCTCTGCCCTTTGTGTACAGCTGTAGCTTTGATGTGAAGGAACAATGATTTTCTAATTATCCATCTGTCAGAAACACGTCTGTCTGTTCTGTGGGAGATTAAACTGCTACGATGCACAAACTGGAGAAGCAGACTGTATTCTCTGTGTTTGTCGACTTGTGTTTAGAAAATGTGACGTGGACAGGCGTTCTATGCCTGAGGTCCGCCAGATGGATGTTTGAAAGAATACTGTATACATTTTTACTGGTCAAAACGGAATGAAAAATGCTACTACTATTACTGCTATTGCTACTACTATTATTATTATTATTACTACGAATAACTATGAAGATAATTTTTACGAGCCACAAGGTGGTGGTGTCTAGGAGTGTGGCTCAATAACAAAATTAAACCGGGTGTGGAACAAAGACGGGAGGCGGAGGTCCAAAAAACTAACAGGTTTATTATAAAGGTGCAAAAGAATCACTGTTCAGATCAAAAAAACAAAACGCTCAGAGAAGGTGAGGTGCAGACGCCTGGTCTGGATCCAGGCCCTTTATACCTCCCAGCTGATTACCCCACTGGTGTGGGTGGGACGCCACTCAGCTGGAGGTGGAGGCAAGGAGAAACACAAAAACCAAAACCCAAGGAATTTGTCAGTAACAATAATACAAAATCAAAATAATACATAATAAATAATATGGTATAAGACAGTTCACTCAGCACCATTCATTCACATGGTTTCACTTGTTTCTGCGATGATGAAATTTAAAAAAAATTAGACGTTACCCACAGCACGCACACACACACACACGCACACACGTATAAACAAACATACTGTACACACATTTGCTTGAACTGAGAAATCCCATTGAAGGAGATGAAGTGAAGTCGTCTGACAGAAAGCGTCTTTGTGGACTCTGCAACGATCTTCTGTCCCTAAAGTCTGTAACAACAGTAACCGTTTACAGATGTGGATCCTTTGAAAACACTGGGACCAGAAACGAAGCCACGACTCACAACGACACATTTATTACATCCTCTAATAACAACAGAATTTATATACAGCGGTTCTGTGGTTTCTAATGAAATATCCTGCAATACAGTTCATAGGCATTCTACTGTTTTTTTAGGTACAATCTGTCCTGGGTCTATAGCCTCAGTCCTTTATCCACAGCCTCAGTCCTGAATCTACAGTCTCAGTCTTGGATCTACAGTCTCAGTCCTGAATCTACAGCCTCAGTCCTGAATCTACAGCCTCAGTCCTGAATCTACAGCCTGAGTCCCACTTCCCCGGACTCACAGCTCCAGATAGAGTTCTAGACGTCTTCCCGAAATCTGTATTTGTGCCTATAAGATTAACAAGATATGAGATATGAGATACAAAAAAACCTTTACAAAAACTTACACTTTCCTCAACCATTTGGTAAATCACCTTTTGAGTCACTGTATCTACTTGAAGCATGAATTGAAATGAAACCTGTACCTCTTTGGGGTATCTAACTTGGATTTTGGTATTTTTACAATTTGGTAAAGGGTTATAATAAAAAGCTAGGGGTTAAAAAACACATAGAAATTTGTGTTAATAAATATCTGAACTGTGACCATTGTAAAGCTCTTTGGGTGACCTTGGTCTGTAACAAAGAGAGAGCGTCATCTGTCACCTACAGTCTCTCTCCCTAAAACCTTCAAACAAGGTCAGAAATCTAGGGGTAATACTGGACTCAGACTTAAATTTTAATAGCCACATCAAATCAGTAACATCAGCAGCTTTTTACCATCTAAAAAACATTGCCAGGATCAAAAACATAGTGTCTAAAGCAGACTTGGAGATTCTTATCCATGCATTTGTCTCCAGTAGGTTAGACCAGTGTTTTTCAACCACTGTGCCGCGGCACACTAGTGTGCCGTATGATATTGTCTGGTGTGCCGTGAGAAATTCGTCTACTTTGTCTAAAAATAGCTGCATTCGCTGTTGACGAGCGGTGACTTGTTTTGAACTGTGAGTAACCATGTAATACTTTTTCAAATCAGTAGATGGCAGCAGATAGCTAAGTACTTTGAAACTGAAAAATTGGATGCGACCACTGGCTGTAACAGGTCAGCATTGTGGCGAGAAAGGTAAAATTGGATGCGACCAACAAATGTGGGAGGGAGCGAGACAAGAGCTTTGTGGCGAGTGAGAAGTAAAAGTGATAGAGACGTTTTTGAAAATGAATTATGCCGTTTCTGAACAGGATTAACATCCTCCGCTCTGCCCCGGGGCAGCTGTGGCCGCGTTGTAGTGGTTTAACTATGAAATGTACGATTTTTGTACAACAGCTCTCGCGAACGCACTTCTGAACTGGGTACCGAGCGCAGACCGTAGTCAAGTGGACAGAACCATAGACATGCGGACCGGACAGAACCATGGACTCGCGTTCAGGACCTCCCGTGTCCCTCATCCAAAACTCCTGAATTTAAAGCTCGGATACCAAAATGTTTCCCATGCACTAACAATGCATGTTCTTTGTGTGAGTTATTATTTGACTATTTGGGCAGAGAGTGGATTTTCTTAGTTTTTTTCCACACAGTTAGTGCCACTTTATTCCCAAACTCTTGTTAATTGTATCGAGAAATATTAAATAAAGCTTAATTTCAAGGCCTGGACTTAAGCATTTTGATGAGAATAACTGTATATTGTGAATATAGGCTACAGAGTATACTGTATACATTATAAGATAAGATATACTTTATATATCACACAGAGTATGTACAGTATATATTTTTTTACATTAGTACTGTATACATTTTTACATTTTCTCCTGGAGGTGTGCCGCAAGATTTTTTCAGTGAAAAAAGTGTGCCTTGGCTCAAAAAAGGTTGAAAAACACTGGGTTAGACTACTGCAATGGCCTGCTCACAGGTCTGTCCAAACAGGCTTTAAAACAGCTGCAGTACATTCAAAATGCAGCAGCTCGAGTCCTGACAAGAACCAGGAAGTACGACCACATTAGTCCGGTCCTCAGGTCTCTGCACTGGCTTCCTGTGGCTCAGAGAATAGACTTTAAAACAGCTCTGCTTGTGTTCAAATCTCTCCATGGCCTCGCACCAAACTATATTAGTGACATGTTAGTCCCATATGAACCAGCCCGGACTCTGAGGAGCACAGGGACTGGACTCCTGTTAGTGTCCAGAGTCAGAACTAAACATGGGGAGGCTGCTTTTCAGATTCATGCTGCTAAAATCTGGAACAGTCTTCCTGAAGATGTGAGACAGGCCTCCTCTCTGACAATGTTTAAAACCAGGTTAAAGACGGTTCTGTTTAGCTGTGCATACAACTGAGGCATTTTATATTTTTATCTTTTTTTTAATGTACTGTGATTATTTATGATTTTAATGCTTTCTTGTTCTGTTCAGCACTTTGAATTGCCTTGTGTATGAATTGTGCTATACAAATAAACTTGCCTTGCCTTGCCTTAATTAATAAACATTACTTACTTACTTATTAGTGTTCCTACATCTTAGAAAATCAAAAAAAGAAAAAAAAAATACATTGCTTTCTTCAAGGAGTAAACACTAAAGGGTTAATGATAAGTGATACAATAGAGAGTAATAGATAAAGTGGATCTGGTGCCAAGCAGGTGTGAGACTCTGCTCCACATCTGGAAGCATCTGGGACCTGGCAGGGACTCTCCGAAAACACTCCGAGGCGAAACCGTCCGTCTGTCAGTGCAGGTCAATTAGCTCCCGTCAGCGCTGATAATAAGGATCAGGGAGTATGAAAAACAGCCGGAAGAGATTCAAGAACTATCCTTTTATTCAATTCTATGTTGTTTTGTACAGCCCTAAATCACAGCAGTAGTTTTCTCTGAAGAAGGTTTCTCACCCATCATCTGTACTTCTAAGCAAGTTTTCCCGACGTTTCGTCCTCAACCAAGCGGACTTCTTCAGGGAATGAATTCTCGGACCGCGCGTTGGAGATTTATAACCTATGGGTGTGGTAAGCCACACCCTAATCCTGATACCAACCCATAAACAATCTAAGGTCTGCTTGATGTAGAAGGGAGCAGGTCTAACGACCCTGCTGAGGCTAACGACCCTAACTCATTAGCATGTCACAGACCAATTGTCTGCTGGGATGCTCAAGTGGAGTGCAGGTCTCACCCCTCCTAACTCATTAGCATGTCACTGACCTTGTCCCAAGTTAGGGCGTTGTTTTTAGGATGTCGTCATAGATGCGAGGCAAAACAAATCTTAACCCTCCTCCTCTGTTAAGAGAAGGTTTTTGTTTCCTCACAAAAATGGCTTCTTTCACCCCTCTCTCAAACCAATTCTTCTCCCGAGCCAGAATTTTAACCTCTGTGTCATCCACCGTGTGGTTGGAGGCCTTGAGGTGGAGGTGAACAGCCGACTGTGGCCCACTAGAGTTTTCTCTACGATGTTGGTAAAGTCGTTTCTGTAGAGTTTGTTTGGTTTCTCCAATATAGTGGTCAGTGCACTCCTCTTCACTACATTTAATTGAATACACCACATTGCTCTGTTTGTGTCTGGATGTTTTGTCTTCGGGATGCACTAATTTCTGTCTTAAAGTGTTGAAAGGTTTGAAATACACAGGGATTTTGTGTTGCCTAAAGATTCTTTGTAGTTTCTCTGAAACTCCCGCCACATACGGTAAGGACACCCCTCTCCTCCTACTTTCTTCTGTCTGTTGGACTGTGTCTCTGGCCTTTCTCGTCCTTTGGGCTTTAGTAAAAGACAACTTGGGGTAGCCACATCTGGAAAGTGCTCTCTGAACATGTTTGGTTTCTCTGTTCTTTCCTTCCGAGCTTGTGGGGACCTGGTGGGCTCGGTGTTGAAGCGTTCTAATGACCCCGAGTTTGTGTTGTAGCGGATGATTTGAATCAAAGGCCAGGTACTGGTCAGTGTGAGTGGACTTTCTGAAGACCTCAGTCTCTAATTGTCCGTTCTCCAGTATGATGACCTTACAATCTAGAAAGGCGAGTTCACCCATAGGTTATAAATCTCCAACGCGCGGTCCGAGAATTCATTCCCTGAAGAAGTCCGCTAGGTTGAGGACGAAACGTCGGGAAAACTTGCTAAGAAGTACAGATGATGGGTGAGAAACCTTCCTTTGCTTTGACTAATCCCTGTACGACTGAGGGCTTACACAAACTTTTCTCTGAAGACTTTCTCAGAGGATTGCTGATTTGTCAACATAGATCAGAGAATCAAACCGTTCAAACACAAGAAATGTAACAATAAAAAACACATAGAGCCATTGGTCCATGAGGGACAGAGACTAATGTCCATAAATGTTGATAAAGTCCATAAATGTGGTTGAATGTGGAGTGTCCTGGATCATCTTTCATGGTGTGGACCTTTTGGATTATTTTACTTAATTTTGAGTTTGACTTCCTGTTCTGTTGATTATTAGCCCCGCCCTAATGTGATCCACCTGTGTCTCCAGTGTGTATTTATACCCAGTGCTTTTCCCACTTGTTGTCCGTCCATTGGGCCTCATGTATGAAACTTGCGTTCGGCCAAATCAGGGTGTAAATGATGCGTACGCAAAATATTTACACTTTTCCGCATTTATCAATCTGGACGTGAGCGTACGATACGCAAAAAAATATACGCCAGGTCTGGAGGTGGTGTAAATGTGTACGCTCATTTCAACCTTCATTACAACACGCCAAAACATGACAAAAATAAACATATTCCCACTCTGACAAGATTATAGGCACAACTCTCACATTACAAATATGCAATTTTACGATGTTATGTTAGGGCTAGTTTGTGTTATTAAATAACATACAAGATGTCAAACTTAGTCTCCCACAAATGTGTGGATTGTTATATGCACCTACAATCAGTGCGTAATGGATTTGGTTCATGCGGGTCCAAGCAAAGACGCGCGCCACCGTGGAGTCCTGCGCGGGTCTGATCAGGCTCTGGGACATGTAGGGGGTACGCTCTGGTACCTCCCGGTACAGGTGTGCCACATGGTCCTGGCTCGGTTCTCCACAACAGGCACAGGACCACAATGTGCCACTGGTGGAGCAGCCCATGGATGAGAGACCATGGCCAGCACCGCCTTCGGCCTGTACAGCTCAGACAGGTTCTCATTCAACCATTTTAAAATAATAATCACATACATAATTTGAAGATAATTTTATTTATTTTCTTTTGGATGCTTTGGTCTGGCGGTCCTCCCTACTATTCCAAATAGTAAGACTTTATTCTTTTTCCGGGCGACAGTAGCTCAGTTGGTAGAGCATTGGCCTTTAGGCCAGAAGGTCGTGGGTTCAATTCCCACCTCTGCACCTTCTCCACCAATTCCCACTGATGACTGCTGTCGTTGTGTCCTTGGGCAAGACACTGTTGTATCTTCTCATCAGCAGAAGATGGGGTTTCCCGCACAAACCAGTATAGTTGTAGGAGAAGGAATGCACTCTGAGTTATGTATTAAAGAAAGAGTTTAATGGCATAATCAGAATACATCAAATCCAATTCAGGCTTAGCTTTCAGCCCGGGTCAGCTTCCGAGAATGATGATGGCATGACTGACTGACCAAGAACACACCGCGGACTAGGATATTATAGTCTAGAAGAAGAAGTCATAAGACAGTCACAAGACCCAGGAAAAGCAAACCATACATTTAAGGACAGCCATGCACATTGTCCTAACATTAGTGTTGCTCACACGTCTACCTCATGACTGGTCAGCTGCTTCTACCATTTTGACCCAGATGTTCCCAACACATTTTGAACATACATACTGTATATGTAGAATTTATAATAGCAGACACTACATATTCCCCCTTTTGATCAAGCACATGCTTGATCACTAAATGAAATTATACCTGTCTCCTTGCAGTGAGTATGAGAGCAAAAACCAACCTCATATTAGCTTATTGGAAAAATTCTCTCATAGCCCCAACATCTCAATATTAATTTGTCTTCATGTGTTTTCGTTGACGACTACAAACTTTGCACTCACAGCCTTGGAGCACACATGACTAAAGATCTTCTGTGGGGGGGATTGGATTTAATCCAATCAAAAGTATTCAGCATTGACTCCAATGCTCAACTAAATCAACTTCATATTAAACTGAACTATTCCTAAAGTTTAAATCTAGGAATTTAAGAATCACTATTAAACTCTGAGGGAGTTCACCTCCTTTAACAACAATTTAGTAAGTAACTGTGTCCAATTACAGTCACTCAATTTCAGTATTCTAAATGTAAAAGTAAAATAAGTATTCTAAAACTATCAATTTAATCAATATGTTTAATCCTTTATCCCCAACACTGAACATCACCTGCAAAAATACCTACACATCACCTGTAATAGAAAAACACAAAAGAATATAGGATCACACAATATGACAAAATCTTCTTCCGTCTTCTTTTGATCTCAGTCCACACGATACTTTCTCCTGATGAATCCAGTCTCTGCATCAGAGCTCTTTAAACCCCTGATTGTCATCAATGTCCAACTGTCCACTGTCCAGTGTCCATTATCCATTAATCATCACCATGATGTCCTCCTGAAAGCATAGAAAAACCCAACCAGTATCTGGAACTCCAAATCAACATAATCATATGAGCATAAAATCAAAAGAAAAGAAAAGAGTGTATTAAAAAGAAAAGTATTACGAATATAATAAGTATAATAAAATGATATATTAAAGTATAATAAAACAAACATACATGAAAGATAAAAGTATTATAATTGGTTAATAACAGGGTATTTCCCCTTTGGATTCAACACCTCTGTTTAATCCTACTATGTCAGTCCATGTGTCCCAGTCAATACAACTATTTAAGTCAAGTATTTACCAATTCTAGTGTAACCTGTGTTCAAATTATCCTTCTGTAATTGTCAAAGCATCAATAACATCAGTCCTATTGTCATATTAGTCTCAATCTTAATCTTAATCTATTGTCAAAATTGGAATTAATGTATAACACACTTCACCTGAGTCCAAAGCTATGCTCAGATAAACCTCCTTGCTTAGTTAAATATAATCAACTGTGTTATGTTTCAACTGTGTTAACTGATAAAAAATGCTAAACCCCAAAGTATCTATTTTGTATTATCAATCAATTGATTAATTGGTCCCTCAACGCAATTGATTCTATCTTTTCAACACGTAAGCGTGGGTCTGGAGAGCCCGTGTGCCCGGACGGGACTTCACCGGCGGGGTATACTCTTGACAACTGGAACAAGTGGCAGCCCCTCTGTCTGTCAACCCTGTCCATTGAAGATTCGGAAGACGTATATATCTTTGGCATTTTGGTGGTGGGAATCCTCCTGTTTGGGTTTGGAGCGATCCTGTTCTACCACAAATTCGGTGGCATGGCAGTTCGCAAGATTCACGACCTGCTGGCCGACAAAATTGATGGGATGTACAAGGAGCTAAGCCGTGTCGTGGTTGAGAGTGCCGTGTCTGGACAACGGAGAGTGGTGTTGGTGGAACAGTTGATCAAAGATCTCGCAGCTCGTTCACTCGATGGGCATAAAACTCTGGAATTGAGATTGAATGACATTGTTTGTCAGGCTTGAACTCTCTGACCCGGCTTGGATTTGCCCCTGTGTACGGAGGTCTGAGGGCGTAGTAATTCGGTTTAATTGGAATTAATAGAATATCTGCCTGCTTTTGATGCTACATTGCATATAATATTGTCCCTCTCAGGCGATGTGTGTTTCTCCTGCTGTGTCTTCTCCCCACTCTTATCTCACATTCCTTGACCAAGGCCATAAACAAGGTCCCACAATCTACAACAACTCACACTATTTCAGTCTCCAGCAAGGATCCCTCACCCCCGCCTCCCTCTACCTATCCATCTTGCTCCCTCCCTCCCCTCCATTCCTTATTGTTTTCCTACTCACCCCCACCCTGATCCCGCCCCCCTCTGACAGCTACATTGGGCCGGCCGCCGGAGGTGCTCATCCCGAGAAAAAAATCCGTGGTTTATAAAAAGCACAATGTGTCTATCCAATTGTATGTGAACTGTATGTTATTGCTCTCTGCTGTTTCTTGCTGCACACAGCGCCGCAAATGGCGAAGTGGCACGCTCTCTGCCAAGACAATTTCCAAGTGATAACTTTGTTACTCACGTGGCAATAAAAATGATTCTGATTCTGATTCTGAATATTGTCATTCAGAAAAATAACTTCATACCATGTGCGTAATCTAATTCCTCATTTGAAATAAACACTGTAAATGTTAAATAGTCAACCCATAGTCAAATTGTCAAAAGTCTAAGGTAAAAATCAAACAAGTCATTTTCAACCAAGTAAAAGTCAAAAGTCATCAGTCATTGTCACCTTAAATGCTCCAGAAATACTATAATTAATCCAAACACAAGGACTCTGTGTAAGATCACATACAGTCATCTGTAACTTCTAATGTGATAATACTGAAAAATAAAAGTAAAAGTCCTTCAGTGACTCCCTTTGAAGTCACTCTCCTCATAGTATCAGCTCATCAGTAAAGTCTCCATAGATTCTATCTTCAGATAAATCATAATCATCGCTGTAGTCCCAGTCACTGTAGTTGTTTAGCTGTAGTTGTAGCAGTTCTCAATTCAGTAACATAAAGTAGCTGTAGTAGTTGTGTATTTACTCCAGCACCACATGAATCACTCCATCATCATCAGATGTAACAATTATCCCACTCTGTCGTTACAGTAGTTACCTTTCAACATATAGTTTCCTTCACACCAGTTTATTATCATTAAGCAATTGTTTCAGATCATTGTGATCAGATTAAACATCTAATCAGTCTTAATGTGACTCTAGTAACCAATATTACTCTCTGTGGCATCAACCTATATGCCCTGTGATGTTTCTTACATCAGTGACTCACTCACTATAGACTTCACTTTGATCATTATGTAAAACTTACTTCTTTTAGAGACCACTGTATTCATGGTCCTGACAATTTCACCCAAATAATATTAGACTAAGAAACAGTTATGGTTAAAGTAAACTATTTTCCCAATTGGTTCTGATCTGATACAACCACTTCAGTGCAGAAGTGACCACTGTAACACATAAAACTCTTCCCAAACTTTGATAAGATTCCTCTTATCTGAAATATATGTGGATCATCTCATTTCATATATTTCACATAAGCTTCATCCAACCCATTATGTATAATCGTTCAAAAAACACTTTCAAAAACCTTTTCACAAATGTGCTTTTAAAAAATACCTTTCATTCTTTCAACAGATTATTGAAACCTTTTTATCGATCCTTCATTGATCCAAATATTATTGTATACTATTTCAACTAATTTATTCCCAATTATTCTCAAGTTTATTTGCAATTCTATTTTTCTATCCTTCTATTTTTCTATTTTTCTATCTTTCTATCCACAAATTTAATCCAATTTATTAATGACATTCTCTTTGAGTGGAGGTCTCATTTACTGTTGACCTCTCGACAGCAGGATGTTGGCAAATGAATGTGCTTCTTCTTCTCCAGATCGTTCCAAACGCACCTGTGTCACATTCACTCACTCTGAAAATGGAGGCGTACAGTAAAACATTCACAAATAATCTAGAAACTTTATTTAACACTTTATTCAATCTCTGTTTCAGATGAAATCAATCCTTTATTCAATTATTTCTATGATGTTCTGTACTGTCAGCATCTTTAATCTATAAGCTATAGAAACAAACAGTTGTAATGTCGTTATTTTAACAGAGTCTCTAACCCATGCTGATGTGTGATTTTACAGCAGCCTGACTTTCTGTGCAGATATTTGCAAATGTAATCTTATTCAGTTCTCTGACTGTGTCTTTATCTTGTTTTCTTTGACGCTGCTCCTTCTTCCTCTGGAGATCTACTTGATGTGCAACATTGTCAGTATAGAGGCTTTTTGTCATATTCCCAAGACCAATAACTTCATCCAGTTTGTGTCTCACTGGCAGAGGCAGTCCTGCCTTTATCTTAGCTCTCAGGATGGATTGCCCCATGTGGTTCACTTCCGGGTCTTCTCCAGTAATGTTTCTCCACGTCTGATATGCTTTAGACACATATACTCTTGCATTCTCAGGACATTATCAGGATCTATGTGTGTAGGAAACATCTTCTTCAAAGCTTTCCACATTCTACCTCTGTTACAGGCAAAAAGATCTGCATCATTTACTGATGTCTTCATATAGTGATGTCCTCCATGGCCACAACACCCAGGAGTGTCGCAAACAGTCTCTTGATATCACCCATTGCAAGAATTGTCCCCACAGAAATCTCCTCTAGTTTCGAAATCCAAGGATGTGCTCCATCTTGGATAGTGGGCAGCTTCTCCATGACCTCAGACATGTCTGTGTTCTTCCATGGTCTGTACTCCAGGTCTCCTCCACAGACCACTACAGGACACATCTTATTGATTGGTTTGATTCTTCGTACTTGAAAAGACATTGGTGTTAATAATTCTTCACCTCTAACTTCTGTGTGTTCTCGAAGTGGAATTTCTTGAGTAAATGCAGGAAGCTGTGAATATGGAGTGTTTCAGAGTGTTCTGAGTCAGTGGTTCATGTAGCTGTGAAAAATGTCCATCACTGTTTATCGTTACTTTCCCAGCTTTCTTGATGTCTTCGTTTCCTTTGTTTAAGTCTTTTAAAAGTGTCTTTGCCTCAAATTCAAACAACTCAAGTGTTCCAAGTTCAATCCGACGTTTCTCTTTCCTCTTTCGACCTCTACAACCTTTGTTCTCTTCTGCTTTGTATGTAGAGATTAGGACTTTGAGAGTTTTGATAACTTCGATAGGAAACGTCCCTTCGATCGGCCAGCGACAGTCGATGTCTGACCACCGATGATGCCATTTTTTCTAAATGTTACTGATATTGTCCACAAGTGGATTATTTGTCTGTACCACTTCTATTGGTGTGATAGGTTTATTCAAACTAGGTTTAGAACTGTTCGCGTCCATTTTGCAAAGCACTATAAAAACCGCGCAATTAATTAAAATTCAAAAGTCAAATTTGATCACTTCTAATTGATTTTAATTTAATCAGAGATTAAGCAACACCATCCTATTTTTACTCAATAGCTTCAACCCAATTGTAAGTCAATAAACTATTACTCATTTCTCTCTCTTTTTATTTATTTTATTGACTAATGCTATTTTACTTCATAAGTGTTGTAATTTTAACTTGCTAGTGGTAATCTATTACTCTATTCTGTTATTTAAATCTAAAACAGACAGCACCAAAATGCAACCTTTTTGGGATTCCTAAAAGTGAATAAAACCAGACCCAAATATTATTGCAGCATATTTTGGTAAATTAAAAAATGTTTGATCATTTTTAGACCAACGATAAATCTCTCAGCTCAGTCAGTTGCCAAAGTCCTGTGTCAGTTATAACAGATTATTGTGTGTAACGATGTCATCTTACAAACAAGTGCATCATGGGAAACATTTGTGGATAGAATACATTGCACCTGATGAAGAGAAGCTTTCATTGGATCTGTTGAAAGGAGGAAGGTCGTCTTTTTCTCCACTGGACCCGGCTCTGGTCAAACACCTTTGCTCTCGTTCAGCACAAAAGAGAAAAACCAAACTTCAGTTTGAGTTCATCATAAACATCAAATCAAAAGTGACACATTAGTGTAAATCTAACTCTATCAAACTCATCATGTCTAAAACATGCTAACATTGATTATTAATGTGACTATGATCAACACTGAGTTTTATGCTGAGATATTTAACACAAAGAGTTATTATATCATAATAAACTAGGCATCAAAATGCTTTATAACAAACACTTAAAGATTTTCTCTTTTACCTATCTCCACCCCTGTGAGCCTTCACTCCACAAAGGCAAAATATTGAAAAGAAAAATACACACACAAAATGACTATAGTCTCACTCTCACAAAACAAACAAAAATAAAAAACAAAAACTTATTCAAAAGTGTAAGTCCACTTGTGATCACAAAATACCAGCTTTTGTGATCATAAGCAACAAAAATCAAAAATCCTCAACCCCAAAAATCTAAACTAGTCTTGTTTAATATCAATCTAAGACTGTTAAAATCAATTAACTTTACATTCTTCGATTTTAAGCTAATTTCAAAATGGTTGACCATATCTCATTACCAAATTATTTTCACCAGTGAAATATTTGTCACTGGTTCCACCCCTTTTTTTATTTATTTTTGTCAATTCAGCAAGCATTAATCAAATAACTAGTAATAGTCAGATTTAAGCACAATGGGAGACTGTCCTCCACTCTCTCTAACAGCACAGGCAGGGAGGGGAAGAGAGGGGGGAGGGGGGTAAGCTGTGTTGAGTTTGCAGAAACTCACTCACACTTCAGGCCTTTATCTAAACTTCACTGTACAGTCAATTCAAATAACATATTTTAATCCAAATTAGTCAGACCTTGTCCTGGCCTCAGGTAACACTATTTAAGAATCTAAATTTAGCTTGAATTCATTTCTAACTGATGGATCATAAGTCAAAGCTATTGTCAATTCATCATGGCCATGAAACTGACAACAATAACCACGTCCATAAACTACTGCCAAGGCTTTTAGAGACACCATTTTAGACACACTATAGACACACTGGACCTCATTTGACAATGTTCATCAACTTCTGGCAAGGTTTAAACTAAAAAAACTAAAAACTAAACTGAAAAACCCTGAACTTCTTCTCTCATAAATACACTCTCTGTGTGTCTCTATCTCTGACTCCACGTCTCTCTCACTTCTGTTTCTACGCGCCTGCTCTATGACTCTATACGTCTCTCTCCCTTCTGTTTCTACGCGCCTCGCTATATGACTCCATACGTCTCTCTCCCTTCTGTTTCTACGCGCCTCGCTATATGACTCTATACGTCTCTCTCACTTCTGTTCCTACGCGCCTCGCTCTGACTCTATATGTCTCTCTCACTTCTGTTCCTATGCGCCTCGCTCTGACTCTATATGTCTCATAAACACACTCTCTGTGTGTCTCTATCTCTGACTCTATTTCTCTGTGTCCCTGTTCCAGTGTCTCTGTGTCTCTCTGTGTCTCTCTGTGTCTCTCTTCTAACGTAAAAATAAACTGAGTTTATTATTCTCAAAAACGTTACCTTTGTGAACAATAAACTAAAACAAATTTAGAAATTTAAACCCTTCCAACACTATACTGTGGTTCCGGAGCAAACCAACAATACAGCACAAAGAAGAAAAGATTTTAGTGAAATCTCACCCTTTTAGAAAGCCGGCATCTCTTTTCTCCAGTCTGCAGTACGCTGCTCTGCTTCCGTCTCAGGTCGAGTCGCCAAAATGTGGCCCAAAGCCACCTAAAAATGTGTCGTCTTTAAAAACTGTTCTGACAGCCCAAAACTGCCGTCGTGACGCCAAAATGTTGCGTCATTGAACATACTAAGAATTGAAAAAATCACTGTGACGTGACGCCAAAATGTTGCGCCATTGAACATACTAAGAATTGAAAAAAAAATCCTGTTACGTGACGCCAAAATGTTGTATCTTCTCATCAGCAGAAGATGGGGTTTCCCGCACAAACCAGTATAGTTGTTGGAGAAGGAATGCACTCATAGTTATGTATTAAAGAAAGAGTTTAATGGCATAATCAGAATACATCAAATCCAATTCAGGCTTAGCTTTCAGCCCGGGTCAGCTTCCGAGAATGATGATGGCATGACTGACTGACCAAGAACACACCGCGGACTAGGATATTATAGTCTAGAAGAAGAAGTCATAAGACAGTCGCAGGACCCAGGAAAAGCAAACCATACATTTAAGGACAGCCATGCACATTGTCCTAACATTAGTGTTGCTCACACGTCTACCTCATGACTGGTCAGCTGCTTCTACCATTTTGACCCAGATGTTCCCAACACATTTTGAACATACATGCTGTATATGTAGAATTTATAATAGCAGACACTACAACACTTAACCCCACTTTGCCCAAAGCCCCCACTGAAAGATCAAGGCTATGCTCACACTCAGAGAGCAGCCGTCCTCCTGTGGACTCACCACCTGCAGAGGGTCAGTGAGGGGCTGGTGCTATGAGACTTGGGTGGCATCTCTGATTGGCACCCCCCTGACCCAGGGGTGGATTAAAGGGTAGAGAATGGATGGATGGATTTATTCTTTGTCCCACTTCGTTCAATCTCAATCTCCTGCTCCGTGAAGTTATTTTTCCTTAGCCGTTTACTCACTAACCAGACCCTGCGCCGTATACGGAATTACGCATATGTTTTGCCTCATTCACCTCTGGCCAAGCAATGTGGGTTTTCCTTAGTTTTGTGCATAAAGCCCCATAAACGCAATTGATCTTGCTCAAAACTGCTCATCCACTGCCCTGTTCTCCACATAGCAGAGATAGGATGCAACGCGCATGTGGGAAATGGTTCTTTCATTCATTCATTTATTATTTATTTATTTACTTCTAAATTTCAGGAGAGATGAGTGCTGCAGTGGGTCTAGACACTAGGGAAAAACGCGTATACATAATAGAGTGTATATATTTTTAAACGTGAATAATCTCAGAAGTGTGTTTTTTGAGGCTTCCAAACAGTCTTCTTAGCAGACTTCCTGCTGACCTGTCGCAAAAACAGGGTGTGGAACAGGCAGTTTCTGAATATTTCTAGGCGTGACTTTCATACATACGCTGGTTTTGAGCGCAGCATTGATCAACAGCCGCAGGTGCGTACGCTCAGATCTGTGCGTATCTCACACGTTCATAAATGCCACGTCGGATCTTGCGTAAATGGAATATACACCCAAAAGAACAAACCCTTTTCTGCGCAACTTTCATACATGAGGCCCATTGTCTCTACCACGTTTGTCTCTGTTTTTTTCACTCTGGATTTACATTTTATTAAATAACATTTGATTTTCAGTCCTGCGTTTTGGGTTCCTTTATCTGCATTTCTCGACGTAACCAAACATCTGCGTTTTCAATCACATTTGTTACCACTCTGGTTCTGGAGTAGTAACAAAGAGGGGAAACCACACAAGCATCGACGTTTTTAAAGTATTTATTTAACAAAAATGACATGAATTTGTATTAGTGGTGTGTGCTATGTTGAGTGTATGTGAGGTGAATCAGTATGTGGATAAAACAACTAAACTAAACAAAGGCAAAAGGTGGAGCAGCCGGTGGTCTTTGCAGCAGAGGAGAGCCACAGACTGCCAGCTGTGATGCATTTATGCTGAGGATGACAGGTGGAGTCTGGGTCTGGCGACGCCCTCAACATCCTGTCCTGACAAAGAAGCAGAGCAGTGACTTTAAAAATAAGAGGGCGCGCTTGGGCCGTCACACATTCATAACATTCTCTGACGTTGGGGGGAAACAAGTGGTGGGCAGAGGTTTGATGCTAACGTCGGTGCTTCTGTAGTAGCACTTAATAACAGTCGCAGTAGAAACTCAGGGTGAAGACATGTGTTCACAAGCACTGACCCTGTCCTCAGCCCTGGTTTAATTCTGGTTTAGCTCCTGTTTTGGTTGTATTTCCCTGTGACTTTGCTGCTCTGTGGAGCGAGGATGTTCGCTGCTGCAAACTGCTGAACCCACCGCTGCTGCACCGCAGCATGATCCAGTTTTTACGGCAGTAAGATCCATGCTTCTACGTTTGACGCCAAAGCAGATTTGTTGTTGTTTTGGCACATACTGTGACGTGCAAAAACTCAAAACTCTGGTTATTTCTGTCTACACGCGAATGCATAAACTGAGTTTTTTATATATTCCTTTATGATGCCTTGTCATGTGGATGACAGGTGCAAATGAAGACAAATATCTGCAGTTTAGCAGAGACCTGGCTACATGTACAGTAGGTCCCATTCCGTTTTGTCGCCTTTCACGCGTGAATCACACGAGACTCACGTGTGATTCACGCGTCTTTTATTTTCCCCCCTCCCAGTGACGTTGCAATGACCAAAACAACCACCCGGTGGCACTTGTGAGCAGGGTTACATTGGCGTCTCATCGCTCTTTCTTCTCTCTTCACTGGACAACTATCTGTGGCTTTAAGCCTAGCGTACTGTACATCGGACTGGCAACTGATTATATCCGTCGCCTACTGTATGAGTTTCTGCCCCGCGCACATCGACAATCTGGTTAAAAAGGGGGCAACTCCTTGTAGCAGGCCAGTCTCTGGAATAACCCGCAGACATTAAAACTACTGCATATAACGTAAACTTTTGCATCACGTTGGTGATCTTTCCAAAAAGAGAGAATATCGTTATGGAAAGAGAAACTATTGGTAATATAACGCTGAATGTTATCTGACTCAAACAGCTCCGCTGGTGTCTCCTCCCACTCAGAAAAAAAGCAGACGCCTTTTCTCTGGCATCTCTAACATTTATAATAAATACATAAATATAACAATCATAATGAAGATGCTTTCAAATAATTTAGCAAGCTGTAATTAATTTATTTTAACTCCCTGCCAAACTTCTCTCGCTGCTCTCTCCTCCGCAAACCACTAAATGAGGAAAAGGGAATATTCACTCAATCTATTTTGAATGTTACACATACAATATTAATATAGTCTAAGCACGTGTACCACATGTAGCCCGTGTATTTACCACAGACTGTAAGTATTAAAGTAATGAGGCCCCTGCTTTAGGCCTCTGCTGTGAGGCCCACACACTGTAAATCCTTATATCCGCCTCACCTAAAATTATTGATCATACTTTACTTGATTTTTCTCCAAGTTTACTGTTCACCCACACACTATTAGTAACCTTTACAATTCATGTCAAAATCTAACTTTTAAATGACATAGTTGAATTTCATTTCATAAGTGTTGGTGTGTATCATCTATGGTATATAATCAGGGGGTTATATTTTCTAAAAAAAGATTAGAACGCAACATTTAGTTAATGATGTGTGTATAAAAATAAAAAATATTGAAATTATGACTTTAAACAAAAAAGTCTAATGACTTGAGAGGCGAAGAACAAAACCAAGAAAGGCCAAGAAAAAAACTGGTAGGCACCGGCCTACCCAGGCCTATCCCTGGCCGCGGCTGGGCCGTGCATGTGAATGTATTTTATGTTTAAATGTGTTTCTATTGAATGCTATTTCAAAGTAAGAGCATAACAGACAACATACTGTATACATATTTTGTACTAATGGTAATCTTTATAATTAAATTGCATCAACGTATATATTTAAAATAACGATGTATTGTCTACACTGTAAACCCTGACAAGTAAAGTTTACTTGAAAAAACCATGGAAATAAATTGCGTATTAACTTCACTTGAATTCCTCGAGTACATCGTTTACTTGATATTACCAAGTAAACTCAGGTGATTGCAATAAAGTTTAAATTTCTACTTATGCTCCGACTGGGAATCGTACTCAGAACCTTTTGGTTGAGAGGTAATGGTGCTACCCACTCAGCCACCAGGACACCCTGCCATTGTCACACCTAACACACCAAATAACTTGCAAAAGTGCATCACCTTCTCAAAATGAAAAGTTTATTCCTCAAAAGCAAGTCTTCATGTCAATGAAATTGTCTGTGTCGTCAAAATTATAAGTCCTGACAACATTGAGTATGAACAACAGTCAAATGACTTAGTCATGTTTTCATTGTGACACTTTACTCTCTCTGCTTTTTTCAAAGCAAAAAATCAGATCTTGGTGAGCACTAAACACTGTACAGCTGAATACTACAGTAAAGTTACACACGACTGTATTTAGTGAGAGTAAAATACACATTTATATGTACTGTGTGTGTGTGTGTATGCATGTATGTATCGATGTATGTCTTTCACATATTTACTGCATTTGCATGACCAAAGCCATGAAATGAGCTTTAGTTTTACAGGGAGAAACTATTCAGTCGTGATAAGTTTTATTTTGACTAACAGGACAGAAGCAAATGACAAATGATGATGTTATAAAACAGAGAATTGTATGAAAGTAACTGATACATGAACAAAAGCATTTGTAATCTGTTCAAACGAGAAACTGCTGCGATTATGTCACACGTGACTCAGTGTTTTGTATGTTTGTTCTACGTAAATACTGTATGTGTGCTATTTTTGTTGCACAATGCTGTAGAATTGCAAAGAGCATAAGCAGTAAATATGTGAAAGACACTCAGTACATACATATATATCTCACTAAATACAGTCACAATGAAAACATGACTAAATCATTTGACTGTTGTTCATAAACACTGGTGTCAGGACACAGACACAGACCGTTTCATTGACATGAAGACTTTCTTTTGAGGAATTAAGTTCATTTTGAGGAAGTGACTTTTTAGCAAGTTATCCATGAGGTTTTGCCGATTGCACTAATTGTTCTGAGAAATGCACAAACTGATTACAAAATATATTGAGAATGAGGAGTTGACGTCACGGCACAGAGTCCCCCCTCCCCATCCCCCCTTTGCCGACATATTGGCTGCGCACCGGTGGCAGTCATACTTTTCTTAGTGCAAAGGGACACAAAACACTGCAAAACAACGTGTGCATTCAAAGTACTGTTTCCAGCATGTAAACATGCACAACATAATAAAATAAATTATAACATAAATAATAATAACAAATAAGACTGTTATTAGTGCAAATGTACAAAAAAACACTGCAAAGGCACACAGCAATAACAATAATACAATTTTAAGAAATAGGAAAAACCTATTCTGCACAACAAGGGCAAAACCATGGCGTGTCACCAGAGGGTTTATTAACAAGCCCCACACAACTGAAGTGAAACCACTGGACTGGGCAGTTCTGGTTGTCACAGGCCACCATGTCACCCTCCTCTGGTCCAGAACAGAGACACCACACTTCCTTGGCTTTTTTGGCTGGCTGCCTTCGCGGCCTCTTCCCACCTACTTGTTGTGGCTGTGGCTGCTGTAGTTCACGTTCATCCGTCTCTGTCTCGCCGAAAACGTAAATGCGTATAATTTAAAGTGCTCTGGAATATGAGGAGCGCGTGAAATTCTGGGGGCGTGCCCCCGTTGCGCAGCCAATATGTCCGACAGGCTCAGAGCCCCCCCCAAATCACCCCAACTCGGCACGTGACTCCTCATTCTCAATACTGTGCATTCTCAGGGGACACACTGCCATGGCATCTCTTCTGCATTGTCCACATGTGTACTGTATCTGTGGACTACTGTAGTACTCTCTTGGAGCTCTCCCTCCCCCGCACGAATAAACAAAGCCCACCCCAGGCCCCTGCTGTTATAAGTCATTACCTAAATTTGCAAATCAATACATGCAAATGTTAGCAGCCAACCTAGCATAGTGTGTATCATCTATGGTATTAAGCAACTTTTGTTAAAATTAAACTCATCATTCTATCAATGTGCAGAAGCCAGTACTTTTCCCTTGTTTTGTCTATCTGAAGGCCAAGCTACAAGCACAACGTGGAAGCTGCTGATTGGAGGTCTCCATGCCTCCGCTCTGTATAATACACTTGCATTCTGTTGTATCTGTTGTTCGTGCTGTCTCTACCATCGACAATAAAACATGTCTTCTGTCTGAATTTAAGACGCGATCCCAGACTTTGTCATCTTCTTCAGGTGGTGGAGAATGCGGGCATTGTCTGTAACATCTAGAGAACAGAAGACTACTTTTTTTACACAAAAATGTGGTTTTTTTTTTAAGCCAAAACTGAAAAACCTCAAGAGAATGCGTCTGGATCAGCACTTGGACAATCTGCACAGCCCCTGATTCCAGTCAGGCTGTGAGCTGCTGAGACATGGACAACACCATCGTCCTCTTTTGCATGGACATCATTTGGAACAATTGGATTACACAATTTGGACATAATTTGGACTGAATTGAATTGCTGAATCTGGACACTGAAGCTGAAACGTGTGATTGAAAGACACGTCACAGAAGAATTCATGGCTCAACACAAATGCAGCCTGAAAGAATCAACACAGAGAAGTGGGAGAGACTGTTTTCAAAGCAATATCTGGAACCACATCGACTGATGAAGTTTGGTATTTTACTGAAGATTGTTGACAAGTTTTATGAAAGATCTGAACATGTTTTATGAGTTTTCTGAGTTTTTGAAGTATTCCGAGTTCTGAGTTTTTTGAAGTACCGAGTGAAGTACCAAGTTTGAGTTTTTAAAGTACTGAGTTATGATGTTATGTTGCGGTTTATCGATCCTGATGGTCACACGTGAATGTGTGACCAGAGGGGGTGTGAGATTTCATAACACTTTTAAGCAACTTTTGTTAAAGTTAAACTCATCATTCTATCAATGTGCAGAAGCCAGTACTTTTCCCTTGTTTTGTCTATCTGAAGGCCAAGCTACAAGCACACCGTGGAAGCTGCTGATTGGAGGTCTCCATGCCTCCGCTCTGTATAATACACTTGCATTCTATTGTTTCTGTGATCGTGTGTTTTGTTCGTGCTGTCTCTACCATCGACAATAAAACATGTCTTCTGTCTGAATGTAAGACGCGATCCCAGACTTGGCTCATCTTCTTCAGGTGGTGGAAGGATGCGGGCCTTGTCTGTAACATCTAGTGAACAGAAGACTTTTTTTTTTTACACAAAAAGTGTTTTTTTTTTCAAGCCAAAACTGAGAAAGCTCACGAGAACCCATGCGTCTGGATCAGCACTTGGACAATCTGCACAGCCCCTGATTCCACTCAGGCTGTGAGCTGTTGAGACATGGACAACACCAGCGTCCTCTTTTGCATGGACATGATTTGGAACAATTGGATTTCTGAATTTGGACATAATTTGGACTGAATTGAATTGCTGAATCTGGACACTGAAGCTGAAACGTGTGATTGAAAGACACGTCACAGAAGAATTCATGGCTCGACACAAATGCAGCCTGAAGAAATCAACACGGAGAAGTGGGAGAGACTGTTTTCAAAGCAATATCTGGAACCACCATCAACTGATGAAGTTTGGTATTTTACTGAAGATTGTTGACAAGTTTTATGAAAGATCTGAACATGTTTTATGAGTTTTATGAGTTTTTGAAGTATTCCGAGTTCTGAGTTTTTTGAGGTACCGAGTGAAGTACCGAGTTTATGAGTTTTTGAAGTATTGAGTTATGATGTTATGTTGCTGTTTATCGATCCTGATGGTCACACGTGAATGTATGACCAGAGGGGGGAATGTGAGATTTCATAACACTTTGAAGCAACTTTTGTTAAAGTTAAACTCATCATTCTATCAATGTGCAGAAGCCTGTACTTTTCCACTTTATGTTTTGTCTATCTGAAGGCCAAGCTACATGGCACCGTGGAAGCTGCTGATTGGAGGTCTCCATGCCTCCGCTCTGTATAATACACTTGCATTCTCTTGTATCTGTGATCGTGTGCTTTGTTCGTGCTGTCTCTACCATCGACAATAAAACATGTCTTCTGTCTGAATTTAAGACGCGATCCCAGACTTTGTCATCTTCTTCAGGTGGTGGAAGGATGCGGGCCTTGTCTGTAACATCTACAGAACAGAAGACTACTTTTTTTTTTACACAAAAAGTGTTTTTTTTTTAAGACAAAGCTGAAAAACCTCAAGAGAATGCATCTGGATCAGCACATGGACAATCTGCACAGCCCCTGATTCCACTCAGGCTGTGAGCTGCTGAGACATGGACAACACCAGCGTCCTCTTTTGCATGGACACCATTTGGAAAAATTGGATTACATAATTTGGAACAATTGGATTTCTGAATTTGGACATAATTTGGACTGAATTGAATTGCTGAATCTGGACACTAAAGCTGAAACGTGTGATTGAAAGACACGTCACAGAAGAATTCATGGCTCGACACAAATGCAGCCTGAAGGAACCAACACGGAGAAGTGGGAGAGACTGTTTTCAAAGCAATATCTGAGAACCATCGACTGATGAAGTTTGGTATTTTACTGAAGATTTTTGACAAGTTTTATGAAAGATCTGAAAATGTTTTATGAGTTTTCTGAGTTTTTGAAGTATTCCGAGTTCTGAGTTTTTTGAAGTACCGAGTGAAGTACCAAGTTTATGAGTTTAAGTATTGAGTTATGATGTTATGTTGCTGTTTATCGATCCTGATGGTCACACGGGAATGTGTGACCAGAGGGGGGAATGTGAGATTTCATAACACTTTTAAGCAACTTTTGTTAAAGTTAAACTCATCATTCTATCAATGTGCAGAAGCCAGTACTTTTCCCTTGTTTTGTCTATCTGAAGGCCAAGCTACAAGCACACCGTGGAAGCTGCTGATTGGAGGTCTCCATGCCTCCGCTCTGTATAATACACTTGCATTCTATTGTTTCTGTGATCGTGTGTTTTGTTCGTGCTGTCTCTACCATCGACAATAAAACATGTCTTCTGTCTGAATGTAAGACGCGATCCCAGACTTTGTCATCTTCTTCAGGGGGAATGTGAGATTTCATAACACTTTTAAGCAACTTTTGTTAAAGTTAAACTCATCATTCTATCAATGTGCAGAAGCCAGTACTTTTCCCTTGTTGTGTCTATCTGAAGGCCAAGCTACATGGCACCGTGGAAGCTGCTGATTGGAGGTCTCCATGCCTCCGCTCTGTATAATACACTTGCATTCTGTTGTATCTGTTGTTCGTGCTGTCTCTACCATCGACAATAAAACATGTCTTCTGTCTGAATTTAAGACGCAATCCCAGACTTTGTCATCTTCTTCAGGTGGTGGAAGGATGCGGGCCTTGTCTGTAACATCTAGAGAACAGAAGACTACTTTTTGTTTAAAGTCATAATTTCAATATTTTTTTATTTTTACACACACATTATTAACTAAATGTTGCGTTCTAATCTTTTTTTAGGAGGAGGGGAGGCTAGGCCAGGCTCGCCTCGCACATCTTAACACTAGAACTAAGAGGAGCTAACCCGCTACTTGGGTTGCTAACATTTGCATGTCAAATGAGATGATGACCGAAACAACAGGGGGCTAGGGTGGGCTTTGTTTATTCGTCTGGGGGAGGAAGGGCTGCGAATGAGTGACTTCCAGACTGTGAACCCTGATAATTAATATACTGTATATATTTTGTAATAACATTTTTCTCAGTGGCTTTGGTGCATTTAAAGTTCTCGAAACTTTAGAAGGGATTTCTCAGGATATAAAAAGATAGAGGAATGTATGAAATTAGCTTGACAGTATGTTTCATTCTGACTGAAGCAAATGATAATGTTATAAAACAGTATGTTTCATTCTGACTGAAGCACATGACAATGTTATAAAACAGTATGTGTCATTCTGACTGAAGCACATGATAATGTTATAAAACAGTATGTTTCATTCTGACTGAAGCACATGATAATGTTATAAAACAGTATGTTTCATTCTGACTGAAGCACATGATAATGTTATAAAACAGTATGTTTCATTCTGACTGAAGCACATGATAATGTTATAAAACAGTATGTTTCATTCTGACTGAAGCACATGATAATGTTATAAAACAGTATGTTTCATTCTGACTGAAGCACATGATAATGTTATAAAACAGTATGTTTCATTCTGACTGAAGCTCATGATAATGTTATAAAACAGTATGTTTCATTCTGACTGAAGCTCATGATAATGTTATAAAACAGTATGTTTCATTCTGACTGAAGCACATGATAATGTTATAAAACAGTATGTTTCATTCTGACTGAAGCACATGATAATGTTATAAAACAGTATGTTTCATTCTGACTGAAGCTCATGATAATGTTATGTGATGTGAGAAATGCACTAAAGCCACTGGAGAAAAACTGTAACTATTCAGATCCTCCCCCTCCCCCTAAGATGGCAAAGTGAAGCTCAGCCTGTGATAACGGCCCTATTTACATAACAAAGTTGGCCGTTCACAGGTGATTTCGTTTGTTAGCTAAAATCCTTGGGGTCATTTGACACCGTGGAGGGGATGATAGGTATAAGTGCCAAATGACACCTCCATGCGAGTGCTAGTGTTAAAGCTGCTTTCAATATCTTTTCAAATCTGGCGTAGGTTTCCCCCGGGTACTCCGGTTTCCCCTACCACTAAAAATATGTACAATAGGTCTGGCATGCGCCTCCTGTTCGGCGACCCCGCTCCCATCTCTGTGTGGAGTGAGAGGACAAGTGCCCAAAAAAAATAACAATTGTAAACCGCTTTGTGACTCTGGTCTGTGAAAGGCGGTATATAAATAAAGCTTGCTTGCTTGCTTGCTTGCTTGGTTTCCTTTTCTCCATAGCATGTCTGTAACAAAAGTTCTCATAATCTGAAGTCAGCGTATTTACATGGTTTTATGAAACAGAATTCTGAGAAAAACAGGTTTAAAGATCGACATTCCAAACATAATCATCACAGTCATATAACATGTAAATTTTGAATTACTCTGTTATGGCACACTTGTTTTAGTCACTATGTTGTAGAACAGTGGTTCCCAAAGTGGGGGTCCCGACCCCCGGGGGTTCGCGGGAACCCCTGGGGGGGTCGCAAGATGATTTCCACACAAACAAAAAAATTTTTTTTTTTTGAGCAAATATAAAGCCCTTAAATATTTATTTAGCATTTGATTTGATTCAAAAGGACTACTTTTTTTTAAATTGTGTTTGGAGACTATAATATATTTTAATAACGTTAGTAATTTTGTCCCAGTCATTGCAGCGTCAATCAAAATCATCACGTAACACAGCTCACATCATGCGCAGCGACAAAGCGTGTCCTGCTGTTGTTTGCTAAAACTAAAGGTGTTTGGAGGCTACAAATAAATAATACCTGCTTTAAAATGAAACGTGGTTAATATCCACAACAGAAAAACCCGGAGGGGGAGAAAAGTCACTTCTATCAGGGGCTGATGGTGCGAAGAGAGGGAGAGAGGGCAAAGGAGGGAGAGAGGGCAGCGGAGGGAGGGAGGACAGCGGTAGAACAGCGCGTTAAAGAGGCCCGGCTTTTCGGAGTCAAAGGTAAAGAGGTCCGCACATTAAAAGCGGGTGGCCGGTTTATGTCTTTACTGACAGTAACTTTGGAAAGAGAAGCCGCGGGGATGAACCGCATAAAGTAACAGCAGAAAGCGGCCGCCCGCTTTTAACGTGCAATGCGCACGTTACGAGAAATGCGCTCCACTTCTGCTGAGGAGAGAGCCCACCAAGCCCATCACTGTGTCACTCACTACATGAGTAAAAATATGCAAGCCTCCTTTTTTGGGCTGGACAGTGCAGCTCGGTAGTGGCGTGAGTCTCTAGAAAGCGTTACTCCGTATCAAGGAAATACATGCTCATTTCATGTGACGGAAGGGCTGTTGGGGGGGGGGGGGGGGGGGGGGGGGGGGGGGGGTTCCTAAAGTTCCTAAAACTTTAGGAACCCCTGTTGTAGAAGATTAAAAAGATGTTACTTTGGCACCAATTAAACACACAACACTCATGAATTAGTCGAAAATCAAGAATGTATTGATTCTTTCAATATTCAATTTTGACCTCCTCTTCTTTTTCTTTCTCTTTATAATTTACTGAAAATTAGATATGTATTAGACATTGCCAGTATTATTCTATCAAATCACGCAGTCTAAATATCCACAACCACCAAGCATTTTTAATGCAAGGAGAAACTTAGGTAACTTTAAACACAAATAAAACAAATGGACCTGTCCGACTCGAGTGTCTATGCTTCGTGTGTCTCTGGTTCTGTCCAAGTGTCTGTGATCCGCGTGTCTCGCGTGTCTCGCGTGTCTCCGCCTGTCTGGGTTCTGTCTGCGTATATGTAAATGTAAATGTAAATGTCTGTCTGTGGTTCTGTTCGCGTGTCTATGGTCCGCGCTCGGAGCCCAGACTGCAGTGCGTTCACTGAGCTGCATGTCAGAGCGGGAGTCACAGCAGCTGGCAGAGCTAAAGCGGACTTAGCCTGCCACCTTGTGGCGATAAGATGTACTATTTTTCACGCAGCTGCGTGATTCCCGAGAAGCGTGAATGAAGACGACAAAACGGAATGGGACCTACTGTAGACAGGGCCTTAAGGCTCAAGAATGACTGAACCTTATTTTTTATTTATGAATCAGGAGTGAATATTAAGTAAGTAAGTAAGTAAGTAAGCTTTATTTATATACCGCCTTTCACAGACCAGAGTCACAAAGCGGTTTACAATTGTTATTTTTGGGCACTTGTCCTCTCACTCCACACAGAGATGGGAGCGGGGTCGCCGAACAGGAGGCGCATGCCAGACCTATTGTACATATTTTTAGTGGTAGGGGAAACCGGAGTACCCGGAGGAAACCTACGCAGACACGGGGAGAACATGCAAACTCCACTCAGAAAGGCCCTGGTCCGGATTCGAACCCAGGACCTTCTTGCTGAGAGGCGAGAGTGCTATCCACTCAGCCACCGTGCCGCCATTATGCATCTGTGGCAAAGTGGAGGCTACTACGCGCTCCTAAAATAATATAACAATGAAATAAAAGAAAAATCAGCAACGCCAGGGCAGAGTGCCCAAAATAAAATAAAAAGCGCGCTAAGGCGCACAGGTTTGTCAACCATAATGGAGAGGCATAGACAGACGTAAGTTACTTCGATGTATTATGTTTAGTTCTTTAGGTTTCGCATTTCCTGTCGATGGACTCAGGAGCACAGGTGAACACACAGACACAAGGGAGAGAAACAGGCGAAACAGTGGGAGAAACAGTGGGAGAAACAGTGGGAGAAACAGCGGTGGGCCGCGGTGTGGCCAGTCCTCAACCTATGGATTACAGTAGAGTTAGCTTAACAACCACAATCCTGTAGTGTGCAGCTAAAACCTACTTTTATACAGCCAACGCTGCGCGGCGCACTCTTGACGAGTGGCAGTTTACAGGCCCAGACCCACAGCCGGCTACGACGCACTCGGACCCCAGCAACGAGGGCGGCCAGACGCCGAAGCGACAACATAGCCATATACAAAAGCAGGACCTGCGGGGCACAATGCCACACCGCAGCACTACAACAATTAACATTAGTGGCTGAAATGTACAAATATTAGACTCAACACTAAAACTCTACCTGGAGCAGGAGAAAGGCTGGCGCGACGACACACACAGGAGACGGAAGTGCAGAGGTAAACAAAAGACGTAAATCTAGGCTATTTATACTGGACAGAAATATGGTGGCCAAGTCAGGCTTGCCACACATCGTTATTGAAGACACAATATTTCAAGTGACCTTGTGTATGAACTGTGCCTGGTTTATTTGCATCCTGCTCAGTCAAAGTGGACCAGAGAGTTCCCAGGGTTTTCACTAGAGCCTTATTGAACATATTCAGTTTACATAAGGACAAGAAACTGCAGACACACGAATCGTTCTGCTTTGTATATGGTTTCCTTTTAACTCCAGCCAGCATTTCTTAAGTTATCGCGTTGCGAGTTCACACTTGCAACATACCAAACTAATTGTGTTTTGTTGCCCAAATTATGAATTGCACAAGAAAATACAATAGTGATGGGAATGCAGCCACAACGAGAGAGCAACACACAAAACTGCTCTTCCTGAACCTCCCACTTTCTCTTCTAATGAGTATTTTATGAGTAATGTTTGAAAGGTTTCTCCTGCTTCTGTCTCTCGTCTCGTACACTGCAAAAAGTGGTTAAAAATAAGTTGAAAATGGCTACATGTATCTTAATTTGAGCAAATCTAGGAGCAGTATGTAAAAATGTGTCCAAAAGTGGTAACTGGAGTAAAGCCTCTCCCACTCTCCCTGACTCAGGTTGTCAGATGCAGAAGAATCCAGCTGGGACCATAACAGCTGGATAGACAAGAGTTTTGTCAACAGCAAATCTATAACCAACACCTTTTCACAAAGATAGAAATCCTGGTTTTATTGTTTTGTCGTTAATGATTTGAGAATCACAAGACCTTTTTTAGTTCTGCGCCACATGGTACTTTACCAGTGAGATTAGCTCGATGCGGTGAGTTCTGGCGCCCGGATCACGGACATTCTGATTGGTGAAATGGTGGAGGGCGGACATCAAAATGAAAACAATAACAAGATTTAGGGAATGAAAAACTAATTTTGAATTTCAAATATCTCAGAACTACTGTTATCAGTTAAAGAAGTATTGGAAAAGAGCAGGTTTTATTAATGCCTTTTGACAGATTAGGGCCCTTTAATGTTGACTTGACAGGAAAATCTGACATGCTGCTACTTTAAAACAAGATTTTCCAATGGGACAGAGAAAAAATGATGTCTCCCTTGGAATGAGAAAGTAAAGCCACAGTTCTTGAAATAAAACTAAATTACTTTGTCTTATAGGAGAAACTTGTCAGAATTAACTCAGATCAAGACAAAATCCACTCAATTCAAGCAAATATTACCTCATACTTGATCATTTTTGCACTGCAGCAGCAGAGGAGTCAAGGCCCTGCTCCTGGACCCCAGACATCCATCTTTATCAGCGCTAAATCTGGCGAAGCTTCCTCTTGTCTCTGATCTGAGTCTGACAGTGACGGATCGTAACCTCCGGGACACAAACACAGAGGATTCACTTTCCCACCTCTGAGCTCCTTATCTCTGGATAATAACAAGGAACCAGACCTGGATGTGAAACTGGAGATTTTCAAGCACTGTGTGTGAGAAATAAGATAAGATAAGATAAGATTAGATAGACCTTTTTGATCTCATACAAATGTACATGTCACATCTGGCATGGATAGAATCACTTAGATTTGTGCAAAAGACAGAAGTGTGAGAGGGTGAAAAATATAGTCTGTGCAGGATATAATTTCATTTTCAACCCCTTTATTTGTCCATTTCTGGGTCGGGGGGGTGGCAATGAGAGCTGCCACCCAATGCTCATAGCACCAGTCCCTCGCTGATCTTCTGCAGGGGGTGAGTCCACAGGAAGATGGCTGCTCCATCAGTTGAGAAACCGCCTTGATCTTTCAGCGGGGGGCTTCAGGCAACGTGGGGTTAAGTGTCTTGCCCAAGGACACAACGACAGCAGTCATCAGTGGGAGCAGTTGGAGTAGGTCCCATGGTGGGAATCGAACTCACGACCTCCAGGCCCAAAGGTCAATGCTCTACCAACTGAGCTACTGTCGCCCCCAGGATATAATTATGTACAATAAAAAAGTGGTACTAAAAAAAGAGAGAATACAGTATATTGGGTTTCTGGACATTGGGGGCTGTACATAAGTTTCTGTCAGGTGGATTGGTTTTCATGAACTCAGAATGTGGGCCTTGATCATATGAGCCTGTGTTATTTGAGTATATTTTAGCCAAACTTCTTGCTTCTTTCCATCAGCTGTTATCAGTTTAAACAAGGCACTTTAAATGATTTTGTCTTTGTATTGATGGCTCTTTGTCGTCTCTGTCATTGGGCATCACATTTATCACATGGGTTTCTGTATTTCTAATAAAGGGGTCGACCTCTGGAATAACTGTACCGAGGAACTTAAACAGTCCATCTCTCTTTCATTTAAAAAAAGACTGTATACAAATATGACTCTGTCCAATACTTGAAGTTTGTCCAATAATTGTCCAATGTTATTGTTCCTGTTTTTTGAACAATTACAATATTTGTGTATATCATTAATGGATGAATGACCTAATGTTTTTTCTTTTTTTCAATGAGAAAAACACAAAAGTATCAAAGGTACATGTTGTGTTGTAAAGGCAGGCATTATATTAACTTAAAGATGCTGTCAGTGCTTTTTCCAGACACATTTTTTAAATATTTTGGAAAAACGTCCTTAAACCCTAAAAGTCGTCAAGGTATCATGTGTTTTAAAATAGTAATGGAATTAACCAGATGCCTGTAGTCTCCAAAAATTAATACAAAATATTTTGGAGCGGACCGATAAAAATAAACCAATAGGATTCGTTCATCCCCAATGAACCAATGGGATGCGTTTACCCCCTTCACCCTCTTCCTGTTTCTCGCGAGTGCACCTGAGTTATCGGACTTTCTAAAACCTTAAATGGCTGAACAGAAAATGCCAATTTCACACTTGCCTCCCGCTCTCCCTGTTGTGAACATGGAAAGAAAAGCTGGATGTTTGGTTTGGTGGAGAGGCGAGGGGAGGGGGGAGTGGTTTCCAGTTGGTGCTACGGCTAAGCTAACAACATCGCTTACTGCACCTTTAATGGATGAATGGCGTGAAGTTTTTCTTTTCTTTTTTCAATGAGAAAAACACAAAGGTAGCAAAGGCACATGTTGTAAAGGCCAGTGTTGTGCGTGAACGAGTTCAAAAGAACGCGTTCATTGAACACGCTCAGTTTTTCGTGAACGTTGAACTGAACGCAACACATTTTTAAAAAAAGAACTTGAACGTGAATTAGTTCCTTTTATGTGTCATGAACGGCAGACACCACTATGAACGTTGGAATCTGTTTTCTCTTTTGAAACGCAACGAGAGAAAGTTCGTCCCTCCTGTATTCTCGCACTTTTTCCGCTGAAATCTAAAAATTCCTACGGTCTCCGTGTTGCGGTGCGGCGCTGTGAGCTGGTGCTTTTCACATGTGCCCGAGTCGTGATGAAAACACAGGGTGAGTTAGCGACAAAGTTTACACCGTTTACATTTGACATAAAGTATAGACACACGCACTGCAGCGCATTACTGTCTGTAGTTTATGAGCAGAGATGGGACAACTGCTCCCATTTGCTCCCATTGAAAACCATGTAATTCTTGTCTGTTTTGTAGTCTCAAGGCTCTCCTCCTGTGGGTGTACAGGAGATATATACATACATACATACACAAATATATATATATATATATATATATATATATATATATATATGTGTATATATATGTATATACAGTATATATATATATATATATATATATATATATATATATATATATATATGTATATACAGTATATATATATATATATATATAGCTCGTATTGTGAAAAAAATATTTATTGAAGTATCTCACGTAAAAAGTAAAATGAACTGAACTTGAACTAGTTCAGAAAAGCTGTGAACTGGCACAACACTGGTAAAGGCATTGTATTATCTTAAGCTTCAGCCTTTGCCTTTTCGGTCTGTGTAAAGTCTGCCATATTGTTTCTGTTTTTGAAATTGTATTTTTAATTGCACCAAAATGACTGAAATAAATCAAAATATCTATCTAAATCTCTCTCTCTCTATTTCTCACATTTACGACTCTCCAGACTTCTCCAGCTCAGACAAGTATTGTGTGTTTTGCTGAAATCTGATATTTTCCAAGCACGTCTCGGTTATCGACGTGTGTTCATCTGCTCGTCCTGCAGTTTTCATTGAAACCGGTGGCCACTCCCAGAAGTTCACTGACAAAAGGAGAGAGAGAGAGGCGTCCATGAACTCAGTGACACAAACACTGATCCATGTGTCTATTTTAAAACAACGGCAGGAGATGGATATGCACAAGTCTGTTTGGGAAGCAAGAACGGACAGGTTTGGACTCGATGCGTCCTCAGGCGAAAGTCTAAAGCAGAAGCAGAGAGAGCGAGAGAGAGAGAGAGAGAGACAGGCCTTGAGCAGGGCTGGACTGGGACCAAAAAACGGGCCGGGTATTGTTGCCTTCTTGATGGCCCGGCCGTTTTTTCTTTCATGTTTATTCTTTGCGGTTATTTATACAGTATGCAGAAGCACATACCGTAGAGGATCAGCATATATGCAGTTAATAAAGTGCAATGGTCAACATTGAGAGTAATAAACCTGTCACTACAGAGTGAGGGAGATGGACACGGACCAAAACTATTGTTTGCTACAGAGATGAGAATGGGACATTTCAAAGAAGTCTGAAATGTAAAATGTTTGCCAATGGCTCTCATTAAATCTGTTTGATTTGTTCACAACATTTTGCATTTTGGGCACAACCAACATAAACTGTTAATGCAAGAGGAAAATATAAGAACCCCAGCTTTAATTTAGCGAGTTTAGTCGCGCTTCGGGAGACGCAAACTGTTTCTTGCAGCGGTGTTTTTATTGTGTGCACTGGTTACGCAAAGACACGCACACAACAAGCACATTGTGGTCCTGTGTGTGTATACAGTATGGTCTTGGGTACATGGCCCCGTTACGGCTGCACGCTGCCGTGTTGTTGTCAAAGCGGGAACTGGTGTCCAGAGCGGAGGATGCAAAATCCCGTTCGAGTTCATACAGAAATCAACAGCAAGTGCCCGCGGTCACGTGCGCCCCCCTCAAAAATTTCTTTAACAGATTTACACATTTCACAAAAATTTTTTTTGTATGAGGCTCACAGGCCGGCCCAAATATGGGCATCGGCACTTCTGGCATTGCCTGGTAAGCCCAAGGGCCAGTCCACCCCTGTATATAAGGTAATACATTCTTTGATCAAGTGTTTTTTTAACTTAATTTGAGCATATTTTGACTTTCATAAAACAAGATTTGCCGATGGAACAAGCCGTTTAGTCTTATTTCCACAGTTGTTGTAATTTATGTCTCATTCCAAGGAAGATATGTACAGTATATTTTTAAAACATTTTTGCTTGTTCCAATGGCAAATCTTGTTTTAGATTGTCAAAAGGAACTTAAGTTAAAATGAAAACACTTTGAAGCATTTATGAACTTATATTTTGTCATGTTTTACAGTGTATCTTACTGTCCCTTGACCCAGTCTCGAATCAGCAGCATTCAAGACTGCTGATTCAACATTTAGTATTCCATTTTCACTTCACAGATTTAAGGCAAAAATAATGTGTTATTTTAGAACTAATCCGACCTGACTTTATGAACCCTACTGTACCGCGTCTGCTCAAGAAATCATTCACAAGGAGCCAATTAGAGACATGTCTGCATCCAGAGAGATCGCCCACTCCAACGACTTCTGCAGACCCAGACCCGGACGCAGACCCAGACTCAGACCCAGACCCTCCAGCTTCAGTCTCAACCTAAATCCGGCCACTTTGAAGCAGATATCAGATTCTCAACAGCACCACAAAGCCTTACAGTCTCTCTGTAAGTAAGAAATAGGAGTCCACTCACCTCCATCGTCGTACTAGTTGCCGCCTGAAATCTCACACGTCACCACCAATGTATATGTCATTTCAGATTCACCAGAGGCCAGACTGCAGGTTTAACAACAACTAAACTAAGAAAAGCTGTAATAAAAATGCAAAAATGGAAAACAAAAGCATTCCTCTGTGGCCATTGCTGCCGTCAGACTCCGGGACCCTGTTTTTGTTTTTTTTAATCTGTGTTTTTGACTTACTCTTGTAAAGGACTTTGAATTGCCTTGTATACAAACTGTGCAGTACAAATAAATGTTGATTAGTTGATTGCCTGGTAAACACTATTGGACAAAACCGTTAGATAAAAGCAGTTTTTTCCTTGAGCAAAACACTGCTACCATTTTGAGTCTGAATCTGGTGTGATTTGAGTGTTGCCTCAGGGCAGCTGTGGCTATAGTAATGTCTACATAAAAGTTGGTGATTTATACTAAGTAAGGGATAGGCGTCTGTAAGCTTAAACTTTATTTTGACTTTTTTATCATTTTTCCCCCCAAATTGTCAGACATATCTTTAACATCTGAAATGAAAATACACTAAACTGAAACTGGCTTCTCGGAAAACACTTATATTTCTCCACTTTGGAATAAATAAAGGATTTCTTAATTATACACTGCAAAAAAGGATGAAAAATAAGTCTAAAACTGCTGAAATTTGGCAAAATTTGTCTTATTTGGAGCACATTCTTTCAACGGGACAAAACAAAATGATATAGTTTTAAAAAGATACAAAAATGTCTCCCTTGGAAGGAGAAAATAAAGTCTTGAAATGAGATTAAATGGCTTTGTCCCATTTAATCTGTTTTAACACAGTCAGAATTAATCAAATCAGGATTCAAAACATTCGAATCCAACATTTATCATCTCATATTTGATCACTTTTTGCAGTGTGAGTATTTATGCGTGTAAACTCAAAATAGACCAGTTCGATTTGGATTTGCGGTCGTTACCAGTGACCTTACAAAGTCTCTGAACAGCTCTGTATAAAACCATCATTCTGATTCTGAGCCACAAAGGACCTGTCAGACCTGGACCTGTCAGACCTGGACCTGGACTCTATAAATACAGATCAAAGTCCAGTCCAGAAAGAGAAACAGAGTCTTCTAAAAACGTCTTTACAAGCACTGGTGATAATTATTCCCTAAATTTGGGACTGGGTGGAGGTCCGGGATGTGCCCATAAAGAGAGTCCAGATTACAGCCTGATGCTAGCTCCGATCTGACCTCCATGGTGCTTTGATCTCTCTGCACATGCTTGGTTTGTATACACTGAAAAAAGAAAAATCTGTGTATGTTTATTCACTAAAAATAACATACATTTTGCTTATTTTTTAATTTTTCTCTTGCTTGAAAGTAATTTGTCGTATAAGATTATTTGACTAGTTTTAACATACTAATACTTCACAATGTCGTTAGAGAAAAAAAGTTTGAGCAGTGAGTTTTTAAGCTTGTTCTAAGTAGTTTGTATATTTCCAGACTTTTCTTGTTGTTTAGATGAAATAAGTTTGTGATGCTGTATTTTAAGAAATTAATGTTTAATGAATAAGTAAATAATACTTGAAATGGATTTTTTAAATTCTAGAATCAAGTCATTTGAGGATAGTAGTATTTTATTATTTTCAGAAATCTTGTCAAGTCACATTTTCTTGTTCTATTGTCAGATATTTTTTCTTATTTTAATCAGTATTTTACTAAACCACAGGAAACATCAGACTAAACTGGTTGATTCTCTGATCTGTGTTGGCGAATCAACAGCTTTGGGAAGTCTGTTGTGATTCAGGGCGTTACAATAATGCATAGAATTGAGTTGAACTTTGGAGAACAGGTGAATCTTAGCCTGGTCTTACCATGTGTAAACTCTGGTCCATGATCATCTCCCACATGTACGTCTGGGTCTTACCATGTGTAAAATCTGGTCCATGATCATCTCCCACATGTACGTCTGGTCTTACCATGTGTAAACTCTGGTCCATGATCATCTCCCACATGTACGTCTGGGTCTGATCCTAGGGGCTGCAGTTTCCTCGGTTGAATCCCCTCCGACCAATCAGAGAGCGGGGGAGGCGGGTGATAAAATATGTGGTAATAAATATTTGAATCGAGCCGTTTTCATCTTAATCTGACACAAATATCTCCAATGGGACAATCAATCAATCAATCAATCAATCAATCCTTTATCATCTCACAGATGGAGATATTCAGTTTGATGAATAAACATCAAGGCTGGCTGCGTACCTGCTCGAACCAGTCCTGGATCACAGGGAGAACAGTGTCAAATCATACCGTACACCGGTCTCAGTAAATACCCAAAAAAAGAGAGAATCAACTCAAAATCAAATGTAAGGGGTACTGACTAAATAACCCTATCATTAGACCCAAATAAAACCGACATGTAGCCTGCTGACTAGAAAAGAAACAAACAAATTAATATCTACATGCGAGCTCCAATTTAACCCTTATAAAATAAGTCCAAATACCTAGAGCTTAAAACAGTCTGAGCTGGCAGAAAAAGATGCCCTCCCAGGCTGACGCACCCCGGACAGGTTAATGGGGTCACTTGATGGCGTCTAAAAACACAAACAGAATGACATTTACCAGCTAGAATACGAACACAAACAAACAACAACCTACCCGGCCTACAGCTTCTAGCTGTGAGACAAACGGGACCGGAGCGGATAAAGTTGGTGATCGGGAGGGCAGCCTACCCGTGCATCGCGTCTAGCCTGCTTAAATATGCTAGGAAATAACTGAGGACTGCGGAAGTGCGGGTTGCCGGCTACGAATTACGTAATACGGTGGCCCAATTGGGACAAACAACCAACGGTTACATTCCACCCCGGGGTTCTTCAGATTGGCGCCCCGACAATCTAATATGTGCTGCTGGACCCCTGCATGAGAGATGCTGTAGCCCCACCCCTCAACTCCACTGGTAGGTGGTGTGGATTTGGGTGCTGCCCAGCTGTAGTCCGTTTGGTCCTTCTTAGGGGAGGAGGGGCTTGTTGGTTTGGGATGGTGTCAACAGGGTTTTCGCGGACTGTCCCAGTCTGAAACTGGGGGGGGACAAGTGGTACTATTGTTTGGTCCCTGCCTGGTGCCTCTACCAACCAAAGGCCACCGGCGTTCCTCTCTGGACTGCGAGGTCTCCAGGAAGCCCTAGCTTCGGGGGGAGAAGACACCTGGGAAGGTACAGGTTTTATCATATTGCGATGAACATTTCGTACCTCCGCTAGCCTTCCTTTGGGAGCAACCGTATACACTGCCCCCCCTGGCTCTGGAGGTACCACCACTACAAAAACCTCAGGTGACCATGCGTCCTGCATCTTGGTCCGCCCCGATGTGAATGGTTTCGCAAGTACACACACTGTCCGACTGGTAATAATTGTTCTTCTGCCTGTACATCAGCCCTTTCCTTTCTCCTCATTGCCGCCAACCTCATGTGTTCCCTAGCGCTCTCTGCGACCACCTGAAGTCGGCGTTGGTGCTCCCGTATCCAACGGCTGGTCTCACCAAACGTGGGCTCTGTCACACGCCCTAACACAAAATCCACTGGCAGCACCGGTTCTCTGCCGAACATGAGAAGGTGCGGGGAATGTCCAGTTGATTGGTGGGGCGTCGTGTTGTAACTAAATACAAGTTGAGGTAGGTACTGAGGCCAGTGGTGCTTTTGGTCTACTGAAAGCGTGCGAAGAAGGTCGTGCAGTGTTCTGTTAAACCGCTCACACTGGCCGTTACCTTGGGGATGGTAGGGCGTCGTCCGAGACTTTTTGGCGCCATACAGGTCACAAAGCTGGTAGATGACGGCGCTCTCGAAACTACGACCCTGATCGGAGTGTATCCTTGCAGGGACCCCATATCTGTAGAACCAGTCTCTTATCAGCACCTCCGCAACGGTGGAAGCTCTTTGATCCCGGGTGGGCACGACCTGTGTAAACTTTGAGAAAACATCAGTCATTACTAACACTTGCTCTCTGCCATCTGTGGCAGGCTCCAACAAAGAAAAGTCCATTGCGAGAATCTCATTAGGTTTTGAGGCCATGAGGTGGCCCATGGGGGCCCGTACCTGGGGTGCAGTCCTTTTAGCCAGAGAGCAACGCTCGCAACATTTACACCAATCGCGGATGACTGCCCTCATATGGGGCCAGTAGCAGCGCTGTCGTATGAGCTCTGTGGTGCGTTCTATACCCTGATGTCCATGGTGAGTATGTAGGTGCTCAAAAACCTCTCTCCATAGGCATTCCGGCAGCACGATTTGACCCACTTCCTCACCCCCATCTGGCCTCTGATAATTTCGAAACAACAAGCCATCTTTGATGCGTAATCTCTCCCACTGACGGAGCAATTCTCTTGCTGACGGGCCCATCGTTTGCTTCTCAACTCGGCCCGGCATTCGCTGCTGCTGTAGATAACGACTTACGGAAGAAATCACTGGGTCCGCTTGCTGCAACAACAACAGGTCATCAGAGGAACGTTCGGGCAAAACTGCAATAGCAGCTTGTATAGCCGCCCGTATGGGTCTCACTGCTGCATTCACAGCTGCTGGAATCTGGGTACCAGGGCGAGGGTGTGACATCACCCCAGCTGGACGTAGCCTGGACAGAGCGTCTGCATTCTGATTATTGCGGCCAGGGCGGTATTTCACTACATAATCAAACACCGAAAGTTCCGACACCCAGCGCTGCTCAGTTGCACCCAGTTTGGAGGTCCCTAAATGGCTAAGGGGGTTATTATCTGTCCACACCACACACTTATTGCCCAGGAGATACTCACGGAACTTTTCTGACATAGCCCACTTCATTCCTAGAAATTCCAGCTTCATTGAGCTGTAGTTCCTCTCAGCAGGGAGCAAACTACGGCTGGCATAAGCAATGGGTCGGACTCTGCCATCTTGCTCTTGGGACAAAACCCTTCCTAGTCCCTCATGGCTAGCATCAATCTCTAAAACAAAGGGCAAGTCAAAATTTGCATATGCGAGCACGGGGGAGGACACTAACCTTGCCTTGAGTTCTAGGAAGCTAGAGTCACATTGCGGGGTCCAGGCTTCTTGTAGAGAAACCCCCCGCCCACGTCTGTTCTTCTTCCCTGCTAGCTGGGCGACTACTCTGTGTAAGGGTGCAGCAAGTTTGGAAAAACCCTCTACAAACCGCCTATAGTAGCTCGCAAATCCCAGGAATGACCTCAAGTCAGACACTGTGCTCGGGAGGGGCCATTCAGCAACAGCGGAGATTTTCTTGGGGTCCGTAGCCACTCCTGCGGCTGACACAATGTGCCCCAGGTAGCTCACCTGCTTCTGAAAGAAACTGCACTTGTTAAGCTTCACCTTGAGGGACTCTGTTCCAAAACGGCCGAGGACGAGGTCTAATCTGTCGAGATGCTCCTCCACTGCAGATGAGAAAACAATTACATCGTCAAGGTACAGCAAGAGTGAGCGACAGTTTTGATCCCCAAGTATCCGCTCCATGAGCCGCTGGAATGTACTAGGGGCGTTACACAGTCCGAATGGCATCCTTTGGAATTCAAATAGGCTGAAAGGCGTGCAGAAAGCGGTTTTCATCCTGTCTCCTTCTGTCACAGCAACTTGATGATATCCACTAGCCAGATCAATAGTGGAAAACCACTGTGCCCCTGAGAGGGAGTCAAGGGATTCCTCGATCCTAGGGAGTGGGAAAGCATCCCTCCGAGTTTTGCTGTTCAATAGCCTATAGTCGACACATAGTCTCAAACTGCCATCCTTCTTCCGGACAATGACTATTGGAGAGGCGTAGGGGCTACAGCTTTCTCGAATGACTTGGCTGTCCAGCAGCTTGCGTATATGGGCTCTGACTTCCTCATATTCTGATGGAGGGATACGCCTATATCGCTGTCTGATTGGTACGTCATCTACAAGAGGAATATCATGAGTTATTAATGAGGTACAACCTAGGTCTAGATCAGACGCTGCAAATACTGCTTCATGTTTTAGGAGCAGCGCACGAACCTTCTGTTGGTCAGGCTCGGACAGCGAGGATAGGTCCAATGAATCAATTTGCTCCCTAACAGAACTAGGCCTTGTGGTTTGAGAGTTTACCCTAACTCCCTCCCCCTGCGCTTGCTGCCTATTAAACGAGACACCCTCTGGTAGGCTAACCACCTCTGCCTGGCTAAGCACAGCGACAGGGTGATGAGGATACAAGGCAACCCCACTCTGACCCACATTAACAATAGGGATGTGTACAGTACCTTTCTGGACTGTGACCATGGCTGGGGAGACCAACAAACCCTCAGGAAGGGGGTAGCTCTCAGTCACTGGCTCGGCCAAAACAGTACCTGTGGACTGGCTGAAATGAGCAGAGCAAGTTGCAGCAATCCATTTCATTGACCCTCCTGGAATTATGACAGGGCGCCTACCTCTCACACGTGCAAGGCCGTTCCTAGGTGAATCACACAGCTCTGTCTGATGGCAGTGACGTAAGGCCTGCTGCCATGCTACTGAAGCCTGCTGTACCTCAGGGAGATTAAACAGGTCAACACCATGTTCACCAAACAACTGGTGGTAGCACTCCTTTATCACGTTCATTCCTAGCACTCCCCTAACCCCCTGTGGCCCTGGAGGATCTTTAACAACCAGAATTCCCCGCTTGGGCTCGATTTGCCCACATACAGACACATCCAAATGAACAAAACCCACATATGGAATATCATAACCATTTGCCGCAGTTAGCTCTAACCAGTTACAAGGACTAGGGGTGCCTTTGAAATGATTATCAAAAAAGCTCTCTGGTATTGTGGTGACCATGGACCCGGTATCCAAGAGTAGCTTAGCAGTTACCCCCCCCAAACTGACTGTTACCTCTGGGCATGGAGCAATGAGGCTCTCTGCCATGTGGTGGGGGTCTGGTTTGGAAGACTGTGAGCCCTCATCTTCCCCTCCTGATGCTTGGCTCCTCGCATCAGGGGGTTTTAGTTTCCCGCCTCCTGCATGTCAGAGGTTGCAGCGGCCACCTGTGACAACCGGCTCTGGATGATAACCCTCTCATTATCACATTCTCTGGCTATATGGCCCGGTTTTTGACAGCGAAGGCAAATCACTGTGCGAGACCTAACATTTCCTGCTGCGGGTTGGGAGCCCCCCTGCAATGCTAATAGACCCTGGGTTAATTTATCCAACTGCTCCTGCTGCTTTACTAGGAGTTGCCGTAGTTCTGCCAACTCTGAATGTGATGTTAGACTAGGAGGGCGAGGGCGGGAATAGTGAACTGCACTCAGTGATGGGACCGAATAGCTCCTCCCCCTGGGTTCATCCGGCCTACCCTCACGTTCCCAACGTATGGCCTCAGCCCTGATCTCTATAAGAGTGCACTGTGGGAGTTCTCTTACTAACCTCTTTAACTCCCTGCGCAGGTGGGGGTCTAACACATGCTCGACAAACTGATCTCTTAAGAGGATAGGGGCATCCGGCATTTTTCTAGGGGCACTGCGCTCGACCTTCTCCATCAGACAGCATAGTGCATGTGAGAACTCCTGCAAAGACTCTCCTTCCTGTTGTTTCCTGGAAAAAAAACACTGTTGCAAGGAAACATAAGAACGAGCACAACCATACAATTCCTGCAAAATTGACAGGATTTTCTCAGGGTCCTCCCGCTCTGCTCTCGTCCTGTAGCGAACTTCATCCTTCGCCTCACCCTCCAAATGATCAACAATAAAGTAGGCTTGATCTACTGAGTTTAGGCGCCTTGTCCTCAATGTGGCCCTCATCTCGTCCACCCAATCTTCAATTGGTATGCCTGATGTCCCCCTAAAGGGCAGACACCTGCGCTCCCTAGGAATATAAAACAAACGTTCCACAGGTGCAGAGTCATTAACACTTGAAGGGCTCGTCGAACCAGAGCTCCCAGCATTGGTTGCAGCTGCCTGTAGTCGCCCATTCTCAGCCCGGAGCTGCTGGACCAAATCTCTGAGCTCCTGCTCATTAGCCATGGAGGTAAGGTACAAGGGTGCAGTATAGACTTTGTAGAGCAGAGGGGCCGGTCCAGTCGTAGGAGAATTTGCTGGTTCTTCCAAGGCCAATGTCGTCTCATTTGGGTCTAATGAATAAAATAAATCTATAAACTCAGTTTAACCATCACTGCAATCCTGCCAGCAACGCCAGATTGTAACCGAGGGAGAGCCTAATTGAGCAGTGAGTTATTGTACACAGGTAAGGGTGCAGTGAATAGTTAAACAGAGACACATTCCATGACCGTTTTGAAAGATTTATTTTTAATTTACTAAAAGGGAAAAAAAACACGTTAATAGAAACGTATGAAAAGGTTATGTTTATTGGGGGCTATGTTAAAATGCTAGTTCTAATAAATAGCAGTGGTAAACTTGAACAAATGCTTTTAAGAGTGGCCAGGACTAGACGGCCGCGGGTGCACGCGGTCAGAGGGCAAATATGTAAATGGCACAGAGTACACACTACACACCGTGCAGTCACACACACACACACACACAAAAATGCTAAACCAAAACTAGGATAACTAAAACATGCAGTGAGGGTGAGTGCGAAAAATACCACAGCACACGAGGGGAGTGATGGTGCAGCAGTGAGAGACTCTATCACCAAACCTCCACCAGGCAGGCACCCACGCTCGAACCAGTCCTGGATCACAGGGAGAACAGTGTCAAATCATACCGTACACCGGTCTCAGTAAATACCCAAAAAAAGAGAGAATCAACTCAAAATCAAATGTAAGGGGTACTGACTAAATAACCCTATCATTAGACCCAAATAAAACCGACATGTAGCCTGCTGACTAGAAAAGAAACAAACAAATTAATATCTACATGCAAGCTCCAATTTAACCCTTATAAAATAAGTCCAAATACCTAGAGCTTAAAACAGTCTGAGCTGGCAGAAAAAGATGCCCTCCCAGGCTGACGCACCCCGGACAGGTTAATGGGGTCACTTGATGGCGTCTAAAAACACAAACAGAATGACATTTACCAGCTAGAATACGAACACAAACAAACAACAACCTACCCGGCCTACAGCTTCTAGCTGTGAGACAAACGGGACCGGAGCGGATAAAGTTGGTGATCGGGAGGGCAGCCTACCCGTGCATCGCGTCTAGCCTGCTTAAATATGCTAGGAAATAACTGAGGACTGCGGAAGTGCGGGTTGCCGGCTACGAATTACGTAATACGGTGGCCCAATTGGGACAAACAACCAACGGTTACACGTGCGCAAAAAATGTACTCTTTTCCGCATTTATCAATCTGGACGTGAGCGTACGGAACGCACAGAATTTACACCAAGTCAGGAGGTGGTGTAAATGTGTACGCTCATTTCAACGTTTGTCACAACACGCTAAAACACGCATGAAATGCAAGATTTGGACAACAATAAACATGTTCCCACTCTGGCAAAATTATAAACTGCGTTTTCATGGAGCGTCATGTTTCGGAATTTGAATTTGCGCTTCAGAAAAAGTCTAACACTAAACACGTAAACTTTGAATAAATGACAGGTCATGATGAGGAGCCTCTGGTGTTCCTTTGATTTTAATTCTGACTTCTGTGTGTATTATTTTGATCTGTATGTTTTTAAAATGTGAAGCGCTTTGTGATCTTGGACTGTGAAAGGCTCTATACAAATAACTCGACAGGGATGTGTGACCCATACATTGCTGTGGCAGGCTCTGCGCTGCGTAATTACCCACGGCTATTTGTATTTCTCATTCACATCTGGTAAAGCAATGTATGTTTTCATTAGATTTGTGTAAGCCTCACACAGACACACACCCCATTAATGCATGGACCGATGGACTATGGTATTGCTCACTCCAAATGTCTCACTGCCCTGTCCATCCGCTGCACACGCTTGGGAGTGCATGCAAAGCAGGTGCCATGAGAGGTTGCGCCACATAACTCCTCAAATGCTGTCATTCAGAAGTTTTGGCTCCAGAGTTTCTCTGTAACATCTGTACCGCAAACGCTCTCTCAAGTGTACAGCGCTTCAGTGCATTCACAAGACGCTGCAGACGCTTCATTGATGAGAGCCACCGCTGCACAATATATATGAATTCATTAATTAATGAATTCATTAATTCTTTATTTATTCACTTCTACAATTCAAGAGAGATTTTTATAATTTATCAAAACATTTTTGCAAATTTGTTCAAAACGCAGCTGAATAGATAGCGTAGTGTATATATAGCGTTTATTTATTTTTGCATAAGCATGAACAACCTGTGGCAGACCCTGCGCCGTACACGTAATTACGCATATGTTTTGCCTCATTCACCTCTGGCAAAGCAATGTGGGTTTTCCTTAGTTTTGTGCATAAAGCCCCATAAATGCACCTGATCTTGCTCAAAACTGTCTCAGCCACTGCCCTTTACGCCGCAGAGCAGAGATAGGATGCGACGCGCACGAGCAGTATAGTTCATTCATTCATTCAGGTCATATATTATTTATTTATTTATGTCGAAATTTCAGGAGAGATGAGTGCTGCAGTGGGTCCAGACACTAGGGAAAAAAGTGTACATATAATATAGTGTATATATATTTTTAAACGTGAATAAACTAAGAAGTGTGTGCTTTTTGCGGCTTCTTAGCTGACTTCCTGCTGACCTGTTGTAAAGACGGGGCATGATCAGGCGGTTTCTGAATATTTATAGGCGTGACTTTCATAAATACACTGGTTTTAAGCGCGGCATTTATTAAACAACCACAGGTGCAATCGCTCAGATCTGTGCGGATCTCACACGTTCATAAATGCCACGTCAGATCTTGCGTATCTGGAATCTACACCCAAAATGTACACCTTTTCTGCGCAATTTTCATAAATGAGGACCATTGTCACTCTGACCGTTCTTGTCCAATATGCCGTGTCAGAGGGGGAGTGTGGGTGGGGGAGGTGGAGGGGAAGACCACCGTAGACTGAAAAGAGAGAGAGGTAGACTCGTAGAGGGAGGGGAGGCACACAACTGGTGTACTGAGAGAGTCTGTGAGTTATGAGAGAAAGTCCATCTTCGACAAAGCTATTTCTATCCCGGAAGACCTCAAACACTGTCCAAATATAAAACAGTTCAAGTATCGATTTAAAGAAATAATGTTCTCTAAGTATGTAACCGAAGAAAATAGATGAGTGACCATGTGTGTGTTTGAACCAGATTCATTGTGTTTTGTAACTTGTATTCAGAGCTGAAATAATGATTAAGTGGAAGTCTATTAAGTTACGGAATTGAAGCACAGAAGAAGCACAGAAGAAAGGGCTGGGATTACATAAGTGTTTACTCCCACCACTCCTTTTCAGACGGACTTATAGTTTCCTCATTCTAGGCAGACGAGATCCTACAGTAAATGTTGGTTTGTTTGTTTTATGTACTTCATTTTTCATTTTCTTTTCATTAGTTATCTTTACTTTAATTGTTCTATAGCCGTCTGAAAAAGTAAATAAATAAACTTAGTCTGATTTCACAAACTGTTGCTTTATTTTCTCATTCCAGGGGAGAGTTTTCCTCTATCTTTTCAAAACAAGATCATTTTGCTTTGTCCGGTTGGAAAATCTTGTTTTAAACCTTGTGCTATCCTCAGGTCATTTAAGAAAAATACCCAATATTAAGGTCTAATAATGTTAAATGAACAAGAAAGGAAAAAACAAAAAAATTCAGCTCGAAGAAAATATATTTAGGGTATTTTTTTATTTTTGTAATCTTGATTTGAGGCAGACAGAATGTGCTCAAATTATGATATATTTTGCAAAAATGTGAGCAATTTCTGACATATTTTTTAATCACTTTTTGCAGTGTTGTTGGTGATTTGTCAGTGTTGTAAAGTCTGCTGTTGTGAATATTGAGTTTTAATAAAGTAAAATGTTTTAATAAGCAGTTGTTGATGAATGATGTTAGAAAATTCTATGCAGTGACTTTGAACTAAAAATAAATAAACAAGGGGGAGGAAGAGGAGGAGAAAGGGGGGGGGTATAGGGGGAGTGAGGAAGAGGTAGATGAGGAGGAATAGGAGGCGTGAAGAGAGGGAGGAGGAGTGAGGAGGAGGTAGAGGGGGGAAGAGGATGAGGAGGAAGATGGGGGGAGGAGGAGTGAGGATGTAGAGGGGGGAGTGTGGACGAGGAGGTAAAAGAAGGGGAGGAGGAGGAGAAGGAGTGAGGAAGAGGTAGACGGGGAGGAGAAAGAGGAGTGCGGAGAAGGAGTGAGGAAGAGGAGAAGTGAGGAGGAGGTTGAAGTGGAGGAGTGAGGAGTTGGAAAAGCACAGACTCAAACACATGTGATCCTGCTGTCTATCAATGATGTCATAAGTCGCTAACCCTCTCCAGTTTCATTTCTTTTCCCAAACAGCTAAAACAAAAGCGTCCGTGGAGCTGGGTTCGTTTGTCTCGTGCCTCGTTCTCTGATCCCACTTTTCTTCACCGTTTGGAGTTGTCACGGTGCAGATGTGCCAGATGGCGTCCGGCTAATCACACGCTCTCTTACAGTCATGTGACGACAGACGCATATATTCTGATTCAGCTTATTATGCAGTAAAACCACATTGGAATCCACGTGCAGAAGTACCTCCAGTGTGCACCGGACAAGGACAGGGATAAAAGTAAAGCTAAAAAAGTTCATTCATTTCTATAATTTTGTTTACAGAACTACATTTTGCTTCTAGTATAAAAATGCTGGCTTTAGCATAAAAAGAAGCTAGCATAAAATCTCTAGCTTTAGCATAATAAAGAAGCTATTACTAAAATACTAGCTTTAGCATAACAAAGAAGCAAATATAAGAGTTCTAGCTTTAGCGTAATAAAGAAGCTAGTATACAATCTCTAGCTTTAGCATTATAACGAAGTAAAATACTGTATATTCTAGTGCATGAATTTCATATCATACGTTTCATATTTTCCTACAGTTTGTCGCTGAGGTGTTCTTTTCCATAATTAATCAAAATGAGAGTTTGACACAGTCCAGGACCCGTCTCAAGGAGCAAGAGTCAAATACATTGGGGTCCTAACCGGGTTCTCAAAGCGGGGGACGGGACCTCCCGGGAAACCGAGACGGTGGCCAGACTTCCCCCTCGGAGCAGACTTCCTCCAGGTCATCCGGCCGGGAGAACCCTGGTGTTTCCGTGACAACTGAGATCTGTCTGCGTGACGGTGAGAAAGAGGACCAGAGCATCCCCGTGTTTGATCCAATTTCACTTCAAAATATTTTCAATTCTAGTTTTTCACCAGAAATATTAAAAGAAAGTAATTTATAACGTGTTTCTACCTTCACTCACTTTCAATAAGTGCTGAAACTGGTCATTATAACTGCAACTGAAATACAGCAACAACAAAAAAGGCTAATGCTAATAACCTTGCCTGCAAACTGAATTCTCGCGATATTTGTGAGTTCACAAACACTCGAGAATACATCTTGCCCCGCTTCCGCCAACCCTTTTCGAGTAGAACATCTAGGTGTTCAAGCCAATCACGCGCCAGTCTGGGGTTTTAGGGCGGGATATCCGGGTTTGACGAAAGCAAGAAGTGCCGGGCCGAAGCAAAACAAACATGGCTAGGCAGGAGGACGGACGCGTAGCTGAGGCTATCAAGACAGTTTTAGCAGAATCTCCAATTTCTTTTTTGAAAGATGAACAGTGAGAGGCGCTTTGTGCACGCCGATGACGACATAATGTTTACCGGGATTGGTTTGAGTCAAACCTTGGTAGGCGGGCACACAGCGTCACTTCGCCCAATCAGCTTGAAGTATTCTGCTGCTTATCCCTCCTTTCCCCGAAAGGATTCTCCTGCAGAAGTCCCAGATTGATATTGTGGAGAACGCATTAGAGTTCTACAATCAATCTGGCTCTTGCCAAGTTATAATGCTAATGCAAACTTCTGACAATTGCTAACGGCTGTGTTGTTATGGTAACCAGCACTTGCAATTCTCTGGTGGAAAATGAGTTAATTCAATGCTATTCAATGTATTTTTGTTCAGCCCTAAATCACAACAGCAGTTATCTGTACAAAGTTGTCGATTCGCCCGCTCAGATTAGAGAATCCAGCAGTTTAAACACAAGAAAAGCATCAATAAAAACACATAGAGACCAAAGTCTATATATGTAAATACATGTCTATACTCCTTGTTTTCCTCCTGATTATGTTTTTTTTTTTTCATAATGCTGCTGGACAAAATTTTTGGCATTTTAGAAATAAATGATGTAAAAAAACAGAAAAAGTCTCAAAGCAAAACAACCTTGTCTTCTCCTGTTTTTATTCTGTCATTTTTGAGTTGTGTATGAACTGTGCCGAACAAAAAACCTTGTCGTACACATGATCCACATGTATCATTCAAGCTGTTTCCTTAATGCTTGAACCTAGACCTGCGATGATGCAACGCTGTTCCTTCTCTCCTCGTAAATACTATAACCGAGCTGTACATTAACCACGGCCCCTTCAAACATGTGACATCACTCCAGAGCTCGTTCTGAAGCCGGGTTGCCAGGTTGTGTGCACGTGCTGCCCTCTGTAGCGGTTCATGGCCCTATAAATCAGTGCGGGCGCATGTTTGGCTCTGTACAGTAAATAAAACAGTGTGTCTCCCTCGGGGCCTGAGGTCACAGGAAACAGGACTCATATTTATTCTAAAACAAATACACATTTAACCGAACGTTTGGAGGTCACTTACAAACTGCTTTTCACTTTTTTAATTTCAAGATTGAATTCAGACACAGAGCAGAGAACAGTAAAGTCAAGTTTGCAGTGTTTGGATTGTTAGTCAAGTCATTACTGTAATGTTTTGCTTTTTGCTGCAACTCGGTAATTTAAAAAAACAAAAACAAAAATAAGGTAATATTTTACTCGGTACAAAGGCTAGTAAAGTCTAAAATGTCAGCGCTTACTGCAGTCACTAGGTGACTTCTGATGAATCCTAAATTGAACAAGAAGGGAAAAAACATCCTTTGAAAGCTTGAAATATTGTATAATAAAAACATTATCTTGTTTTCCCCCAAAACTCTGAAATATTTGCAAACAATTGTATTTTGTGTGGAAAAAACATCAAATAAACCAGGGGTCCCCAGCTACATTGGCAAATCGACAAATATTTGATTTTCTAGACATTTCTTTCATTAGTTTTGGGTTTTGCATAAATATACAGGATCATAAATATACACTGTTTCCTATAATATAATGCTCTATAATAATATGTTTTTGATGTGTACATTTGGACTACACATTGGAACTATAAGCAGCACTGTAGCGATAGCAGCGTCCACGGTGGCTGAGTGGTTCGCTCTCTCGCTTCTCAGCAACTATATGGTGGAGCTAAAGTTGGTTGGATGACACTGTCAAAGTGCCTCAATGGCGACTATGTATTAGTAGCAGAGGGCCACATGAAATGGTACAGAGGGCCGCAATTCGCCCGTGGACCTGAGTTTGGACATGTCAGCTGTAAGTTATTAGTTTCCAACTTTATTACTGGTCTTTAACCGCGACACCGCACTTTGAAACACAGTGATGTAACAAGACTTCAGTGAATGTATTGTGTAATTCCACTTCTGCAGCTTCTGACAGACGAGAACTGGAGCGTTTCAAATCCACCCGAGTGAATAAAGTCCAACGAGAGAGTCCCAGGAGCAATGACACACACTTCTGCCGGTCTACGTATCATCGCGGAACATTACGCTGCTGTTTTATTGAGGAACTAAAAGGATTGAACGCAAACAAAAGAGCGACTGGAGAATAAACAACATGTAAATATTGTGGGAAAGCTGAGGCTGCGAACGGGACGAGTGGAGTCATATAGAAACAACCTTATATGGGAGTAACATATAGAAGTAGCTCACTGCTCGATGCCAAACCAAATGAAGCTAACGTGGAAATTCAGACTGGAAGAACTAGCACAGCGCTCCAAGTACTCCCACTGTCGCTAATGGCAACAGCATCTGTCAATCACACTCAGCTGCCACCACACTGCCCTCACCTGGCAGCAATCAGACACAGCATTCAAGTTTCACATCACGCGGAAGCTCCATCCAAGCCGCAGCTTAATTCGTGCTGCAACCCTCCTCCTCCCCATCTCCGTCGTGTTCCACACCAGCTCTTTCACCCTTCTCCTCACTACCACCACCAGTGTCTAGGCCCCGGGGTATTTCATCTCATAATCTTTCACCTTTTGCAAATGTGCTCTGCTGGGGTCTAAGCGCCAAATCCTAACCACATTTCTGGACAGCAACACTAAATGTACTCTTGAAAACATTGTCCTCAGATAGTGTAGTCTCAGATTACTACCAACATTATACAGTTCTAATAACATCATGTTTGTCTGTTCGAGTCCAGATTATATAAACATTTTGACCCTGGACTGTGGTCTGTTGATTACACATGAGAGTTCACAATAATCGATTGAATGCATCTGTTTTATACCGCGCTTTTCCAGACACTCAAAGACGCTTCACATGTCATTACTCATTCACTACAAATATAAGGTGGTTATAAACTACGACTGTAGCTGCCCTGGGGCACACTGACAGAGGCAAGGCAACCAGTCTGTGCCACCACCTCAATCAATCACACCTACACACACACACACACACGACTCATTCTAATGTGGGTTAAGTGTCTTGCCAAAGGACACGATCACAGTTTGGCACTTTACAGCTGCAGCCGCCCCACTTTGGCACCTGGTGATCCCAGGGGTCTACCATCACAGTACTAACCAGGTCCTTCCCTGCATAGAATCAGAATCAGAATCAGAATCATTTTTATTGCCAACGTAAGTAACGGGAGGTCACAGACTTGGAAATTGCTTTGGCTCAGTGCAACAGTCAAAAAGAGATAATAAAAATAAGAATAAAAAACACTTCTAAAGAATAAATTTAAATTTAAAATAGAGTTACAGTTACTATTTACAATATACAAGTGCACATGGTGCACACAATGTAAGGTGACAGCAGTACAGTGAAGTAAAGTGACGTATGATGGGCAGTAAAGTGACTTTATAAAGGGCGGGGGGACAGGTTAAGAAGTGTTCAAGAGTCCAACAGCAGAGGGGAAGAAACTGTTCTTGTGGCGGGAGGTTCTAGTCCTGATGGACCGCAGCCTCCTGCCTGAGGGGAGTGGTTGGAATAGTCCATGTGCAGGGTGAGAGGGGTCGGCTGTGATACGACCAGCCCGGCCTCGAGCTCGGGCGACGTACAGGTCCTGCAGCGATGGAAGGCTGCGGCCGATCACTTCCTCTGCAGAGCGCACACATGCGCTGTAGTCTCTGTTTGTCCCTGACTGTGGCTCCAGCGAACCACACGGTGATGGAGGAGGTGAGGATGGACTCGATGATGGCCGTGTAGAACTGCACCAACATCTGTGCAGGCAGCTTGGCTTTCCTGAGCTGCCGCAGGAAGTACATCCTCTGCTGGGCCTTCTTGATGAGGGAGCTGATGGTCGGCTCCCACTTGAGGTCCTGGGTGATGGTGGTGCCCAGGAAACGGAAGGACTCCACAGAGGTGATGGGGGAGGCCATCACGGAGGGTGGGGGCGGGGGGACAGTGCTCTTCCTGAAGTCCACAATCATCTCCACTGTCTTCTGGGCGTTCAGCTCCAGGTTGTTACCACTGCACCAGGACACCAGCCGGTCCACCTCCCTCCTGTAGGCGGACTCATCGTTGTTGGAGATGAGTCCAATGAGGGTGGTGTCGTCCGCGAACTTGATCAGCTTCACGGAGTCGTGGCTGGAGGTGCAGTGGTTGGTGTACAGGGAGAAGAGCAGGGGAGAAAGAACACAGCCCTGTGGGGCTCCTGTATTTATAATCCGAGAGTCCGAGACATTCTTCCCCAGACGCACTCGCTGCTTCCTGTCCGTCAGGAAGTCAGTGATCCACCTGCAGGTGGAATCGGGCACGTTGAGCTGGGAGAGCTTGTCCTGGAGCAGGGATGGCAGGATTGTGTTGAAGGCAGAGCTGAAGTCCACGAACAGGACCCTGGCGTAGGTCCCCGGGGAGTCCAGGTGCTGTAGGATGTGGTGGAGGGCCAGGTTAATGGCGTCGTCTACAGATCTGTTGGCTCTGTAGGCGAACTGCAGGGGGTCCAGGAGGGGGGAGGTGAGGGACTTGAGATGGGAGAGAACCAGGCGTTCAAATGACTTCATGACGACAGACGTAAGTGCTACAGGTCTGTAGTCATTGAGTCCTGTGATCCTGGGCTTCTTCGGGACGGGGACAATGATGGAGGATTTGAAGCAGGCCGGGACATGGCAGGACTGCAGAGAGGAGTTGAAAATGTCCGTGAACACAGGAGTAAGCTCACTGGCGCAGTGTCTCAGAGTGGCCGGAGACACGTGGTCCGGGCCAGGAGCTTTGCGGGGGTGCAGCCTCAGGAAGAGTTGTTTAATCTCTTTAGCGGCTATTGTTAGGCTGGGGGCAGGGCTGATGGGTGGGTCGTTAGAGTAGTGGGGGGTGGGGGAGGGAGAGGTGTCAGGGGCAGCATCAAAGCGACTGAAAAATAAGTTCAGATCGTCAGCTAGCTTGTGGTCATCAGCACAGGGGGGGGCTTTGGGTTTGTAGTTGGTGATCTCCCGTAGGCCCCTCCAGACAGAAGCAGTATCGTTGTTACCAAACTGCTCCTGTAGTCGTTCTCTGTGCCGGGACTTGGCTGCTTTCAGTTCTTTCCTGAACTGATATTTAGCTGCTTTGTAGCCGCTGCGGTCCCCCTCCCTGAAAGCAGACTCCTTTGCTTTCCTGAGCTGCCGGAGTTTAGCAGTGAACCAGGGTTTGTCGTTGTTATAGATGACCCTGGTCCTTGTTGGAATGATGCTATCCTCACAGAAGTGGATGTATGACGTCACAGTGTCCGTATATTCATCCAAGCTGTCTGTGGCAGCTCTGAAAAGGTCCCAGTCTGTAGATTCCATGCATGCGCGCAGCTCTTCCACAGCTTCATCAGACCACACTTTGGAGCTCCTCACTGCAGGTTTCGAGAGCTTTAGTCTCTGTCTGTAAGCAGGAACCAGATGTATCATGGAGTGATCTGAGAAGCCGAGGGCTGGCTTGGGAACAGCGCGAAAAACTCCGCGCACGGTGGTGTAACAGTGATCCAGCGTGTTCTCCTCTCTGGTCGGGCATTTGATAAACTGTCTGTATTTGGGTAATTCCTGGCTCAAGTTTCCCTTATTAAAATCCCCCAGGATAATAATCAGAGAGTCCGGGTATAAGCGTTCCATACACAGTACTTGCTCTGCGAGTGCGCGCTGAGCCTCGCGCGCGTCCTCGCATGGCGGTATGTAAACAGAGGCAAGAATGAATGAAACAATTTCCCGCGGGGAGTAATATGGTTTACAATGAATGAAAAGATATTCCAGAGCAGGAGAGCAGTGCTTGGAGATCACTGTCACATCGTTACACCAGTTTGTATTGACGTAGAAACAGAGCCCTCCGCCTCTGCTCTTCCCTGAGAGCGCACAATGGCGATCCGCGCGAAACAGCCCAAAGCCCTGCAGCTCCAGAGCGCAGTCCGGGATCCGCTCATTTAGCCAGGTCTCAGTGAAGCAGAGGACACAGGATGTGGCGAAGTCCTTGTTTCTTCTCATGAGCAGGCTGAGTTCGTCCATCTTATTGCCCAGTGAGCGTACGTTGGAGAGAAAAATGCCGGGGAGAGCCGTGCGCGCTCCTCTCCTCCTAAGACGCACGAGCAGGCCTCCTCGCTTTCCCCTTTTACGGGCCCACAGCTTCAGAGGTCTGAAGAGGTGTGGCTGTCAGCTGCAGGCACAGCATGGCCAAGATGTGTTGGTACTAAGTTACTCTCACACAAAGAAGGTGAACAGGTTTTTATCAAAGAAAGTTAAATATTTCTATAGTATCTGGACCATGTGGGACCATATATTATTCACACCAAAAGTCTCTGTGAGCTCCTGGTGTGAGGTGTAATGGAGCTTGTTGGACTAATGGCCTGGTGTTGATTCTCTCCTTGTTCTGAAGACTTTGATGGTAGGAGACGGGAAGAGCCAGATCCACGTGTGCGAGTCCCAACACGTGTGCGGGTCGTTAGCGGTCACCACGGCGACCTAACGATGCACACGTTGAGAACACAGTGACGTAACGAGGGCCTTGAAGTCGAGATGAGCTTGTCCAGACCCAGAGAGAGCTCGTGTGATGGGTTTCAGGTTTGTTTCAGGTTTGTTTGTTTTCGCAGCAAATAGGACCAAGTTATGTGTTGAAATGTAGTAAAGGCAAAAGAGGTGTATTTGTATAGCACAGTTCATACACAAGGCAATTCAAAGGGCTTAAAAAAACAAGAAAGAAACACAAATTAAAGCCGCAAGCAGTGTCAAACGGCCATCGCCGCACTTTGCAAAGTAAATGGCACTGGCCTCTCTCTGGTCTCTCTCTGGTCTCTCTCTGGTCTCACTCAGGTCTCTCTTTCTGGTCTCTCTCTCTGGTCTCTCTCTCTGGTCTCTCTCTGATCTCTCTCTGGTCTCTCTCTGGTCTCTCTCTGGTCTCTCTCTGGCACCTCTCTGGCTTCAATCTGGTCTCTTTCTGGCCTCTCTCTGGTATCTCTCTGGTCTCTTTCGTCTCTCTCTCTGGTCTCTCTCTGGCCTCTCTCTGGTCTCTTTCGTCTCTCTCTGGTCTCTCTCTCTCTGGTCTCTCTCTCTCTGGTCTCTCTTTGGTCTCTATCTGGTCGCTCTCTGGTCACTCTCTCTGGTCTCTCTCTAGTCCCTCTCTGGTCCTCAGAATTCTCAAATGTAAAGAACAGCTTTTCCTAATTGCTTGTTTACATCATGTCCACAAGAGAGAAATGAAAACGTCCAAAAAAACCCACAAAAATAAAACTGGGAATGGACAACTTTATGGACTCTTTACTTTCATTCCACTTCTAGAAAGTGATAAAGCGGAGAACAATTATCGGATAGAAATACTAAAATAGATTATATTTTTGTATTTGGACTAAAGTAAATATATTATTATTGTGATTTATCAGAGATTTTTTACAGTTTTGAAATATACCAGTAAAATAAACACTTATTTAGCAGATTATAAGACTTTTTGCGCTGTAGGAACCTTTGTCAGTTCCTGGTTCTGTTGTAGTACTTTCTTTGGAGCGTTCACACATATTTATTTATTTGTTTATTTGAAAATTAAACAAATTAATTGCTCAAGCAAAAATTTCACATCAATTAGTGACACATTTTTATCTCATCGCCTTAACGTCCATTCAAAGTGCGGAGATAGAAGTACCAAAGACGGCTTTTTGAGAATCCTTCAGCAAATCATTTATCTGAAACAGTCTTCCTGAAAATGTGAGACAGGCTTCTACTTGCTGCTGGTTCGAGAGTCAAACATGTGGAGGCAGATCTATACAGCTAGGATATGGAACAGTCTTCCTCAGGTTGTGAGACGGACCTCTACCCTGACCATGTTCCAAACTAGGCTGAAAACATATCATTTTTGCTGTGCACACAACTGATTCTATTTTGTACTTATTAATTGTATCTCCTTTTTTAAACCCACTTTTTAATGAGTTTTAAAACCAATACTTGTATGCTGCTCTGTTTTAATATTGAATAATTTTATATTTATTGACTTTTTAATGCATTTTGATTGGTGTTTTTAAATTGCTTTTGTGAAGTCTTCTGAATTGCCTTAAACATAAATTGTGCTATACAAATAAATGATTGATTGATTGATGGGGGATGAAGCTTCTGAGCACCCCAACCCCCCAAACTAAAGTGGATCCTCTATATCTTTTCACTTTTTTAACATTTCCTGTCTTTTTGAACAGATCGATTAATTTTATCTTATATTTGTATGTTATATTATCTTTGGACTGTAGGGAGAAGGGCCAGACTTTGAGGACTGCTTTAGCTTCTGCTCTGGTCTTTACAGTTAGACCAATGACCTTTTACTGACTCTCTTATCAAACCTTTTTATAATGTTTAATTCTCAGAATGCTCAGACTTCTATATTAGTCCAAACACATAAAAAACTTACTTGATGCAGCTTAAATACATGTTTTAACAAAGTAATCACATAACGTATGATTATAGTGACTTCCACATATGGGACTAATGCCTTGTGCAATGATGTCTGTAACTTATTCACATATTTAGGCTCAGGCTTCGACTCACTGGAGTTTGAACTGCATGTTGTGCGGGTTTGAGCCAGTCCTCAGCATGGGTAAGTCCTGCATTAATATTATACATAGATAGATAGATAGATATTATTATTATTGATCCCCCGTAAGAGATATTCAGGTGTCCAGCAGCAGACTCAGCCTGGTCTGTTGTACAGTCTGACAGCCCAGTGATGTAAGCATAGCATAACATATACATAACAACTCAATAATTTAATTCTTATTCTTGTACAGCCCTAAATCACAACAGTAGTTTTCTCAGAGGACTTTACAAAACTGTTGAATTCGCCAACAAAGATCAGACAATCGAACAAAAGAAATGCAGAGATAGAAAACACATTGGTATTGGTCTGTAAGAGGCAGAGTCTATGAGCACGGTCACATAGGTTTTTACAAGCGAACTGGGCCAAGTGGCCCGGATTGTCGCCACAGGGGTGTGAAAACAGCCCGCGGTCACATGAACGTGTCCTCTGAACCGTGCCAGCGCAACTTTGCTGTAGTACAACGCTCGGTCCAGCTGGTGGCGCTAATAAAAACTTCAGCGACTACCACGTTGTCCGAGTTGAGTTTTCGCTACTTTTCCTGTTTATATTCTGCTACTGCAGCTAGCAGGCTCGAGCATTCAACGCGTTGTTTGCATTAGAGCAATGTGAGCAAGTGTGAGATATGCAGCGGTGGGACACGTGTGTGTTGTCTGTGTGTGCGGGCGCGCCGGCGACACGGGAGCGCGCCTGTATTGTAACGAGTGTAAAGCGCTAAGAATGAATGAATGACAATGAAAGACAGAAAAATGTGGCGTATGAGCAGCGGCCACATGGTACTTTACCAGTGAGATTAGCGCCAGTGAGTTCTGACGCCCGGATCACAGACTTTCTGATTGGTGAAACGGTGGAGGGCGGGACATCAAAATGAAAACAATAACAATATTTAGGGTCTGTAAAAGTAATACAGAAATTCAAATATCTCTGAACTATTGATATCAGTTAAAGAAGTATTGGAAAAGTGCACGTTTTATTAATGCCTTTGGACAGATTGGGGCCCTTTAATGATAACTTGATGGTTGAATTTTTTAAGTCTTACTTGACTCGTCCCTCCCGAACCATCTGCTAAATTAAAGAGGACTGTAATAATATCTTGTCTTCTGCAGGAATCTCCACTTGGATGGGCTCGAGGGGCGGCTTGCTCCTTGGTGTCTGCCTGATGTTCTTGTCGTGCGGTGATGGGGGGAAGGTGCTGGTGCTGCCACTAGATGGAAGTCACTGGATAAACATGAAGGTGATGTTAGAGGAGCTTCATTCCCGTGGACACTCCATCACCATCATACGCCCCAACAGTAGCTGGTACATCAAAGAACAGTCCCCTCTGTATTCCACCATCAACCTCCCGTCACAGGTCGACCTCAAGGACTTCTTAGGTGGATTTTTGGAGCGACAACTGAAGGTATTTCTACATTATCTTAAATGATCAGTCAGACATAATCCTCACATTGTTTGTTTCTGTCACTTCAGGCACAGGTGGAAGGAGCTGCTGATATGACAATTCTGAGCCAAGAGTTTCTCTCCATTATCACGCAGATACATAAGATGTGGATTGATGATTTAGCTTACATATTTAACAACAAACCTCTCCTCAAAGAGCTGGAGGAGGCCAGGTATGACGTGCTGCTCACAGATCCTGGGATTGGGACGGGAGTGATTCTGGCCAAGTACCTGCGTCTGCCGCTGGTGCTCAACGCTCGATGGTTCCTGACGATGGACGGACACTTTGCTCTGGCTCCGTCTCCTGTGTCCTTCATCCCAATGACCGGCTCAGGATTCACCGACAGAATGGACTTCTTCCAGAGAGTTAGGAATGTGTTTTATTACGGCATCGCTCTGCTGCATCAGTACACGGTCACTGTAGACTACAACGCTTTCTGTGAGAAGTATCTGCTGGAGGGATGTGACATCATCACACTCACACAGGAGGCCGACATCTGGCTCTTCAGGTCTGACTTTGTCTTTGACTTTCCTCGGCCCACGATGCCAAACGTCATCTACATCGGGGGATACTCCTGTAAACCTCCACAGCCTCTGCCTTTGGAGCTGGAGGAGTTTGTGCAGAGCGCAGGAGAACACGGAGTCATCGTCATGACCCTGGGAAGTATTGTCAACGCTTTACCTGAGAAACTGGCAGAAGAAATAGCCATCGCTTTCTCTAAACTGCCTCAAAAGGTAAGTTGTCATGATCCAGAAGTGTAACCAGTGATACTATAATCACCTCCTCTTTGTGAAGGTGATCTGGAGGCATCTGGGGGAGCGGCCCTCCTCTCTGGGCAACAACACTCTGATTGTGGACTGGATGCCTCAGAAAGACCTGCTGGGACACCCTCAGACCAAAGTCTTTGTGGCTCACGGTGGGACCAATGGCATCCAGGAGGCCATCTACCACGGCGTGCCCATTCTGGGCATCCCGCTGTTCTTCGACCAGTTTGACAACCTGCTGCGTGTGCAGGTCAGAGGAGCGGGAAGCATCCTGCGCCTCAGTGAGCTGACGGGACAGAGCTTTAAGCAGAGGCTCAGGGAGCTGCTGCTGCAGCCTCACTACAGAGACAACATGCAGAGACTGTCCCGCCTGCACCGGGACCAGCCCCTGTCCCCCATGGAGCAGGCGCTGTTCTGGGTGGAGTACGTGATGCGCCACAGAGGAGCCGCTCACCTGCGCACACAGGCCTACAGCATGCCCTGGTACAGCTACTACGGCCTGGACGTCCTGCTGCTGCTGATGACTGTTGTCATGGCAACAATGCTGTGTGCAGCAGGCCTTCTGCGACTGCTCTGCGGCAGGAGACGCAACAAACTCAAACTGCAGTGAGAGAAGAACAGACAGAACACAAAAACTCTCACACTTCTTAGTTTGTTCTGAAGTTGCTTCTTCTTTTTCCCCTGACTCCAGAATTTCGGCTCCTGGAATCAGGACCATATCTCACACGACTGATTAAACTCTGTGCGTACTTCATCTGTGATCACTTCAATCAGATGCAAAGACTAGGTTGTGTAATTTAATTAATATAAGTACAGAGCTTTTGTTTACACACAATTAAATAATGTGACCACAGCACAAAGCAACTACAACAAAACAGAGAAATTCAGAGAAATGCACTTTTAAAATGAAAGCAAAGATACTAAATATATTAGATCATGAAGTCCTGCCAAACTTGTGCTAAACTTCCAAATAAATTACAACAATATATATTTTGTAAAGATACAAAGTTAAAGCTACAAGACTTAACTTTCAAACAACAAAAATCTGTAAAAAAAATCTCAAAACAGTTTTTCTTCTTTCACTAGTTTTACTGCATGCATTTTTTGGTCTCCGTCTTATTTTTAGATCCTTTTTCCAGACAGAAAAGAGTGGACCACCCTCACTCAGCCAATCAGCTCTCAGCCCAAAGAGTCCAATAGTGACTTTTTCTTACAAGTCTGCAAAAGATAAAATAATTTAGAATAAGACCAAGACAGCATGTGGCGGTCTGTGTCTTTTCTGTGTCTTGTCTCGGTCTTTGTCTGCTCTATTGGATTCTCTTGTTTGTCCTTCTACTTTGTCTTGCCTTTTTATTGATTGATGATCGATGACTTTTGTTGGTTGCAGAGAATTATTATCATTTTTATTATTGTTATTATTTTTGGCTGTAGTTGGGGCACCTTTTTTGTTTTGAATTGTCATTGCCATCTACCACGAGTTGTCAGACCATGAAATAATGCAAATAAAGACAATTAAGTGTTAGGATTTAGCAGACAGAGACGGATCGTGGTGTGCCAAACTCTGGAAGTTTATTTAAGTTTCTCTCAAGTTCCACTAGTTTACTCTGTTTCTTTCTCTCAGACAGAATAAAGGCAGTACACAGTTTATATAGTCATTGTCACGTCACACATCGAAAGACATACGTGTCACAAAGAGACAGTCAAATCATAGTCATAACATGGAGTCCTTGTAGAGTCCTTGTACAGTCCTGCACGTAGGCCATATTGCTATCTAATACTAATACCCTCCCCTTTGATCACATAATCACATGTGATCATTCAATTTGATCAATCAATAAAGTGGAAAAAGAAAAAAATTCTAAAAAAAAAAACTTTACAAAATTATTAAAAACAAAGAAAATGTATGCATTAAACTCATAATCATCAAATCAATATCAGTGGATTTTATCCTCTATCCTGGGAAAAAATAAACAAACAAAAAACAAAGTAAATAAACAAACAAAAAACAAATCAAAAATAAAAACAAACAAAAATAAAAACAAACAAAAATAAAAACAAACAAAAACTATTGGACACACAAGAACTCAGCAGATTCAGTCAAAACACAGACAAAAACGAGCTGAGTCTCAATTTAAAGCTAATTTCACTTTTATTACTCTATACTTTTATTCTAATGCTGATTGTTTATACTTCACTTATTTCACTTTATTATTTTCACTTATCAATCTTAGACTGTGTACTTTACTTTTACTATCACTATAGTTTAAAACTATTCTAATCTATTTACATAAATCTCTCTGTTCTGTGGTTTACACTCTAATTATCAGTGGCATATTATTAGTGGGATTTTGCTCCATGTCTACTCTCATTCTCAGGAATAAAACTGTGAACACAGTAAGGCAAATGGTCAACATTTACACTTCTATAGTGGTCAGTGATTTATTACTTTTTATTATCTAAAGATATTATTGTCAGGCAGTTTGGGATGAATGAACATCATTAATCAAATTAGTATTATACAAGAGCTAATCTGTTTTAGTAGGTTTGGGGTTGGGGTCAGTTATTCTACAATGGTGTTTGTGCTGGAAACTTCTCAATATCTAAATATCTACTATTGTGTTTTTGTGACTCATGTGTGAACACAAGTGAATTTGGCAAGTATCTAATAAAACTGTACATAAACTGTAATTAACTTTATCTACTTTTGAAGTAAATGCTTGTGAAATGGTCCCTCTACCATTTGATATTAGCACTGGCTGGAAATATTCTCTATTTTTGAAAGCATCTATGGTTGATGCATTTATCTATTCCTATTTCTACACTATTGTGACTCTAAAGTTTGGCTGCAGTTTGAGCAAAGCCATATTCCTAATTTGTGACTTCTGTCACTTTTAATGGCTGTAACATAACTCTGATTCTAATATTATATCTGCTCTATCAAAAGGATAACATTGTAGGGTACTATTTTAACTCTTATGTGGAAATATGTTTATGAACAACAAAGGAAGTCAAATTCTACTCTTTTACTACTATTTAACATCTACTAAAACGCTACAATACTCATACTTTATCACTTTAAAACATTTTAACAGTTGCTCAGTCTACCAGACTAAAAAAGTCAAAGTTTTTGTCTGTCAGTTGTCTGAATACTTAACATGTATATTGCATTTGTCACAGTTTCTGGTTGTAGCAATAGCATCGGCAATAGACGTTTTCATTGGCTGGTTCTTGTTCTGCAAATGGCTGTGTCCAATAGATCATCAGATGTCCAGAAGCTAGGGACAAACAAAAACAAAAGAAAGAATCATGAGTATCTCTCTCATTTAGCACTCATCAATGTATGATTTCAAAAATATAAACATCACTCCCCAGTTTTTCTCTCCAAGGTCCTCAGGTCCTCAGGTCCTCAGGGTCCCCTGAGGGTGAGTCTCAGTCGTCATCAGGTCAGGTCATAGTGAGAGATGTCATCTTGGACATCAGTAGGGTCCAAGCCATAGTTTTGGTCTCCAGATGCACATCAGGATCTCCAGATACAGTCTTTTCACTTGAAGCACATCAGGTCATTTGCGATGCACTTCTGGTCAATGGTGCAGTGTCACAGTTCCTGTACACAGCTTGTAATGCAGTAGTTACTTTCTATGGTTAAGTCACTTTGATTCTACTTTAACACAATTTCTATTCATGCTGTTGCTAATGTCCCTCAGACAAAAGCAAGCGCAATTTACTTCTCTAATTTGTATTTTTATCAGATCTAATTCTAATCAATGTAATTACTTCACACAGTACAAAATCAACAAATCAAAAGTGTCTGGACAGATGTCAATTATGTCCATGACAATATAGAATTCAAATGAACATTTCTGGTCTCAAAAAATACTGATTCAAGTGATAGACAATTAAAAATGTTTGTTTACATTGGAGTAAACTTTTAAAATGCTTTTTTCTCATGTTCTGCTTTTTCATGTATCTATATGTAAATGTGAATGTGTGTGTGTAGATGTATGTGTGTGTGTGTGTGTGTATGGTTTGAATTTTGGGGTTTGTCTCTCCAGACTCCTCGAACCACCTGCAGGTGTCAAAGGTCACACTGTGGTGATGTAACCACGTGGACACACTTTCAACTCCCTCTAGGTCTCTACCTGACGCTCCACCCATGTCTCCAGATACCTCTCTTTCATGGCCCCGGTCTCTCTCACACCCACTCAGCTCTGCAGTGGCGTGGGGAGGGGCAAGGAGGTGGCATTTCCCTTTGCTCTTTGATCTGTGACCTGTGGCTGGGTGGGCTTTGCGCTGTCCAGTGTCCAGCAGTCCAGTGACCCTGTACAGTGTGTGCTCTTGGTTCTGGAAAACAACCTTATAGTCAAATTAAAAACAACAGAGATTGTGAATGAGATTGTTTTTCTCTCTGAAGTCTAAACAATTTTGAAGCGCTCTTGGCTTTCCCAAGTGCTATGTAAATAAAGATTACTTATTATCTTACTAATGATGACATTTGAAGATCAGAAACGCTTAATAAAAAACAAGACTCAAATCTCTTAAACCTTCTTAAACTTTAAAATATGTATTATGTACTTTTGCACTGTGTGATTAATTATCTATGCATTTATCTCAGCATATATTTTACTAATTCAAAATAATTGCAGCATTTTTCAAATGAAGTCAGTATGAATTGGAGCACATTTTAGACCAGTCTCCTCTGCTGTGGCATCAGCAGGAGCAACAAGGTCAGGCGTGTAGTCAAAACAAAAACAAAAGTCACCACTTGCATGTGAATTGGGTAGTTTAACTTAATAATATAATACTTTTACAGCCTAATTCCCTCTTTCTTTTTTAGACGAAGTCTACAATCATTAATCACTTTTAACAGATTCTAATTTAAATTTTTGAAAAACGGCTTTTGTAACTAAAATAAAAAATACATGAAAAAATTCTCACTAACAGCTATGAAATATATCAGAGATGCAATAATGGACTCACAAAATAAGCAGCATATTTAAAAAGAAAAGCAAAGCTTTTTGTACTAATCTTTGGGTTTCAAAAAACATATAATATTAAAAACTTATTCACTAAATGGTGTTTAAAAACGTTTAACTGTGTCTAACACAATGTTCAAATGGCAAATTTAGCAAATTTAACGGAATAACAACTATGAAAAGCCAAAAGTCCTAAAGCAGTAGCTTTGCTTCAGATTCACAGCCAGAGCAGCGAAGGAGGGGGCCTTTTCCCTGACAACGGCAGCAGATAGAGCGACGCACACACACAGGCAAAAAGATACAGAAGAATAACTTTCAAGATTACTTTGTTAAGCGAATATAACTGATGTTGTTCTTTATACTTTTGTCATCCAAATCTAGAAGTGATCACTTTCCACACTAGTAACAAAAGGCACTCTTTAGTGTTTAACGTTTCCCTTTTTATAATTACTTTTATGTTTACACCATGGTTTCACTAACTATTCTCTATTCTCTATTCTCTGCCCCGGCTACTCCAAAGGCAGGGACCCCGATACGTCAGGGGTTCCTTTTTCTCTCTGTCCTGACTACTTCAAAGGACAGGGACCCCGATACGTCAGGGGTTCCTTTTTCTCTCTGTCCTGACTACTTCAAAGGACAGGGACCCCGATACGTCAGGGGTTCCTTTCTCTCTGTCCTGACTACTTCAAAGGACAGGGACCCCGATACGTCAGGGGTTCCTTTCTCTCTGTCCTGACTACTTCAAAGGACAGGGACCCCGATACGTCAGGGGTTCCTTTTTCTCTCTGCCCTGACTACTTCAAAGGACAGGGACCCCGATACGTCAGGGGTTCTTTTTTCCTATAGGGACTGGTTACCCACACAGCTAACCTGTTTTCTACAACATAAGACATGACAAAGACGTGACAAAGACATAACAAAGAAAATTTGATTTAGAGAGATTTGGACAGACCTCCGGGACAGCTCAAAATTTAGCTAGTATCCAATTATGCAGACTTTACATATTAAAAAAGGTGTCTGCTTACCTTAATTCTTTGTCCGGACTGTTCGAGAGGTCGACCAACATCTTTTCCGCGTCGAAAAATTCAATTTAAACACAAAACAGAGAAAGTGAGGGAGCAAGAGCAAGCCCATCCAAAAGCGAGCCCTTTCAGCGTCCGCTGGGATTTCTCCCCTTCCAGATAACGTGCTGTTGCTCCCACACGCCGAGAAAAAAAAGAAACAGAGGAAATTCTCTCAAAACAATCCAGAGAATGGCACAAACCGAGCCGCGCATTCTCCACCAAATCTGTTAGGATTCAGGCAGACAGAGACGGATCGTGGTGTGCCAAACTCTGGAAGTTTATTTAAGTTGCTCTCAAGTTCCACTGGTTTCCTCTGTTTCTTTCTCCCAGACAGAATAAAGGCAGTACACAGTTTATATAGTCATTGTCACGTCACACATCGAAAGACATACGTGTCACAAAGAGACAGTCAAATCATAGTCATAACATGGAGTCCTTGTAGAGTCCTTGTACAGTCCTGCACGTAGGCCATATTGCTATCTAATACTAATATAAGTATAAAAAAGCATGTGGCCTGGTTAACAACATTTCACTTTTACATGGCTCTTTCTGTTGCGACAAACAACTACCATTATTTATGAGCAAAAACTTAGGTATCCCAGCTTTAAAACTCTCCTTCTTTCTCCAAAACCTGTTCTTCTTGTTCTGCTTCTTGCTCTGAGCGGCAGGGAAGTCCCCAAATGAGTCTGGCAATAGGACCCAGCACATGTGGCGTTTCCCGTGTTTTTGTCCAAAGCTATTCAGTGAAATCTGAGAGTTTGAGGGCTGGTTTAAAGAAAGAAAAAAGAAAAAGGAACAAAATAACAGAACATCCCAGGACGACGTTTGCTCAGTGAGTTGGTAAATACCTCATTTTTGTTGCATTGTCAAGAAGATTAAGTTGTAAGTGGTTAAGATAGAAATGTGTGTTTTTGCTGCTTGAAAAGATAAATATATGTAGTAGAATGACCGTGACCAGACTTAAAGTTTATGAAATAGGATCTATTTTGGCTAAATATATGTATGTATGTAATATAGATTTTCTGTAAGTTTTGAAACTGAATGACTTTTTCCGATGAATTGTTTGTTGTCGTTTATAATCTAGATTATTTCTTTGATTTTACATCTCAGTTTGAGAGGCTCATAGAGTTTAAAACAAAAACAGTAGCATAGATTACGGCAAAATTAAGATTAGATTTGTTCGTTTATTTTTTTTGTTCATTTCAGGCATTTCACATTGGGCACAAGTCACCTCTGTCTATCATGTAGTTTCCAACAAAAAATAAATAAAGTATTGCTAACACTCATAAGATTAAAAACAAAAAATTGCTTCCTGAAAGGGAGAAGGAAGAAGAGTGGTTGGAAGAGATCCTTTATTCGTCCCACAGTGGGGAAATGTCAGTGTTGCATCACCAGTTACAGAACAGTAGGAATGAGGAGCACACAGCACAAGATCAATGAACAATAACTCAATGTACTAAACTAAAATACAAAAAAATCTCTAGTCCTCATTGCTTGTTGTACAGTCTGACAGCAGCAGGAAAGACCTGCGGATCCTCTCCTTCACACAGCGAGGGTGGATTGGTCTGTCGCTGAAGCTACTCTCCAGAGCAGACAGAGTGTCCTGCAGGGGGCGACAGTCACGGCCCAGCAATAGATGTTAGTTTATAATACAGGGATTCACAACAGACATCACAACAGAGCGATAGTTTAACATTGAGGTGGAGGAATCTATGCTGGTAACTATGGCAACTGTCAGAAGTGAGATTACTAGTCTTAGTTCAAAGTTAATTTCTCTGTTATTCTTGGGTCAATCTACATGAAAAAAAAAACTGTCTTAAAGTTTTCTATCATCCTCATCTCATATAACAACTATGGTCTAATTATTTAGTTTTAAAGCAGCAGCATGTCAGATTTTCATGTCAAGTCATCATTAAAGGGCCCTAATCTGTCCAAAGGCATTAATAAAACATGGTCTTTTCAGAATCAGAATCAGAATCATTTTTATTGCCACGTAAGTAACAGGAAGTCACAGACTTGGAAATTGCTTTGGCTCAGTGCAACAGTCAGAAAGAGATAGAAAAAATAAAGAGTAAAAAACACTTCTAAGGAATACATTTAAATTTAAAATAGTGTTACAGTTACTATTTACAATATACAAGTGCACATGGTGCACACAATGTAAGGTGACAGCAGTACAGTGAAGTAAAGTGACGTATGATGGGCAGTAAAGTGACTTTATAAAGGGCGGGGGGACAGGTTAAGAAGTGTTCAAGAGTCCAACAGCAGAGGGGAAGAAACTGTTCTTGTGGCGGGAGGTTCTAGTCCTGATGGACCGCAGTCTCCTGCCTGAGGGGAGTGGTTGGAATAGTCCATGTGCAGGGTGAGAGGGGTCGGCTGTGATACGACCAGCCCGGCCTCGAGCTCGGGCGACGTACAGGTCCTGCAGCGATGGAAGGCTGCGGCCGATCACTTCCTCTGCAGAGCGCACAATGCGCTGTAGTCTCTGTTTGTCCCTGACTGTGGCTCCAGTGAACCACACGGTGATGAGGAGGTGAGGATGGACTCGATGATGGCCGTGTAGAACTGCACCAACATCTGTGCAGGCAGCTTGGCTTTCCTGAGCTGCCGCAGGAAGTACATCCACTGCTGGGCCTTCTTGATGAGGGAGCTGATGGTCGGCTCCCACTTGAGGTCCTGGGTGATGGTGGTGCCCAGGAAACGGAAGGACTCCACAGAGGTGATGGGGGAGTCCATCACGGGGGTGGGGGCGGGGGGACACTGCTTATCCTGAAGTCCACAATCATCTCCACTGTCTTCTGGGCGTTCAGCTCCAGGTGTTTACCACTGCACCAGGACACCAGCCGGTCCACCTCCCTCCTGTAGGCGGACTCATCGTTGTTGGAGATGAGTCCAATGAGGGTGGTGTCGTCCGCGAACTTGATCAGCTTCATGGAGTTGTGGCTGGAGGTGCAGTGGTTGGTGTACAGGGAGAAGAGCAGGGGAGAAAGAACACAGCCCTGTGGGGCTCCTGTATTTATAATCCAAGAGTCCGAGACATTCTTCCCCAGACGCACTCGCTGCTTCCTGTCTGTCAGGAAGTCAGTGATCCACCTGCAGGTGGAACTGGGCACGTTGAGCTGGGAAAGCTTGTCCTGGAGCAGGGATGGCAGGATTGTGTTGAAGGCAGAGCTGAAGTCCACGAACAGGACCCTGGCGTAGGTCCCCGGGGAGTCCAGGTGCTGTAGGATGTGGTGGAGGGCCAGGTTAATGGCGTCGTCTACAGATCTGTTGGCTCTGTAGGCGAACTGCAGGGGTCCAGGAGGGGGGAGGTGAAGGTCTTGAGATGGGAGAGGACCAGGCGTTCAAATAACTTCATGACGACAGACGTAAATGCTACAGGTCTGTAGTCATTGAGTCCTGTGATCCTGGGCTTCTTCGGGACGGGGACAATGATGGAGGATTTGAAGCAGGCCGGGACATGGCAGGACTGTGCAGAGAGGTGTTGAAAATGTCAGGGAACACAGGAGTAAGCTCACTGGCACAGTGTCTCAGAGTGGCCGGAGACACGTGGTCCAGGCCAGGAGCTTTGCGGGGGTGCAGCCTCAAGAAGAGTTGTTTGATATCTTAGAGGCTATTGTCAGGCTGGGGGCAGAGCTGATGGGTGGGTCATTAGAGTAGTGGGGGGTGGGGGAGGTGTCAGGGGCAGCATCAAAGCGACTGAAAAAAAAGGTCAGTTCGTCAGCTAGCTTGTGGTCGTCAGCACAGGGGGGGGGGGGGGGGGGGGAGTTGGTGATCTCCTGTAGGCCCCACAGAAGTAGTGTCGTTGTTACCCAACTGCTCCTGTAGTCGTTCTCTGTGCCGGGACTTGGCTGCTTTCAGTTCGTCCCTGAACTGATATATAGCTGCTTTGTAGCCGCTGCGGTCCCCCTCCCTGAAAGCAGACTCCTTTGCTTTTCTGAGCTGCCGGAGTTTAGCAGTGAACCAGGGTTTGTCGTTGTTATAGATGACCCTGGTCCTTGTTGGAATGATGCTACCCTCGCAGAAGTAAATGTATGACGTCACAGTGTCCGTGTGTCTGTCATCCAAACTGTCCGTGGCAGCTCTGAAAAGGTCCCAGTCTGTAGACTCCATGCATGCATGCATCAGACCACACTTTGGAGCTCCTCACTACAGGTTTCGAGAGCTTTAGTCTCTGTCTGTAAGCAGGAACCAGATGTATCATGGAGTGATCTGAGAAGCCAAGGGCTGCTTTGGGAACAGCGCGAAAAGCTCCACGCACGGTGGTGTAGCAGTGATCCAGAGTGTTCTCCTCTCTGGTTGGGCAGAGGTCTCTGTATTTGGGTAATTCCTGGCTCAAGTTTCCCTTATTAAAATTCCCCAGGATAACAATCAGAGAGTCCGGGTATAAACGCTCCATACACAGAACTTGCTCTGCGAGTGCACGCTGAGCCTCGCGCGTGTCCGCGCATGGCGGTATGTAAACAGAGGCAAGAATGAATGAAACGAACTTGCGAGGGGAGTAAAACGGTTTACAATGTATGAAAAGATATTCCAGAGCAGGAGAACAGTGCTTGGAGATCACTGTCACATCGTTACACCAGTTTGTATTGACGTGGACACACAGCCCACCGCCTCTGCTCTTCCCTAATAGCGCACAATGGCGATCTGCGCGGAACAGCTCAAAGCCCCACAGCTCCAGAGCACTGTCCGGCATCCGCTCATTTAGCCAGGTCTCAGTGAAGCAGACAAAGGATGTGGCAAAGTCCTTGTTTCTTCTCATGAGCAGGCCGAGTTCGTCCATCTTATTGCCCAGTGAGCGTACGTTGGAGAGAAAAATGCCGGGGAGAGCCGTGCGCGCTCCTCTTCTCCTAAGACGCACGAGCAGGCCTCCGCGCTTTCCCCTTTTTTTTGGCTAGAACATAAACTAAATCAGCCGCAGATGCCAAGAAAACAGGCAATAAGTCCATGGGAACGGTGGGTCGAATGTTCATAAGTTCCTCACGGGTGTAGGAACAGCCAGATGCACAGCTAAAAAGTAAAAACAAAAGCAAAAGAGAGCAGCAAAGAGCCTTGGCGACCGTACGAGGCGCCATCTTGTTCCAATACTTCTTTAATCGATAACAGTAGTTCAGAGATATTTGAATATCAAAATTAGTTTTCCGTTTCACCAATCAGAAAGTCCTTTATCCAGGCCCCAGAACTCACCGCGTCGAGCTGATCTTACTGGTAAAATACCATGTGGTACAGAACTAAAAAAGGTCTTGTTATGATTCTCAAATCATTAACGACAAAACAAGGAATGAAACCAGGATTTCTATCTTTGTGAAAAAGTTGTTGGTTATAGATTTGTTTTTGACAAAACTCTTGTCATTCGTCTGCATATCTGGCAACCTTAGTCAGTGAGAGTGGGAGAGGCTGCAGTACCACGTTTGGCCAGATTTTTACAAACTGCTCCTTTAAACGTGTCTACCTACTAAGCAAGCCGACGTTGAATCAACGTCATTGCAACGTGACCAACGTAGAATATAGGTCACTGGTGGGTGCAGAATGAGACGTCTCGTTTTCAGACGTCAACTCAACCTCCAAATGTTACGTTGATGGCACGTCAATTCAAGGTTTGAATGTGGTACGGAACCGGTCGGGTCTGACGTCCTATCAACGTCTCATATGACCAAAATATTGACGTTTATATGACGTTCGTTTTCAGTCGTTCCCACTAAGCAAGCAGATGTCAAAACAACGTAATTTCAACGTCATCTGGACGTTCATTCAAGGTTGCAATGTGGTACAGAACCGGTCAGGTCCGACGTCCTATCAACGTCTTATATGACCAAAATATTGACGTTCATATGACGTTCGTTTTCCGTTGTTCCCACTAAGCAAGCAGATGTCAAAACGATGTCAACGTCATCTGGACGTTATCTGGATGTTCAAATGACGTCGAGGCCACGTTCATTCAAGGTTGCAATGTGGTACAGAACCGGTCGGGTCCGACGTCCTCTCGACGTCTTATATGACCAAAATATTGACGTTTATATGACGTCCATTTACAGTCCTATTGACCTACTTTACCTCTGCAGAATCACTTACTAGTCGAGACATACTTTTTGCAATAGGCGAGGCAAGTTTATTTGTATAGCACAGTCAAAACAAAAGGAAACTCAAAGCACTGAACAAAAGATAGAAACAATCAAACATGGCATTACAATTATAAATATTGACAGTAAATTAAAAAGATACAAATAAAATCTCTCAGTTGAAGCAGAAACAGAAGTGTTTTAAACCTGGATTTTAACATTGTCAAAGAAGAAGCCTGTCTCACATTTCCAGGAAGACCTTTCCAGATTTTAGCCTTGTGAATATGAAATGCAGCTATATCATGTTTAGTTCTTACTCTGGGCAATAAACGATAAACACAGCATTCAAAAATCATTAGAACAACTGTAGTAGAAGGATATCAGTCATTATTGCAAATGGAGCTGCATTAAAAATCATGTTTCTCTACATCAAAGTACAAGTTAAACCACACAGGGCACAGTGTTATGAACACTACTGTACTGTTGTCTTTTTGCAGTTTATAAACCATTGTGAAATATACAGTAACTTTACATTTTAGAATTGAATTATGATTTTAAAACTCAAAAATCTTAACCTTTTTTAACACACAGTTTGTTGGACAGTCTAACCTAACAATTCTAATGTGTTAAAAATAGTTTGAAATATGAAAAACAATATCATATTTTAAACTTTAACTTAAAAACTAAAAAAAGGTGTCTCCCTTTCAGCTGAGCAGTGCCAGTCTTTATTATTATTGATTCATGCACTGGCAATTCAAAATACAGATAATATACAAAATATACTTAACAAATTCCACGTATACGTGAGAAAACAACTTACTTTCTGTCTCCAACTCTTTTCAATGTGGAAATGATACATCTATATCTAAAAACTGTGCAGACTGTGTACTTACTAGAGAGGGTGATTCGAAGTAAATAAAGCAGGGCAGCGACAGAGGTACAGATTCAACGTCATATCAACGTCTGGGAAGGCATTGCTTTCCGTCCAGATGCACACCTTACGTCGTTTAGACGTGGAGAACAGGTCCTCGACCGACTCACGTGTCAGGCTGTAACCTCGCGTCGCTTGTTTAGGGTATTATCTATGACTTTTTCACAGTAGTTTAAAGTAAATGCCTGGCGGTGGTATAGCGGTTGCGTAATGAGACTTCAGTCGCATCAAAGCGGGTTCAAATCCCCGTCGGAACATATTTGACTTTTTACTTTTTAGCGAACAATTTTTCTCTGTTTGGTTAAAAACGAATAAACACTCAACATAAGATTATGTAGTGGCTAATAATAAAACTTGTGAACCCATGCATTTGCATACAATCTCAAGTGCTCACCCCTTATTTGCAAACTTGAGATTGTTAGCACAACAAAAGCATACATTCACAAGTTTAATTATTAGCCACTACGTAATCCTATGTTGAGTGTTTATTAGTCTTTAACCAAACAGAAAAAAATTGTACGCTAAAAATCGAAACAAATATGTAAAGATAATGATACACACACGTGAGCTCGAACTCAAGTAACCAAGGCTGCACACATTTGCTTAACCCCTACACTACCGTCAGACAAGCATGGATTGCTTTACAGCCTATATATTGTATTGCTAGATCAAGACGTACTGCGTCGGTCGGCCGATGACCTGTTTTCGACGTCTAGGAGAGGTCGGGATTGGACGTCATATCCACGTATATGGGAGGACATTGTTTTACGTCCAGATGCGCACCTTGCACAGACGTCGTTTGGACGTGAATAAAAGGTCACGACCGACCGACGCGATATTGACGTGATCTGGAGGTTGAGTGGACGTCGGATGTTTGGTGGGTAAAAGTGGTGACAATATTCAGAAACAAATGCAGGATGTTGGCCAGTAGAATGGACTCTCAGGCAAAACAATAATATGGACACTTTCTCTTTTGGAATTCCCTTCAAAAGTCAGCCCGTTCACCTGGGTGGTGTTGAGGGAATCTCGGGCAGGGCTCCAATCACTCTAAGCATGGCCTGACAGTGCCATGTTGAATTCAGATATAAATAATTCTCAATGTTCTAAATTTTTCTCATATTTATCCACAGTTTTTTTATGTTTGTTATTACTGTCTAGGTTAAATGAATCGCCGTTTTCTGCCTTTTAAAACCAAAAGTACTGCGTCTTACTTAGTTTTGTGAATTTCTCCAATCAAATCATAACATTTAATTCAACTACACTATGCCATGTTAAATTTAGATCTAAATCAATTCAAGCATTTATTACCTTATATTTTGTCATTTTTTGCAGTGTAAGGTAAATCAACGGCTAAACAGAGGCTAAAATCATGGCTAAGAACATGGCACTGCCGCTCAATCCGCTCTCTCCTTCTGCCTTCCCCCTCCCGCCACTCCCCCCTCCCCATCCTCAGGTGGTGAAAGTATTTAAAACATGAAAAACACACAACATGCAGAAAAAGTCTAAAACACATAAAAAAAAACATTAAAAACCTAACACACTTTTTGCACCCACTGACAGTCCTAACCCTATTTTTTCAGATTTTATTTTTATATTGAAAAAACTAATTTAAAGTCTTATCCCTGTGATTTCTTCTGTTTTCAGTATGGGTTAAAAATCTCCTACGGATAATTCTTACATATTGACATTCCTCACATAACACTGAACTTATGTAACTTTTGCAGAGTTGGACTTTATGGAAGCCCGTTTCCGCCATGTAAAAAAAAAAAAAAAGCCTACAGAAAGTCAAAATTTTGACTTTATAAGTCAAAATTTCGACTTTTAAAAGTCAAAATGTCGACTTTAAAAGTCAAAATTTCGACTTTAAAAGTCAAAATTTCGACTTTAAAAGTCAAAATTTCGACTTTTAAAAGTCAAAATTTTGACTTTAAAAGTCAAAATTACGAGTTTTCAACTGCGCATGTGCAGTTGAAAACTCGTATGTGTTGCTGTCTGGAACGGTCTCTGGTCATCCCTGTTATAGATCTATGACCATGGGTCATCCTCTACCTGCAGATTATGTGAAGATTTTGCCTACAGACAGTGACCACATCCATGAAGTAGCAGCAATAATGTTGTGGTAGTAATCGCGTTAAAATGCAAACGGTCTCTCCGTTTATGATTAGAATCCGCTTCAGAAGCCTCTATTTAGTTTATCCTAAACGGACTGTGGAAGATTAATAATAAAACACATGTGGCTGTTCAAAGTCATTGAGCATCAACTGGTGACATCTGGTCAGTATCACGGCTATCGATGGATGCACCAGAAATGCAGTGAATAATATTGTGACTGACAGAGAGACCGTTCGCGATGACAGGACAGTGAGGGAGGTCCGCAGACAGAGGCAGGAGAACCACAGACAGAGGCAGGAGAACCACAGACAGAGGCAGGAGAACCACAGACAGAGGCAGGAGAACCACAGACAGAGGCAGGTAAACCACAGACAGAGGCAGGAGAACCACAGACAGAGGCAGGAGAACCACAGACAGAGGCAGGAGAACCACAGACAGGCAGGAGAACCACAGTCACGGGCACTGACAATAATACCCTTTTGGAATTGTGATCAGTGCAATGAAGAGTATGTGACGTGTTTGCGTGCACGCGGGGGTGAGCTGATGGAGCGTGCGGGTAAAGTTGTTGGCGTATGAGCAAGAACACAGAGACATACAGGGAATAAGTACCTTGTCTGATTATTTTATTGTGACAAAATAAAGCCCACGACTCTTTTAGCAACAATCCGGAGAAATAACTCCGCAGATAACAGTGAGGGTCTTTGAAAAGGGTTAGAAATAGATAAACCCATTATAGATGCATGAATAAAACCCCGTACTCAACACGTAGAAAGCGCATCCTTTCAGCCGTGGAAATACTCGCTCCGTGTGGACCCCTCTCAGCGCCATCGTCTGGTCAGAGTGGTCTATAGCAGATTGGATTGGAATGTCTCGATGGCTCATTTTCCTTTGATTTATTATAAAAACGTATTGCTCACATTATTTGTTACTATGTCGAAATAAGAAGTCGTTTGATTTAAATGTTGTATATATGTAAATTGAATTTAACATAAATAAATAAAAAGACAGCTCCTCCCTGCGTCCTACGACCGCGGTCTGGGGCTTAAACAGGAAAGTTTTACAGAATCAATCAAACAACATTATTTCTGGCTACTTCAAGGATGCAGTGGTCGCTGTCAGCAATATCTTCACATAATCTGCAGGTGCAGGACGTCCAGAGACCGTTCCAGACAACAACACACACGAGTTTTCAACTGCACATGCGCAGTTGAAAACTCATAATTTTGACTTTTAAAGTCGAAATTTTGACTTTTAAAGTCAAAATTTTGACTTTTAAAGTCGAAATTTTGACTTTTAAAGTCGTAATTTTGACTTTTAAAATCGAAATTTTGACTTTTAAAAGTCGAAATTTTGACTTTTAAAGTCGTAATTTTGACTTTTAAAGTCGAAATTTTGACTTTTAAAGTCGAAATTTTGACTTTTAAAGTCGAAATTTTGACTTTCTGTAGGCTTTTTTTTTTTTTTTACATGGCGGAAACGGGCTTCCATAGGACTTCGACTCTTGGTTTGAGTTTAATCCTGGCTCTGGTTCAAGGGATCAGAGAGGACAAGCTCACAGCACGAGTAAGTACTGTACACAATATCTGTACTACTACTACTACTACTACTACTACACAGTGATGGGAATAACGGCGTTACTAACGCCGTTACTTTTTTCAGTAACGAGTAATCTAACTAATTACTTTGACAGTAACTATAACGCCGTTATCATTTCCGACATCCCGTTACTGCGCGTTACTCAAGACGCACAATGAACGTGTTGTCATGAGAGAAGGGAGGATGAGAAAACCTCTCAGCAATTATTGGCTGATGTAAATCATATTTCCTTTACAATCTACATGTCTACAGTTGAGAGGATGGTCATAAAATGTGTTTTTGAAACAAATATGGGTCTTAATCGCGCTCAACCACGGCTTGTATCACCGTGAGGTCAGCCACAGAGGAGCGCATGTGAGCGCAGAAGTCGGCTGCATACAATTCCATCGATAAGCTCCTTGCTCTTCCTGGTTTATCTGCTAAGGACAGCAACAGGTTTGGCTAACATACATATAACACATTTTTACATAATCTAAAATGCACATAGGGTAATTTTTCAATTACTATAGGAATGATAAGAAAGAGAGGTGAAGTGTAAGACGGTTGATTTTAGAAATTGGATGCAGCCGGCTGCAGTAAAACAGAGGAGTTTACGGAGGACACACGCGTTTTGTTTTACTTTTTAAAACTCATTGGACTCATTTCCAAATGGAGGATTACATATCTACGCTCAAACCATTCACTGGATTTAAACAAGGAACTGGTCTGAACCGAAGTGGACTGTGCAGGTCATTTATATAAGGTAAGACCCATAACTCATAGTTTTGCGTTTTGTATGAACAAACAATGCGGGCATAAAACATATTTTGCTGTAGCCAAACAAATTGTCCACTTGATTTATATGATGTATATGTTCATCTGATTGGACTGAAGTCAGTGCTTCACCAGCCTCACCGCTCGTCACCGGTGTTTCCACATTCACAGTGGCGGGCTTTACAGCACAGTCAGAGATGAAGAGTGAACAGGACTTCAGCAGCAAAACAGCCTTTTCTAGATGGAAATATTGGCACTGTTAAAGGTAAAAATGCGCACGTCGGGTGCACATTATGTTCCAGAACAAAACGAAAAAGTAACGCAATAGTTACTTTTACTGGTAACTAGTTACTTTTATAGTGGAGTAACTCCGTTAGTAACTCAGTTACTTTTTGGGAGAAGTAACTAGTAACTATAACTAATTACTTTTTCAAAGTAACGTGCCCAACACTGCTACTACACTATATCTGTACTACTACTACTAATACTACTGAGTTAGTAGAGCATTGGCCTTTGGGCCTGAAGGTCGTGGGTTCGAGCCCACCGCAAGACCTACTTCATGACTCCCACTGATGGCTGCTGTCGTTGTGTCCTTGGGCAAGACACTTAACCCCACTTTGCCTGAAGCCCCCACTGGAATATCAAGGCCCCTGTGGACTCACCACCTGCAGGAGGATCAGTGAGGGGCTGGTGCTCTGTGTACTGGGTGCAGCTCTGACTGCCACCCCCCCCCCCGACCCAGAAATGGATTAAGGGGAAGAAAATGGATGGATGGATACTACTACTACTACTACACAACACTATATCTGTACTACTACAGTACACTTTATCTGTACTTCCACTACTACTACCACTACTTTACTGCACTGTGTTATCCAAGTATCTGGGAGCCGTTATCTGTGACGAAATTGCATGTTCTCCCCGTGTCTTTTACTGTGGACAGGGCGTTGTGGTGTGCGTTAGTTTGACTCTGAATTTGTTGAGCATTCGAGAAAGAAAGATAATTCAATTTGATTTTGTAAAAGCCTAAATCAAAACAGCAGTGGTCTCAGAGAACACATAAGGGAATCTAACCGAGGAATGATAGAGTGATAATAAACACATAGGAGCCTTGGTCCGTAGGGAGCAGGACAATAATAATAAGATCTTTATTTGTATTGCACCTTCCAGACATAAATGTAGTTCAAAGTGCTTCACAGAATACAAACACAACAAAACAAAACAATGTTACAGTAGTTACACAACAGCAGAACAAATATTTTAAAGTAAATAAAAACCCAAAGAGTGGATAATTAGTTAATTAAAAGCCAAAGTATATATACAAATCAAAGGAGGACCACATGTTAACAAATGTAAGTAAGTAAAGTAAGTAAGTGTTTATTTATATAGCACATTTTACTCATTACATTCAGATATTGTACATGTTTTTAGTGGAAGGGGAAACTGGAGCTCCCAGAGGAAACCTACACAGACACGAGGAGATCATGTAAGCTCCACTCAGAAAGGCCCTGTTCCGACCGGGATTCGAACCCAGGACAACCTTGCGAGACCAAGCGAGAGTGCTAGCCACTCAGCCACCAAGCTTAAATGTGTACTTGTGCTACCCCAGGGTCAAATTACCCACCACAGATGATTAAAAGTAGAATAATAATAATTAGGGTCTGGTGTAACGTCTTTCCTGTCCCCTCAGTCAAAATGACCAGCCTCCGTGGGTTCCATGGTCTCGCCAGCCTCCTCTGGCTGTGGCTGGCATCTCTGGCCCCATCCTGTGATGGAGGAAACATCCTGGTGTTCCCGGTGGACGGCAGTCACTGGATCAACATGAAGGTTCTGATCCAGGAGCTGCACTCTCGCGGCCACAGCTTCACCGTCATACGAGCCTCCAACAGCTGGTACATCCCCCAGAAGTCCCGCCTCTACACAACTATCAACCTCCCAATGGATAACAACATGGAGAACTTTTTCGAGGTTTTTATGGAAGGACAAATGAAGGTGATTAGTTTTTAGTCTTTGTCAAAGTAGTTGGAGGGTACATAGGTTCAAAGATAGTAAGTAAGTTAGTAAGTTTTTATTTATATACCGCCTTTTCACTGCAGATCTGAGTCTCAAAGCGGTTTACAATTGTTAATTATGGGCATTTGTCTCTCACTCCACACAGAGATGGGAGCGGGGCCAGTACAGGAGGCACATGCCAGAACTATTGGACATATTTTTAGTGGTAGGGGAAACCGGAGTACCCGGAGGAAACCTACGCAGACACGGGGAGAACATGCAAACTCCACTCAGAAAGGCCCTGGTCTGACCGGGATTCGAACCCAGGACCTTCTTGCTGAGAGGCGAGAGTGCTATCCACTCAGCCACCGTGCCGCCCACCGTGCCGCCCACATTAAGATATGTGGTAATAATAGTGATAATGATAATACATCAAACTAACATAGTGCTTTTTTGGACACTCAAAGAAGCTTTACAAAACATACAAAAAGAACAAAAGAAAAATATTAAGGAAAGGCAAGGAGAAGCAGGTGGGATTTGAGAAGTGATTTTGAAGTTCGATAGCTTTGATTAATTTCAGTTCAATTTATTCTTGTATTGCCCTAAATCACAATAGTAGTTATCTCAGAGGACTTTACACAACCATCAAATTTGCGAACAAAGATCAGAGAATCCAACAGTTCAAGAACTGCAATGATAAAAAACACATAGAGCCATTGGTCCATAAGAGGCAGAGACCAATGTCCATAGATGTCGCTGAATCAATCAATCAATCAATCAATCAATCAATCACTTTATTTATCCCCGAGGGGCAATTAAAAAGCACGGAGAGTTGCAAGTTAAATGCTTAAAAACATCAATAAAAAACACATAAATACATTCACACACACATCCTGTATAAGTTCATGTTAGGAGCGTTTTAACACTGCGCTGGGGAATGACTGGTCTGAGTTCAGAAGCTGAATCACTGTTGGAACAAAAGTGGACCTTCTCCTCTGTGTCCTACATCCCACCGAGCGCAGCCTCCTCCCTGAAGGCAGCCACTCAAACACAGGGAAGAGAACATGAGCAGGGTCACCCAGAATCCTACAGGCCACTCTCATGGCCTGCTGATCACACAGGGCAGGAAGGGATCTGATTGGCAGGCCAATGATCTTAGAGCAGACATTTGCTACTCTGTTTAACTGAGCCCTGCTTTGTGCAGTGACAGAGTAAAACCAGCAAACACATGAAAAAGAAAGAACACTCTCAATAAAGGCATGGTAGAAGGTCATCATGATGTTTGGACTGACATCAAACTCCCTTAATTTCCTTAAAAGATATTGCCTCTGATGGCATTTTTTTAGGAGCTCCTCAGTGTTACTGGAGAATTTGAGCATGTCATCAAAGATGGTCCCTAGATATTTATACTCATGAACCACCTCTACCCGCTCTCCCCTGATAGCAGAAGATTCAGCCTCTGCAAGCTGTCTCTGCTTGTTAGAAAAGGTCACAATCATGTCCTTAGTTTTACTAATATTGAGCTCTAAGTGGGAGTCATCGCACCATGAGATGAACTCCTGTAGAGCAGGACCATGACCCAGAGAGGGAGCAGACAGTAAGGACAGGAGAACCGTGTCATCAGCAAACTTAACCAAATAACAGTTTGGCTGAGTTGACCTACAATTGTCCGTATAAAGGATGAACAGAAGGGGTGATAAGACACATCCCTGTGGAGAGCCAGTGGATGTGAGCAGAACATCGGACATCATATTGTTCACTTTAACTCTCTGAGTTCTCCCTGTGAGGAAGCTCATAATCCACAAGACGAGCTGATGGTCCAGATGGAAACTTGATGTTAGTTTCTCTGCAAGGATGTGAGGCTGCATTGTGTTGAAAGCAGATGAAAAATCAGCGAACAGGAGCCTGACAATTGAATTTGGGGTTTCCAGATGTTTGTGGATGGTGTCTACAATAAACATTTTAGCATCATCCACACCCCGGGCCGACCTGTAAGCGAACTGCAGAGGGTCCATCAGAGGCTCAACCATTTCAGTGATGAAGCCTTTAACAATCCTCTCCAGGCTCTTCATCACTAGGGAGGTTAGAGCCACAGGTCTCAAATCATTGAGGACCTTTGCAGTTCCTCTTTTGGGGACTGGGATCACTGTGGACTGTTTCCAGACATCCGGCACTGTGCTGTTGTTAATGGAGCTCTGGAAGAGCAGCTTAAAGACCCCTCCCAATTGCTCCGCACAGTGTCTCAGTGTTCGTCCACAGATGTTGTCATGACCTGGAGCAGTGTTGATTTTAGTCCTTTTCAGGGAGCGCACCACCTCTTCCTCACTGATGGTGAGAGGAGTTCCCCTGGGCGTTAAGGAGGAGACTACCTCAGTGACTTCAGTGGAGTTGTCCTTTTCAAAACGAGTGAAGAAGAGGTTCAGGTCATTTGGAAGAGAGGAAACATTGTGGCCATCAATCTCAATGGGCTTACGTCCACAAGAAACTGTATTTACAGCCGCCATGTTCTTAAGTCCCTGCCAAGCCGCTCGGAGATTGCCCTGAGTGAAGGAGAGCTCTACCTTGTTCTTATAGTTTTTCTGAGCCTTTTTGATGGCACGTTTTACTTCCTTATTGACCTCTCTCTTCTCAAGATCTGTACCAGTGAAAAATACTCTTTTCTTCTTGTTTAATGTCTGCTTCAGGTCTTTGGAAATCCATGGCTTATTGTTCGGAAAGATAGTCACTGTCTTTGTGGGAATAATGCTATCAACACAGAATGTTATGTATGCTGACACAGTCTCCACCTGGTCATTTAGGTCACCCGAGGATGTTAAACAGTCCCAATCAGTGGATTCAAAACATCCCTGAAGCTCATCAATGCTACCAGGGGTCCACTGCTTGATGGTTTTAGTGATTGGGGGGGACCGTTTGACTACAGGTAAGTATGATGGTGCCAGCAGGATAGCAAGATGGTCAGCTGAACCAATGGGAGGAAGTGGGACAGATTTATATGCACCTAAAACTGAGCCATAGCACTTATCAAGTGTGCTATTATGTCTGGTTGTGCAAGTCACATACTGTTGGAAACCTTTGAGTGATTTATCTGGTGAACACTTATTAAAATCGCCCATTACAAATTTAGGAGCATCAGGGGAGATCAACTCCAATTTATCAAGTGTTTTCTTAATGTGTTCAATGGCAGCAGCTGATTTTGCCTTAGGATGGACATAAGTGAGAATTAAAAAAAGCTGGGGGAATTCCCTAGGCAAATAAAAAGGGCGCAGGGAAATGGCCAATAATTCAATGTCTGAATTACACAACTTTTCTCTTACTGTCACTGTGGTACACCAGCGAGGGTTGACGTAAAAACAAACACCGCCTCCCAGCTGTTTCCCAGTCAGGTGCTTGTCTCTGTCCAGCCGCAGGGGGGAGCCAAAACCATCTAAGAGAAGAGCATCATTGTTGTCATTTTCATTCAGCCAAGTCTCCGTGAATGCCAAGACTGATGCGGTGCGGTACTCGTACATATGGCTGATGCTAGCCTGCAGTTCGTCTGTCTTATTTCTTAGAGACCGCACATTGGATAGTATGACAGAGGGAAGACCACGCCGCTTCATACTTTCGCGCTTCAGCCTGGCTCTGACCCCGGCCTTCTTCTTTCCTCTGCGCGTCTTTTTACTGTGGGAGCGTGAAGTGCTAGAGGAGTCATCCCGCTGGATCTCGCGAGGAATAACCCCGGTGTAAACATCCCGACCAGGCTGAAGTTGTAACTGCATCAACGTATCTCTTGAATAAGTAATCCGATGACTGTTGCCATGGTCCGAGGGGCTGAGCTCACTTGTCACGCTCGCAAAGTAGTCCCAAGAGTGCAGAAGAAACAGGATAATCCAGAGGGGCCCGGCGAAGTCCATGATTCAACAGGTGAGGAGCCAGCGACGCCAGATGACTTCAAGCGCAGGTAGACAATCACGCTGGTGAACACCGATCATGTCCCAGTACAGCTCCAAACACGCATTCATACACCAGACGCAATCAAACAGGCATTGAATAAGCAAAGAAATACCATAAAATCGATAAAAACTTGCAACTCTCTGTACACCGGTCACCACATGAGCAGTGACCCGGAAGACAAGTGTCGAGTGTCCTGGATCATCACCACTATCCTTAGACCCTCCTACATCTGCAACTCTTATAAAGAAAACACAGTGCTAAAAAGGTGAGAAACCTCTGGTAGGACCACTTTGGGAGAGGGGCTGTAGATCAAGGACAGACTGAGGCTGATGGGTTGTGGGTGTGAGTTCCAAAGAGTGGGGGCAGCTGAAGCGAAGTCTCGGTCCTCAGGGTTCAGAGGGATTGGTCCCCCAAGGTCGAAGTTTAATCCTGAGGGGAGTGTGGAGGTTGGAGTCTGTGGATCTGAAGCGGTGACGGGGACTGTGATAATGGAGGAGGCCAGTGAGGTATGAAGGAGCAGGTTATGGTGGGACTTGTTGGTGAAGAGGAGGACATGGGTAAATATCTTAAGGACAAATTGAATGAAATTATGCATAGTGTGTTTAATATGGACTTCTTCTCTGGTTTCAGGCGCTGAGGGAGGGGTCCTCGCTTCTCACGACTCTCAAACTCACCAAAGACTTTATGAACATGATCACTCACGCTCATCAGATCTGGTGCGACGCTTTGGTTCAAATACTGGAAAACGATGAACTGGTCAAAACTTTACTAGATGCTAAATATGACTTGATGCTCACGGATCCTGCCATGGCCCTGGGAGTGGTGCTGGCCAAGCATCTAAAACTGCCCTTAGTTCTAAACGTTCGCTGGGTCACGAGTGGCGATGGACAGTTCATGATGGCTCCTTCTCCTCTGTCCTTCATCCCAGTCCCAGGATCAGTATTCACAGACAAAATGACTTTCATTCAAAGAGTTCAGAATGTACTTTACTACAGTATTACTCTGGCTCAACAGAAGTTTTTGGTTGGACCCAAGTATGATGCGATCTGCGAGAAGTACATCGAGGGTGGATGTGACATCGTCTCACTCCTGCAGGATGCCGACATCTGGCTCTTCAGGTCTGACTTTGTCTTTGACTTTCCTCGGCCCATGATGCCGAACATCATCTACATGGGAGGCTTCCAGTGCAAACCTCCACAGCCTCTGCCCACCGAGCTGGAGGACTTTGTGCAGAGCGCAGGAGAACATGGAGTCATCATCATGACTCTGGGAACTCTGGTCAAAGCTTTGCCGATGGAGATCACGGATGAGATTGCCAGAGTCTTTGCTAAACTGCCTCAAAAGGTAAGTCGTCATGATCCAGAAGTGTAACCAGTGATAATATAATGACCTTCTCATTGTGAAGGTGATCTGGAGGCATCTGGGGGAGCGGCCCTCCTCTCTGGGCAACAACACTCTGATTGTGGACTGGATGCCTCAGAAAGACCTGCTGGGACACCCTCAGACCAAAGTCTTTGTGGCTCACGGTGGGACCAATGGCATCCAGGAGGCCATCTACCACGGCGTGCCCATTCTGGGCATCCCGCTGTTCTTCGACCAGTTTGACAACTTGCTGCGTGTGCAGGCCAGAGGAGCGGGAAGCATCCTGCGCCTCAGTGAGCTGACGGGACAGAGCTTTGAGCAGAGGCTCAGGGAGCTGCTGCTGCAGCCTCACTACAGAGACAACATGCAGAGACTGTCCCGCCTGCACCGGGACCAGCCCCTGTCCCCCATGGAGCAGGCGCTGTTCTGGGTGGAGTACGTGATGCGCCACAGAGGAGCCGCTCACCTGCGCACACAGGCCTACAGCATGCCCTGGTACAGCTACTACTGCCTGGACGTCCTGCTGCTGCTGATGACTGTCGTCATGGCAACAGTGCTGTGTGCAGCAGGCCTGCTGCGACTGCTCTGCTGCAGGAGACGCAGCAAACTTAAACTGCACTGATCTGAGATCAGTTATTATAACACTGCCATAGCACACACTTTACACAGTGTAACACAGTGATTCACTGGAACAGCAAACATATTCCATGTACATAGATAGTTTATTTATACAGTGGGACATGTTCTTTAATCCTACAGTTCTCTTCACGTTTCCATTACACATTTACAAGTGATTTAACAGTGTTTTGTTTATTTTTTCACTGTGTTTTTTTCATTGGTCCCATGAAAGAATCTCACTCTGTAATAACTGTGATGTTATTGTTGGTCCTTTTCCTGTGAATGGCATCATCTTCTGACCCAAAGTTAGAGCTTCAAACTTCAGAGTCCACATAGAACCTTTTCTTTTGTAACATTTTCCATCTGGAGCAGATCTCAGTAAACCCAGCGTCACATGGTTGCAGTTATTGGAAAAGTGAATCCGTCCTGTTAAACACATCTACAAGGTAATTACATGATACGTCACTAACGAGACGAACCATGGAGATAATGTGACGTTTCACCTTGAGCAGGAATCAGTCCTTTCTGTTTAGATACAGATGGAAAGGAAGAGAAATATGAAGCTACACTTGAAGATATCCAAGGAACAGAGAAGAAATGTGCTTTTAGTCCAATGTGTAATGACACATGCAAAATGTGATGAAAAATAAGTCAAGAATTGCTCAAATCTGGCTAAATGTGTCTTAATTTGAGCATTTTGACCGAGCCTTAAAAGAAGATTTGCCAATGTGACTAAACAAAATTATCTTGTTTTAAAAATATACAGAAATGTCTTACCTGGAATGAGAAAATAAAGCAACAGTTCTTGAAATAAGACTAAATGGTTTAATCCTGTTGGAGAATCTTTAACGCAGTCAGAATGTGTAATTATTCTCATATTTTATCATTTTTTACAGTGTATTCTCCTTGTGCTTTGGAGACTTACAGACTGTGGCCTTTGAAACTGTGAAAACTTGTGAATGTGGTAAATAAACCAGAATTAAGAAAGGAAAAGTGATGTTTGGTTTGACTTTTCTCATAGGCTGTGATCAACAATGTTGTGAATGAACAAGCAGATGAGGCAAGTTTATTTGTATAGCACATTTGTAATGGCAAAAATGACACGAACATGGTTTGAGCAGAGTGGGTGAAATGTGATGGTTAATAAATGCTTCAGAGGGTTTTGTTTTATGGCAGGAAGGTATTTGGGACGATATTCGAGTAAGTTAAGCTGCAGGTTGCTTGTGAGTTTAGTAATTAAACAGTGATTGATAATGTCCTGTTCCTGCGTCCTCTGCCCCTGTCCTTTCGACCCCCTTAACCCCTCCTTGGTTCTGTAATTTTCCTACCTTAAAGTAGTACTAGAATTTAATATGCTACTATCCAGAATATATAACTACAATATGTGTTTATAATATTTCAGGTGTTCATTTTGACATGTTCAGATGAAGTATGTTAAAAAAACCTTTTAACAAACGCTAGGGGGAGCCAAAATGGAGGCGATGACGTACGAGAAGGACATCTCACAGCAGCAGACAGTAGTCTGCTCAGATGATCTTGATGATCATCATTAATTCTGTTATATTCCCAAAGGCCCTAAAAACTGCAGTCATCAGGCCCCTGCTAAAAAAGAGCAGTCTGGACTCATTCACAAATCCGTTCACTGCCATTGACGTCTATAGACGTCAATCGTTTTTTTTTTTCGTTTTTTTCTTTCAATGGCTCGTCAAGGCTCTTGTGCATCCTGTGTCAACATTTCAGACCTGTAAACACTTTGGAACCGATCCTGTAGGGGGCAGAGGTGACACTGTGGCCAGATCCAGGGAGGGAGAAGGGAGCATGTGGTGCTGTGAGCGGGTAACAGCCAGAGGAGCAGCCATGCTTACACAAAGGACCGCGGATCTGAGAAGCTCACGCAGCTAACGCTTTTTGAGAGCCTGTTCTGTCATCAAACGGATAAATATGAAGCAGCTAGATGCCACGATGCTAGTTCTTCAGGTTTTAGTTAACATGAGACTCCAGGATCCTCGGAGCCTTCCCCTTCCCTCCTCGTCCAGCAGCAGCAGCAGCAGCAGCAGCGGCAGTAGCAGCAGCGGCTCCTCCCCCCGTCGTAATGTGGTAAGTTGCTTTTCACTTCAACATGTTGCATTTACGGGTTTATTTCTCCTCTTTGTCTAATGTACTATCAGCCCCTCCAGGATTTTGCGCGCAACTGTTGTTTGATGAATGATTATTGCGAGGTAAAATGCTTGATTACGCGGGACATTTTTCCAAAAGTTTCCCTCTTGCGTTTGGAGGCGTGTGAGTCTGGCATGTAGCATTAGCTGCCAGGGAGCTATGGATGATGTTACCGTGTGGTTTATAGAAGGGACAGGGTGAGGTGATCCATGGCAGACCGGTGAGCGGGACCCATGATGAGCAACAAGTGTTAGATTTACCGCACCATGTGCATTCTGCTGTGGTGCGTTCACTGTGGAGGGAGCGCTTGTTTCTGTTTTGTGTCATAGTAAGAAACTGTCATACATTGTAAAATATCAGTAAAGAAAAAAAAAACACTTTTCTGCTTGAAAATGCGCGTTTCACAAAAAGGCTGTTTTCTCCAAATCTTGGTCAGGAAACAGCATTTTGTGTGAAAGTTACCTATGTTGCACTCTCAATTACTAAAAAACTAAAAGGGTTAGAAACTTACTTTCTTTTTTTAAATGAAATCCAAGGGATAGAGCTTTCATTTGATATGTTTCATACTTGTGTCAACCAAGGGCTCACATTTCTATGCGGTTCGGAAAAACACAAAAAATGTCAAAAATCTCTGGCAGTATGAGGGATGCTGCTTTTTAAATGGCTGGCAGTGAATGAGTTAACAATTATCGTCCCATCTCAAATCTGCCATTTATGGGGAAAGTCCTTGAAAAAATTTCTACCAACAGCTTACAAGATATGAAGCTGAAGGCGGATATTCAGACTGAAAGACCGAGTGCAAATTCCCTCTTTCAAGCCTGCCAATCTCACAGCGCTGCCAGCCTTGAGCCTCAGCCAATCACACAGCTCTGCCAGTCTCGAGCCTCAGCCAATCAAACAGCCTGGCCAGCCTCCTGCCAACCCTCTGTCACCAAGCGGGCAGTTAAAAGGCAGCCACTTCCTGACAAACAGGGCTTCCTGAAAGCTCTTAACAGCTTGTTTCATACGGTTGTTCAGTATCAGTTTGGTTACGATTTACGTTCTGCTCCTCTGTGCGATCCTGCCATGTCGGACTCCGATGCTTCTCCGGGGTCCTTTCAACCTCTGCTCGCAAAAGCGCCCGACTGGCGTCCAAAAGCGCCCGACTGGCGTCCAGAGATGACGGGTCCATCCGAGCCTACCTTTCTGCTCAGGGAGTGACGCCTGGTCCCGACGTGACTTCGCTCCAGCTCCGATCCATGTTCGACCAGCTCTCTGCCAGCCCGCCCTTGTCTCCACCAGGTCCCGTGCTCCAGCCAGGCAAACGCCGGGGCAAATCCAAATACACAAGAGAAAAAACGGGCACATCTCCAGACCCACACGCCTGCTTCTCCAGTACGCACTCCCATGCTTGCTCTGTGCGCTCCCCCGTGCGCTTTCCCACGCCGTCTCCGGTGTCTCCCGGCTCCCCTGGCGTGCCTCTCCGGACCTCTGGCCGTGCCAGGGGCTCGTGGTCGTCCGCCCCTGCTCCTGCTCAAGGGACCTGTCATGTGGCGGCGCCCCCGGTCCCCGCCAGCCACGAGACGTCTACGGTTTTGCCCCAGAACATTCGCGCCCTGCAGTCTGACGCAATCCTCGCAGCCCTCTCCACCATCCAGCAGTCCAGGCGGGTCGCGGCATCCAGCAGTCCATTGCATCCATCTCCAACCGCCTTGTTGCCGTCGAGACACGACCCGAGGACCTGGCTTTCCCGCACCCTGCCTCTGCGCTGGTTCCCGCGGGGAAATCTTGTGCTCGGGGAAGCCTTCCCCGAGCACACCCTGGCCTCAGCTCTGGCGGCCTCGCTCACCGATGGGCCCTATATGAACTCTCATGCTAATATCGCTCTGCGCCTCAGGTCAAAAATCCTGGCAGGCCGCTATGTCAATCTGGTCTCCCTCATCCTCCATTCTCCCAATTGTGACAGGCAGGTCACTGCTTCGGACCAGTTAACGGCGGTTATCAAGTCCGTGGACCCACGCTTGTCTCGTGATCTGTCAATAGAGTTCTTGGTTGCATTTGGGATTTACCGTCGACCGCCGACTACCCGGAGCGCAGGGCTGAGTTTGACTCCTATCTGGGCCTGATCGGGGACTTGGCCCTGAAGTAGAGCAGTAATACGTTCTACCATGTGGGCTTCGCGTCCAGGGCAGCGGCGCTCATCTCCCAGGCCAAGGTCAGGGTGGACTGGTCCGTTCTGGACACAGAAATCCTGCTGCTCTCCAGTGGGGGTCCTCAGTGGTCTCCTGCTCCCTGTGCGGCAACACCGGCCATCCCGCCTCTCTCTGGCCCCGCGTCCCGTTCAACGGACCCCGCAGGCGCTCTTCCACGCAGCCTTCCCCACTTCCCCCCCGCCCCTCGGCCAGGCCCTCATCTGGTGACTGGCAAGGCTGCAGGGTGGCCGACCCTGTCCCAAAAATAAATTTTAACTTGAGTGTTTGTAATTATCAACGTTGCGCTTTTCTTCATATTTGCAGTTTTTGCAGGGAGGCGCATCCGCGCTCCGTATGCCCCAGGCTAATACGGAAAAGGAAGAAGTCTTCCTCCGGGAATTAACCAGCTCACATCCGTCTACGCCTGTCCTCGTGCCCAAGCTGGCTCGTGCCCTGCTGTGCCCGATAGGGTTTTCGTAGATTTTCTCCTTTCCGGACTGTCCCAGGGATTCCGCATAGGCGTTTCGTCTCTGCCTCCCTCCTCCTATGTCTTTCTCCAAACCCCGGATTGTGACCCAGTTGCTGGCCCAGGAGGTGGCCAAGGGCTATGTCATAGGCCCGTTCGCGAAACCTCTATTCCGTCGTTTCCGCACCAGTCCACTGGGCATCGCAACGAGGAAGTACTCGGGCAAGAAGCGCCTCGTGTTCGATCTCTCTCATCCCCACTCCGGGCCCGTACAAAGCGTGAATAGCCTTTTTCCCCCCGAGCCGTTCTCCCTGCAGTATGCCACCATGGATCATGCCATTAGGCTCATTAAGTCTTTTGGCCGCGGAGCCTGGCTATCCAAGGCTGACATAACAGACGCGTTTAAGATCATGCCCATTCACCCCTCGCACTGGCACCTGTTCGGTGTTAAGTGGGACGCACGGTTCTATTTTGTAGTGCGCCTCACTTTCGGGTGTAGGAGCAGCCCGGCTCTATTCAACATGCTGTCGGAGGCTCTCTGCTGGATCTTGCTTAATTGCGTGCAACTGCCCTCGGTTCTTCATCTTCTAGAAGATTTTTTCCTGATCGACTCTCCCGCTGACAGTTCCAGTGATTCCTTAAAAAAGCTCCGGCTCGCTTTTTCTACCCTCGGGGTTCCCCTGTCCGCGGAAAAGACCGCAGGCCCCGCGACCCGCCGTGACTTCCTTGGGATCTTGCTGGACACGCTGGAGATGAAAGCCTCTCTCCCGCCGGAGAAGCTGGCGCGCATTCGCTAGATCTCCCGGTCATTACTGCTATCCACGTCGCTGTCTAAACGCGAGCTGCTCTTCCTGCTAGGCCACTTCAACTTTGCAATGCGCATTGTCCCTCAGGGCCAGTCATTCATATCTAGGCTATCTAGGCTCCTCCTGCGATGATCTCTGTTTCTGCAAAGACGCTGCCCGTCCGTGGGTTGTTTTTTTCCAAGGTCAGTGGTTTGCCTGACCCTGGCCCCAAGACTTCCCAAAGGAAGAATCTTTGGCTTTGTTCAAAATCTTCGGCTTTGTTCGAAATCTTCCCCATAGCAGTGGCATGTGCTCTGCAGGGCCACGTCTGGCAAAGGAAAATTATTTCTGTTCTGTGTGACAATCAAGCAGTGGTGGAAATAATAAATAAAGGCCGCTCCTCTTCCCCAAAAACCATGTCGATTCTAAGAATTCTAAGCCTGGCTTTCTGTCATTAATAATTTTATCATTACTTCATGTCACGTCCCTGGTTATCTAAACGTCTTTGCAGACTCACTTTCTCGCTTTAAATTTCAGGAATTCCGGCAACTCTGCCCCTCTGCCCTCTCGGAGCCATGCCTCACCCCTCCCATGGAGCTTCTCTCCCTGGATTAACTCCGTCACTTCGCCCTCTTCTCTCTTCCGCTGCTTCCTACATGAAATTGGGCCTCTCTCCCTCTCTTAAAACCTAAAGCTTCGCATTGTCAGTCTATATGCTAAATTTTGTAGCTTCCATAATATTCCCATTATTCCTCTTTTGTCAATAATATTTGTGCTTTTATAGTGCACTGCTCCGAAATCCTCGCCTTCAAACCCTCTCACATACGCGCCCTACTCTCTGGCCTCCAGTTCCACGCCCGTTGCCATAATCCCTCTTTTTTCCTCTATTTTTTCAAATCCACCTATCAAACTCCTACTCAAAGGCATTTCCAACCTTTCTCCGCGCTCCCCCGAATGTAGATTGCCCATCTCCATGACCATCCTCCAGCACCTTCTCTCCGAGTTACAGTCTCCTAAATATTCCCAGTATTTAGCCTCCCTTCTGTCCAGCGTGTTCCTCCTCGCCTTCTTTGGAATTCGCCTCGGCATCTGCTACATTTAATCCTTCCCGAGACCTGGCCTTTTCTGATCTTACCTATTACCCAGATCATTATAATCTCCAACTCAAACACTCTAAAAGAAAAGGTGCCTGTAACATCGTCATTGCTCGCTCGCCCAACCGTCCTAGTCTGTATAAAAGCATGTCAAAATATTCTCGCCTCCGCTCCAGGAGAATAGATCTAGCCGGCTCGCTCTTTCTCACCCCCAAAAACAACATGATGTCAGTTCAATGGTTTCGAGCTCACCTTAAGTCCCTACTGGTCGCCTGCCATCTCTCTTCACTCCAGTACACCAGCCATTCATTTAGAATAGGCGCTGCTACTCCTGCGGCCTCGCTGGGCCTTCCCCACTCCTCTCTGCAGCAGCTGGGGCGATGGTCCTCCTCGGCCTTCTCATCTTATATTAGACCGGACGCTCAGCGCTCACTCTCTTCAATCTAAGGTAATTATTAAATACTCTGGTGATGGCTGGATTACTTTTGTGTAAGCATTTAAAACAGCTGTTGCATTTCAAACCAGACATACATATAATCACTTTGTCTTACGCCATACATTCATGCTCACCTCAGCGCTCTGTGCAGAGAAGCTTCTCTACATAACCCCCTACGGCTCACGCTATACACGCAAATCACGAAGCGGCCTGTGCGCAAGAAGCAGCTCCGCATGCCCCAAGGGCCCACGCTTCTACACGCATAATCATTACAGAGCGTGCTGATCACTCCCCCTGCATATTCTCTGTATCATACGCTGATACACGCATGCTCAAATATAGCAGAACATGTATGAGAACGCTCTCTACATTGCTGCTCCACATTCTCAACACGCAGTGCCCGCATCAGCTCTGCGATTACACGCATTTACTCTTCACTTCACACATCCATCACGCACGCATGACCACACAGCCGCTCATTCAGTGAGTCGCTGTCCCCGCAGATCCCCTGCAGCCTACGTCATACATGCACCCTCACGAAGCCGCCATGCCCGAGAAACCCTCTGCAAAGGCCAACGCTTCATACACGCATAATCATTACAGAGCGTGCGGACTAGTAACCCCCGCATATTCTCTGTATCCTATTCTCGCAAATCTGCTTCATGCAATCCTGCTCCATGCAATGCTGCTCCATGCAATGCTGCTTCATGTAATTCTGCTCAATGCAATTCTGCACCTGCTTCATTCAATTCTGCTTCATGCAATTATATGCTCCCTCTTTTCTGCAGCTAAGCGTTCCTGCGCAGATAGGCAGCATACCACAGGAGGCCTGCGCATTCCTCGGCACACACAGCTCTGGTTTCCTCTTTTGGGGGATCTGAGATCATCTTCAGCTGCAAGAGTCACTGCCAGGGTCAATGCGCCAAACAAATAAATCATTTCAATGTATTAATTGTGTCTTTGGTCTCTTCAGATTGAAATGAAACTGAAGGCGGATATTCAGACTGAAAGACAGAGTGCAAATTCCCCCTTTCAAGCCTGCCAATCTCACAGCGCTGCCAGCCTCCAGCCTCAGCCAATCAAACAGCCCGGCCAGCCTCCTGCCAACCCTCTGTCACCGAGCGGGCAGTTTAAAAGGGAGCCACTTCCTGACAAACAGCACTTCCTGAAAGCTCTTTACACCCACCACCTCCCCAGCACCTCCTCTGGCTCCCGCTCTGGCTCCTGCTCTGGCTCCTGCTCTAGCACCTGTTCCGCTTACGCCCCATTTGCACCATACTCTAGCCACCACCAGTGCTTGACCCCGGGGGATCTGAGATCATCTTCAGCTGCAATCGATCTCAGATTCAGATTCAGATTCATTTATTTGCCATTTGCAGTAAAACCACATTGGAAAAACTGTGCAAGACTACCCCAGTGTGCACCAGACGACACACACCAGAGCTCTTGCCACGGCGCCATCTTTACGGCGCCATGCGACAAACAGTAGAGTAAACAGCAGAGAGCAATAACACACAGTTTCACAGACAATTGGATAGACACATTGTGCTTTGTATAAACCACGGATTTTTTTCTCGGGATGAGCACCTCCGACTGCCGGCCCAATGTGGCTGTCAGAGGGGGGCAGGGTCAGGGAGGGGGTGAGTCGGAAACACAATAAGGAGTGGAGGGGAGGGAGGGAGCAAGTGTCACTGGCGCCAAATAAATACATATTTTTAATGTATTAATTGTGTCTTTGGTCTCTTCAGATTGAATTCTTACAATCAACAACTCATTTGACATGTTTCAGTCTGGCTTTAGACCCCACAACAGAACTGAGACTGCTCTCGTCAAGGTAACAAACGATATCCGGTTGAACACTGACGCAGGCAAAGTCTCAATCTTGTTAGATCTGAGTGTAGCTTTTGACACTGTTGATAATGAGATCCTCTTACAGAAACTAGAGGACTGGGTTGGTGTCGCGGGCACCGCCAAAAGTTGGTTAAGGTCTTACCTTGAAGACAGGAAGTATTTTGTGGAGATTGGAAACTGTGTTTCAGATCATATGGTCCTGACCTGTGGAGTACCACAGGGGTCGATCCTGGGACCTCTTCTGTTCAATCTCTACATGCTGCCGTTAGGTCAGTTAATACGCAGAAACGAAGTGTCTTATCACAACTATGCAGACGACACTCAGATCTATGTCTCACTGACTGCAGGTAAACATGGACCAGTGGACTCATTCCTTCACTGTATCCAACAGATCAGTGAGTGGATGCAAAACAACTTTCTCCAGCTAAACACAGACAAAACTGAAATTATTGTCTTTAGTCCCCAGAAACAAAGAGAGAGTGTCATCTGTCACCTTCAGTCTCTCTCCTTAAAACCTTCAAACTATGTCAGAAATCTAGGGGTAATACTGGAATTTTAACAGCCACATCAAATCAGTAACATCGGCAGCTTTTTACCACCTAAAAAACATTGCCAGGATCAAAAACATAGTGTCTAAAGCAGACTTGGAGATTCTTATTCATGCATTTGTCTCCAGTAGGTTAGACTACTGCAATGGCCTGCTCACAGGTCTGTCCAAACAGGCTGTAAAACAGATGCAGTACATTCAAAATGCAGCAGCTCGAGTCCTGACTAGAACCAGGAAGTATGACCACATTAGTCCAGTCCTCAGGTCTCTGCACTGGCTTCCTGTGGCTCAGAGAATAGACTTTAAAACAGCTCTGCTTGTGTACAAGTCTCTCCATGGCCTCGCACCAAAGTACATCTGTGACATGTTAGTCCCATATGAACCTGCCCGGACTCTGAGGAGCACAGGGACTGGACTCCTGCTGGTGCCCAGAGTCAGAGCTAAACATGGGGAGGCTGCATTTCAGATTCATGCTGCTAAAATCTGGAACAATCTTCCTGAAGATGTGAGACAGGCCTCTTCTCTGACAATGTTTAAAACCAGGTTAAAAACAGTTCTGTTTAGCTGTGCATACAACTGAGGGATTGTATATTTTTATCTTTCTTTTTAATGTACTGTGATTATTTATTTATTACTTTAAGTTGCCTTGTGTATGAATTGTGCTATACAAATAAACTTGCCTTGCCTTGCCTTTCTAAATATCTCTCTCTCATACTTTTCACAGTATTTTAACCAATCAGGTAATATTGGATCATTTCCAAAGGTCCACTAACGTACTATGGCCCGCTGGTTGAAAAACACTGAACTAGACAGTGCCATGTTGAATTCAGATATTAACCACTCCTCCATTTTTCCTCATATTTATCCATGTAAAAAAAAATCTATTATTCTTGTCCTAAGGTAACATGAACGCAATCCTCTTCAGTCCATTGACAGAGCGGTTTTCTGCGTTTTTAAACCAAAAGTATTGTCTTTACTTAGCTTTGGGAATTTCTTCAGTCCAGTCACAATCTTGATGTGCTTTAAACTAGACAGTGCCATGTTAAATTCAGATATAAATAATTCAATTATTTTCTCATATTTATCCACAGTTTTTTATGTTTGTTATTATTGTCCCTTGGTTAAATGAATCGCCTTTTTCTGCCTTTTAAAACCAAAAGTATTGCCTGTTAATTAGCTTTGTGAATATCTCCAATCAAATCATAGCATTTAATTCAACTACACAGTGTCATGTTAAATTCAGATCTAAATCCATTCTCACTCTTTCCCCAGTCAAGTTACAATCTTTATGTGGGAAACAAGGTTCTTGTCGGTTTTTAAAAAGGAAATCACTTAATTAAAAGCAAGTATAACAAATATTATATATAGACAAATACAGGAATAAAAAGCAATAAAAACCTGAGCTATAAACACGCTTAAAAGTTAAATTTCTGGCCCCTGGTCTGGCCTCTCTTCTGGCCCCTCGTCTGGCCTCTCATCTGGCCTCTCATCTGGCCTCTCGTCTGGCCCCTGGTCTGGCCCCTGGTCTGGGCCCTGGTCTGGCCACGTGTGTCGCTCTCATGGCTTCCCCCTCTCTCCCTCTCCCCATATCTGCATTTTATGCTCAAGGCGCAGGTGTTTTAATTGGGGAACCGGAGTGTTGAAAGTACCTAACATATACATTTTTTTCAAACAAAATGCAGGAAAAGTCTAAAAACATATAACGCAAACCATAAAAATCCAACACACTTTTTGCACCCACTAACAGTCCTAACCCTATTTTTTCAGATTATATTTTTATATTGTAATAACTAATGTAAAGTCCCATCCATGCGATTTCTTGTGTATTCAGTTTGGATTAAAAATCTCCTTCGGAGATCATTCGGACACACATTCCTCAGATAACAATGAACTCATTTAACTTTTGCAGAATTGGACTTTGACTCTTGATTTGGGTTTAATCCTGTCTCTGGTTCGAAAGGATCAGTGAGGACAAGGTAACAGCACGAGTAAGTACTGTACTACTACTACTACTACTACTACTACTACTACTCTATATCTGTACTACTACTACTACTACTACACTATATCTGTACTACTACTAATACTACTACTACACTATATCTGTACTACTACTGCTGGACTATATCTGTACACTGCAAAAGGTGACAAAATATAAGGTAATGAATTCTTGAATCAAGTCTTTTTTCATCTTAATTTTTGTATATTCTGACTTCCTTAAAACCAAATTTTACCAATGGAACAAGCCGTTTAGTGTTATTTCCAGTGCTATTGCGAGTTATGTCTCATTCCAAGGAAGACATTTGTTGAATTGTCTTGTATAATTTCAAAACAAGACATTTTCACTTGTCCCAATGGCAAATCTTGTTTTTAGATTGTCAAAAGGAACTCAAGTTAAGATAAAAAGCACTGGATTCAAGCATTTATTACCTTATATTTTGTCATTTTTTGCACACTACTACACTATGTTTGTGCTGCTACTACTACTACACTATATCTGTACTACTACTGCTCCACTACAGTATACTACTACTACTACTACACTACACTATGTCTGTACTACTACTACTACTACTACTACTACTACTACTACTACTACTACTACTACTACTACTACTGTTACGACCCAGCTCGGCTAGGGTAAGGGCGGTAACAAATAAAACCAAGATGTAAAAATGGTAAAGCAAGTATTTAATAACTGGCAAGGACATGATAAGTAGACATAACTCAAAAAGACACAATACAGGACATAAGGGGGTAACTCAACGCTACCAAAATAAAACCTAGACTGAATCTTCACGCTAACACACATAGAAACTAAACACAACACTGGCTGCTGTCTCAACCGATGCAAAGTGTCACAAAAACAAAACCTCAACGTGACAACCAAACCAAAATAAAAGCTGTATGGACTAGGTCTCTCTAGTCATTGCCACCACTTTTGACAATGACAGACGATGAGGACAAATGGCATACCAGCAACACACAGGCTGGCAGCCCCGAACAGGTGCGGAGTGTGGCCTTAAGTGGAGAGTGACACCAGGTGGGGAAGTTGAATAGGCCAGGTGCACCGCTGCTCCTCCAATCAGCACCTGAGTCACGGACGTCTGGGAGGCGGGAGGCACAGTGGTTCTCCAATCACAGGCCAGGGATCTCAAAACAGGAGGAGTTACCACCAGTGGGGGCGGGTCCCAGCTCAAAAGTGGCCAAAATGACATGCACTGACATGCTTGCAATACCACCCCGGGCTGATGGGGGTGGACCCAGAAGAAGAATTAGCCAATGCTAACATATAGCTTTGGTGACCTCTCGAAAACGTCTTTACAGGATGGACCAAAAGTTGGCTCTTGGCCCAAAGCTCCGTTCCACATGTGTGTCAATGCTGAAGGGGGTGAATTTTTTTGGTCCACTCTAGTTTACTTGCTGTGAATTTTTGAAGTCTCTCGTTCAAATGAATGGAGCTTGCGCCGGCTGACGCATGCGCAGATGCGTTTTTTCACAATTTTCTTGTGGGCGGGACCACTCGCGGCCATTTTGGATTGCTCCAGTAAAGCACATTTTTTGGCCCATTAGTTAGAACGGCGGAGATAGGCGTGACTCTGTCCGTTAATATATACAGTACTATGGTTGCCACACACACACACACACACATAACACAAAAAAACACACAAAATACAAAACAGGAGCAATTTACAAGCCTAGGGCCGTAACACTCTTCCCCCTTAAGTTACAAAACATAACCCATGTTTTGTAATCACCAATTCGTAAGATACTCACGTGATGAAGTGGAGTGAGGTGGGATTACGAACCCCCGGTTGGTTGCAGGGCCAGATCTCAGGACGCCAGGTTAGCTGCTCCAGTCCCCTGGAGTGAGCCAGGCACCCTAGGAGCCAAGCTCCATCCCAGAGTAACTGGAGGAGGAAGACATGACCAGGACACGTGCACAGTTGATCAGGCCGGACACAAGTCACTCCTGAATCACTCTCCAAATACAGGTTGCCATTGTTTGGACCACCAAAACAGCAGCCACCATTCCACCACCCAATCTACTAACACCACATCTAAATTTCAAAAGCCAATTAACATGTCAAACATCAATTTGGGCCGAATCACTTACCAAATACACATACCAATTAACCATACCGCTTTGAAGGAATAGGGTGTTTTTATCACGGACGAGCCCCCAAGTTATGTTACAACCCTAAACTTGGCTCTGAGAAGGGGAAAGGAAATGTAACATAAACAACCAGATGTAATTGGCAAAGTAAATGGCCTTTTATTCATAGGCAGAAAAGGTGAGAGTACTGAACAAAACTTAGAGTCAAAAAAAGGAAAAGAAAAAGTTTTTCTACAGGTATCAAATCAAAGTTCTTTAGATGTCTCTTAAAGTGGTTCTCACCCCCGCTCCTCGGAGCTTACGTCACTCACATTTCCTGTTCAAATCTTCCTCTAAATGGGCGTAGCCTGGAGGACTAAGGGGGGCGTGAACGAGACTGGGCCGTTTACATTGCTCTGGGCGGGGGGCTGCTGACGTCAGGTCTTGCTTCAGACGTCAGGTCTTGCTGCCGCGCCAGTGTTGGCGCCAGATTCAAAATTCAAATGTAGTAATACAGGTCGCCAGCAGATGGCGCCTCACAGACGGTTTTAGGCAGAAAGTTTAACTTTCAACTAATTTGCACCAAAGTGACAAAATTATGACCAGGATATGTAGACAACACTATTGGACACTCATTTATACCGTTTATCAGCAAAAAAAAGTGGATTTGAGGGTGAGTTGTCCTTTAAGGTCACACAAGGTCTCACATAAGGTCTCTGAAAAAAGGTCTCTCAAAAAGGTCTCAGTACGGTCAACTCTCCAAAACGCGGCAGTCTCTCAACGGTGGCACACTTGTCCGTCCGGACGTCACACTGCTGTTTTATTGGCCGCGGGCAGGTCAGCTGGAGCTCCTATAGGCCATACAGGAGGATTCCGGGCAATGGCAGCGTCCAGGAGGCGGGCCCTTGGTTTGGCGGGAATGAGACAGACACCCACAGACAGGAGAGACGCACCGGGAGAGGGAGGGGATGCTTGCGCAAAACGGCCCAGACCTGGAGCCGTAACACTACTACTACTCCACTGTACTACTACTACTACTACTACTACTAGTACTACTACTGCTACTACTGCACTGTGTTATCCAAGTATCTGGGAGCCGTTATCTGTGACAAAATTGCATGTTCTACACGTGTCTTTTACTGTGGACAGGGCGTTGTGTTGTGCGTTAGTTTGACTCTGAATTTGTTGAGCCTTCGAGAAAGAAAGATAATTCAATTTGATTTTGTAAAGGCCTAAATCAAAACAGCAGTGGTATCAGAGAACACATCGGGGAATCTAACTGAGGAATGATAGAGTGATAATAAACACATAGGAGCCATTGGTCGATAGGGAGCAGGACAATAATGATAATAGCTTTATTTGTTTTGCACCTTTCAGACATAAATAGTTCAAAGTGCTTCACAGCAGCAGAAAACAAACACAACAAAACAGAAAACAAACTCAACAAAACAAAAGCATCTCATACAAGTCCGTTACAGTAGTTACACAACCGCAGAACAAATATTTAAAAGTATATAAAAACCCAAAGAGTGGATAATTAGTTTATAAAAGTATATATAAAAGTCAAAGGAGGACCACATGTTAACAAATGTAAGTAAGGCGCCGTAAAGATGGCGCCGTGGCAAGAGCTCTGGTGTGTGTCTGGTGCACACTGGGGTAGTCTTGCACAGTTTTTCCAATGTGGTTTTACTGCAAATGGCAAATAAATGAATCTGATCTGAATCTGAATCTGTAAAGTAAGTAAGGGTTTATTTGTATAGCGCATTTTCACAGAATAGGGTCACCCAAAGCCAGGGCTGGACTGGGACCAAAAAACAGCCCGGGCATGTTTGCCTCCTTGACAGCCCGGCTGTTTTTTTTTTATAGTTATTTTTGCAGTATGCGGAAACACAAACTGTAGAGGCTCAAGATACAGTCAGTTTCAACAATGAAGTGCAATGGTCACATTGAGATTAATAAACATGTCACTACAGAGTGAGGGAGACGGATAGCACCACAACTATTGTTTGTTACAGGGAAGAGGGACATTTCAAAGAAGTCTGAAATGTATAATGTTTGCCAATGGCTGTCATTAAATCTGTTTTTACTTTTGGGCACAACCAACATGAACCGTAAATGCAAGACAAAAACTTACGTACCCCAGCTTTAATTTAGTGAGTTTAGTTGCGCTGTATTTATTGCGTGAACTGGTTACGCAAAGACAAGCACACAACAAGCACAGTATGGTACCGTGCGTGTATATGGTCTAGGATACATAGCCACGTTACGGCTGCGTCCAGTGGCTCACAGGCAGCCGCTGGACATGGGAACCGCTGTCCAAAGCGGCCGCAGCATCTCCAAAAGGCGGCAGGAGGATGTGGAATTCCGTTTGAGTTCAAACAGCAATCCACAGCTTTCATGCGGAGCACCCAGAAAAAAACCTATGCAGACACAAGGAGATCATGTAAGCTCCACTCAGAAAGGCCCTGTTCCGACCGGGATTCAAGAAGCAAGAGTGCTAACCACTCAGCCACTATGCTTAAATGTGTACTTGTGCTAGCCCAGGGTCAAAATTACCCACCACAGATGATTAAAAGTAGAAGAAATATTATTAGGGTCTGGTGTAACGTCTTTCATGTCCCCTCAGTCAAAATGCCCAGCCTCCGTGGGTTCCATGGTCTCGCCAGCCTCCTCTGGCTGTGGCTGGCGTCTCTGGCCCCATCCTGTGATGGAGGAAACATCCTGGTGTTCCCGGTGGACGGCAGTCACTGGATCAACATGAAGGTTCTGATCCAGGAGCTGCACTCTCGCGGCCACAGCTTCACCGTCATACGAGCCTCCACCAGCTGGTATATCCCCCAGAAGTCCCCCCTCTACACAGCCATTGACGTCCCAATGGAGAAGAACGTGGAGAACTTTTTCGAGGTTTTTCTGGAAGGACAAATGAAGGTGATTTGTTTTTAGTCTTCGTCAAAATAATTGGAGGGAACATAGGGTCAAAGATATGTGGTAATAATAGTGATAATGATAATACATCAAACTAACATAGTGCTTTTTTGGACACTCAAAGAAGCTTTACAAAACATACAAAAAGAACAAAAGAAAAATGTTAAGGAAAGGCAAGGAGAAGCAGGTGGGATTTGAGAAGTGATTTAAAGTTCTGTAGTTCTGATTAATTTCAGTTCAATTAACTCTTGTATTGCCAGGGGCGTTCAATACACTGCCTGATCTCAAAGCTATGACTAAACGCGACGTTCCGTTAGCCATTAGCAAAAGATCCTGAAGTGGGACTTGTTATCCACACAGGCATGTTTTACGTAAATCGCTGCGAGTACGCCCCAGCGTGTAAACCCTCGATCAAAGGGGTCTCGGTGTAAATGTAAGTGGCAACCTGCGATGTCCAGGGCCCGATCAACACCCCCCACGATCTTTGAGCTAGGTCTAACGCGACTCTCCGTTAACCTTTAGTAAAAGACCTGTATGTGAGATTAGCTACCCACACAAGCACGGTTAAGCAAAAATCGCTGCAAGTAAGTCCAGCATGTAAATCGTCAGACCAAGTTGTAAAACGAGCCACCACTGGTTAATAATTTCCAGTGGCGCGTATTTGCTTATACTTTCGCTCTACCAAAAGAGTAAACAGAAGAATATCTGAGATTCAAAGTCACTTTTCTAGGAAAATCTATGCTCCAAATACGAGTCATTATTGCGGCAAATTCAAGCCAGTAAGACTTGGATCCACGTTGAATTGTCTCAGTGAAAGTATCCTCCCTCAACAACACTCCAAATTGTTTGAAGATTAAATTTTATACATTCTCTATTGTCAATTATAACAGCATATAGCTACAGATATTAGCTTCCAGCTACTAGCCTAGCATTAGCTAATACAAGCATCTTTGCCTCCAGCTATTACCATAGCCTTAGCTATCTCCATCAAAGAATGGAAAAGCTCAGACAAATATTCTTACCAGTTAATCTGAATAAAACCACTCCAGTGAACTCTAGATAGAGCATACACACAGACTTAGCTATAAAACTCCTGGCATTGTCTCAAACACAGTTAGGACAAACTAAAAGCCAACTCTGTGACATGAGCAATAGAGCTCTATTACAGCAGAACTTCGCCTCCGCCTCCTGCTGAGAACTCCGCCTCCTACTGAGAGCTCTACTTCCTGCTGAGAACTCCGCCTCCTACTGAGAGCTCTACTTCCTGCTGAGAACTCCGCCTCCTACTGAGGGCTCTGCTTCCTGCTGAGAACTCCGCCTCCTACTGAGGGCTCTGCTTCCTGCTGAGAACTCCGCCTCCTACTGAGAGCTCTGCTTCTTGCTGAGAACTCCGCCTCCTACTGAGAGCTCCGCTTCCTGCTGAGAACTCCGCCTCCTACTGAGAGCTCTACTTCCTGCTGAGGGGGGGGTGGGGGGGTGGGGGAGGGGGGTTGTAGGAGAAATTAACTGAGAACTCCGCCTCCTATTGAGAGCTCTGCCCTGTAAAGAACTTGGACAGTGAACGTTCGTCATCGGTCATAATCAAAATTATGTTGTGTCAACCTCTCGCTTTGTTTGCGGAGCTGGACACAAAGGGAGGGGGGGGTTGTAGGATAAATTAAAATGACCTCTTTCCTCAATCAAAGACATTTTGTTGTATATTGAGACATATTATAACTTCTGTCTCCACTGTGTGTAAATCACCATGGCAACACCCTTCAGCCCAACAACTCTACCAGATGTGAAGATTTACAAGGACCCACAGGAAAGACAAACCAGTCTGCTTTGGAACCACGGAGTGACCAGACCTCCCTGGGCTCTGGCCTGGGCTCTGCTCAGGCAACAAAGGGGTTTTGGGCCTCTTAGATGGCCTCAAACCTCAGCTCCACGTTTGAGAGGACTTCCACAACCCTTCAATAGCCTCCAGCTTCAACCTGAAGGGGTTGCTGAGTTTTGGCACCTAGACTGTGGATCGTGGGAGGACTTGGTTCAGCCACATGATACAGCCGCATGGTCCAGGCCCCGTGGACAAGAAGCCTCCATCCAACACCATCAAGACCCAAGGACTGCTATTCACCAAAGGCTATTCTGGTTGTATGATCTGCTCTCTTGCTGCACACAGTTGTTGGCTTTATTAAAACCTATACTTCAAAGAATACTTCTCTTACCAAGGCTGAACACATGCAGGCCTCAGCCTATACCAATCCATTCATAGACAAAGGTCTTGCTTAGCTCACTTTAGCCTAGCATTTTAACAATGTATCTTGAAATCAACGTTTCCTTCATGTTATTCTTGACAATTTGCATATTTCATATCTAGTCTGTATTGTGTATACTTCATTAAATCTACAAAACCATCTTTGTCTGAAAGTGATATTTGTACTTTTAACTCCAGAAATTGGGTCACTGATTTGTAAAAGAATTCACTACCTTCAGATTCTGTTGAAGAGAATTGGACTAACTAGCTAATTAAATAATGAAAGGACTCATGAGATTACTTAATCAATAAATGAGCCAATTAATTGATATTGTGACGTCATATGCACGTTATCAGTTGGGAGTTATTCCCTGGTGCCCCTAAATAAAGCTATTATCAATTATTGTATTTATTACATGATTGTTTTTGATCCAATTCTCCGATATCAGGTACATAACTTAAGTTATGTGTGATATCAACATTTTCTCACCCTACAGCCTTAAATCACAACAGTAGTTATCTCGGAGGACTTTACACAACCATCAAATTTGCGAACAAAAATCCAAGAATCCAACAGTTCAAGAAATGCAGTGATAAAAAACACATAGAGCCATTGGTCCATAAGAGGCACAGACCAATGTCCATAGATGTCGCTGAATGTCGAGTGTCCTGGATCATCACCACTATCCTTAGACCCTCCTGCATCTGCAACTCTTATAAAGAAAACACAGTGCTAAAATGTTGAGAAACCTCCAGTAGGCCCACTTTGGGAGAAGGGCTGTAGATCCAGGACACAGGCTACAGAACGAGGACTGAGGCTGATGGGTTGTGGGTGTGAGTTCCAGAGAGTGGGGGCAGCTGAAGCGACGTCTCTGTCCTCAGGGTTCAGAAGGATTGGTCCCCTAAGGTCGATGTTTAATCCTGAGGGGAGTGTGGAGGTTGGAGTCTGTGGATCTGAAGCGGTGACGGGGACTGTGATAATGGTGGAGGCCAGTGAGGTGTGAAGGAGCAGGTTGTTGTGGGACTTGTTGTTGAAGAGGAGGACATGAGTAAATATCTTAAGGACAAATTGAATGAAATGATGCATAATGGGTTTAATATGGACTTCCATATTCCGTCAAGCACAGACGTGTCTTAGACCGCACCTGCTGCTGACTGTTGCACTGACCATTTATCAAAAACCATTCTACCAATTCTCATACCCCATCACACCATTCCTAACTATTCACACCAACCCATTACCCCACCCCTCCCATTACACCACACAAATCCACCCCCACCTTTCTTCACCATTCTAATCCCACATTCAATCCTTTACCTCCATTTTAACACCACCCCCTCATTTTTCCTATTACCTTACTTAATATCCACATACACACTCTCAACCTTCCACCTACACCCCAATTCAAACATACTAATTTCAATCAAAAATTTACCCCCGCGACTTTTCATAAGTTCTTACTCCTACATGAGATAGTTGGTAGAAATGTTGATGGCAGCCGCGCTTATAGAATTTATATGAAGTCTGTGTCAACGAAAATGTTGCGCAGAATGGTACTCAAGTGGGAAACTGAACTGGGTGGCGTTGATGAGCGCACTGTTGGGAGCAGCGCGCTAACGGAGAGTTTGATTTGTTGTACAGGTCGTAACATGTGTCTTCAAGATCTTACAATTGCGGATGTCTTTGGACGGAACATAAAACATTGGAAATGAAAGTGAACGCGAACATTGTCTTGCCATGGTGGTCTGAACTCGCTGCCCCCAACAGATAAGACCCGTGTACGGAGGTTCGCGATGTGTTCACCAGAAATTCGGTTCAATTGGATCTATAGTGTATTTGCCTGTGTTTTGATCTGCCACATTACTCACATAAATTGTCCCCTTCAAGGCAAATGTGTTTTTTTTCTCCTGTGTGTCTGTGGCTCCTCTCCTATCTTCCACATTCAATTGGCCAAGGCTGAAGTTGATAACGGGACTCTTCTTCAACACCAGTTTCACACTCCACAGCACCCAGCTTTGGACGCCCCCCCTGCCCCTCTCCTCCTCCCTTTCCCCCCCTCCCTTCCTCTCATTCCTCCATGTCTTTCCTGGCTCATCCAGCCCCTCCTGATAGCCCACATTGGTGAAGGGCGGTCGGAGGTTTTTCCCATGAAAGAGGTCAGTGTTTTATCCAAAACATACTGTGTCTATCCAAAATGTCTGTGTAAACGTGTAAACTGTCTCTGCTGTTTCTTGCTTATATTACTGGCTCTTTCTGTTACTTACGTGTTTACAATTACAATTTATTTGTATAGCCCTAGGTCACAACAGAAGTCATCTCAGAGGACTTATCTTAGTTCCGACCAAACTGTTAATTATTGGTGCTCCAAAAGAGGCATATGACGCTCTTACCTATGCCTTTCGGAGAATGGGAATTAAAGAGCTTCTAATATAGAGAATACTCAGCTGGAAAAGTGAGTAAACCTTGGGGAGAAGAACTAGGGACAACACCTATAGTGTGCAGGCGTAGACCCTATTAATTGATGAGAAGGGGATCCGCTCTTCTCGGACGGACAGGCTAATGTATCTAGGACGCTTACGCTAGCTAGAGATAGCTAGAACGTGGTCATGTGGAGAGCGCTTGAACTGTGTGACAGGTCGGTTGCAAGTGACTGAATGCAGATTTCTTCCCAGGCTGGGTGGAGCGGGTGCAGTCCTGCAGGCGTAGATGGAATGAGTTGCCTTAGGGGCTAGCGAAGACGATCCAATGACAAACAGGACGTAAGGTGGACGTTACGGGGTAGAATAGGACATCGAAGCCGCCGAAAACTACGTGGTCAAATATACCTTATAATGGCTAATAACAGAATAAGTAGGAAGGCGGGAGAGGATACGTGCTCTAGAGAAATATTTTATCCGCATACTTTTCTCCCAGAAAAACTGATCCCTATTGGTTGTCCAGTAGAAGAATGATTTGACTGACGTGTTCGAGAATTTTGGTCCTCCGAGATAATTTAGGCACAGAAGATTTCAAGAGTTTTCTTGAATAGATCGACTTTTTATTTTCTCGTTTACAATTTAGAGAGAGGGATTGGATACAGAGAACTCATCTGGAGCGATTGTCCTTAAATCTGTAGTCTCGGTCTGTGGATCCAACTCCCGCCGAATCGCTATGTGTCTCCAACGGTTTTTATAGATATGTGTTCCGATATTGAGAGCGCGTACTGGTCTGATGGCTCGTCCGCAGTTCGCTGGCCCTATTCGCAGTTAATGTGACTCAGGCCGCTAGGAGATACACGCTGTTGACCTGGGCTGTTCCTTTGGAAAATTGGGCAATAAGTAATAAGTTTAATAGTGTCACGACCATAAGACATGTTTAGACGAATCACTCCTGACTGGGATCATTGAGTTTATACAAAAATGTTTATAATTCTTCAAGCGCAATGTACCTGCTCGCTGTGGTACCGTATCATATATAGGTTCGACGCATAGTTCTCAGATCCTCATCCGTGTACACTAATGAGTGACTCGCATCCCATGGATTCGTTTAGGTTCGGCAAGGGATTCCTGTGATTGAGTATTTATGCAGATGTAAAACTACAGTCTAACAACCGCATAGTATTTTGAGAGCACTTTCATTGTACATAATCACAGAGATACTTATTCTTCATCAACTCCTTGTGTCATAGTAACTGATGGGCATCTAGTATAGAAGAATATATGTTCTACTAGTTAGTTTGAAAATCTTATTGCGTAATTCTATTACGCTCAAATATGGTTTTGGCATTATTTGGCCATTTGTGTTAATGCTTTGCAAATGTCTTTAAATCATATGTTTGTAATCTGTAATAAAGTTCTCTTTCTAATTGTACGTGTGGTTGTTGCTTGTTCATTAATCTAGTGGCTTTGTGCCAGTGGCGGAGATTTTGCTCCTACTGTGCATATTTTCTATCATTTCTCTTTATCGCTTGTTGTATGCGAAGATCGACAGCCTTTTAAAACTTCTCAAAATATCTAAATATCTACTTTATGTGTATACCCAAATACATCAAGTATGGCTTTTAAATACGTAGTAAGTTACTTAGATCAACACAGTACTCCCCAGTACAGTAATTATCAGCACAGTACTTTCAGCAGAGTACTCTCGTTTTTGCACCGTGTTCAATAAAGTTTGTTATCTTTACATTTCCAGTGCTTAGACTGTTTGCTGTTGACAAAAATAATTATTCAATGATCACATTAAAACATTAAAGAAAAACAATTTGTTATTCCATTCCTCCATCACTTGTTCAGCAATCGCACTCCTCACTCACTGACCACACACTGACCACACACTGACTTCCCCAACGTTAGTTCTTTGTCCAGAGTTTTGTTAAGGTCAGCGTAGTGTATTTGACATGACACACAAACATGTAACACACACATAAACAACACAAACAAGAGAGGCCTGTATATTTGACTTTGTTCATGTCCAATTATCAATTGTCTCATGAGTTATTTTATTGTTGCAACTTTCAGAGCTTGCAGAACATGCAGAACTTTAAGAGATTTTTTCCTAAAAGGATCCATTTCAAACTTTAATGTTTAAGCCACATGGTCTTTACTCGGGATTCTCACAGACTGTGTCCCCTATAGTTTAATGAGCTCTTATTGTTACTTTCAGACTCGTGCACGTGCTATAAATGTTTTTCCTTTTTCAGTAAAGCCAGTTCGGATTCATTAAAAATGTAAATTAATTCCAAACTTTGATACTTCACCTTTGTTTCACGTTCATGTGGAGAAAAGACTATTATTGTACGTGTACTAACGTACTTGCACCAATCATGTCTCAGATAAACTGCCAACAGTTATATCAAAGACATAATTGTCCTAATTGTTTCTAATTTATCTATTTGGAAGAGAAACATGTCAATAAAAGATTTCATAAAATGTTTCTACATCCGTGTTTTCAACCAGTGGACCAAGGTGCGTTAGTGTGCCATCAAAAATGATCCAATATCACCTTTAGCCAAGATTTAGAAATACCCTAAATCATTTTTCAAACTTTGATTGTCTGAACAAACCATTTTGTACTAAATGCAGCGTCCATTAAAGGCTGCAGCTCTTTTTTTTTTTTTTTTTTTTTTTTTCTAGCACCAGTTTCAACTGTGCATGTGATTGTTTTAAATGAGTGACGAGCCACGGCTCAAAGGTTGAGGAACACTGCTCTAAATGTCTGTAGTAACAAAATCATGCAGTTCAAACCAATAATTCTAATCTTCTCCGCGTCTATAACTTTAAATAATAATAATAGTTTTAATAATAAAACTCATCTAAAGCATGCACATATATACTGCCATTCTAATCTTCTTGTGTCTCATTCTAAAGTAAGAGTCTAATAATTTTGACGATTGGCTTGTAATCATTCATGCAGTTAAATGTACTGTTATGAACGTATGACCTAAATGTGTAAATATGACCTAAATGTCCTATATGTCTCGGTGCGTTGTTGCCTGTCTGTATATACCACCTTCTGTCTGTTTCATTTGCCCAGCCACGTCCTCCTCAAATGTCCGTTAATGTCTCTTTTTCTTTCTCATGGCGTCTTTCAATGTCTTTTGTCTCAAAGTGTCCAATGTCTTTGTCTCAAAGTGTCCAATGCCTTTGTCACAAAGTGTCCAATGTCTTTGTCTCAAAGTGTTCAATGTCTTTGTCTCAAAGTGTTCAATGTCTCCTGCTTCCTGCTCTGGACAGAGCAGTCGCATTCTCTTGCTGCTCCTCGCTTGCTGCTTTTTATCTCCTTTAATCATTTTTGCTTACATTTTTATTCCACAAAACACGGATTACTCCTTTTTACAAACTTCAACACAAGACTGGTGGAATTTACCTAACTTACAGCATGTCGGGAGGACGGGAAAATAGAACAAAACTTTGCGACGGCTGTTTTTCACTCAAACAGGAGCTAAAACTTCTTCAAGACCGAATGTTTGTGCTTGAATCAGAATTGGGGCTGAACACAACAATACCAGTGAAAGGAAATGGACCAAATGGACAGAACGTAAGTTATGATGACGCTATTTCATTTCCCCAAAATCAACAGAGACAATTGTTGGAACACATATGGTGCCAAGCCCAAACACAAGGCAAAGCTAATGATAACAAGAGTGTCATAATGCCACAGCAAAAATCTTTAATTACAAGAAACCGCTTTTCACCACTTTTGGAAGATGAATCAGCAGTAGCCTCTCAGTCCCAGTCTCAGTCTCAGTCAAGGTCAAATGCAGCTGAGTCGCTCTTTATCGGGGATTCGGCGATAAGAAATGTAAATATGCGTAATCTCAAGGTTCACTCAGTACACTCTGCTAAAGTGGATGAGATAAGGCGGTTGGCTCCGAGGCTTCTGTCTGAGACCGGCGGGGTAAAAAGATTGTTGATCCACGTGGGGGCAGTAGACGTCTATGACAACACAAGTGAAAAGTTGAAACGGGATTACTCTCTCTTATTGGACGACCTTGCTAAAATGGACACAAAAATCGTTATCAGTGGCCCACTACCAAATGTGGACGGGAAGCAAATGAAATTCAGTCGTCTGTATCAGCTAAATACTTTCCTACTCAACGAATGTTCACGCAGAGGACTTGCCTTCATTGAGAATTTTAATCTGTTCTGGAATAGGCATGAGCTTTTTGAAGGGAAAGGGCCACATCTGAACACTTACGGAGTAAAAGTGTTGATGGATAACCTTTCTTTTGCCCTGAGACCTCAGCCTGCGTAGCGCGTGCAGCCATCGAAAGGGAGGAAGCCAACTCCAAAAGTCTCTGCACCTCCACCACCTCGAAGGATCTCAACACCACCACCACCTCGAAGGATCTCAACACCACCACCACCTCGAAGGATCTCAACACCATCACCGCCTCAAAGGATCTCAACACCACCACCACCTCGAAGCATCTCAACACCTCCACTGTCATCAGAAGCAGCTGCATCATCACCAGCAGCAGCTGCATCATCACCAGCAGCAGCTGCATCATCACCAGTAGCAGCACGACCACCACCACCAACTTCCTCATCCCCAGCCTGCTCCAAAGCAGCCACGCCTTCTTCATCTACAGCGCCTCTGAAGCCCCCATCCTCACCCCAGCCTACAGCAGACAGGCCTGTGCTGGGGTTTCCTCAACCACCTACCCCTCCATCAAAGACTCCCTCGCCACCTCCCATGGACCTGTCTTGGGTCCCCCCTGCCACGTCCACTCCATCAAGAGAGAATGGGGACACCTCCCTTTGTTTTTCATCCCCGCCTTCACTGTTAGACCTACCTGAACACTCTGCAGGGCTAATAAAATCGGCGATGAAGACTATTCCTCTCACACCCATATTAGCTCGATCTAGAGTCCTGTCCAACATGCTAAACCACTCCCCATATGTACCTCCAAAACCACCTAGGGTTTCCAATTCACCTACAAAAACCACCTCAGCCAGTCCCTCCCCTAACCTCATGACCATTCCACCCCCACTTCCCCCTCGTTCAACATCCAAAACCTCTGCCTCAGCCCACCCCGGCCCAAACCCATCACCTAAAACCCCTCCACCTCCCTGCCCCCCTCGTTCAACACCCAAAAGCCACCCACCTCTCCATCCTCCTCCCCTGCCTTCCCCTTCCCCTCTTTTCTCTAAACACTATGATGCACAAGGTCTCTGCTTCGCAGCCACTGGCAGTCTAGTTAGAGGAGAGACCCGGCTGGGGCCCTGTCATGAAGCCACCTGTGCCATTCCCTTAGTGATAACACAAAGAATACATTACAGAAAAACATCTGGAGTTAATCAGTCTAATCTGGAAAATCTAATTCTTGTTCCGTATAAGAATCAGCCGACCGCAACCGCTGATACTGAAACTTTGAAACTTGCTACGCTTAATGTCAGATCTCTTTGTAACAAGTCTTTTTTAATCAATAATTTCATTTGTTCTCATAATCTTGATCTTATGTTCATGGCTGAAACATGGCTTGACCAAAATTCAGAAAATGCAGTTTTAATAGAAGCATCACCACCAAATTTCAAGTTTGAATCTGAAATACGGGAAAACAAAAAAGGAGGAGGCTTAGCTGCCATTTTTAGAGACCCCTTTGTCTCCCATAGAATGTCTCTTGGGAAGTTTTCGTCATTTAAATATGTGTCTTTTAAAATACAACAAAAACAATCTCCTCGAATACTCTTCGTTGTCCTATACAAGCCACCGCAGTCATGTCACAGTTTTATTGATAATTTTACCGAGTTGCTTTCAGTTGTATGCACAGATTTTGATAGTTTGGTTATTACAGGTGATTTTAATATTCATGTGGATAATGTTGATGACAGAAATGCAAATGAGCTGAGTTCTGTACTTGAATCCTTTGATCTCACTCAGCACGTAAGTGGCCCCACCCACAGCAGAGGGCACACTCTAGATCTGTTAGTTACAAAGGGGGTGATTATTTCAAATGTAAACGTGGTCGATGTTGCTCTTTCGGATCATTTCTGTGTTTTTTTTGACATGTGTTTCACTAACAAACCACCAGTGGACTCTGCAACTGTTCGAAGAAGGCGCATAAATGAAAATACAAGTGAACTATTTATGGAAATGATAAACTTTGAGAATGCATCGTATTCTACTGTAGATGAACTGTTTAACTCTGTCACCTCTAGTGTTTTGAATGTTCTGGATACCGTTGCCCCTGTGAAGGTTAAAATAGTGAAAAATAAGCAGAAGGCGCCGTGGGCTAAAGCAGACTCGGTCAGGGCACAAAAGAAAAAGTGCCGGAGGGCCGAGCGGAAGTGGCGCAAGTCCAACCTCCAGGTAGATTACGAGATCTTCAAAGATAAGTTGTGCGAGTTTAACCGGGTGCTACATAGTACGAGAGAAAGGTATTTTTCTGAAATGATTGAAGGCTGCAGCAACAATCTGCGTGTTCTGTTCTCAACAGTTAATAGATTAACAAACCCCCCTGTTCAAATGCCATTAGAGCTTACTTCCAAACGTAAATGCAATGAGTTTGCTAATTTTTTCAATGACAAGGTTCAAGGCATCAAAAACGCCATTGTCTCCAATCCACAGATAACCATCCAACAGCCAGAAAGGCTCTCTGAGCTAACTCACTTTGCACCTGTAAATGATAAAACTGTCCAAGAGATAATCTCCAGTTTGAGCTCCTCCACATGCAGCTTGGATGTACTACCCACTAGATTTCTGAAGTCTGTTCTGAGCAGTCTGTTACCTTCACTCACACAGATAGTAAACATGTCCCTTCATTCTGGAATATTCCCAAAGGCCCTGAAAACTGCAGTCATCAGGCCCCTGCTAAAAAAGAGCAGTCTCGATGCTACGGTACTTAACAACTATCGTCCCATCTCAAATCTGCCATTTATGGGGAAAGTCCTTGAGAAAGTTGTCTACCTACAGCTTACTAGATTTCTTATAATCAACAACTCATTTGATATGTTTCAGTCCGGCTTTAGACCCCACCACAGCACTGAGACTGCTCTCGTTAAGGTTACAAACGATATCCGGCTGAACACTGACGCAGGCAAAGTCTCAATCTTAATCTTGTTAGATCTAAGTGCTGCCTTTGACACCGTCGACCATGAGATCCTCTTACAGAGACTAGAGGACTGGGTTGGCGTCACTGGCACCGCCCTAAGTTGGTTTAGGTCTTACCTTGAAGACAGGAAGTACTTTGTGGAGATTGGAAACTGTGTCTCAGATCATATGGCCCTGACCTGTGGAGTCCCACAGGGGTCGATCCTGGGACCTCTTCTGTTCAATCTCTACATGCTGCCGTTAGGTCAGTTAATACGCAGAAACAAAGTTTCCTATCATAACTATGCAGACGACACTCAGATCTATGTCTCACTGACTGCAGGAGAACATGGACCAGTGGACTCACTCCTTCACTGTATCCAACAGATCAGTGAGTGGATGCAAAACAACTTCCTTCAGCTAAACGCAGACAAAACTGAAATGATTGTCTTTGGTCCCCAGAAACAAAGAGAGAGCGTCATCTGTCACCTACAGTCTCTCTCCCTAAAACCTTCAAACAAGGTCAGAAATCTAGGGGTAATACTGGACTCAGACTTAAATTTTAATAGCCACATCAAATCAGTAACATCAGCAGCTTTTTACCATCTAAAAAACATTGCCAGGATCAAAAACATAGTGTCTAAAGCAGACCTGGAGATTCTTATCCATGCATTTGTCTCCAGTAGGTTAGACTACTGCAATGGCCTGCTCACAGGTCTGTCCAAACAGGCCGTAAAACAGCTGCAGTACATTCAAAATGCAGCAGCTCGAGTCCTGACTAGAACCAGGAAGTACGACCACATTAGTCCAGTTCTCAGGTCTCTGCACTGGCTTCCTGTGGCTCAGAGAATAGACTTTAAAACAGCTCTGCTTGTGTACAAGTCTCTCCATGGCCTCGTACCAAAATATATTAGTGACATGTTAGTCCCATATGAACCAGCCCGGACTCTGAGGAGCACAGGGACTGGACTCCTGTTAGTGCCCAGAGTCAGAACTAAACATGGGGAGGCTGCTTTTCAGATTCATGCTGCTAAAATCTGGAACAGTCTTCCTGAAGATGTGAGACAGGCCTCCTCTCTGACAATGTTTAAAACCAGGTTAAAGACAGTTCTGTTTAACTGTGCATACAACTAAGGGATTTTATATTTTTATCTTTCTTTTTAATGTTCTGTGATAATTTATGATTTTAATGCTTTCTTGTTTTGTTCAGCACTTTGAATTGCCTTGTGTATGAATTGTGCTATATAAATAAACTTGCCTTGCCTTTGTCTCAAAGTGTTCAATGTCTTTGTCTCAAAGTGTTCAATGTCTTCTCTCGTGGTTTCTTTCTTTTTTTTTTTTCAATTACTTTTTTCTACTGGGCGGCACGGTGGCTGAGTGGATAGCATCTCGCCTCTCAGCAAGAAGATCCTGGGTTCGAATCCCGATCGGAACAGTGCCTTTTTGAGGGGAGTTTGCATGTTCTCCCCGTGTCTGCGTGGGTTTCCTCCGGGTCTTCCGGTTTCCCCTACCATTACTTACTACTTCCAATCTCTTTCTTTTTCTTGCAATGTCTTTTTCTTTCCATGTCTTCTTTGTCTGTTATTTGACGCACACAAATGTGTTGTCGTGCTCTTCTGCTCGGCTCACACACCGCTCCTCTTCCTGCACATAACTTCATTTAACTACATTTGTGCAAATGTCTGTGGTTTCTCTCCATGGAAATGGAGGCCGGAGAAGTCTTCTTCGAAAGTTCTTGTTAGCTGCTGCAGCCGATACTGCTGTTGTTGGTGCCCCCTGTGGGTGGGGGGAGACGCTGATGGTCCGTTTTGATGACGGTTGTGGTTTGTTGCAGGGACGATTTTGGCGATCGGCCAATGAAACAGACAGAAGTTTTCTCAGAAATAAACAGACAAACAAGAAACACAAACAAGTGTGTTAATACAATACAAAACCAATGATTAATTACGAATCTAAATAAACCTATGAAATAATTACTATTAACATTTTAAACATTAAATTCTGAAAACAAAATCTGTATTTAACTTCTATCCTAAGCCCTATTTTTCCAAAAGTATAATGTTCTTTAAGATCAGTTTAAATTTTATATCACCAAAATGTTGGGAAAAATGTTTAATAACTTGTCTAGACGCCTTGGAAATGGCCAAAAAATAAAAATAATGCCTCTTTATAATCTAACTCAAAGTTCTGTGATCATATGACTCCATGACAGTAACATTATCGTGTGTATAAATGTAATTTTCTACAAAAAATATATTTGGTATGCCTCTCTCTTAACTGGAGAGAGAGAGTGAGCAGACAGAAAGAGGGAAGGGAGGGGCTGACTGGCCTGTATGCATCAAGCATTTATCAGAGAGGGAGCCAGGAGGGAGAAGGAGGGAGAAGGAGGGGCTTTGTGGCTTCTCAAACAGAGGAGAACATGTACGACTGAAATACACCAAATTCATGAACATCCCCTTTAAAATTTGCTACATTTTCCTCGTTTTTTATCGTGACAATGTTTTAATCAGTGGTGAGAGTTTTCTCACGTCAAACGACACTTTACACTTATCATTAAATACGTCAGTAAATGGAAAACATTACAATTTGCTTACATGAATAATGTATTACTAGTTACAGCAGGATCTATTTTTTTTTTTTTTTCGTAATACCTCTGTAACTATCAAAACATTACATCACAATACAAGAGAACTCCCAGAACTGATCCTTTTGGTCATTTCTCCACATGAAAACTCATATCTTCAGCCAAGTGGCTCTCTTTTTTCTAAATCATTAGTATACAACATTATAATTCTACAACACTATGCAGCTTGACTGACAGTCTGAGGAGTTTAGCCTTCCCTGAGTCTTACCTTCCTATCCATATGGTAAACTAAAGAGGACTGTTTTAAACCTAGCCTTGAATAAAGAGATTCATGGATTGCACACCAGATGTGCAAACCGATCCAGGCAAACCTAGTTTTATATTATATATCATATATATCACATGTACCATACATATTATATATATTATATATAATACATAACATAAGATACAGCATAATATATAACATAATATACAACATAACACAATACACAACATAATACATATATTGTATAATATATAACATAATACAGCATATATATATAATATATACACCATATATTATATATTACCTAATTATATGCTAAATTAAAGTAGAGTGCTTTAAGCCTGGCCTTGAATGTGGAGACCGTATCTGCTTCCTTAACATAAATGGGAAGCTGATTCCACAGTAAAGGAGCTTGGTAGCTAAATGCCGCCAACAGTGCCGCCAACAGTGATATTTGAGACCTTAGGAACCACCAGACGTCTGGCGTTTTGTGAGCGCAACGCTCAACTTGGTTGATATGACACTAACGTGTCTTGGAGATAGGAAGGAGCCAAGCCATTTATGGCTTTATATGTTAAGAGAAGGATTTTAAACTTTATTCTGTACTCCACAGGGAGCCAGTGGAGTGATTTTACTCCTTTTGGTACCTGTTAAGATTTGTATTCTGAACGAGCTGTATTCTGCTGTATTCTGAACGAGCTGGAAGCTCTTCAAAGAGGTTTTAGGGCGTGCTGCCAATAAAGCGTTACAGTAGTCAAGTCTTGAGGTGACAAAAGCGTGAATACGTTTTTCCGCATCACTTTTAGGAAGGAAATTCCTAATTTTAGCGATGTTCCGTAAGTGGAAGCACGCCGTTTTAGTCGCTTGGCTTATATAAGCCTTGGAGGAGAGATCTTGGTCAAAAATTACTCCAAGATTCCTCACAGTGTTACTGGGTATAGTACTGACATTATCGAGAGTGATTATCTGGTTAGTAAGGGAGTCACGCAGGTGCTTCGGACCGAGTAGCATCACTTCTGTCTTCTCCGGGTTGAGAAGTAGGAAGTTAAGAGTCATCCACGTTTTAAGGTCCTTTATGCAGGCACTAACCTTTTCTAGCTGATCTGTCTGATTTGGCTTCATCAACAGATAAAGCTGTGTGTCATCTGCATAGCAGTGGAAATTAATTCCATGCTTTTTAATAATGTTTCCTAACGGCAGCATGTAGAGAGTGAAAAGAATCGGTCCGAGTACCGAACCCTGCGGCACACCAAATTCTACGTCAAAATAAGGCGACGAGTTCTGATTTACGTTGACGATGTGATACCGATCTGATAAATAGGATTTAAACCAGCCAAGGTCTGTTCCTCTAAGACCTATATCACATTCTAGCCTCTGCAGTAGAATGCTGTGGTCTATTGTGTCAAATGCAGCACTAAGGTCCAGTAGGACCAGCACTGACACTTGTCCATTATCAGCAGCTAGTAGTAAGTAATTTGTGACTTTGACTCGTGCCGTTTCAGTGCTATGATGAGCTCTGAATCCTGATTGAAAGACTTCAAACATATTATTCTCCTGCAGGTGGCAGCACAGCTGCTCAGCTATAAGTTTTTCCAGGATTTTAGATATGAAAGTGAAGTTCGAAATCGGTCTGTAGTTTGAAAGTATTTCTGGGTCCAGGTTTGTTTTCTTCAGAAGGGGTTTGATTACTGCGGTTTTAAAAGCTTGTGGGACATAGCCACATTGTATGGATGCGTTTATTATATTTACGATAGGCTCAATTATCAAAGGAAGTATGTCTTTGAAGAGCCAAGTCGGGATTGCGTCTAACATGCAAGTTGAGGCTTTTGAGGATGTGACCACAGAGATCACTTTTGCTTGGCTCACAGACATGAATTTATCGAGGCCCACTGAAGAGTCTAAGTGGGAAGTCAGGTATGCCGCTTCAGCCTGTCCACTACCAACAGCAGGAGTAACCTCCTCCAGTTTGTCACGGATGGATGTAATTTTATTATTAAAGAAGTGGAGAAAGTTGACACTGCTCAGTGAGCTTGGAATTTTAGGCTCAATTGCGCTATGGCAGTTTGTGAGTTTAGCGACGGTGCTAAACAAAAATCTACTGTTATTTTTATTCGCTTCTATTAAAGTTGAATAGTATTGAGTTCGAGCCCTGCGAAGGGCATTCTTGTAGTTTCGGAGACCTGCTTTCCACTCCCTGTGGACAGACTCCGAGTGGGAGTGGCGATATAGCCTCTCCAATTTTCTCACGTCCTGTTTTAAAGTGTGGAGTTGAACTCTGTACCAGGGCGACGATGATCTAATCCTAATAGTTTTCTGTTTTAAAGGAGCTGCTGCATTTAATGCAGATTTTAAAGACTCCATAGTGTTGTCCACCGTTTGGTCAATGACTGAGGGACTGCAGCAGCTGTGAACAGGTTCACCTGCAGCAGTATTCAACATTGGCTGTATTAGTTCTTTGAACCTTGTGATAGATTTATCATTTAAGGTTCTTTTCATTATGGTTTTATCTTGCGGCGCAGGAAAGTCCTCCAAATCGAGATCAAACGTGATCAAAAATGGTCAGACAGCAACGCGCTTTGACGCTGGACGTCATCATTGGAGACATCACAGCCGTAGGTCAGGACAAGGTCCAAGGTGTGGTTATGAATGTGAGTAGGTTCCTCAACATTCTGAGTGAAACCAACACCATCTAGTACGGCGCTGAAAGCTTTGTTTAAGCTGTCAGTGCTGTCGTCCACATGTATATTGAAGTCTCCAGTTATAACTATGTTTTCCCATTCCAAAACTAGGTTTGAAATAAAGTCAGAGAATTCTGTTAGGAACTCGCTGTAAGGACCAGGAGGTCGGTATAAAACTATAAATAGCACCGCTTTTTGTTTTCTCCACCCAGGACAGGTGATTGAAATAAGAAGTAAGTTGGTGTGTGTCATAATCGCAACGCCACCGCGCGACCTGTAGTTCTCGCTTTCTGTAGTTCTCGCTTTCTGTAGTTAACATGCGTCGGAGGAGTGCACTCATTCAATAACGTAGTCGTCTTGTTGGAGCCAAGTCTCCAGGAGCGCAAACAAATCCAAGTTTTTGTCTATTATAAGTTCGTTTACGAGAAGCGATTTAGACGAGATTGATCTGACATTAATCCACATTTAAGAACCCTTTTTTTAGAACTATTTCTGTCTGTCTGAACTTTTATTAAGTTACTGTGTCTGACACCCATGACAGATTTCCTCGCATATAGTGCTTTAGACTTCAAGCGTGGAACACACACAGTTTCAATCTGACTAGCTTCTGAGGCTAGTAACTGAACAGATGGGGGTTCAGAGGTTGTGGCAGAGCAGCTCTGCACCCGGGCCTCAGTTCTGCACCGTCATTTGAGCCGGGCAGAACAATTTAGAGCCAGGGCCAAATTCTTAGCCAAAAGGGATGTACCCGCCAACGTTGGGTGGATATCATCCGAGCGGATGAGACCGGACTTTCCCCAAAAGGCACTCCAATTGTCAACATGAACAACACCACTTCGAGGGCACCAGCCAGACAGCCAGCGGTTGAAAGCCGAGTGACTGCTAGTGCTAGGTAGGGGCCCAGAGAAGATGACAGTGTCGGCCATTGTGCTAGCCAGCTTGCACACCGCGGCGACTTGCAGCTTCAACACCTCGGACTGTTTCCGCCGAACGTCATTACCACCCTTGTGAATAATAATTTGACGGAAACGCTGCTTGTGGGTCATCATGAGCCTCAGATTCCCTTCAATATCACCAAGCCTGGCCCCAGGGAAGCACCGAACAGTGGCTCCTGGGATCTTAACACCTCTAACAATAGAGGAGCCAATTACCAGCGCATCAGCGACTCCATTGGCTCTCTCAGCAGCTCTCTCAGCGGGTCTCTCAGTGGGGCCTTCTTCCCCGCCCGGCCGCGCGGGGGAGCAGCCGGACAGAGCGTCCCAGCGATTGTAAATGCTAACAGGAGGAGGCCCAATGGGGAAACTACCAACAACACGTCGCCCTCTCCGAACAATCACAAAGCCATCACTATCCTGGTCTTGTCCCAACTGCGGAGAACGGGCTGGGAGGCTAGTTCTCCTCTGCCTTTCCCTGAAGGCTCCGCTGTCCCTGAGGATACGGCCTGGCTGTAGCTAATGCTAGCGCTACCTCGAGACTCCAGTGCTCGGAGACGCAGCTCTAACTCACTGACCCTGGATTCCAGAGCTACGACTACACTACACTTCACACATCTATCACTACCCTCAGAGAAGGATCCAACTTTACTGCTCGAGTTGCCATATGGCAACTCGAGCAGTAAAGGACTGAGGGAGAGACAGCAGCCGCCATAGGAGTAGCGAGTTAGCGGCTAGGCTAGGCCAAGCTAGTCCTGATCCGGGCCCGCACAACAGACTCCAAGACCAGACAAACAACCGCTACCTAAACCTCAGCTGCAGTACAGCTGACTCAGAGTGCTTACACAGTTAGCTTGGTGTACACTACGTGGATTTTTTATGCGTTTGTTAGTGCAAACAGAGAGCAGAGTGATAGTAGTCAAGAAACATGCTCACCGGATACAGTAAGTCACATGACATCTGTGTCTCAAAAATGATTCTGATTCTGATTCTTCTCTGGTTTCAGGCGCTGAGGGAGGGGTCCTCGCCTCTCACAACTCTCAAACTCACCAACGACTTTATAAACATGATCACTCACGCTCATCAGATCTGGTGCGACGCTTTGGTTCAAATACTAGAAAACAATGAACTGGTCAAAACTTTAGTAGATGCAAAATATGACTTGATGCTCACGGATCCTACCATGGCCCTGGGAGTGGTGCTGGCCAAGCATCTAAAACTGCCCTTAGTTCTAAACGTTCGCTGGGTCACGAGTGGCGATGGACAGTTCATGATGGCTCCTTCTCCTCTGTCCTTCATCCCAGTCCCAGGATCAGGATTCACAGACAAAATGACTTTCATACAAAGAGTTCAGAATGTACTCTTCTACAGTATTACTCTGGCTCAACAGAAGTTTTTGGTTGGACCCATGTATGATGCGATCTGCGAGAAGTACATCGAGGGTGGATGTGACATCGTCTCACTCCTGCAAGACGCCGACATCTGGCTCTTCAGGTCTGACTTTGTCTTTGACTTTCCTCGGCCCATAATGCCGAACATCATCTACATGGGAGGTTTCCAGTGCAAACCTCCACAACCTGTGCCCACGGAGTTGGAGGACTTTGTGCAGAGCGCAGGAGAACACGGAGTCATCGTCATGACTCTGGGAACTGTGGTCAAAGCTTTGCCGATGGAGATCACGGATGAGATTGCCAGAGTCTTTGCTAAACTGCCTCAAAAGGTAAGTCGTCATGATCCAGAAGTGTAACCAGTGATAATATAATAACCTTCTCATTGTGAAGGTGATCTGGAGGCATCTGGGGGAGCGGCCCTCCTCTCTGGGCAACAACACTCTGATTGTGGACTGGATGCCTCAGAAAGACCTGCTGGGACACCCTCAGACCAAAGTCTTTGTGGCTCACGGTGGGACCAACGGCGTCCAGGAGGCCATCTACCACGGCGTGCCCATTCTGGGCATCCCGCTGTTCTTCGACCAGTTTGACAACCTGCTGCGTGTGCAGGCCAGAGGAGCGGGAAGCATCCTGCGCCTCAGTGAGCTGACGGGACAGAGCTTTGAGCAGAGGCTCAGGGAGCTGCTGCTGCAGCCTCACTACAGAGACAACATGCAGAGACTGTCCCGCCTGCACCGGGACCAGCCCCTGTCCCCCATGGAGCAGGCGCTGTTCTGGGTGGAGTACGTGATGCGCCACAGAGGAGCCGCTCACCTGCGCACACAGGCCTACAGCATGCCCTGGTACAGCTACTACTGCCTGGACGTCCTGCTGCTGCTGATCACTGTTGTCATGGCAACAGTGCTGTGTGCAGCAGGCCTGCTGCGGTTGCTCTGCTGCAGGAGACGCAACAAACTCAAACTGCACTGATCTGAGATCATTCGCTATAATACTGCCATAGCACACACTTTACACAGTGTTACACACCAAACATGTTCCACGCACATCGACAGATAGAGTCCACATAGAACCTTTCCCTTTGTAACATTTTCCATCTGGAGCAGATCTCAGTAAACCCAGCGTCACATGGTTCCAGTTATTATAAAAGTGAATCTGTACAGTTAAACACATCTACAAGGTAATTACATGACACGTCACTAACGAGACGAACCATGGAGATAATGTGACGTTTCACCTTGAGCAGGAATCAGTCCTTTCTGTTTAGACACAGGATTAACACGAGATGGAAATGGAGAGAAATAGGAAGCTACACTTGAAGATATCCAAGAGGAACAGAGACGAAATGTGCTTTTAGTCCAACGCGTAATGACACACATGCAAAAAGTGATGAAAAATAAGTCAAAAGCAGCTAAAATCTGAGCACATTCTGACTGAGCCTTAAAACTAGATTCTCCGATGGGACCTAGTAAAATTATCTTGTTTTAAAAAGATACAGAAATGTCTCGCTTGGAATGAGAACATAAAGCCCGTTGGAGAATCTTTAACACATTCACAATGTGTCAGATAAAGGTAAAATCCACTCAATTCAAGTAATCATTAGCTCATATTTTATCATTTTTTAAAGTGCATTCTCCTCGCACTTTGGAGAATTACAGACTGTGGCCTTTGAAACTGTGAAAACTTGTGAACGTGGTAAATAAACCAGAATTATGAAAAGAAATGTGATGTTTCATATTTTGTTTGACTTTTCCGATGGGGACATAGGCAGTGATCAACAATGTGATGTATGAATAAGAAGATGAGGGGGTTTATTTGTATAGCACAGTTGTAATGGGCTGGTGCTAAGTGAATTGGGTGCATCTCTGACTGCCAACCCCCCACCCAGAAATTGATTAAGTAGAAGAAAATTGGATGGGCAGTTGAAATGGCAAAAATGACATGAACATGGTTTGAGCAGAGAGGGTGAAATGTGATGGTTAATTAATGGTTCAGAGGGTTTTGTTTTATGGCAGGAAGGTATTTGGGACGATATTTGAGTAATTAGTGTATTAGTGATATTTAGAGTAATTTGGCCTCATTGGCCTGGACTGGACCATTCTGATAAAGCATGTGTGAATCCCATTGTGCGTCAGAGCAGACAGAGGAGCAGACTGCAGAAGCTTTGTCCATTTGCAAATACTTGTTCTTATCATGTACTTTATACTTTCATTAAACCACACAAAATGGCAAGGCAAGGCAAGTTTATTTATATAGCACAATTCATACACAAGGCAATTCAAAGTGCTGAACAAAATAAGAAAGTTAATAATCACAGAACATTAAAAAGAAAGATAAAAATATAAAATCCCTCAGTTGTATGCACAGCCAAACAGAACTGTCTTTAACCTGGTTTTAAACATTGTCAGCGAGGAGGCCTGTCTCACATCTTCAGGAAGATTTTAGCAGCATGAATCTGAAAAGCTGCCTCCCCATGTTTAGTTCTTACTCTGGGCACTAACAGGAGTCCAGTCCCTGTGCTCCTCAGAGTCCGGGCTGGTTCATATGGGACTAACATGTCACTAATATATTTTGGTGCGAGGCCATGGAGAGACTTGTACACAAGTAGAGCTGTTTTAAAGTCTTTTCTCTGAGCCACAGGAAGCCAGTGCAGAGACCTGAGAACTGGACTAATGTGGTCGTACTTCCTGGTTCTAGTCAGGACTCGAGCTGCTGCATTTTGAATGTACTGCAGCTGTTTTACAGCCTGTTTGGACAGCCCTGTGAGCAGGCCATTGCAGTAGTCTAACCTACTGGAGACAAATGCATGGATAAGAATCTCCAAGTCTGCTTTAGACACTATGTTTATGATCCTGGCAATGTTTTTTAGATGGTAAAAATCTGATTTGAGGTGGCTATTAAAATTTAAGTCTGAGTCCAGTATTACCCCTAGATTTCTGACCTTGTTTGAAGGTTTTAGGGAGAGAGACTGTAGGTGACAGATGACACTCTCTCTTTGTTTCTGGGGACCAAAGACAATCATTTCAGTTTTGTCTGTGTTTAGCTGAAGGAAGTTGTTTTGCATCAACTCACAGATCTGTTGGATACAGTGAAGGAGTGAGTCCACTGGTCCATGTTCTCCTGCAGTCAGTGAGACATAGATCTGAGTGTCGTCTGCATAGTTGTGATAGGGCATTTCGTTTCTGCGTATTAACTGACCTAACGGCAGCATGTAGAGATTGAACAGAAGAGGTCCCAGGATCGACCCCTGTGGTACTCCACAGGTCAGGGCCATAAGATCTGAGACACAGTTTCCAATCTCCACAAAAAACTTCCTGTCTTCAAGGTAAGACCTAAACCAACTTAGGGCGACGCCAACCCAGTCCTCTAATCTCTGTAAAAGGATCTCATGGTCGACAGTGTCAAAGGCAGCACTCAGATCTAACTAAGATTGAGACTTGGCTTGCGTCAGTGTTCAGCCGGACATCGTTTGTAACCTTGATAAGAGCAGTCTCAGTGCTGTGGTGGGGTCTAAAGCCGGACTGAAACATGTCAAATGAGTTGTTAATTATAAGAAATCTAGTGAGCTGTAGGTAGACAACTTTTTCAAGGATTTTCCCCATAAATGGCAGATTTGAGATGGGACGATAGTTGTTCAGTACCGTAGCATCCATACTGCTCTTTTTTAGCAGGGGCCTGATGACTGCAGTTTTCAGGGCCTTTGGGAATATTCCAGAATGAAGGGACATGTTGACTATCTGTGTGAGTGAAGGTAACAGACTGCTCAGAACAGACTTCAGAAATCTAGTGGGTAGTACATCCAGGCTGCATGTGGAGGAGCTCAGACTGCAGATTATCTCTTGGACAGTTTGACCATTTACAGGTGCAAAGTTCATCTACAGTAGAACACGATGCATTCTCAAAGTTTATCATTCCCATAAATAGATCACTCGTATTTTCATTTATGTGTCTTCTTCAAACATTTGCAGAGTCCACTGGTGGTTTGATAGTGAAACACATGTAAAAAAAAACACAGAAATGATCCGAAAAAGCAACAGCGACCACGTTTACAATTGAAATATTCACCCCCTTTGTAACTAACAGGTCTAGAGTGTGCCCTCTGCTGTGGGTGGGGCCACTCACGTGCTGAGTGAGACCGAAGGATTCAAGTAGAGAACTCAGCTCATTTGCATTTCTGTCATCAACATTATCCACATGAATTTTAAAATCACCTGTAATAACCAAACAATCAAAGTCTGTGCACACAACTGAAAGCAACTTGGTAAAATTATCAATAAAACTGTGACATGACTGCGGTGGCTTGTATAGGACAACGAAGAGAATTGGAGGAGATTGTTTTTGTTGTATTTTAAAAGACACACATTCAAATGACGAAAACTTCCCAAGAGACATTCTATGGGAGACAAAGTGGTCTCTGAAAATGGCAGCTAAGCCTCCTCCTTTTTTGTTTTCCCGTATTTCCGATTCAAATTTGAAATTTGGTGGTGATGCTTCTATTAAAACTGCATTTCCTGAATTTTGGTCAAGCCATGTTTCAGCCATGAACATAAGATCAAGATTATGAGAACAAATAAAATTATTGATTAAAAAGACTTGTTACAAAGAGATCTGACATAAAGTGTAGCAAGTTTCAAAGTTTCAGTATCAGCGGTTGTGGTCGGCTGATTCTAACACAGAACAAGAATTAGATTTTCCAGATTAGACTGATTAACTCCAGATGTCTTTCTGTAATGTATTCTTTGTGTTATCACTAAGGGAATGCCACAGGTGGCTTCACGGCAGGGCCCCAGCCGGGTCTCTCCTCTAACTAGACTGCCAATGGCTGCGAAGCAGAGACCCTGTGCATCCTAGTGTTTAGAGATAAGAGTGGAAGGGGAAGGCGGGGGAGGAGGATGGAGAGGTGGGTGGCTTTTGGGTGTTGAACGAGGGGGAGGATCCATGGCAACTCTGTTTGAGGAAATTGAGGAAATGTCCACAACACAGTTCATACACAAGACATCTCAAAGTGCTGAACAAAACAAGATAGAAACAACCACGCAAGGCATAACATCATAAAAAATCACAGGAATCAAAGGAGTGAAGATCAGTCCTTCAGTTGTTGCAGATGGGAAGCATCTCCCACCACCAGGTCCGGACCCTCACAGGACCCAGAGGAGAGAGGAGGCTCCAGACCCCCACAGGACCTAGAGGAGGCTCCAGATCTCCTCTGGTCCAAGAGCCAGACCCTCAGAGGATTGAGGAGGCTCCAGACCCCCACAGGACCCAGAGGAGAGAGGAGGCTCCAGACCCCCACCAGGTCCAAGAGCCAGACTCCCGAAGCCAAAAAGCTGGAAAGAAGCCTCATGAACAAATCCATGAAGACCAAAGTTACCATCAGAAATATGTCAGGATCTTATTGCTCAACATTAGACCCTAAATAGTATATTATAAAAGTGATCTTCAGGACAAAAACAGCCCTGAACCCCAGAGATCTTTGTTACAGTTACAGGACAGTATTCAGCATCCTGGCCTCGGCGTCCTTCAGCTGGTTTCTATTTGCTGTTGGAAGAAGAACAACAATAGTGCCTGGCTCTGGGTGAGAATGAAGGAGCGTTTCGTTTGTGTGACACGGTCCAACATGTGTCATCACTGGAGGCTGCAGACTCCTTCAAAATATGACACATTTTATCCACATTTTTCCTTATTTGCATCGATATAACGGTGACTGAGCGGGTAGTGTTGAGGACGCGCAGACAAAACGTCATTTTCATTTCATTTTATTGATGAATTTGAGCAGAAATCAGTGGTGGGCCGTGCATTTTGCACCAAGGCCTTCAGTAGTGCTCATCTGAATTAATCTATCTCTCGATAACTACTTCATGGCTATTTTACCAAGTAGATCCGACCGTGCAATCTGATGAAGACGTTAAGAGCATTATCAAATGATCTTGACATCAGCACATCACAAAAAAATATCACTCCGTCTACTGTGCCTGAGTCTGTGTGGTTACCATGGCAACAATACACGCTTCCTCTATCTGAAGCTAGCAAAGAACGTCAAAACACAATCCTCCAACAGCCAGAGCCACTGTTACTCAATCAGCACGTCTTATTGACAGCCACGATTAATTGTTAAATAAATGATCCACACACAATATCGCAGCCCAGTCGGGACCGGACCACCAGCTCAAAGCGTCAGGAGCCTATTTGACTCCTTGTAATGAAATCAGTTCCCAAGAAGAGAGTACAAGTCTCTTTATACTGCAGCTGCAGCTGCATGACACATAAAAAGCATCACTAATCTCATAAAAGTGCAACATAAGAGATAGCCCATCTCCAAAAGGTTCATACACTAATTACTGTATGGATGTGGTTACCTTTCTAGCCTCTGAGTTATCCAAACTTTCTTAACAATGTTATTGATGTCTTTTCTTGAAAATGGCTTTGATAATAAACTTGCAACCAAGTCGATTTCCTCTCCTCTTACAGCCATTGTGGGTAGTAAATCAACACAAATATCATTGATGATATTTGTGTTGATTTATGATATTTGCTTGTTGGTTGCTTGTTCTAGCTTGCGCGCTTTTGGACTATCCAATCAAAGAGTGGGAATACGCTGATGTTACGTAGGTCTGCTAGGAGGCCTTGGTGTCGTCAACTCAAAATCTGATTGGTTAAAGCAACAATCTGATCGACACTTATTTTATGCTACAGGTTCCGCAGAACTGATTCTGAAGGCCTCCAGGCAAATTTCTTTGACCCTAGCAACAAATGGCTGAACTGTGATTGGATGAAGGCTGTATATATGATACATGTTTGGAAGCTGCGCAATCAGTGGGAAAGCAATGAAAGGAGGCGAGTAGACCATTTGGAGTTATTTGTTAAGTAGCTATTAATGGAAAAAAAGAATAATAAATGTAAAAACAATAACTAATAAAAAATGTAAAATCTGTAATTCAGATAATTCTTAGGCCAGCAGAGAAGGCCTTGCAGGCCCTGACAGCCCACCACTGGCAGAAATAGTTGCATTCTTAAGCTTTAGGCTGCAGCATAGAATGATGAATAATTCTGCAGCAAGAGTCCTGAGTAGAACCAGAAAGTACCATCACAATAGTCCTGTTCTCAAGTCTCTGCTTCCTGTGGCTCAGAGACTGTAAAACAGCTATATTTGTTACAAGTCTCTCCATGGCCTCAAAGTACATCTGTGACATGTTAGAGCACAGGGACTGTGAGGAGCACAGGGACTGGCCTACTGCTGGGACTCTGAGGAGCACAGGGATCTGCCTCCTGCTGGGACTCTGAGGAGCACAGGGACTGGCCTCCTGACCATGTCCAACACTTTTGTTTAGCTGCAACAACTAAAGGATTTTATCTTTACTCTTTTTAATGTTCTGTGATTTTTTATGATTTTAATTCTAATGCCTTGTGTGATTGTCTTGTTTTGTTCACTACTTTGAATTGCCTTATGTGTGAACTGTGCTATACCAATAAACCCTCCTTGCTTTGCTTTGAAGGTCCTTAGACAAAGAGTGAAAAGAAGCGAGTGCTGCTCAGTTACATGTTTGAGGACACTCGTAATGGTCTGTTATCTTATCAGCTGTAGATAAGAGACACCAGGTGAAGGTTCTGCTGTTCCATCTCCCTCAGGTCGCCTTGACAAAAATACAAGACATGGATTTAAGAGGGGCACATGGACCATCAACCGAGATGAGAGGGGCCTTGACCTTGCCTCACTCTTGGGACCAGTGGGGGCAGGTCCCAGCTCCAAAAGGTTCATGAGCCCGTGCGCTGACATGCTTGCAATACCCCTCCGGGCCTGTGTGCAGCTACAGAAACATCTCACAGTACATTTGTAAAAAAGTCTCAATGTGTCCGCACTGCAAAAAATGGTCAATTATGAGGTGATAAATGCTTGAATCAAGTGTATTTAATCTTAATTTCAGTTAATTGTGACAAGATTCTCCAATTGGATGAAGCCATTTAGTCTTATTTCAAGAACTTTATTTTCTTATTCCAAGGGAGACATTTCTAGTATCTTTTTTTGCTTTGTCCTGTTGAAAAATCTTGTTTTAAGGCTCAGTCGGAATATGCTTAAATTAAGATTTTTGACTTATTTTTCTTCACGTTTTGCAGTGTGGGTTTGATGTATAATATTGGAACTGCAGCATCCTATGAGAAAACATTATGTATTTTTCCCTGTGAGTCACTGTTGAGGGTTCCACTTCAAATCTGATCCAAAGATGTGACAGAAGATGGATTGAAACTGTTTTGAAAGGCGCCTAAGAAATGAAATATGTTACTATCATTTTTATTATTATACTTTGTTTTTGTTTGGATATAAAAAAGTGTGTAGGGACCAAGACTCTCAAACATATTCAACTCTCACTAAACTGAACCTGAAAAATTGATCTTTCGTCCGATGCTTTTAAGTTTTTTCTCTGCTTTGTTTTATTCTCTGCTTGTTCTCCTCATTAAACTTTACGACCTCCTTTCACCTCCTTGTTATCTCAGTGACACGAGGCCAACCAACTCTGCACAAACTCACCTCTCTCCTCTGACGCGCCAACGTCAGTGCAAGCGACCAGCAGGAGAAGAGTAGTGTAGAGTAGAGTAGACTAGTGTACAGTAGATTAGTGTAGAGAAGAGTAGTGTAGAGAATTGTAGAGTAGAGTAGACTAGTGTAGAGTAGAGTAGAGTAGAGTAGACTAGTGTAGAGTAGAGTAGAGTAGTGTAGAGAATTGTAGAGTAGAGTAGAATAGAGTAGAGTAGAGTAGAGTAGAGTAGAATAGAGTAGACTAGTGTAGAGTAGTGCAAAGTAGAGTAGAGTAGTGTAGAATAGAGTAGAGTAGAGAAGAGTAGACTAGTGTAGAGTAGAGTAGAGTAGACTAGTGTAGAGTAGAGTAGTGTAGAGAAGAGTAGTGTAGAGAATTGTAGAGAAGCGCAGAGTAGAGTAGAGTAGAGTAGAGTAGAGTAGACTAGAGTAGAGTAGTGTAGAGTAGAGTAGAGTAGAGTAGAATAGAGTAGACTAGTGTAGAGTAGTGCAAAGTAGAGTAGAGTAGTGTAGAATAGAGTAGACTAGTGTAGAGTAGTGCAAAGTAGAGTAGAGTAGTGTAGAGAATTGTAGAGAAGCACAGAGTAGAGTAGAGTAGAGTAGACAAGAGTAGAGTAGTGTAGAGTAGAGTAGAGTAGAATAGAGTAGACTAGTGTAGAGTAGTGCAAAGTAGAGTAGAGTAGTGTAGAATAGAGTAGACTAGTGTAGAGTAGTGCAAAGTAGAGTAGAGTAGTGTAGAATAGAGTAGAGTAGAGAAGAGTAGACTAGTGTAGAGTAGTGTAGAATAGAGCAGAGTAGAGTAGACTAGTGTAGAGTAGTGTAGAGTAGTGTAGAGTAGTGTCGAGTAGACTAGTGTAGAGTAGAGTAGTGTAGTGTAGAATAGAGTAGACTAGTGTAGAGTAGTGTAGAGCAGAGCAAAGTAGAGTAGTGTATAGTAGGGTAGAGTAGTGCAAAGTACAGTATAGTAGTGTAGTGTAGAGTAGAGTAGTGTATAATAGAGTAGAGTAGTGTAGACTAGAGTAGACTAGTGTAGAGAAGAGTAGAGTAGAGTAGACTAGACTAGTGTAGAGTAGTGTAGAGTAGAGTAGAGTAAAGTAGAGTAGACTAGAGTAGAGTAAAGTAGAGTAGACTAGAGTAGAGTAGAGTAGAGTAAAGTAGAGTAGACTAGAGTAGAGTAAAGTAGAGTAAAGTAGAGTAGAGTAAAGTAGAGTAGACTAGAGTAAAGTAAAGTAGAGTAAACTGAGTTAGTATCAATACAGACGAATAATTGAATAATATGAGACATATTTAGTATTTAGTGATTATAGAAAAACAGAGCAGACAGAAACATGTTCCGTCGTCTTTAACTTAATTAAAACAACTCACAAAGAAACAGCAAGAACTAAATTCTCTTTTTATTCTTGATGTAAAACAACAAAACCATAGCATTTAAAGCAGTTTGTACAAAGACGTTCATAAAATTTGGTGAAACATGATTCAGTCAACACTGGTTTGAGACGAATTTGGCCGAGAGCACCACATACAACACACACACACACAGTAACGTCTACACAAATGCAGAAAACACACAATATTAACAATAGGTCTTAGTGGTAAAGTATTCCTCATGCAGCCTCTCTCCGTCAGACAGAGAGATCAAATATGACGTCAAAACTCCTGGAATCAAGTGGGTTTTTATTTTGATCTTACCTTAAAACAAGATTCTCCAAAGGGACAAAGTCTTCCAGAACTGTTGCGTTATTTTCTTGATACATTTCTTGTATCTTTTTTTAACAATTTTTTTTTGAGCTTTTGAGAAAACATAACAAATAAATGTTATCACTTGTTTCACATTTGCAAAAAAAAATCATAATTCAAAAACATAGCAAGGAAACAGTTATAATGCAAAGAAAAGATTACATCCATACATTTTCTTCCCCTTAATCCACTCCTGGGTCAGGGGGGCACTCAATTCCCAGAGCACCAGCCCCTCATTGATCTTCCTGCAGGTGATGAGTCGACAGGAGTCCCGATCTTCCAGCGGGGGATTCAGGCAAAGTGGGATTTTTAAGTGTCTTGGCCAAGGACACAACGCCAGCAGACATCAGTGGGAGTTATGCTGTAGTTCGCTATAGCAGGCTCGAACCCACAACCTTCAGGTTCAAAGTCCAATGCTCTACCAACTCAGCCACTGTCACGCCAGAATTTTTTTTAATATAAAAAATAAAAATATGATAATATTATATAGATATTAAAAAAAGAAAACAGAGAAAAAAATGAACATTGAAAAAAAAATATATATATATGTATAACAATAAAATGTATATACAAAAATCTTGCATCTTTTTAAAACACAATATTTTTAGTTTTTGCCCCTTTGGTAAATCTTGTTTCCAGGCTCAGTCAGAATGTGCTCAGATGAAGAAACATTTTGCCAAATTTCAGTAATTTTTGACTTATTTTTCACCACTTGTTTGCAGTGCACTGTCACACTGTCCATCACTGCTGCTGTAGAACGGCGGAAGAAAAAATAGTGAAATAAATGTTATCACTTGTTTTACATTTGCAACTGCTCAAAAATACTGAGTTTTAAAGCAGACATTTTGTAGTTTGCTGGTTAAATGAAATCATCACACATTTGTTGTCTCCCTGTGATATCTGGGACCTAATTACTTTGTGAATGAGGCCAAAAATATCAACAAAAGCAGACATTTTGCATAGAAAATTGATCTATCGAGTCACATGACCATAACGACATCATACCATGAAGAGTACATGTGTGTGGAGGACAGATTTAATGGAACCAAAGTTGTAATTTCCTGATTTTCCCCCACAAAGTCAAACAAAGGAGCTCCGTCAATCTGTCAGAAAAGTCCATCCTGACGGTTTTACAATATACGGTGACTGTCCCGTCCCTATAGCAGGCAGAAGCATAATAAAGTCCTGTAATTAGTCATGGATCCACTGTGGTCCCAGGAGCGGCGCAGGAAGCAGCAGTGAGAGGCGTAGATCTGGATAAACGGTGGGTGCTCAGCCGGGAGCACCGAGAGTCAGTCTGTGTTCAGATTCACGCCTTGGGTTTGTTACGTCTGGCTCTCGCTCTCCGCCGCGCTCCCACTGTGGATGAGCGACAAGACATTAGAAAAACAAGACTCAGCTGATTTGGCTCATCCTCGTCTGGTGTCTTCATCCAAAAGCCTCTGAAGTCAACAAGATGCAGTACGATTTTTAACGGCCGGTTGTGTCAAACAGGGTGTAAGTAAGTAAGTAAGAAATCTATATTTATATAGAGCCTTTCACAGACCAGACTCACAAAGCACTTCACAATTATTGTGGGCATTTGTCTCTCACTCCACACAGAGATGGGAGCAATGTCACCTTTAGGAGGGACATTCCAGACCTATTGTACATGTTTTTAGTGGTAGAACATGCAAACTCCACATTGAAAGGCCCCGTTCTGACCGTGTCAAAATTAATTCAAATTCCTGCCACTAGTTGGCAAACATCACCGACTCAAAATTATGTCATGCCTCTATACAAAATATGCACGCAAGTGGTCTCTGGAGGTCAGCAGGTGTGTTAGCTTTGAGGAGAACAAGACGTCGGAACTAGCTTCAGGCGCCACTTCCATAGCCTGTCCTCCGGCCCTTTATAAAGTCACTTTACTGCTGTCACCTTATTGCACTGCTTACTGCATATAGTGTGCACCATATGCACTTGTATATTGTATATAGTAATTGTAATTGTAATAATTTTAATTTCTATACCTTAGAAGTGTTTGCTGATTTTTATTATGCCTTACTCAATTCTTTACCTCTCTTTTCTGACTGTTGCACTGAGCCAAAGCAATTTCCTCGTCTGTGTCTTCCTGTTACTTACATGGCAATACAAGATATTCTGATTCTGATATTTTTTGTATTTGTAAGTCTTTTTCTTGTACTGTATCTCCACCGCACTTTGGTAAAGCTCGGCTGTTTTTTTAAATGTGCTTTACAAATAAATATTGACTTATGGATGTCTGGTGATCCAAAGTACCACGAATAGCAATACAAATCAGTCATTGGTAATGTTTTTCTCTATGTCAATAAACAGTGCTAATGGTGGCCTCTCTTACTCTGAGCTCTCTTGACAGCTGCGTATCTGCCTCCTGCAAAAAAGCACAAATATGGCATGTAAAAAGTGAACGCTGTCAGTGTGGTAGTAAATCATCAAAATCAAAGAAACCTTTAATGATTTTGGTGATGCGTTCTGACTCCTCCTCAATCAAATCCGGATTCCCGTGGATCGTAGTGATTTTTGAAAAGTCTGGGCCTGGAAGAGAAAACTGATTTTAGATGCATTGAAGACAAAATTAATCGTTATTTACCTGTAAAGATATTAGTTTATTGGCATAACAGGTCAAATTCAACATACTAATTTAAGAACAATGAAAAGACATTTGATTTTTGTACTGGTGATATACACTTTGGATTTGGAATACCCCTTGGATATGGAATACCCTTTGGATCTGAGATACCCCTTGGATCTGAGATACCCTTTGGAGACTGATCAGTTATGCAGACCTCTTCCCACCAGATTACAGACCATTTCACGTTCCCAAAAGTTAACCAAAGCTATTTGTATGATCTGTATATATATATGGACAATGCTAACATGCGAGCTCTTGGAAGCCAACAAGGGAAGTGATCAGGGACAAAGTTTTGCTGCTACTTTGGTGGAGCCAAAGTAGCAGCAAAACTTCAAAAGTAACCTCCATCGTAACCGTTTGTGTTGCACTTACCATTTTGGGTTTACAAATGTGTAGTTTAGCACTCTCTATGATCTTTGAGTTTTTGTTTTTATATTATCTTTGTAAATCCATTGCAATTTGAAGCATTGAGCCAACATAAGAATGTAAGCAACTAAAATAAGTTACATTAAAAATACATTAAAAAAGTATTGTGATAAGGAACAAACCAGCACCACTCTTTGGTTGCTATTTTGTTGCTACCCACACATTCCGGATTCCCATCCAATGAGGCTGTTTGAGTTAGCTTTAGCTCTTGACACTTAGGGTGAAAAGCGCTAAAGTTAGGTTAGTCCATTCCTTCTCTGCTCTATGTCTAGTATCTGTGGGATCAAGAGGTCTTCTTTTTTCACACCTAGGAAAATGTGAAAATAAAAAGCATACCCTCAATGATTATTGGCTCGATGACCAGGCCGGCTCCGTCTCCACCGGGTTCTGGCGGCAGCGGAGAAGTGTGAGAAAAGTGAACATTGACACACACTGGACACTCCTCCTCCGCCACCACCACCGCCACAAACGACCACCAAGACTTACACCAAGACTTGTGTTACATGGACAGGAGTGAGTGATGCTGGGTCCAACAGGCTGCGTTCACAATATGAGGTCGTTAACCCTAACCCTTCTCATATTTATTAGATAGTGTTCCCATAGAGTCATTTCAATGGGGAAGAGCTCTAAGCAAAGTCGCTGCTCCTCCACATTGAGAGGTCTCTGCTGAAGTTGGTGATTTTCTACAATATCTGGAAGTGCGTAGAGAGAAACGTCTGGGAATATTAGCTCTAACTGCTTCCTCAAGACTCCGGCCTCGAATAAAGTGGAAAAAAGTTTTGATGTCAAGAGGTTTTTATTTTTAAAGAAACCTCATCTTTCAGACTTCTACGTTATACCTCGGACTCATTCGATCGTTGTTATTTCACATGAACGCAGCCTGTACGAAGATCATGTTAGTCCACATTTACCCACAGTGAAGACAGACTGGTTACAGCCACCTGCTCCGTAACCACGCAGGGACAGATGAGATTTCCAGTATGGACCATTAGCGATGACCACGACACATGTATAAATGTATGGAATGGACCGACATACGGACATTGGTGCTCCATTGCCACAAGTGCAAATAACATTCAGTAACTTTATATTGTGCTGGAAACGGCAAAAAGTCCTAAGTCGCTCTGAAACAGTTTTTGATGTGTTTTGTAATATTGTTCTTGTTTTTTCTATCTGTCTATCTATCTATCTATCTACATCTATCTACCTACCTACCTATCGGACACATTTAACGCCCATCGATAACCGCGATAGACTCAAACTTTCTCTGTATAGTCCCAGTGGAGCGATAAAACCAAAGTCTAAAACCATCTAAGTCAGAGTTCAGGGAGTCTTTTTTCTTACTGTAAACCACTTCCACTCCTGCATGAGGTCCAGGGCTCAGGGTTGATTTGTGTCTCTCCCCCACAATGCACCAGGGGGACCAGTCCAATTGCACACAGCAGCCATTACGTACACACCAGGCTTTGTTTTAGCCAAAGGATATCGGATACAATGGAAGCACGAAACCAGAAACAACTAAACAAATGACGACACAAAAAAACAGTTTCAAAATACTGCCTTTATCTAATTACCCCCCACCCCCCCACTCCCTATTGTTCGAATCTGTCCGTAGGTTTGGCTGAGAGAAATGTAAGACTACTGTGGGTAGCTTATGGTGGCTGTGTTTCAGATTTAATTTGAATTGAACAAATATTCATAGTTTTTAAACGATCCATGTTATAAGACCAGTTTCTGTCAGCTCTACTCTACTGTGCTGTACTCTACTGTACTGTACTCTACTGGGCTGTACTCTACTGTGGTGTACTCTACTGTACTGTACTCTACTGTACTCTGCTCTTCTCTACTGTACTGTATTGTGCTCTACTGTACTCTACTGTGCTGTACTCTACAACATTCTGCTCTGCTCTACCCTCCTTTACTCTAGTGTACTCTACTCTACCCTACTCTATTCTACTCTACTCTACCCTACTAAATACTACTCTACTCTACTGTGAAAACCTAGTTGTGACTACCATTGATAGCGGGAAACTTCTAGGAAAATGAATACCAAAAGTGTATCCTGGAATATTTCTACTTCATAAAAAAATTGCATCTGAAAAGTTTTGCAGTACAGCTTCACATGAAAGACAATGGAGAGATTATCTACATTAGCTTTCATGCTTAGCTGCATTAACCATAGAGAAACTATAAAGTATCCATGGGCCAAATCCTGATCTAATGTATCCAATAAATATGGAATAAGAATCCAAACCAATGGCGACTTTATACATCTCCACAAAGAGTCAAGAGCCTGGTTTAAAATCTGGCGAACCTGAGGGGAGAGGGAATCTTTGGAACCAGATTTGTTTGGCTGCTGTGGATTATTCTATTTATGCACCAGACCTTCCTTTCCTGCAGGAGGAGCCAGCGGCGACACATCTGTGGTAGAAACCGGCCACACTGCGGATGTTTGAGCAATAAAGTTTGGCCTGTTGAATCTGGTCATTTATCCAGGCACATGAGTCATATAGACATTCTTTTTCCAGCATAACAATTTGCTAAATAATCCGGGTGATCAAGGTCAATAACCTTGGCGTTCATGGCGTATTGTACCTAAACCAATTATCAGTGGATAATGATTTATTTTATTCTAAATTCTAATTCTTTGTTGATTATTAAAAGATATACAAAAAAACTGGCCAATCCTTTAACATTGACCCAGTTTTGGTTCAGTCCAAACATACAATAAATTAAGTAGTTTTGTTCAGAGTTTGTCAGAAAATAATCTCCGAATTAAAATCAAAGTAATCCTTAAATCCAGCCCCGCCTAAAATGAGTTTGAAATCCCTGAGTTCATTAAGAAAAGAAAAACAATCCTGATTCCAAGCAATTTTAGTTACGAAGTATGAACTCATAATGGTCTGGCAGGAAGCACCAAAGAAAACCATATGTCTGAAAGTATTGAATGCAAAACCAATGGAAAGATCACACATGAAACTGATTCAAGCAATTTGAGTTAGTTTAGTTTTACCATGAGCCACATTTATGATATTAGATGATAGTATTAGACCAGACTGACCTGTGTTCTTTTGTGTTTCAACTCCTGTGTGTGAAATAGAAAGGAGAAAAGTCAACAAACATAACCATGAACGATCCATAATGATTCCAGCACCATGTGACCTACCCTCAATCACCCTGGTCACTTTGGTTATAGAGGGTGCGACGACTCGGGTGACTTTGGTGACCACCGGCTCGCCCTCCACCACCACTCTAGTCACACTGGGTTCTGGGAATATAGAGGTAAAAATGGTAAAAATTGAGACCTTGGCTAAAACAAAAGAAAAACAATTCACTTTGATCCTGACCTGAAAGAGTCTTCTCAAACTTTTCGATCTCCTCTGTGTGAAGAAACAAATACATGTTTATTCGGCAAAAAAAAGATAAGGACAGGGTTAGACTTTGGGATTTCATATGATGTTTAGGAGAAGAGAAAACTCAAACAAAACTATTGCTGCACTTATTTTTATATAGCCCTAAATCCCAACACAAGTTTTTGCGGAGGACATTATAAAGTTGTCGAGTTGCAAATACAAATCAGAAAATCAAAGACAAAAACACATAGAGCCATTGGTCCATAAGCGGCAGAGACCAATGTCCATAAGCGTCAATAATTATCTATAAATGTTGTTGACGAAAGCTGTGAGAGTGTGTGTACAGCAAAACTTAAATAAAGATAACTTCCTATGCCATGGAAAACATACACTTTCTTCTTTGCCGAGTCATGGACACTGCAGTTTGAGCATGCTTTCCATAAGCACCTTCTTCAGCTCATCTGGGGGAATCCTGAGGTGTTCCCAGGCCAGACCAGGCCAGTGTGACCTGGGTCTTCTCCTTAGTCTCCTTCTGGTGGAACATGCCTGGACCATCACTCAACAAGGCGTCCAGGAGGCAACTGGAACAAGACTGAGCCACCTCAACTGGCTCCTCTAGATGTGGAGAAGCAGCGGCTCTACTCGAGCTCCTTTCACGTGACTGAGCTCCTCTCCCTATCTCTAAAGGAGCCCTCAGCCACTCTGCAGAGGGAACTCATGTGGACCATTTGTATCTGCGATCTCGTCCTTTCAGTCATTACCCAAAGCTTAAGCCTTTCACCTCAGTTTCCTCTTCATCCCAAACCCTCACCCTGGGGCCACGTCATGGGTTGGGTGGGTTGCCTCCTGTGGCCCACCCCGCAGACGGTTCCATGGGGGTTGAGTGCAGAAAGGACTGAACAGTGGTCGAAGGCAGGGGACTCAACCCCAACCACACATACCTCAATTTGTGATAATTAACTTGGACATTATTGAGCCCAGTCCAGAACTGATGTCGTCTTTGTGTTAGTCCTATTTTTCTCTGGGGTCCACCATCTTCTCGTCACCATCTCAAATCTTGGATCTATAGTCTGTCCGTCCGTGGGAGAAGATTCGTCTCTCAAGGTGGGTTTACCTGAGGTTTCTTACCTTTTCCTTTTGGGTTTTTTAGTCATTCCTTGGTGATGCATGAGGGTCTGAGGACCTTGGACATTGGTAAATCCACTCCCTATGAAGCAATGGCTCTTATATGTTTGTTATCATTGCATTTCCTCTATTCAAACCTAATGATTATCTAATTATCTGTGTTGGCGAAGCAGCAACAAGTCCTCCGTGACTACAACTGTTGTGATTTAGGGCTATACAAAAATAAATCAAATTGAATCCGTCAAAATATGTTTGCCTTGATCAGAATTATCCATAGTTACAAACAGATAAACCTAGTTCTAGCCGTTAACTCATCTCCATTATGATATGGATCATTCGCAACATTCCGTTTCAACAGTGGTTTAACCTTTAAAGTGATTGTCTGGAGTTTGTCAGAAAGAGAGACAGAGAGGTACTTGATTTGAAAAAAACGACGCAAGCTCCCTCCCCCTTCTTTTCTGATTGGTCTACACCTATGTTTCCGTAACACTTTGAAATGTTAATCAGAGAACACATTATACATATACATGATTAATACACATGCACGGAGGTTTTCAGAATTATTTGTGAACGTTTTAATGAAAAAAATAATGTTTTTATGCACAAAAAAAGCGATCGCGGCAAACCAGGAAGTGCTATTATTATGAATTGCACATTATAGGACACATCTGCAGAGGATCTGATTATGGATATAGGTTCAGTATGTACATAAGTACCTCAGCGCGGATGTTCAGAATTCTTTGTTTAGTTTTCATGTTGTTCCAGAGCCTAATAGAGGCTTGATTCGGAGGCTCCGCGAAAACAAACAACTGCGCATGCGCGCAGCTGCGAGCATCAGCGCCGATGATTGACAGCCCTTGGCATGACTCGATTGGTTAACCTCGACGGCACCGTGGATTCTGAGCTATAGCTAAGAGCAGGGAAGGCGGGACTTGCCCGTAATATTAGAATTAATAAAATGACTTATTTTATATCAACATTTAAGGCCAGGAGGTCAATTTAGCACATTTCCTAAAATTTGTAATTAATTTAGAGTTACAGACTATCACTTTAACAGAAACATTTCTCACTGCACCTTCTTTGGCCTTTTCCTTGTAAATGTCATGTTTTTACAAGACTGAACACATCCGATATTCACAGTATAAACACGCGGTTAATCTTTCAAAGCTGTATTTCTTCCCTTCTTTCTAAAGTCGTGCTTGTGTGACGGATAATCCACAGCGAATCTATTTTAGCCTCACAGCTGCTGATGCCGACCTCCCCCATACGCATTAGAAAGAGCAGACATAAATCCATAGTCACCTGCAATAGTCTTCTGGATCTCCTCTACATGAAACAAAAAGGAGGTTATTAAAGGGCCGGTACCTGATGGTGTTCCTGTCACGGTTTGGTCTTTTCGCTGATTTATTTTGAGTGAAAAAGTTGGAGATCTAGACAGACTTTATAGTTCATTCATTTTTATAGGATATTGAAAGTAAGATGCCGCTGCTTCTATATATTTGTATTGTAGTGGGAAGTATTCTGTCGTTTTAGTTCGAAAAGCAATAAAACATTGTATTTTAAGTTATGTGTTTCTTTGAGCACCGACTTCTGCTGCAAATTGTTTAAAGGTGAAACGATTTGGCCATTAAGCATTAAAATGGGACTATTTACTTAGCCTTTATGAAATTTAAAATGTAGGAGTAGATTTTTTAGAAATTGGAAAATGACCAGCTGCAAACACATGGTGTGATCGTAAAGTACGACATTTCACCTGAGAAATAAGTAAAACTAGTTTATGGGCAATACTTTGGTTTTTAAAAGAAGAAATCTGCTTTGAGTGTGATGTCATAGAGGTACAATGACAACACACTACTACAGGACTTAAACAGAAGGGGCGGAGTTACATATTTATGCCAGAAGTCCCTGACATTAGCGTGGATAGATCTAAAAACAACTCCCGGTTACAAATCAGGTACAGGCCCCTTAGGACACCCTGCTGATGCACACAAGGACAAAATATCTGAACACTCACCTGTAAGAGTTTTCTGTATGTCCCCTTTAAAGAGAGAAAGAATGAACACATTATCATTTAGACCAATGGAAGAACGTCATATATAAACTTCATGAAAGTTCTAACACCAACATTTTCATTTTAACAATACATTTTAGCTGGTTAATTTTACTTTTGGGGTCACAAATAACACATAGTCTTTGGCGAAACTGAAATGTGAAAACTGTTTGGAGGTATAGACAGACTTTAGAGTTTGTTTTTTGGACGGTTGAAAGTATGTATTATTATCTGATTATAACACATTTTAGTTTTTGTGTGAACGTGAAAAATACTTTGTCATGTCTGTTTTTATTTTTTATTTTTTTTATTTTTTTATTTGGTGTCTTTTTTTTGTCCCGTTTGTCCTTGCTTTGTTTTTTTCTGTTGTTTCTTGATTTTTTTATTGTCCTTAAATAAATAAAAAACAAATAAAAAAACAATAACTAAATGGGATATTACATAATGGGGCCTGGGTAAGGGTGAAAAGTGTGGTAGACTTGCCTCCAATGACTCTGGTAACCGTGGTGAAGCTGGGGTCCCCTTCGATCCGACGGGTCACGTGGATCGGATCAGTCTCGACACGGACCTCAGTGACCATTGGCTCCGTCTCGATGACCCTCGGTTGAATCCCTACCCTGGTGATGGTCGGCTCTACTTCAATCACCCTCGTTACCGTGGTGATGGACGGCTCTCCCTCGATCACCCTCGTTACCTTGGTGATGGACGGCTCTCCTTCAATCACCCTCGTTACCTTGGTGATGGACGGCTCTCCTTCAATCACCCTCGTTACCTTGGTGATGGAAGGTTCTCCCTCGATCACTCTTATCACTTTGGTCATGTCCGGTTCTGGAGAGAGCAGAGGTGGGAGAGGTTCACGAATTACAACTACTACTACTACTACTACTACTACTACTACTACTACTACTACTATCACTTGCACTACCACTGCTGCTGCTACTACTTTTGAATGTGCTTTTGAACTTTTGAATGCACTGGAAACGGCAGCAAGTCCTTAATATGTCTTTATAGAAAAAATATAATAAAGCATCCAGAAATTCACTCTGAACCAGAGCAGACATCAACCGGAGGATGGGAAGCAGCTCATCACCAGAGGCTACTCCACCTCTGCTGCTGTGACCTGAAGTGCTGCTGCATTTTCTTACTATTGATAGTCGCTAACAATGGAATGAAGTATTTATTTGTTTGTATGGATGGATTTGCTGCTGGACACCTGAATTTCTCCTCATTTTTCTATATGTTTATCTATCTGTCTGTCTATCTGTTATCTATCTATCTATCTATCTGTCTATCTACTACGACTACTCCAGGTTGATCTCCTGATGATCCAATTCCTCTCTTGGTGTAGATGGAAAAACTAAATGGGTGATAAAACACAGCCCTGAGGGTCTCCTGTGTTCAGGCCCACGAGTGTTACAACCACATGCTGATGTGTATCTGGCACTCTTTCGTCCTCATTCAAGTTATTGGGTAATTGCCTTTTTTGGAGAACTACTGTATACTTGTACATTTTTAGCCAAGTAATTGTCATCCGTCAATTAGTTTTGCACAAAGACTCCAGAAAGTGAACAATTTTAGAATTTAATTTTCAGCCTGACCTGCGATAGTCATCTGGATCTCCTCAACAAGAAACATGAGAACAATTATCTCATTCTCTTATATATAAATACAGTCCTGGCAATTTAGGAAATCTTGAAGTCATGTGTTTGGCCAATCTGCTTCTTGGGCCTGGATCAGCTTTTGTATTTCAGACTGGTGCGGTACAGTTGTTATGGCCCATCATCCTGGTTGACAGTCTGCTGGGCGCCTTTCCAGATTCATATTTTCTCCCTGTCCAACTAGACTTGTGGGAAAGTGTATGGCATTGATTCAGTCCATGAGAAGGTTCTCGCTCCTGCTGTGGTCTGCGATACAGGACTTAAGCTTTTCTTGTTGGGCTTGAAGGGTGTGTGTTTTTGTTGTTGTGTTGTTTGCTGTATAGGAGCACTGTACATTTATAACACTAAATTTGTCTGAATACCTACAGAATGTATCTCCCTTTGCCTGAAGCTCCCACTGAAAGATCTCAGCTCCTGTGGACTCACCAGCTGCAGGAGGATCAGTGAGGGGCTGGTGCTAAGTGTACTGGGTGCAGCTCTGACTGCCACCCCCCCGACCCAGAAATGGATTAAGGGGAAGAAAATGGATGGATGGATGGACCTACAGAATGTACCTAATTTAAAGGTCTATTACACTTTTCGTCGTTTCTATGCTTTAAACATCATTTACAGTGCTATTTGGCCTTCATATACATATCCAAAGTCGTTTATTTTCTAATTCCCTGAAGCTTTAGTTAGAGAGCAATCTTTCTCTTTCATTCTCAAGAGGCAGCAAAACAAGCCGTAGAAGCCCGCCCCCAGGAGTTGATTGACAGTTGAGAAAACTCCCTAGTCCTGCGTCTACCAGTCTGTGTTCGCTTCACATCAGCTGTTTTTCTGCTATTGACGCTGACCGAAAGTGTTAGCATCATGTCAACTTGGAGTTTTTGGGTGTAAACATGTGACAACACTATTTGGCCCGAAGACAAAGAATGGGGCGAATGTGGCTGGACTTTATTCATAATATCCATGACAAATTTGTTCCCCAGTGAGGTGGACTCACAGGGAAAGGAGCAGAGAGTTTTCAATGTTGTATGGTGCATCACTCAAATTATTATCACACATGTGCTCAAGAAGGACCGTGAAAGGTGAAGAAGAGCGAGATACAGGACCTTATGTAGACTGCATCTATCTCCAAGTGTTTTAGATCAGCTGATCTGAAAAGTCTGTGTAGGAGCACTGTATACAGCACTAGAATATCTGAAAATCTACTAAACTTACCTAACTTTAAAATGTAATGCATGAGGCACAAAGCTAAAAGCCATGAATAAACAATGCTTCTACACACTCCTCTATGAGCTTGGCTTTTGATTCCAGTACTTTCCCAGTGAAGGACTTTTAGTCACAAACAAAAACTTGCAAAATGGCAACAACTACACTTCCAAAAATGATGAAAAATGGGTAAAAAATGGCTCAAATTTGGCAAAATGTGTCTTAATCTGTAGCTTGACCACCAGCCTTAACAAGTTTTACCAATGGGACAAAGCAAAAGGATCTTGTTTTAAAACGATACAGAAATGTCTCCCTTGGAATGAGAAAATAATGCAACAGTTTTTGAAATAAGACTAAATGGCTTTGTCCCATTGGTCAATCGTAATGTGCTCAAATTAAAATAAAAAACACTAAATTCAAGCAATTATGATTTCACATTTTATCATTTTTTGCAGTGTAGTCCGTAGTCCATTTGGTTTTGGTTTCAAAAAGTAATTATATAAAGACTTTAGTTGTGCTTTATTGTCGTGAGAGACTGTCTTTGTTAATTGCGCAGGAGTCTGTAGTTAATCGGATTGAGTTAGTGGCAACATCAGAATCCAGAGGCAGCAGCAGTGAGCTCATTGTGGTCCCGCCCTTTGGAATACTGTCATCTGACTCAAAGTACTTTTCTTTTCTCTTTGGCTTCTGGGAGACTGCTGTGAATAATCAGCCTCCTAGTGTGCCCGATTTCAACCTTGTTAGCTTGAAATATTATAGTTTTTGTGGTTGCCAGATTCAAACTCCTCCAACTTTCTTTGATGATTACTCTCAAAATGTACAACTGTGTGTTAAAGCTGGGGTGTGTAATTTTTGAGCCAGAAACATTTTAGCTGTGTAATCAAATGAATAGGTAGCTAGCATAACAGTGTGTGTCTATCACTAGTTAGAAAACAGGACTGGTATAAACAGAATTACATGGAGGGGAGAGAGGGATGTAGGATCAGAGAGTGTTTGGACCTGTATATACTGTATGTGTTGTTTTGTTTTGTCCTATACCATATCTGTGTTTTTTGACATGTGTATGTATGTGTGTATGTATGTATGGAAGCCCGTTTCCGCCATGTAAAAAAAAAAAATAGCCTACAGAAAGTCAAAATTACGACTTTAAAAGTCAAAATTTTGACTTTAAAAGTCAAAATTACGAGTTTTCAACTGCGCATGTGCAGTTGAAAACTCGTATGTATTGTTGTCTGGAACGGTCTCTGGTCACCCCTATTATAGATCCATGACCATGGGTCATCCTCTACCTGCAGATTATGTGAAGATTTTGCCTACAGACAGTGACCACATCCATGAAGTAGCAGCAATAATGTTGTGGTAGTAATCGCGTTAAAATGCAAACAGTCTCTCCGTTTATGATTAGAATCCGCTTCAGAAGCCTCTATTTAGTTTGTCCTAAACGGACTGTGGAAGATTAATAAAACACATGCGGCTGTTCAAAGTCATTGAGCATCAACTGGTGACATCTGGTCAGTATCACGGCTATCGATGGATGCACCAGAAATGCAGTGAATGATATTGTGACTGACAGAGACCGTTCACGTTACTGGACAGTGAGGGAAGTCCGCAGACAGAGGCAGGAGAACCACAGTCACGGGCACTGACAATATTAAACCTTTTGGAATTGCGATCAGTGCATTGAAAAGCATGCGACGTGTTTGCGTGCACGCGGCCAAAACGTGAGCGCGCTCTGGGGTGAGCTGATGGAGCGAGCGTGAGGGTAAAGTTGTTGGCGTATGAGCAAGAACACAGGAACATTTAGGGAATAATCACCTTGTCTGATTATTTTATTGTGACAAAATAAAGCCCACGACTCTTTAAGCAACAATCCGGAGAAATAACTCCGCAGATAACAGTGAGGGTCTTTGAAAAGGGAGTTAAACCCATTATAGATGCATGAATAAAACCCTGTACTCAACACGTAGAAAGCGCATCATTTTAGCCGTGGAAAGACTCGCTCCGTGTGGACCCCTCTCAGCGCCATCGTCTGGTCAGAGTGGTCTACAGCAGATTGGATTGGAATGTCTCGATGGCTCATTTTCCTTTGATTTATTATAAAAACATATTGCTCACATTATTTGTTACTATGTCGAAATAAGAAGTCGTTTGATTTAAATGTTGTATATATGTAAATTGAATTTAACATAAATAAATAAAAAGACAGCTCCTCCCTGCGTCCTACGACCGCGGTCTGGGGCTTAAACAGGAAAGTTTTACAGAATCAATCAAACAACATTATTTCTGGTTACTTCATGGATGCAGTGGTCACTGTAGGCAATATCTTCACATAATCTGCAGGTGAAGGATGTCCAGAGACCGTTCCAGACAACAACACTCAAAATTACAACTTTTAAAAGTCAAAATTTCGACTTTAAAAGTCAACATTACGAGTTTTCAACTGCGCATGTGCAGTTGAAAACTCGTAATGTTGACTTTTAAAGTCGAAATTTTGACTTTTAAAACTCGTAATTTTGACTTTTAAATTCAAAATGTTGACTTTCTGTATGCTTTTTTTTTTTTTACATGGCGGAAACGGGCTTCCATATGTATGTATTGTAGGCCACACTGACCACAAATAATCTCTTTTGTTGTTTGTGCAGTATGGACATAGATATTAATTTATTACAGATGAAAATATTGGCCAATGGCACCTATGAGTTTGATTCTCTGATCTGTTGTCGGTGAATCGACCAATTAGTAAAGTCCTTCGGGATGACTGCTGTTGTGATTTAGGGCAAAACAAAAATACATTGAATGAACTGAGGCCTAGTATCTGTTGTAGTTTATGGGTTAATTCAAACTCAATGTCATTCTTTTCAAACCACATTCACTTCATCATCAATGCTACGACTGTCTTCCTCCATTTTGGCTCGAGACCTGTAAAATAACTCACCCATGACGCTGGTCAATGCTGAAATGTGTTGCTAATTTCAAAGAGTGAATTTTGAGAAAAGCACCTGGCATAAGTCATTTTTCTGTGCTGTAGAAACATGAAGACTTGCATATGTGCAGCTTGCATCAGAGCGTTTCTCGTCTCTGGCTCCAGTTTCTCTCAAACTTGGCCTTGTCTGATAATGAGAGACAGATCTGCAGCTCATAGACTCTTCACCACACTTTACAGTTTCATAAATAGTATTGATGTTGTTTGTCCCAAAGAAGTTTGGTAAGGTAATATTTTGATCTATTTTGATTTTACATAAAATTACCATTAAAAACTTGTTATTTTATGCAAACACTGGTGGTGATAGTTCCAACTCACATCAGGAACATCCCAACACTGAGAACCTTCACCGTGTTTCTCAAACTGTAGCCCATGAACAGTCAAATCTGCAGTCACAGTGTGGACTAATCACTTCTGCATTTTTGTTAATGTCCTTGTCAACGTCTTTGTTTCATGTTTGTGCAATGCTCTTATGTTTTTATGTTGCTGTTTTTACTAATCTTCTTTTTTATGCTTTTTATGTTTGTATGTTAATTTTAAATAACAGTTGCTCTTTTTGTTTGTTGATGGATGTAGCATCAACCTGCCCTGGGACGACAGATGAAAAAAAATAAAAATATAAGTCCAGGACACTGTGTGTCATTTCTGGACTTTGGCCTGCTGCCCCTTATAAACCAATGGCTCTGTGTGTTTTGTTTGAACTGTTTGATTCTCTGATCTGCGTTGGCGAAATTAGTAACAGCAATTTCGAAAAAGTTTTTAAGTCCTCTGAGATAACTACTGTTGTGATTTAGGGCAAAACAAGACTATATTGAATAGAATTTGTGAGAAAAAGCCCTGTGAGTCACAGTTTGACTCTTTGGGCTGAGAGCTGATTGGCTGAGAGAGGGTGGTCCTCTATTTTTAATCATAACAATATGTTGGCTTTATATAGCACTTTTTCTGGACGCTCAAAGACGCTTCACATGTCGTTATTCATTCACTCCAAACACGGTGGTGACAAACTTCTACAGTAGCCACATCTGCCCTGGGGCACACTGACAGAAGCGAGGCAACCAGTCTGTACCATCGGCCCCTCCGACCACCACCAACCATTCACACACACACCAGACTCGTTCCATTGTGGGTGAAGTGTCTTGCCTAAGGACACGACAATAGTTTGGTACTTTACAGCAGCAGCCGCCTCATTGTGGCACCTGGTGTTCCCAGAGCTCTCCCATCACAGTACTAACCATTCCCTGCCCTGCTTAGCTTCAGAGGTCCGAATCTGGCTTTTACATGCAAGTATGGCCACATTTTCACTGTTTTGAGAGCGAAAGGAACTAGATTCATGGATTTTGTCTCATAGTTACATTTTGGTAGTGGTTTTAAAGTTACCCTGAGTGCCTGAGTGGTTGGCACAACAACATATCTGGTTGAACAAAACTGAATCTTGGACGTTCTCGTTTTCAGCGGGTAATCAGCGTAACAGACCAATCAATTGTGAGGAAGTAAAGCGTGTCTTTCCAATGTCACTCGATACTAAAAGTTTCTGTCTTTGTGTCTTTGTGTAAATCTACCTCTGGACTGACACCAAATTTCAAACTCGGTCCAAGAACTCTGTCCTGGATCAAAACAAAGGTCTAATTATTGAAAATGAGGACTTAAAATCAGACTAACTGTACTCTATTTATAAGAGCAATGGAAAGATAGAAAGCCTTAAGTTTGTGGCTCCAGGTCTGAGGCTAAAACAGTAAAAATGATAATAATAAAAAATGTTTTTACCTGTTTCAATGTAGTGTGTGGTTGTGATCGTCCTTTCTGAAATAGAGAAGGAAATTATTGATCCTGTATTTATCGAGTTCTTAAGCATGAAACAATAATAGTAATAGTACTTTTGCACTTGTATATATAGTATATACTTACTGATGAACGTCAATGGGATTTCCGTGTATGAAAATCCAGCTTGAAACTTCAAATTTAAAAAACAAGATATTATTAAGATATCATTTAATAATGCATAGGCTTATTATTTATGAACACATATATTTGCATGTAGAATAAACTGAACTGACAGATGTTTTTCTTCATTATTACACTGCAAAAATAATAAATCTTAATTGTTGCACATTCTGACTGTGTTAAAAACTAGATTTGTCCCATTGCCAAATCTTGTTTTGAGAAAATTTTTATACATACATTTGATATGATACATTTTTTCCAAATTTGAGCCATTTCTGACTTATTTTCCATCACTTTCTGCAGTGTGTTGTATATATTTGCAGGTGTTTCTTCATGATAGCAGCTTCCATAGAGCTCACCTTGATAGTGATGTACTTGATCAGCTTCTTGAGCAGCAGCAGCAGGTCCTGGCGGCCCACCGGGAGGTCTGCCAACAACACGCTCTGTATCATGACCCAAAACCAAAACTTCTTCCACATGAGAAGCGCCACTCACCGGCGGGATACAGGACGTTCTTCACCACATGCACCACGCCGTTAGTGGCCATCAGGTCACCGTCGGGAACGTCCACCGAGTTCACGTGGATCGAGTTGTTTACCTGCAGAATACAGAAAGTGTACCAAGAAGAAAGTAGAATGATCCGGTCCACATTCCATTCGCCAAAACAGTGAACCTATTTCCTTGCTTTCATCTGGTTGTTACAGTATTGAAAGTCTGGGGTATTCAAGGCAAGGCAAGTTTATTATTTCTAATGCACTGTGATTATTTAGGATTTTATAACCTTTGTGTGATTTTAATGTTTCAATGTTTTCAATTACAATTATGATTTTATTGTCTGCTTTTAATGTCCCATGGGATTCCAACTGTATTTCCTTATGTTTTCTCACATTTTCAGAAAAACTGTACCAGATTTTAGCTGCATAAATGTGAAATGCTGCCTCTCCATGTTTAGTCCTGACTCTGGGTCCAGCATGAGGCCAGTCCCTGTGCTCCTCAGTGTCGCAGCAGGACGCCAGTCCCTGTGCTCCTCAGACTCCCAGCAAGAGGCCAGTCCCTGTGCTCCTCAGAGTCCCAGCAGGAGGCTAGTCCCTGTGCTCCTCATAGTCCGATTACATGACAAACGAAAGATAATCCGTGCTCATAATCACAATCAATAGCCCCGTTTCCACCAGCCCTACTTGGCCCTACTCTACATTGTTGTGTGTCATTATGCTTTTTGGTACCATCCCACACAACAAACCAGAATTGGCGAAGTTCCTTGGTAGCAATGGCTTTCAGCAGCACTCTGACCATTCACTGTCCGTTAGAACACTTTAGTACCAGCTCAGCCTGGATATAACCAGGACCAAGAGGGACTAAAGAAGAACCTGGTACTGGTTACACAGGACCAGAGGAAACACTCCCAATAAGGGCAGAGTATAGACAAGCAGGGCTGGTGGAAACGGGGCTTTTTGAGAAAATACAGTGCCTTGCGAAAGTACCTTTCAACATTTCGCCACATTTCAGGCTTCAAACATAAAGATATAAAATTTAAATTTTTTGTCATGAATCAACAACAAGTGGGACACAATCGTGAAGTGGAACGAAATTTATTGAATAATTTTAACTTTTTTAACAAATAAAAAACAGAAAAGTGGGGCGTGCAATAGTATTCGGCCCCTTTACTTTCAGTGCAGCAAACTCACTCCAGAAGTTCAGTGAGGATCTTTGAATGATCCAATGTTGTCCTAAATGACTGATGATGATAAATAGAATGCACCTGTGTGTAATCAAGTCTCCGTATAAATGCACCTGCTCTTTGATAGTCTCAGGGTTCTGTTTAAAGCACAGAGAGAACCATGAAGACAAAGGAAACACACCAGGCAGGTCCGAGATACTGTTGTGGAAAAGTTTAAAGCCGGATTTGGATACAAAAAGATTTCCCAAGCTTTAAACATCTCAAGGAGCACTGTGCAAGCAATTGATATATTGAAATGGAAGGAGTATCAGACCACTGCAAATCTACCAAGACCCAGCCGTCCCTCCAAACTTTCATCTCAAACAAGGAGAAGACTGATCAGAGATGCAGTCAAGAGGCCCATGATCACTCTGGATGAACTGCAGATAACTACAGCTGAGGTGGGAGAGTCTGTCCATAGGACAACAATCAGTCGTGCACTGCACAAATCTGGCCTTTATGGAAGAGTGGCAAGAAGAAAGCCATTTCTCAAAGATATCCATAAAAAGTCTTGTTTGTAATTCAATTGTATTAGATTTATTTTTGTAACGCCCAAATCATGGCAACAACAGTTTCGAAGGACGTTACACAAAATACATTTTATGTCCAGATATATCTACCAGTCCTGGGTCATCACTGTCCTCAGGCCTTCTGCACCAGCACGGGATAACTCTAAAACCTATTGGGAAAAATATGAGAAACCTTGAGGAGGACCTGTGAAATGTAAAACTTGAGATATTTTGTTATTGCCTATTGCCCAACATTGTTTTTTGTGTGTCAATGATGGACCATGAGTCTGTAATAAAGGCTTATTATTCATTCATTAATACTTTCACATACACATTATACCAACTTCTTCTTAAAGACACATTTGCATTTGTCTTTGTCAACAGAGTGGTAAAATATCTGGAGAGGCTCTTCAAAGGGCCTTTTCAGAGTGGAGCTATGCACAGTACCTCATAGATGTTGTACTTGATGTGCCTCTATTTAAATGTCCAGCCTGCACACCATCAATGTTGGCTGTTGCAGTCGATGGAAATCGGAAATTGTACCGATTCAAGGGCCAATCTTCCTCTGTGTAAGCATTGAAAAAAATACAGCATTAGATGTCATGGTTTGGAACTCTCTGCCCCTATCTGTATATTTTTCTTCTCAGGCAAAGCGGTCTCTATGATGGTGTCTTCCTGGCTAAGGATGAGGATGTGGCTTCATTTGTGGACCAGGTGCATGCTGCAACAAGACATGTATGTTGTCATTATTCTTGCATTCCAATAAAATGTATAGCATGTATACTTCTTATAATGATTATAATAATGACTATTATCTCCAGTATAGTGCAAAGGGAAGATGTGGCTCGAGCCAATGGTCAGCCGCCAGAGAAACATGTAGAAAGAGCTCATCCAAAATTGATGAAGAAGGCATGGAGGTCGCTGTTTGCCGCCATGGCTTTCTTTTAGGGCTCAATATGTTTAGGGGAGAAATATTTGCATATCCCCTCTTTTTACAAAAAGAACTTCCAGATGCCAAGTTCTTCTGTATGGATGTAATTTGCAAATATTGGCCTTATTTGAAAAGGGTGGTCCAGCACTGTCCAGAGTTGGACAACCTTACCAACATGCGACCTTTCCTATCGATTATGCATGCAAAGGCACATTCATGGATGTGTGAGGTAATTTGAATTAAGCCTACATTCAAAACATCTATATTTAAACTAAATGTATTATGGTTTTTTCAGCTTGAGTGGGGTGGTCGCAATCAAGCTGGAGCTGGGGCAACAATCGGAGAGGAAGTGGAGCAGGTCAATAGCTTCTTATCACGTGCAGCTCTTTGTACCAAGTACATGAGCAAAGCAGGTAACATCTTTCCTTTGTTAATACCAAATATCTTTTTTTTAACATTTCATGCATTTCCTTAAGCCCGCACTGATATGCTCACTGTCCATGCCATTGGCTGGAACAAGAGGAAGGCAGAAAATCTTCATAAGTCTCTTGCAAAAAGATACCAAAAAGTTTGAATATTTTTTTCTATTATTAATATGAATAATAATAATGATGATAAAGACAACTATGAATTCTCATAGACATCACTCAGGAAAAAGGAAACTTCTGTGGATCTCAGCAAGCTGGCTCATGAATGTGGTCTAACTGAAGAAACTATAGCCCAATGGGTATCTGACGTCCAGCAGTGGAGTACAGGTAAAATACATTTTCAATGAATATGCTTGTTTCTTCTTTTAGTCTGATGTTTTTCATTATTTCTAACATCTCAAAGAGGCAAGTTCATGCCCCAACAAGCTTCAATCCACCATTGAGGCACTGTATCTCAGCATCAAGCAGAGAAAATATTATTTATATCGCCAGAGCAGTAAGATGGCTATTTGCAAACTAGCTATTCGCTTTGTGTGAAGGTATCCATTGTAAATGAAGATTTTTTTTCTAGCTGGAAACAAAGGCCGTCAGAAACAGAGGAGAAAGATTGCCCAGGAGAAGGTTCAGCTGGAGGAGGCCATTGGAGAGTATAATGGGAAAACTCCTCTTCCCTCTGCAAATGAAGTTCTGGCTGAGGACCACTACTCTTGGCCCTGGGGATGTATGATATAACAAATACACATTCACTTCATGTTTTGTTGTTATGGCTACTCACTTTCTGTTTACAATGTAATTCTTCTTAGGCTCTGGATTAAGTGTCGAAAAGAAGAAGGTCTTTGACCAGGTCATGCTTCGGGACAGATTCCAGGAAGAGGAAATTATCCTTGTTCATGAGATAAAGCAGCATTGGGGTTTTATGAAAAAGGCAGCTGGCTCTCTCCGAGAGCTGCTTAATAATACAGAAGGTAATCTCTTATATTTTGTATGCAACAAATAAATAATAACTATACATATTTGTAATGTAAGGATCGCAAGGCTGTCCAGTGGATGGACATGATGGACTTCAGTCTGTTATTAAGAAAAGGCTAGACCAACTAAAGAAGCAGCAAGATGCTGCAAGAAGTTTGTACAGGAGGGTTTTGGAAGGACAGAGTGCAGAATTTGACGACGATGAGTGGATAAATAGCTCTTCATCTGAAGAGGATGAAGAGCTCGAGGGGGAGGACGAAGAGCTTGAGGGGTAGTAGAAGGTATGTATATTTACTTTTTCTTTTGAGCAATTACACTGAATATATTGAATATTGTAGTAAAACATTAAACACAAGAACAATAACAAAAGTTCAGAAATTACTTAAATAGGGGGCCAAAAAATAAATATTGTTTTATAATTTTCTCTTTTAGGTTCAGTGCGCTGACATGGAAGCCCACTTCAGAGCAGAGAAAATTATCTGAAACAAGCTGGATAGGATGCAGCTCCACCTAGCAGCTACACCACCTCTGCTGCTCCAGCAGCTACACCACCTCTACTGCTGTGATCTGTGCTGCTCCAGCAGCTACACCACCTCTGCTGCTCCAGCAGCTACACCACCTCTACTGCTGTGATCTGTGCTGCTCCAGCGGCTACATTACCTCTGCTTCTGTGACCTTTCTGTAATCTAAAAGTTTGTGTTCTATAGTTTGGTTGTGAGTTGTGTTAAGCATTAAAAAGTTACCTTTGTAAAACATGTATTCATACCTACTGCGCCGTCTTGATAATGTACACTGCATCATATACAGTATAAAACCATTTTTGATCATAACCTTGGAGGTTCTGTAGACTTGCTGTTACCCTGACACTCCACTAGGTGGGGTCCTGCACAAAATTTACAAAAAGGTATTTACGTAATTTTTCTCAAATAATACTTTACTTCCTCCATAACCGCTTTGGCCATAATATCGACTTAAACCTGTTTAAAGAATGTGGAAATATTCTTATCAGTTTAAAAACACATCATTTAATCTTGTAAGGTTTTTATTTTAATTATACAGACAGACACATGATCCCAACGTCATTTTCGTCGCAACGGACGTGTCGTCATGGCAACGCGGTGAACGCTGTGATCACTGAGCGATATTCAACAATAACTATTTTCAGGGACACAAAAAGATCCCTAATCCTAAGAATAATCACTGTTGTCGGTGATATTATGACAAATGTTGGTCATGTTTTCAAGTTTGTGACTTCCTGTTACTTACGTGGCAATAAAAATGATTCTGATTCTGATGTTTTAATTCCCACCCTCGCAGGAAATGGTGTAGTTACGTGACTCCCATAGAATATTATAAAACAAATCTGTAAGAGTACCACAGTTACAGTGCACTGTGGTATTCTTACAGCTTGGGGATGGACCAATGAGGAGCGACGCCGGCATCAGAACTGTAACAATAGCACATTTTCAGACGGAACGGATCTATCAAAATTGATGATTTACGTGATTTTCAATGTATACGATTGAAGGTAACCACGCACGAGCATTCTGTACAAGGGTAGTCAAATGGTCAAATTTGAAATCACAATTGTTTTTGAGGGGCGAAGATCTACGTGTTATTATGGCGAACTGTAACAATAACACATATTTTTAAGGGACCAAAAAAAAGATCGCTCAATTTCGTAAATGAAGCCATTAGGGACCATTTTATTTAAAAATAACGAAATACAAGTGTATATTTCTCGCTCAAAATTGTGAAATAAGTTGACTTTAGTCTCTAAATAATGCTATAAACCGCAGTTTTGGACTATAATTATGAGAAATGTCGGCCATTTTTATTTCCTCCCTCGCAGGAAACGGTGTGGTCACGTGACTCCCGTAGAATAACATTGCAATAAAATATGTAAGAGTGCCACAGTTTCAGAGCCCAAACTGTGGTATTCTCACAGTTTAAGAGGTGGACCAATGTGACTATTACACAGTTTTCTGAGAGAGTGGGTTGGATAAAGACGATCACAAACTCACACAAATTGCCTGTTATCTCCCAAAAGGCTTGAAACGTAAAGAATGGGCCTGAACTGAAGTCACGCCAAGCTGAATTTGTGTAGTGGGATCTAAATCCTTGTTCCTACAGGCCGCAGGGATCAGGACCGGTGGTTTGGCACTGCCCCCTTGTGGTCATCAACAGAACGACATCCTCTCGTTACTCTTTCATTTTCATGTACTGTCGTTTGGTCATTCACAGTCATTCCAGTTGAAATCAAAACAAACACAATAACATAATATAAGATATTATTGATCTCACACTGGAGAAATGTACAGATGGAATCACTCAGATTGTGCAAAAGACGTATGCAAGGATATAATTATGTACAATAAAAAGTGGCAATAAAAGAAAGAGTGGCAATAGGTTTTTTCAGTCCTATAGTGCAGTCCGAGTGCACTATAGGACTGAGTCTTATTGTACAGTCTGACAGCGGTGGGCATAAAGGCCATAACATAATGACAAAATTATCAATTTACTTTCAGGTCCTTGACAAACATTGGTACTGTAAAAAATCACACTAAACAAGAAATCACAACACGTTTATTTTCTTGAAATATTTTTTGAACTGAAATAGAGAAGTAGAAGTAGGATTTTCTACTTCCGGGTGGATCATCAAGACTATTGGTCCTTGTAATAGTCAATCATTCTGGTGATATGTGCTCGTCAAATCAGACCAGAGAGTTTTGTTCAAAAAGTTGGTTGGATGGTTCTATATACCTTTAACACCTTTTTTATTTCACCTTTAGTTAACCAGGAAAGTCCCATTGACATTAAGCACCTCTTTTTCAAGGGAGTGCTGGACAAAAGTTACATATATTTACATACATTACAGATTATAAAACAGTTACATACATATTATAAAAAAGTCACACACAATTTCATAAAATTACGGATTATAAAACAGTTACATTTCAATGAGTTGGTTTACTGGATAAACAATGTTCTCTTAAAGTAGTTCTTACATGTGGTCTATTAAACATACACACTCCCCTTAAATGATATAGACTCTGCCTCTCAGTAAACATAACCCGTAAAGTTATTTTTAACTCCTCACATGAACTTAGCCATGTACAAGTTTTAGAACTTCAGTATTTGTGAATGAAAAACAATGGGAGACAAGTATAGTCACATGGCACACATATGATCAGTCTAAAAGCCTTTTACTGCAACAAATGAAAATAATTAGTTCTAGTTTTATATGTATTTCCCCAATTCCCCATTCTCTTTATTTACAAACCTTCATGGTTGTACAGGTCATGCACATTTGATTTTTTTACGTCTGCTGGTGCTTTGTCAAAGTGGATTCCCAGGAAACCCCATTAGCTGAAGGCAACTCTACTTTAAGTTGTTTTGTTATTATCTGGTATGGTTCGTTTCTTTCTGCGTAATGTGCGATAACATTTAGCTCACGGTTGGTGGTTGCAAACACATAAATGCATATTTAATGTTTTAACGCCACGGTTCAGCAGCAAACTTTGTAGGAACCAGTTAGAGATGAAGAGATCATTTATTCGTCCCACAGTGGGGAAAGTTCAGTGTTGCGTCACCAGTTAGAGAACAGTGGAGGAGCAAGGTAAATTAAAACAGCTATATACTACACTCTTTACTAAATAAAATACCATAACAAATTCACTAGCTTTAACATAATATGAAAGCAGTCTATAATCTATAATAAGAGGCAAGAATTAAGCACCACATATCTGACCTTAGCAGGATAAAGAAGCAAGTGTAAAGTACTGTTTACTGTAATTAACAGTACATGTAAATGACAGGTTTTTCCTTTTTGTTATCTTGTCTGTTGATACAGGTTTATACAAGATATTTTCCCCTTGAATTAGTATCAAGAAATGCAATGATAAAAATTACATAGAGTCATTGGTCCATGTCGGGCAGAGACCAATGTCCATAAATGTGGTTGAATCTCGTGTAGTTCTAGCACCAGTAGGGGGCAATGGAACTTTACAACAGGACACATGCGAATCCCAGCAGTAGAACCACTTCCTCAACAACATCCTCCTCAGGCCGCGGCAAAGACGGGAAAGAACCAACATCATTCTGCATTTAACAGCAGCTGCAAAACTGAAACTACAGCTGTGGTTTGGTTTGAACGGAGGAGTAGAATCCTACTTTGTGTAAGCTTCTGCGCATGTCCAAAGGAAGTGCTGAGGTCATCGTGTGAGCCCACACACCTGCTGCAGAGCCAGCCACGCCCCCAGTCACACACATGCCCTGAAACAAACAAAAAGGGAGGGGGGAGGCAGAGCAAACCCAAACCCAACAGCATCGTTTCTTTATAAATGGGGCCTAGTGAAAAAACACTGTGGGAAAAAGTGAGAAACCTCTGGGAATATTCACATTGAGGGAGGGACCTGCTTCCGCGACTACTTTAGCTGCATGATCGGACATTCAGAAAGACATTAGTTGAATAAAGATTGACGCTCTCCTAATGTGTGATCTCTGTGTGAGTCTGTTATTACGGCTGTTTTAAAAGGATCCGCAGTGTGTAGAGTTCGTGTGGAGCTGGAGTCCAGAGTCTCTTTGTTAAAGCCGATCTTTTATGTTGCTTTTACTGCAGGAGAGACTTTGCCCCAGGCCTTAACACCGATAACTGCATCATTCTCTAGATTCGGACGGTTTAAACTTGACGTAGGGAGAAGAATCTTGCACTTCACTGTCCAAAATGGACCGTAGAGAGAGAGAGAGAGAGAGAGAGAGAGAGAACAGAGGTGTAGAAGACTCCTCAGGCCTCTCTGGTCTCTCACCGCTCCAGCCGTTTGTGAAAAGTAATGTGACAACGTGTTTTCGATCCTAAAATAAACTTGCTACCTGCTGAAAAATAGAATAGCCACAAAAAACTGTAGATAACACTGCAAAAGGTGATGAAAGATACGTTAAAAATTGCTCGATTCTGGCAAAATATATCTTATTTTGAGCACATTCTGACTGAGCCTAAAACTAAGCCAATGGGACGAAGTAAAATTATCTTTTTTTTAAAAGATACAGAAATGTCTCCTTGGAATGAGAAAATAAACCAACAGTTCTTGAAATAAGACTAAATTGCCCGTTCGGCACAAACTCTTGACGTCCCCCACATCTAACTACAACACCGGCCTCCCGCGCTCGCTATTGGTTGGATGGAATTCAACTGATTGTAATCGCAAACACGTGAACCAGACCCAGACATTACATGCAGGAAATGTTGATGGAGCGGAGTGTACGGATGGATAAGGCCAGGCTAAGTAATAATAATACATTTTATTTATAATGCACTTTACATTTCAGAGAAACCTCAGAGTGCTACAAAAACAGGGAACATCCCCAAGATACACAACATAAAAACAATACATCAAATATAACATCAAGAAAAAATAAAAACATAACTGTACATATCTAGAAGGCCTGTTTGAATAGAAATGTCTTTAGGCCTTTCTTAAAAGCCTCCACACTTTGTGGGGCCCTGAGGGTTTCTGGGAGGGCATTCCAGAGCCGGGGGGCTACTGCCTGAAAGGCCCTATCTCCCATGGTGGAGAGTTTGGTCCTGGGTTGGTGCAGGCAGTGGGAGGAGGTGGTTGAACGGAGACTTCGAGAGGCGGTGTGTGGTGTTAGGATTTCACTGAGGTAGGCAGGGGCAGTTCCGTGTGTGCATTGATATGTGAGGAGGCAGAGTTTGTACTGTATTCTGTGTTTGATGGGCAGCCAGTGGAGTGATTTGAGGACGGGTGAGATGTGGTCATATTTGCGCCTCCTCGTCAGGACCCGGGCAGCACAGTTCTGGATGTACTGGAGTTTTTGCAGACCCTTTGCAGAGGTCCCGACGAGGAGGGCATTGCAGCAATCCAACCTGGAGGAGACAAAGGCATGGATCAGCTTCTCAGCGTCCGGTTGTGAGAGGAAGGGGCGGAGTCTGGCAATGTTTTTGAGGTGAAGGAAGGAGACTTTACAGAGGTGGCGGATGTGGGTATCAAATGTAAAATTAGAGTCGAGCCTGACTCCAAGGTTATTAACAGATGTGGACAGGGGGATGTTATGGCCAAAAATTGAAACACTGCTGAGAGAGGAGGACTGGGTTTGGTGGGGGGTGCCAAAGAGGATTGCATCAGTTTTACCACTGTTGAGTTGAAGAGAATTGTTGTCCATCCATGCCTTTATCTCCTCCAGACAAAGCTGAAGGGCTGACGTAAAACCTGTGGGTGAAGTGGAGTCCATTTTCAGGTATAACTGTGTATCATCGGCGTAGCAGTGGAAAGAAATGTTGTGTCTGTTGATGATTTGACCAAGGGGGAGCATGTATATTGTAAAAAGGGTTGGCCCGAGGACTGAGCCTTGCGGTACCCCACAGGTAACTGAATGGGGTGACGATTTGTACTGGCCTAGGGACACATATTCTGTTCTGTCAGTGAGATATGAATGAAACCATTTGAGTGTTGTCTGTGAAAGTCCAATTACTGATTGTAGTCTATGGAGGAGAATGGTGTGGTCCACGGTGTCAAAAGCTGCTGACAGATCGAGGAGGAGGAGGAGAGAGGGTGAGCCCCAGTCCGCAGTCATGAGTAGGTCATTCATGACGCGGACCAAGGCTGTCTTTGTACTGTGGGCTGAGCGGAAACCAGATTGAAATTTCTCATATAGGTTATGGGAGCGTAAGTGATTGTGGAGTTGGGCTGCTATTGCTTTTTCGAGGACTTTGGAGAGGAATGGGAGGTTTGAGACTGGTCTGTAGTGGGCTAGGATGTTGGGGTCAAGTGAAGGTTTTTTCAGGTGGGGGCGGATTACTGCATTTTTGAGAGCTGGGGGGACCTGACCGGATTTTAGTGACTGGTTAATGATTTCTGTTATTAATGGGCTAATGGCGGAAAAGTTTGATTTGAGAAGTGTTGTTGGGAGAGGATCCAGCAGACAGGTGGAGGGCTTCATGCTGCTTATGATCCTCTCCACTTCAGACTGGGAGATATCCAAGAAGGAGGTAAAGGTGTTGGGCGGCTTAGGAAAGATTATGTCAGTTGGAAATGGGGTAGTGGAAGGAAGGGCAGACCGGATTGACATTACCTTGTTGGTGAAGTAGTCCATTAACCTATTGCAATGGTCCGTACTGGTGTCAGACAGTGTGTGTGTGTGAGGTTTGACCAGAGTGTTTATTTCAGAAAATAATCGTTTTGAATTGCCAGTGCTATCTGAGATTTTTTGTGAAAAATAGCAGGATCTTGCAGTGGTGAGTGCTCTGGTATATGTTTTTTGATGTTCACGGTATGCCTGTTTGTGGACTAGTAAGCCAGTGGAGCTGTAGCGCCGCTCGAGGGCTTGGCCAGCTGTCTTCATACTGTGGAGTTCAGGTGTGTACCATGGGGCTGTTCTGGAAAATGTGACTGTTCTGGTTTTAACTGGTGCATGAGATTCAAGGATAATGCGGAGGCGGGTGGAGTCAATTGCCTTTAAATTTCTGAAACTGATTTGGCGCTTTGTTTTAATTTGTGTTTCGGCTAAGGGCAGTACCATGGAAATTAATTTGTGGTCGGACACCCCCAAATCATAAGTGTCAGATTAGGATAAAAACCACTCGATTCAACAATCATTACCTCATTTTATATAATTTTTTGCAAGACGCTAAAATGAGGGTTAAAAACAACGGATCTATTTTTCATTGCTGTGATCCGATGTTGTGGTCCCAGAAGCAGCCAGACAAATACTAATATTTACTTTTCCTGATGTAATTTTGTGTGAAATACGATTACCTCTAACAGTGTCACCGTTTATCTCTGCCTGTCTAATACTTCACGCTGATTTGGAGATTTGGAGACAGCTTTGAAATCATCACAGTTAGTTTCTCGTTCAACGTTTGCATCTATCGTCTCATGTTTCTGTTAAATCAAGCAAAAAATTATTCAAAATGTACAACAAATCTACTACTATTATTCTACTACTACTTTTATATTGCTACTAATCTTTTATTCTTGTAAATTAGGGTCTTAATTCCATTTCTATTTCCTCGTTTTTGTTTGTCCAATTTACTTTGAAAGGGTGGAAAAGTCTCTGTCTTTGAGTTTCAGGATATCTAATTGAATCATTCTGTTTTAGTGAATCTCAAAGGAGGAAATTGCAAATATACAGACTGTATTCAAACACTGCCTCACATCTTTCCACTGGGGTTCAGCTCGTGCAGCAAACCGCCTCCTCCCCATTACCATGCACCAATTTAAAGGACACATACTCACTTGTTGAAAACTTGTGAGTGAAGAAGCAGCTTATGGGAAAAAAATTGCTCTATACTTCTGCCTCTTTAGATTTTTTTAGATTTTCACCACAGTATGGCATTGCTCCTTAAAAACAGACCTAGAGTTGTTTTTAGACCTAACCACACTGATATCTGGAACTTCTGGCAAAAACATGTAGCTCCGCCCCTTCTGTCTGAAAGCTCTTGTAGCAGTCTTGTAGCAGTGTGATGTCATTGTGCCACTATGACATCATACTCAGGGCAGGTCTTCTAAAACAAAAGTATTCCCCATAAATTAGTTTTGGTAATTTTGCACATGTACAGACATACTTTGCCATTACACAGTTGAATTTGCAGCCGTCAAATTTTAAATGTATGAAACAATAAAACACATTCTACAACCCCTGGTGGTACCCTAGGAGTTACAGGCGTAAAGCATTTTCTTTTGACCTTCATACTTATTTCTCTGTATATTTTTGCTGATGATGTCATTTCAAATCCTAAATGTTGAGAGACACTTCACAAGGAAATGAGTGAAAGATAGAAATGAGCCATATTTAACCTTTCTTGGCATATTTTTTCTTCTACTGGAGACGCATCAGTCCCACGGTCTCCTTTGTGCAACTACGGCCAAACAACTTGAACAAACATAACGCAGATGCACCTTGGCGCGTCCTTCTGGCATAACATAATAGACATACCCAATACTAAACAGTACAAAATTACAATATACATTTACAACTGAGAACATAGCACAGCAAATAGTAAAAAGTCAATAGTCTCTTCATTCTTACGAGGCAACATAAGAATGAAGAAAACTAAGCATCATAGTTCTTCTTTAAAGAGACCCGATCAGGAAGCGAACCCGCCACCTGCACGGTTGAGAAATGCAAATCTGACAAAGACCCGGGTTTCCATGGTGACGGGCTGCAGGAGTCGGCTAAATTGGCGGCGACTGTCACCGGTCAGTTCACCACTTTAACGAGGTCTCTGCATCAACAGAGGATTTCACAGGTTTCTTGGGGAAAGCTTTCGAGCTGTTGCGAAGGAATAACATCGCTCTGACACTACCGGATCTCCGATGTCTTTGTGATGTTACCTTAGGCTTTTCAGAATGTCATTTTGGACATCTTTGGGAATTGAGCTGATTTAGTAGTAAACATCAAGTGAGTTGTGGTTATGTAAAAAATCAATTATGACAAGATATGTTTACCTCTCATTCATAAATTCAAATACTCTCCCTGTAGTTCCGTTAAAAGCAGAGGAGGCAAAAGTAATTTATTGAATTTAGCCGAAACAGTCCCACTACAATTTCCTGAGTCCAGGGCCCAGAGAGAAGGAAGTTATTTTTCATGTTTTAAGTGGTGGGGAAACTGGAGCACCTGGAGGAAACCTACATAGATGCTGAACTGGACACAGGAAGGCCCTCCCTGGAGATTGAATAAAACCCAGGACCATCTTGTTCTGAAGCACAAGCACAAGCACTATCCACTCTGCGACGGTACTATAATAGTCTTCAGGACAGAATAGTTAAGTTAATACAAGTTTTGAATAAGAAAAAGTAACATGCATTAGTTTTAAGCACTGAGAGGCCTGGATCTACAGCCTTTCTGACAATCAAACCGTTCTTTTTCTCTGATCTGTTGGATAATTGACAGCAATAACAGCTGTATCTCCAGATTTCACGAATTTAGTTTCCAATTGCAGTAAAACCACATTGGAAAAACTGTGCAAGACTACCCCATCTGTCATCTGTAAAGTGCTGCTGTGGTGTAGAATCCACATCCCGGTACAGGATATTGAACATAACAGTCTCTCCTTCTCCCTCTGTAGTTCGTGGCTCAGCCTAACTGTCAGCAGCTCCTGGCCTCTCGTTGGTACGATGAGTTCCCGGGCTGGAGGCGGCGCCCCTGGGCTGGGAAGTTCATCACGTGTGTGTTTATCGGGCTGCTGTTCCCGCTCTTCGCCCTCTGTTACCTCATCGCCCCCAAAAGCCGCTACGGACTCTTCATCCGCAAACCCTTCATCAAGTTCATCTGCCACACCTCCTCCTACCTCACCTTCCTCTTCCTGCTGCTGTTGGCCTCGCAGCACATCGTCACCACGGAGCAGGACCGGCAAGACCGACAGGGACCGCCTCCTACCACCGTGGAGTGGATGATCCTGCCCTGGGTCCTGGGTCAGTCCTCTTGCAGCATATACATTATAGCTTTAGTTTGTGGATGTGATTGACAGCATGGCCAATTGAACATTGTCTGTTTTTATCAATGAACTCAACTTGAACAATGATTGTGCTTATTTGTTTAAGTATATTCATGTGTTTGTTGTGTATCCCGGATGAGCCCCCATCTGTTACAACCTGGCACCAAACAAACGGATGTCAATTATAAAATAGTTTATTATGAATGCTGTCAGATAGATACTTGATTCCTGTAGGAGAAATGCAGATGTCCAGCAGCAGATACATTTTTCACTTATAATAAAAGAGACAATAATGAGTTTTATTGATGAGATTTAGCAGAACAGTTACAATATACAATATAACAGTTCAGTATGTCATCTTTATTGTGTGAAATAATGAATATGAGTTGGAGAAGCTAATGGCTGAACATCCTCCACTTTTCCAGCAGTGTTCCTGCTGAGATTCTGAAGTGAGTTCTCAGAGATAATGACTTCAAAACTCAGTCACTCTAACTCGCTAACTATCAATGTGACTATTGTGTGATGCAGTATTCTTTCTTCACTCAGTAATCACTTGTATTTCAGGTTTTATCTGGGCTGAGATCAAGCAGATGTGGGATGGCGGGTTCCAGGACTACATCCACGACTGGTGGAACCTCATGGACTTCGTCATGAACTCTCTGTATTTAGCCACAATCTCTCTGAAGATTGTTGCCTACACCAAAGTAAGAATCCTCACCAAGAACTGGACATGAAACAGTTTGTGGGTCTGAAGAAGAAGGTCATACAACTACACACACGTCACACACGGAACACTGCTACTGCATAAGGACAGTGTAACTATACCATCAAAAGTTTGGGCCGTTGCTTTTTGGGGAATCCATCTTGATTCTTGGGACTCACTTTAATCTAAGATAAGAGAAGATCAGCTCCTTTATTCTTCCCACAGTGGGGAAATTTCAATGTTGCAGCGCACAGACAGAGCACACAGGGAGCACACAAAATGGAATGGAAATGAAAATGCACAAAGCTATGTTTCTTAGCTAGCTGTAAATGCTTCAACACCAGTCTTTCAAAAAAAAACATATATACAGTGCCTTGGAAAGTATTCGGCCCCCTTGAACTTTTCAACATTTCGCCACATTTCAATCTTTGGTGTTTCACAGCCAAAGATTGCTCTCTAACTAAAGATGGACAGAATCAATAAAAAAACTCCTCTGGGCATGTGTATGAGGCCAAATAGCACTGTAATCATAAGTGGGATGAAATACCAATAAGATAAGATTTTAGATTCAAATTAATTCACACCATTGCAGCATCGCAATAATAACAAACACATAGAGCCATTGGTCCATAAGGAACAGATGTCCACAGTCCATAGATAACTTAGACTTAGACTGAGACAGACTTTATTGATCCACAAGGGAAATTGCGTTGTCACAGTGGCTTGCATAGTATTTCAGAATAAAAACATTAAAGTAACAATCTGACAATAAATAATAAGATGATATTTTGAGAAAAACAAAAACATCCAAATGTCCTCAAATGTCCGGATCAGCACCACTCTCCTTCCTCCATGTACTCCAATAAGTACGTAATTCCGTGATACAGTACTTCCCACGCTTTCCCCTTCAGTACAGCGGCAGCAAACCCCGAAACCAGTGGGAGATGTGGCACCCGACGCTGGTGGCGGAGGCCGTGTTCGCCATCGCTAACATCTTCAGCTCGCTCCGCCTCATCTCGCTCTTCACGGCCAACTCCCACCTGGGGCCTCTGCAGATCTCGCTGGGCCGGATGCTGCTGGACATCCTCAAGTTCCTCTTCATCTACTGCCTGGTGAGCTGTAAACACATGCATTAATTATACAGCGAGAAACAAATGTGACGGACAGATATTAAAATATTCATGCCTACCTGTTATCTCAGTGTATAAATTAACAATTAAAGGTTTTGTATTATGCACAAAATGTTGGTCTTTTTGGAGCTGGATGGATCTAAAACCTGTAGTTTGTAGATCCATCCATGCTAATGTAATGATATTCTGGCTCCTGTCTCAGTCCTGTAATGGTATGATGTCATTGTAGTACTATGACATCACACTCAGAGCAGTTTTCTGTCTTTAAAAACACATGTATTAGCCATTTTGGCAGTGTTTTCAGTCTCACTTGGGGAGTATTGCACAGTTTTTCCAATGTGGTCTTACTGCAAAGGGTAAAAAATATTCTTGTTTATCTTGTAATTTTTGAATATGGGAAAAAAACGAACTAAAAACAACTCGTTGCTGTGGTGGTGACAGATGGAGTTACAGGCAGAGTATTTTTCACCCTTCATACTTGTTTTACCATATCTTTCCTTCCCAAAATATTTTTTTTTCATGAGTTTCACATTCTTATTTCACATTCTAAAACATTTAATGACACCCATCATTTTGACTGGCCAAAATGAATGTGTAATATGTATTTAAATTACCTGTATTAAAGCTGAATGTAAAAAAAAAATATCCATCTCCAATAACAGACCTGAAGTTGTTCCACAAAAATATATGGATTTGCTGGTCCCCCCACCTCCTCTGTATTAATCTCTTGTCGAACTCCGTATGCCGGGATTCCTATTCCTATACTGTGACATTTATTTTTGGCATTATCTGTGGAATTTTGGCCCTAAGAAAATCTTTAGGGAATTTTTTTTTAGCGAATTTTAAGTATGAACATATTGAAAAAATAATAACCTTGCCATCTAGTGCTAGAAAACGGAAATTACATTCGGCAAGAGTTTGATCTAAATCTAAAATGGCTGTGTTATTGAAGCCTTTTAAAGAATGCACTTTTCAAGACAACTTTAACTCTTCGGTCTGTTTTGGATGAAAGAATCTTGGTAGTGTATAATGATGTAAATGAGTAAGTATTTGTTTATCTCGGCAGGTCTTACTGGCCTTTGCCAACGGCCTGAACCAGCTCTACTTCTACTACGAGACGAAGGCTGAGGATGAAAAGGGGAAATGCAAAGGAATCCGCTGTGTGCAACAGAACAACGCCTTCTCCACGTGAGTCACGGCTGTAGTGTATGTGTGTGTGTGTGTGTGTGTGTGTGTGTGTGTGTGTGCGTGCATGCGTGCGTGCGTGAGCGAGCAATGTTCTCCTCTGTCTGGTGCACACCGGGGTAGTCTTGCACAGTTTTTCCAATGTGGTTTTACTGCAAATGGCAAATAAATGAATCTGAATCTGAATCTGAAATGTACGAGACAAGAAAGACCAGAGAGAGACAGGAGAGAGGACAGGAGAGAGACAGGAGAGAGAACAGAGAGAGACAGGAGAGAGAACAGAGAGAGGCAGGAGAGAGGACAGGAGAGAGAACAGAGAGAGATGAGAAAGACCAGAGAGAGACAGAACAGAGAGACTAGAAAGACCAGAGAGAGACCAGTGAGAGACCCGAGAGAGTCCAGAGGGAGACCAGAGAGAGACCAAAGAAAGAAGAGAAACAGACCAGAAAAAGACCATAGAGAGAGACGGACAAGAAAGAGACCATAGAGAGAGAGAGACCAGAAAAAGACCATAGAGAGAGACGGACCAGAAAGAGACCATAGAGAGAGACAGACTAGAAAGAGTCCAGAGAGAGAGACAGATCAGAAGGAGATCATAGAGCGAGACAAACCAGAAAGAGACCATAGTGAAAGACAGACCAGAAAAAGACCATACAGAGACACAAGGACACAGAGAAAGAACAGAAAGAGACCAGAGAGAGAGAGAGAGACACAAGGACACAGAGAGACCAGAGAGAGACCAGAGAGAGAGAGAGAGACACAAGGACACAGAGAGACCAGAGAGAGACCACTACAATACGGTGTGAGCAATGTACAACTTTCATCTCTGTGTCTGAAGTAAAGCACCAGGATATGCATCAATGCATCGACTATTTCATTTCTTTTTAAAAATTCATACTACATCAATTTGTGGCTAATTTTCCACCTCAACAACCACCTCATTCTTTTTATTCTCACTCATTAAACCCAATGAATAACAAGCATTTCATTAAAACCATGCATTAGACATAAATACAAATGCAACCTATTGTCTTGTTTTAGTTGAATTAAGACCTACGCAAGAAATCTCTCAGATAGAATAAGAATACATGACTTTTTTGCTTGAACTAAGACTAAACCTGCTTGTTTGATTGGCAAATCTGTCCAAACGTACTTAAGATGTAATTTGCCTAATTTAAAGGTATATAGGAGGATTTTTTTCTTCCGCATGGATCATCAAGACTATTTTGTCCTCTTATTTGTCATGTTATCATTTTGGTGATACGTGCTCGTCAAATAAGACCAGAGAGTTTGGTTCAAAAAGTGGAGAGGGCGGTTCTTTTGTAAAGAAATCTCTCACATGGAATAAGAATACATTTGGCTTTGTGCTTGAACTAGCACTAAACCTGCTTGTTTCATTATAAGCACATTATAAAAATGTGTTACTGTTTTATAAGTAAGTAAGTAAGTAATCTTTATTTATATACCTCCTATCACAGACCAGAGTTACAAAGTGGTTTACAATTGTTATTTCTGGGCATGTGTCCTCTCACTCCACACAGACATGGGAGTGGGGTCTTTTGACTAATGTTTATCACCGTAACCATTGAGTGCCCATCTCCCAATCAATCTTTACGAGGGAATCTTTTATGGGACTTTTATGGGCAGCCAGGCGCTAACAACTCACACAAATGAGTTTCTTTGTGGTTTTACAGATTGTTTGAGACCCTTCAGTCCCTCTTCTGGTCGATTTTCGGGCTCATAAACCTGTACGTGACGAATGTGAAGCCAGATCACCAGTTCACAGAGTTTGTCGGGGCCACGATGTTTGGGACGTACAACGTGATCTCGCTGGTGGTGCTTCTGAACATGCTGATTGCAATGATGAACAACTCCTACCAGCACATCGCCGTAAGTTCACACCGAAGACGGGTTTAAACACAAAAACCTACTTCACACAGCGTTTGACAAAGTTGTTTTTCCTTGTTATATAGATCAACTCAATGTTGTTATAATGGATGGATGGATGGGTATTTTGTTTTTATTACGTTTGTACTGTTTTTACTTCGTACATAATCCTTTACCATCTCTTTTTTAAACAAGTAAAGCTGCAAACCTGTATATTTAAATGTGTTAATTGCATCTCTGTGCAGCACTTTGGAAACCTCTTGTATAAAATGTGGTATATACAGTAAATAATCCAATGGATTGGATTGTTTTTAGAGCAGGGGTTCCAGAAAGTGCCATTTTGGTTGTGGGTTGTTATTCCAACCAAGCAGGAGCACAACAGACTCCACCCATTTCCTAAGTCTTCAGGTTAACCCTGTTAAAACATTAGAAGTTCAAAGATTGTGGCTCAGTTGTAGAGCATTGGCCTTTGAGCCTGAAGGTTTTGGGTTCGAGCCCACCATTAGACTTTCTCCACTGTATCCCACTGATGTCTGCTGCCGTTGTGTCCTTAGGCAAGACTCTTCACCCTCATGGTGGTCGGAGGGGCTAATGGCACAGACTGGTTGCCTTGCTTGTGTCAGTGTGCCCCAGGGCAGTTGTGGCTACAGTGGTAGTTTATCACCATTGTGAATGAATAATGACATGTGAAGTGTCTTTGAGTGTCCAAAAAAGCGTTATATAAAACCAATGCATAATTATTATTATGGCAAAAGAAGTATGACTTTTTGTTCATTAACTAATGTATGATACCTTTGGCAAATTTCATCGTTGAATGCAATTTTAAAAGATAGCACAGATATATTGTTTTCGGAAACGGATGGAGTGTGGTGTGTTCCTGCCTGGTTGGAATGAAAATCTGCCCTTTGAGGACCGGTTTAATATCTCTGTCTATTCATGTATTTGACTAATATACATAACCAGTTGCCATATCTCCTCCTACTTACCCTTTTCAACAATTTTCTTTCTGAATCTGTGGAAGTCTATTGTCAATTTAAAGTAGACATTATGTGAAAATCCACTGTATTTATCTTTTAACCAGTGCCAGTACTGTTCCCTCTTCAAAAACATATTGTTGATCCATCCACGCTAATATCAAGAACTTCTAGCACAAACATGTATCTGTCTAAAAGCTCCTGCGATCGTAGAAATTTGGAAGTTCCCATTTCCAACTCTGGAAAATTTGATTTGTAAACTTTGGCTGAAACTTGGGATGAGTTAATGTGAGTTCCAGCTTCAAAATTGGAAAAAATCTAAACAAATTTGACTCCTCCCTCTGGTGGTAGCATAGGGACAGTGCTGGTCGATGGCGTTGTTAACCCTTCAAATCTGTTTTACTATATATTTTCTACTGGAGATATTATTTTACATTCTAAAACATGAAATTACAAAAGTAAAAACAAACTATAGTAATTCAAAATGACCAGACAGAGGCAATGAAGTCAATGGAAATGGCTTCATTGTCTTCAACTCATTGTTCTCATGATCATATTGTGACCTAAACAGTCTCTGGAACAACCATAATTTTCTAGAAAGGTCTGAATCTTGTCTTTCATTGCAGGATCACGCTGACATCGAGTGGAAGTTTGCCCGGACAAAGTTATGGATGAGTTACTTTGAGGAAGGAGCCACTCTTCCCCCTCCGTTCAACATTGTCCCGAGCCCCAAGTCCTTCTGGTACCTGCTGTGCTGGACCAAGAGGCAGATCTGCAAGAGGGCCAGGTCCCGGCGGCCCGAGACCCTGGGCTCCCTGGGGGTATGTGCTCGTCATCACTTCAACTAATGTTCAGAGCCGAATGTAGCCTTCCTGGAGCTCGCACAAGACGTTGGAATCCATTCGACCAATTCAACTTACTCATACTGCAGAGGGTTTTAAGCACCTCCTGCTTCTAACTCAATTCATGCCAAATATCTATCTCCTGTCATGTGGAGAAACCAGGACCAAGGACAGAGACAAACAAAGACATTGACAATGGACCAACTACAAGCGGAGAGGAGCACAGGTCCTGTACATATACTGTAGACTCAGAGAGACACAGGTGAAAGACATGAGGGTGGGGCAGACAATCATAGTGGAACAGGACAGGAAGTAAAACACAACCAAAGGGAAAGTAAATAAAATCTTCATTGTGTATGACACATGTAAAAAGATTTCTCGTATATTGTAGTATACAGAAGTACAATTACTGATTGACAGGAGATAGCTGAATGATGACTGATTATGGTTTGCAGTGCTAGGCTGTTGTGTCTGTGGTACAGGAAGACAGAAACAGGCTCTTGTAGATCAATACAACTCCTGTTTTAAGTTATTTTACTTGTAAGAATTCTAAGAAAGAAATTATGTTAAAAATCAAACCTATAGATGTATTATGTTTTTCGGCTTTTAGTCACAGATTCAAGTTGATTTTTTTTTTACTGTATGTTCATCCAGTACGCTCAAGTTAATAAATAATTTCTTACTGATCCTCATACAAAAGTGCTTCAGTAAACGGTTCGTTTTTGGATGTTTTTCTGGCTTCTGTATCGTGGCCGATGGGAGAGACCCAGGCGTCTGGTTCAGTGGGATCCGCTGTGATTGTCCTGTTCGTTTGGCTGCGAACTGTGAAGTTGTGTCATATTGGCCTAAGCCTCGGAGCTTATGGTCGGCTGAATACTTAGACCATGGCAATCTGTCTTTTCAGTTCTCCAGGGCCCTGTGTGTTGGAAGGGAGATATGAGGGAGGATATTTAATGACGCTAAACATGGTTACGAGGCAAGGCAAGTTTTTTCTTAGGGCACAGTTCATGTGTCAAAGGTGGGAAAAAGGTTCTTTGGACCTGGTGTAAAAAGACCACTGAATTAAAAGCAGTAGTAGAAATGGTTTACAAAAAAATCAATAGAAAAAAAAAAATTCTGTAAAAACGTCAAAGTCAAAGATACAGGTTTAAAACAGGGCTAAATTCAGGGGATAAAATCACAGATAAAAATAGGCTAAAAAACCGCTCCGTCCTCATCTTTGCTCTTGATTCCGCTCCTCGGCTTCATCTCTTGTTCCGCTCTTCTAGCCTCGTATCCACAGCCTGGACCGCCAGAACACAGGGTTTTTGCCTCCCTGTGTCCCGCTCCCCCCTTCCTTCTCCTTCCCCCTTTCCCCATATCTCAAGGCACACGTGTTATAATTGTCCAGTCATGTCCCCACATGAATCTGGGAGCCGGGATACTTTGGGTGATCCAAGTCATTAAAAGATATTAAAAACATACAACATGCATAAAACGTGATTTACAGTAAAACCCACCAAACCCCTTTTGCACCCACCCACGCATACACAAGGCAACTCAAAGTGCTCAACAAAACTAGAGAGAAAAACTGTAGAAGGCAGTGGAAAAGCATAGAGTGATACTATCTATGTATCTTGTGTTTTTGCAGAGACGAGCTGCAGAGAACGTGCGCTTAAACAACCAATACCAGGTAAGCCTCTACATTGACCCATCTTTCTTGTCTGAGCTAAAAATCGAGATAGAATCCAATCCGAACGCTTCCGTCTTTTGGTTGTCAGTCTGTATTTGAATTCCCTGACGGTCGATGAGGCATTGGCGCTGCTGTAACACACAATAAAAAACTAAAATTACTCTCAGTGGGATATTTCTGCATGTTCTCTCTGCAAAGAAATCTATTTGTCCTAAGCAGTGGGGGGCCTGTCAGAGTGGCTTCAGAAAAACTCCAGGCTTGAAATGATTTGGACTAGTAAGTGGGTTTCTGTTTTGACTCATTGACTCGGGCGACGTGACAGTATTAAGGGACATTTGGACTGTTTTTTTATTTTCTTCTGTTCTTGATGTAGGAAATTCTGAGGAATCTGGTGAAGCGATACGTGGCTGCGATGATCAGAGACGCCAAGACAGAAGAAGGCCTGACGGAGGAGAACTTCAAGGTACGGTTATGTAAGCTGGCATCGAGCTAAAGCTGCAAATATACACAAGCCAAGCGCCTGGGTTTCTGTCTCTAATGTTCTGGAATAAACTGGTAGAAGAGTGAAGAAGGAATGCCGCCATAACTTTATACTGTTAGAGCCCGATTTATGAAGTATTGTGAGACAAAATATCACTGATTTGTTTTGGTCTATTGCATGGGTGTCAAAATCAAGGCCCGGGGGCTTGATCCGGCCCACAAATGAATTATATCCCCCCACCCGGATCATATTTTATTACTTATTAGAACCGGCCACACAGAGCCATAAGACAATATTGGATTATTAATTTTATGTTTGAGGCGTGTGTTTTCTCTTTGAAGGAAGTCTGTATTTGACTGAGCTGTGTTGAACATGTTTTCACTTGAAATTACCGACAGAGCCATACAAAAATATTGGATTATTAATTTAACCGACTCCCACTGATGACTGCTGTCGTTGTGTCCTTGGGCAAGACACTTAACCCCACTTTGCCCAAAGCCCCCACTGAAAGATCAAGGCTATGCTCACACTCAGAGAGCAGCTGTCCTCCTGTGGACTCACCACCTGCAGAGGGTCAGTGAGGGGCTGGTGCTATGAGACTTGGGTGGCATCTCTGACTGCCACCCCCCTGACCCAGAAATGGATTAAAGGGTAGAAAATGGATGGATGGATGGATGGATATTAATTTAATCATTAAATAGGATATACTGTATGCAATCATTTTAATATGATTTAATAAACATGGAGTTTTATCAAATCCTCTGATGTATTTAAGTTTGACATCCCTGATCTATTGGAATATATTGTTGTCCAAATCAGCCGATGAAATCAAAAGCACAGGTTAGCATCATCATACACAATCATTACATCTTTTTAAATCTCTTGCATCTACATATTATGTGTGATTTAAAAAAAAAAAAACAACAATAGCGAGACCAAGATTTACAACCAACTTACCTTGTCAGCAACATGGACATGCGCTGTACAATGCACACAACCTGACCTTTATTTCAAAATTCCATGTAGACGTCTTCCTTTGCCTGGTTGCTACATGTATAAATACGTATAAATATTCAAATGAAACCAGGTACAAAAAATATGTGCTCATACAGTACGTCATTGTAATGTATGACATACAAGTTTGTACCTTAGCCCTTTAATGGTTTTAAAAACTAATTATTTGTTTTATTAGTGTCATAGAAAACATAAAACATTTGCATTGCTTTCTTCAAGGAGAAAATGTAATAGGGTTAGAGCTAAACCCCAGCAGATGGATTGCAACTGTAATCATTGCTTTGTTGTCACAGGAAGATTCTGGGAACAAAAGTTGGATTGTAATTGTATTGACCTTAATAGACCATGCAGGGAAAGTCAGGGAAAGAGAAATCAATGTTATTCATTTGAACTCTTGAATATCTAGGTCTTCTTTTCCGGTAATTTTTTAAATCATGCTACGTGTTGTTGCTGCTTTTGTTTCCCGCAGGAGCTGAAGCAGGACATCTCCAGTTTCCGATATGAAGTGATGGGGATGATGAAAACCAGTAAACCTGCTCTGCCTGTGGCCAAACCCAGCTGCAGCTCCATGGACTCCAGTCTGGCTTATCCCAACTCGTCCCTCAAGGTCTCCAAGTGCCCCACCTCCCAACCCAAACCCAAGGTCAACCGCTTCAAAATGGCCGCCTCCATCCTCAAGCAGTGTTGCTCCGCCTCGCCCAGACCTCCGGAAGCCTTCAACGGCCTCCCCAACGGACTGCTGCCTCTCGGTTCTGCAGAAGACGTGGGGAAAAGTGACTCGAACCTGTTTCAAAAGCATCACGGCAGCAGCGGCGGCGGCAAAGACACTTCGAGTTCAGGAGCAGAGACTCCCAGGAGTATGTACTCTTTGTGCGTGGCGGACGGAGAGTCGGACGGAGACGAGGCTATCTCAAAGTTTTCGGGTGACATCAGCGTGATCAGGCCTCTACTGGAGCACAGACACAAGGAAGATACGAATGAACTTATGACGGAGAGGGAAGAGCATGTGGACTACAGCAGAGGCGAAGAGCCAGAGGACAACATGGAGACGACCATAATGTAATGAAGCATGTTCTGAAACACCCCAAGCTGAATTAAAGGTTCACCTTTCCCCAGTGTTTTGCTTGGACTAGGGTTGTATGAGTACCTTCAGAAAAATGATTCTTTCCCTTTTTTGTTCTGCCAATTCCTTTGTGTGCATTCCATTCCATTCTCTTGGTTGCGTTCATGTGATTTCCCATCATTCCAAAGAGCCTATAGTTTATCACTGTGGTGGAGGGCAGCTGAAAAACATAATTCCCGCATGGTAACTATATGGCTCATGAGGGTTAGGGTTCTTTGATTGTGAAGAACCTATTACTGGCTGGTGTGACGTGTTCATACCAGATGTGGCCAGTCTGACAGATCGATACATCACTTATTAGATTTATTTCCTTGTCATAACGGTAACACTTTTAATCTTAGTTTTGAGCTGGATTCTCTGTAATCCCTGTGTAAATCCACATTAAACAAAAATTGCTCTCTCTCTGGTCTCTCTACTCTTGGGTCTCTGGTCTCTCACTAGCCTCTCTGGTCTCTCTCTAGCCTCTCTGGTCTCTCACTAGCCTCTCTGGTCTCTCTGTAGCCTCTCTGTAGTCTCTCTCTAGTCTTTCTCTAGCCTGGTCGTACCACACCATAGTACAAATGACATTTCGTACTAAGGGATGGAGGTGCTCCATTGAGCTCCGTTTACAGGTGGGAGGGGTTAACTCACTCTTTTGCAGATTGAAACGATTGGATCTGAGTTTACCGTGACGTATGTAGTGCGCCCAAGTATGTTGTTAGCATTTAGCATTTAGCCTAGCCATCTCCTTTGCCGCTAACGGAGCCCGTGGGGAGCAGCGCCACAATTTTTTCCAGCGATTACATTTGCTAAACATTACCTTTGCTCCGGCTTCAATTTCTTGATAGAACCAGACCGGATTACTTTACTATCGCATTTTTCACCATTACCAAACTACAACACCTGCCTTCTGCGCTCTCTGAATGGTTGGTCGAAATTCAACTGATTGTAATCGCTAACATGGGGACTAGACCCAGACGTTACATGCAGTGAAATGATTATTGAGTGTACGGATGGCTAAGGCCAGGCTAGTCTTTCTCTATCTCTCTCTAGTTTCTCTACTCTTAGAGGTTGGAACCTCAGGATACCTCACGATACGCGATACAAAGCTCACGATAACGATTATATCACAATTTGACGATTATCAATACATTGGTCAGAAATATACCATAGGCCAATTTATGGCATAAATGAAAGAAAAATGTTGAGTGAAAAAATACACTTTATTTCATGATAAATGGAATGGAGATGCGTAATGTAATCATATATTAAGTATTGATGCTAATGTTAAAAAAAAATTATATAGAATTTTATTTTATTTTTTTCAAAATCGATACTTGGCAAATGCATATCGATTGCGGGAGAAAGTATCACGATATATAGTTATATCGATATATTGTCACACTCCTTGGGTCTCTGGTCTCTCTCTAGTCTCTATATCAACTACAGTCTATTTTTTTTCTCATAAAGGTGGTAACAATATTCAAAAGACATATGCCAGATGTTTGCCCGTAGAGCAGACTGTCAGACATAAGAATAAAATGGCGAGTTTGTGAATCTAATCACAATCAAATAATTATCTGGAGAAACGTTTTGACATTTTATTTTTCAACATTTCTTTAAAATATTGACATAGAATTTTACAACATGAACGTAGCCCATTGGTGGTGAAACAGTTGATCTAAAATCCAGTTTCCATCAGTTCTACTCTACACTACTCTACTCTGCTCTATGCTATGCTACTCTTCTCTTCTCTACGCTACTCCATGCTACCCTACTCTACTCTACGTTACACAACGCTACTCTACTCTATGCTATGCTACGCTAAACTACTCTACTGTACTCTACTCTAGGCTACGCTATTCTACTCGGTTATGTTTTCATTACACTTTAGTATCTGGTAATGTCTCATTCCAACCTACCCACAACAAACCAGTAACTAGGAGAAACTCCTTGGTAACCATGGCTTCGAAACAGTACTCTGGCCAATCACTGTAAGTTAGAACATATTAGTATCAGCTCGATCTGGATAGAACCAGGACCAAGCAGGTGTTTAAAAAAGTACCTGGTACCGGTTGAAAAAAATAAAAAATATAAAATTGTTCCCAATTGGGGTAGAGTAAAGTAGAGTAGAGTAGATCAGCCCAAAACACGGCTTAATACAGATAGAACGGGGGGGTGGGGGGATGAGGATGTTGTTAATGACACATACTTATTGGGTCGAGTTCACATGTAGCAACTAAACTATGCTTCCATTCACTTTAAGTTTATTTCAGGAACTAATTTGACAACTTGAATCTGAATTTCATGTTTTCGATATGATTCTGATGAATATCTATTATATATTAAAGGTCTCTGGTGTATGTCTCCCACATTGTACATAGGGTTATTTGTTCTGTTTTAAAGGAAATATATTTGATTTATTATCAACTGTCTAACTTATATGAACTTATTTACAACTTTTCATACATGTTAGAAACTCAGCTGTGAGTAATATAGAGAGAGGCCGACAACCACCACACAGTTTAGACATTTCTTCTCAATTACTTTTAGTATTGTACTTATAAAGAAGACATAACTTGCAAAGTTGGCTTTATTTTTACCATGTTTCAGTTGTCTTCCCTCATTTGCACTCTCATAGTTGCTATTAGCGTGATTCATGCGTGCATCTATTTTTGCCTGAATCCAAGATGCCAAATTTTACTTTTGTGTCTGGTCTTGCATCAAGTTTATTCAGTGGCCTTTGCCTTACACTCTGTCTGTTACAGCACTTTAAAGTTTACGCCGGCATGCAGTCCTCAAACACTTAACGATTTACTGTTTTTCTATGCAAAACAACTAAATTGTGATTGCTACTGATAGGTCAACTATTTAAGATTCAACTTTAGGCATTATATAAACGGGTAAAATGACCCGCCTACAACAGATGTGGTTTACCTGCTGCTAAGTCCAACAATAAAAATGTTATTTTCATCAGAACTGTATTCAGTGCTTCATCAAATGTGTTCCAAAAAAATTCTGCAGGAGAGGGTATAAGATGTATAAGAAGCCATTTTTGTGAGGAAACAAAAACCTTCTCTTAACAGAGGAGGAGGGTTAAGATTTGTTTTGCCTCGCATCTATGACGACATCCTAAAAACAACACCCTAACTTGGGACAAGGTCAGTGACATGCTAATGAGTTAGGAGGGGTGAGACCTGCACTCCACTTGAGCATCCCAGCAGACAATAGGTCTGTTACATGCTAATGAGTTAGGGTCGTTAGCCTCAGCAGGGTCGTTAGACCTGCCCCCTTCTACATCAAACAGACCTTAGATTGTTTATGAGTTAGTATCAGGATTAGGGTGTGGCTAACCACATCCATAGGTTATAAATCTCCAACGCGCGGTCTGAGAATTCATTCCCTGAAGAAGTCCGCTGGTTTGAGGACGAAACGTCGGAAAAACTTGCTAAGAAGTACAGATGATGGGTGAGAAACCTTCCTTTGCTTTGACTAATCCCTGCACGACTGAGGGCTTACACAAACTTATAAGATGTTTTGTCCCATTAGGTCAGTAATACAACCTCTGGGTTATGGGCCAAGCACGCTTCCGCTGCCCCACTCAGCTGTTAGACAGATGTAGGTTGGATCCAGTCCTGAATTCTTAGTCCCTGTAAACACAAAAAGGATTCTTAGCTATTGCCAATTTCATGTCACCCCAGATGGAATTCTGACCTTTTTAAAAAGTGACTCTATAGGGACCATGTCTTTGTAAAAGCAGTATTTTTCCTTTTTAAACTATGGAGGTTTAGATATCCAAACTTCTGGACAAGGCTGGTGTTTGATGAAATGAGCCAACTTCCTTAGAGCAGAGGATGAATTCGATCCATCGACCTCTGGGTTATGGGCCCAGCACGCTCCTGCTGCGCCGCTCTACTGGTCCACAGTTGAAGGAAGCATCCAGTCCTGAATTCTTAGTCTCTTTAAACACAAACCATATCAGCTATTGCCAATTTCATGTCACCCCAGATGGAACTCTAACCTTTTTTTAAAGTAACTCTTATAACTCTTAGTAAAGTATATAGGGACCATGTCTTTGTAAAAGCAGTCTTTTTCCTTTTTAAACTAGGGAAGAGTAGATATCCAAACTTTGGGACAAGGTTGGTTTTGGATAACCTGGCAAGAGCCAGATTGATGATTGTGTAGAACTCTAACGCGTTCTCCGCGATATCAATCTGGGATTTCTCCCGGAGAATCCTTTCGGGGAAAGGAGGGATAAGCAGCAGAATACTTCAAGCTGATTGGGCGAAGTGACGCTGTGTGCCCGCCTACACTCTTGCCAAAACCCGTAGGTAAAAATGCACAAACATCTTTGCCGTCCAGAAATGCACAAAGCGCCTCTCGCTGTTCATCTTTCAAAAAAGAAATTGGAGATTCTGCTAAAACTGACTTGATAGACTCAGCTACGCGTCCGTCCTCCTGCGTAGCCATGTTTGTTTTGCTTCGGCCCGGCACTTCTTGTTTTCGTCAAACCCGGATATCCCGCCCTAAACCCCCAGACTGGCGCGTGATTGGCTCGCACACCCAGTGGTTCGACTCGAAAAGTGTAAGCGGGAGCGGTACAAGATGTATTCTCGAGTGTTTGTGAACTCACAAATACCGCGAGAATTCAGCTTGCAGGCAAGGTTAGGTTTTGGATGAAAAGAGCCAACTTCCTTACTGCAGAGGATGGTTTCGCTCCATCGACTTATGGCAGTGTTTTTCAACCTTTTTTGAGCCAAGGCACACTTTTTTCACTGAAAAAATCTTGCGGCACACCTCCAGGAGAAAATGTAAAAATGTATACAGTACTAATGTAAAAAAATATATACTGTACATACTCTGTGTGATATATAAAGTATATCTTATCTTATAATGTATACAGTATACTCTGTAGCCTATATTCACAATATACAGTTATTCTCATCAAAATGCTTAAGTCCAGGCCTTGAAATTAAGCTTTATTTAATATTTCTCGATACAATTAACAAGAGTTTGGGAATAAAGTGGCACTAACTGTGTGGAAAAAAACTAATAAAATCCACTCTCTGCCCAAATAGTCAAATAATAACTCACACAAAGAACATGCATTGTTAGTGCATGGGAAACATTTTGGTATCCGAGCTTTAAATTCAGGAGTTTTGGATGAGGGACACGGGAGGTCCTGAACGCGAGTCCATGGTTCTGTCCGGTCCGCATGTCTGTGGTTCTGTCCACTCGACTACGGTCTGCGCTCGGTACCCAGTTCAGAAGTGCGTTCGCGAGAGCTGTTGTACAAAAATCGTACATTTCATAGTTAAACCACTACAACGCGGCCACAGCTACCCCGGGGCAGAGCGGAGGATGTTAATCCTGTTCAGAAACGGCATAATTCATTTTCAAAAACGTCTCTATCACTTTCACTTCTCACTCGCCACAAAGCTCTTGTCTCGCTCCCTCACACATTTGTTGGTCGCATCCAATTTTACCTTTCTCGCCACAATGCTGACCTGTTACAGCTAGTGGTCGCATCCAATTTTTCAGTTTCAAAGTACTTAGCTATCTGCTGCCATCTACTGATTTGAAAAAGTATTACATGGTTACTCACAGTTCAAAACAAGTCACCGCTCGTCAACAGCGAATGCAGCTATTTTTAGACAAAGTAGACGAATTTCTCACGGCACACCAGACAATATCATACGGCACACTAGTGTGCCGCGGCACAGTGGTTGAAAAACACTGACTTATGGGATATGGGCCCAGCACCCTTCTGCTGCGCCACTCTGCTGGTCCACAGTTAGAGGTTGGATCCAGCCATGAACTCTTAAGGGCACGGTCACATAGGTTTTTACAAGCGAACTAGGCCAAGTGGCCCTGATTGTCGCCACAGTGGTGTGAAAATGGCTCGCGGTCACATGAACGTGTATTTGCTAACGTGCCAGAGCAACTTTGCTGTAGTACAACATTCGGTCCAGCTGGTGGCTCTAACACTAACTCCAGCGACTACCTCGTAGTCCTGGCTGAGTTTCCGTTTCTCTTCCTGTTTACGCTCTGCTACTGTAGCTAACAGCTCGGTAAGGATTGCGTTGTTTAGGGAAAGACACATCTCTGACACGAGTGCACACAAACACACACACGCACACACACACACACACACACACTCTTTAATAACGAGCGCAAGAGCACTGAGAAATGAATGAATGAGAATGAAAGAATGAAAAGTGTGGTGTACGAGCAGAGCATCCAGAGACAGGCAGGATACAAGTGTGTGTGTGTGTGTGTGTGTGTGTGTTGGTGATTAAAGGAATAGTTCACCGTTTTTACATACTGACAAATGTTCTTACCTTACCTTAGACTAGTTAATACGTACCTGTCTGGTCTTAGTCCGTGCGCTCTGTCATGCAAACGGAGCAAAAACGGGAGCACAACCGCAGCCTCCTCTGTATATTTTGTAGCACAAAAAAGGTAGCTCCCGCTAGAAGCTACCAAACTCTTCCAAGTGTTCCCTATTAAATGTATATAGTTACGTGACGTGTTACACTGCAAAGTATAGTAAGAAGTTAGGAGCGCTACGTCCGCGCACTAACTTCTCTCCGGAGATTTCTCTCTCGCTGCTACTGTGTGTATTACAAGTCACGCTGCTTCTATTGACGGAAGTGAGCGAGAGAGAAGTCTTCGGAGAGAAGTTAGTGCGCGGACGTAGCGCCCCTCAGATTATTACGCCTCACAATATAGTACCCGTTTTATCCGCTGAGAAAATCGACTGTTACATTTCTGTGTTACTATACTTTGCAGTGTAACACGTCACGTAACTATATACATTTAATAGGGAACACTTGGAAGAGTTTGGTAGCTTCTAGCGGGAGCTACCTTTTGGTGCTACAAAATATACAGAGGAGGCTGCGGTTGTGCTCCCGTTTTTGCTCCGTTTGCATGACAGAGCGCACGGACTAAGACCAGACAGGTACGTATTAACTAGTCTAAGGTAAGGTAAGAACATATGTCAGTATGTAAAAACGGTGAACTATTCCTTTAAATAAAGACTGATTCTTGAATGTCTGAAGTGTTATTGCAATATCACCACACTGAGAGCGAGGGTCAGAACAGAGGGAAATCTCTTAGGAAATGTTTTTCTTTGGCTCTGGAGCGACACACCCCTCTTCGCACCTCGACCATGGTCCAGGGCTTATATGAAAGGTTAAACACAGCAGAGGATGGTATTAATCCATTGACCTATGGGTTATGGGCCCAGCACGCTTCCTCTGCACCACTCTGCTGTCTTGAGTTACAACATTAGATCAAGTCCTAAGACCCAACTGTAGCAAATTTAGGTTCCTGGTTTAAAACTGCACTTATCCCTCACCTCAGATGGGACTTGAACTCACAATACCTGCCTTAGCAGGGCCGTCGTGCCTTATCCAATAGGCCCAGTGACTGCTTAGTTTACTCATCCCATAATTCTTTGTTTTTAAAGCTGTGGGACACAGTTTTATGTAGACATGAGGACCTGTATGAGGACAGTCCTCATGCAGTAGTAAGTACAAGAACTCACTCAGCAGTTTATCCACAACAAACAGTGACAGCTGTTGAAGTGATACAGTGAGACTTATCAAGGCTGCACCAGGGAACATAATAAACTCAATAAACTTAGAGCTTTTAGAATATTTTAAACATATGCACTCATAAGAGTAATGTGAGATTTCTGACAAGCTTAACGGTAGGATGCTGTTTTGGATCAGATGACCCTTCACATGTACCTCATTCAGAGGTCTATACCCAAAGTGGTAATGGGGTCTTGTGTCCAGTAGGGGGCGGTGTCGTAAAGCTGTAAGTACAGGTATTGCAGATCAACAACAAGTGAAGCTGTTTATCTATAAACTATTTAGGAACATTTACATTGACATTGTTGTTTGTGTTACATTTGTATCTTTCGCAGTCTTTTAAATGTTTGTATTGGTCTATTTTTCATTTAATGATTTCCTAAATATACATATATATATTTTTTTTTTTATATTTAACTAATTTGTTATAACTTAGTTCCTCTGGTCTGTACCAGACGCCCGTCTAGAGCAGACGGAAAACAATCCTCTGACTGCTGTTGGGATTTACGGACTGAACTTTGTACTTACATGAGTCTGTAGGTTTAGTATAGTATAGTATAGTATTGTACAGGTCAGTACAGTACAGTACAGTACAGTATAGTATAGTGCAGTAGAGTACAGAACAGTACAGTATAGTATAGTGCAGTACAGTACAGTATAGTATAGTGCAGTACAGTACAGTATAGTGAAGTACAGTATAGTATAGTGCAGTACAGTACAGTATAGTATAGTGCAGTACAGTATATTATAGTATAGTACAGTACAGTAGAGTACAGTATAGTATAGTGCAGTACAGTACAGTATAGTGCAGTACATTACAGTATAGTATAGTGCAGTACAGTACAGTATAGTGCAGTACAGTACAGTACAGTATAGTGTAGTACAGTACAGTATAGTACAGTACAGTACAATATAGTGCAGTACAGTATAGTGCAGTACAGTACAGTATAGTACAGTACAGTATAGTGCAGTACAGTACAGTATAGTGCAGTACAGTACAGTACAGTACATTATAGTGCAGTACAGTACAGTATAGTGCAGTACAGTATAGTATAGTACAGTATAGTATAGTGCAGTACAGTATAGTGCAGTACAGTACAGTATAGTGCAGTACAGTACAGTACAGTATAGTGCAGTACAGTATAGTACAGTACAATATAGTACAGTACAGTAGAGTACAGTATAGTATAGTGCAGTACAGTACATTATAGTGCAGTAAAGTACATTATAGTATAGTGCAGTACAGTACAGTACAGTATAGTGCAGTACAGTACAGTACAGTATAGTGCAGTACAGTATAGAACAGTACAGTACAGTACAGTATAGTGCAGTACAGTACAGTATAGCGCATTAGAGTACAGTACAGTGTAATGCAGTACAGTACAGTACAGTACAGTACAGTATAGTGCAGTACAGTACAGTATAGTACAGTATAGAACAGGACAGTATAGTATAGTATAGTGCAGTACAGTACAGTATAGTGAAGTACAGTATAGTATAGTGCAGTACAGTACAGTATAGTATAGTGCAGTACAGTATATTATAGTATAGTGCAGTACAGTACAGTAGAGTACAGTATAGTATAGTGCAGTACAGTACAGTATAGTGCAGTACATTACAGTATAGTATAGTGCAGTACAGTACAGTATAGTGCAGTACAGTACAGTATAGTGTAGTACAGTACAGTATAGTACAGTACAGTACAATATAGTGCAGTACAGTATAGTGCAGTACAGTACAGTATAGTGCAGTACAGTATAGTACAGTACAGTATAGTGCAGTACAGTACAGTATAGTACAGTACAGTACAGTACATTATAGTGCAGTACAGTATAGTGCAGTACAGTATAGTATAGTACAGTATAGTATAGTGCAGTACAGTATAGTGCAGTACAGTACAGTATAGTGCAGTACAGTATAGTACAGTACAGTATAGTGCAGTACAGTACAGTATAGTGCAGTACAGTACAGTACAGTACATTATAGTGCAGTACAGCATAGTGCAGTACAGTATAGTATAGTACAGTATAGTATAGTGCAGTACAGTATAGTGCAGTACAGTACAGTATAGTGCAGTACAGTACAGTACAGTATAGTACAGTACAATATAGTACAGTACAGTAGAGTACAGTATAGTATAGTGCAGTACAGTACATTATAGTGCAGTAAAGTACATTATAGTATAGTGCAGTACAGTACAGTACAGTATAGTGCAGTACAGTATAGAACAGTACAGTACAGTACAGTACAGTACAGTATAGTGCAGTACAGTACAGTATAGTGCATTACAGTACAGTACAGTGTAATGCAGTACAGTACAGTACAGTACAGTACAGTATAGTACAGTATAGAACAGGACAGTATAGTATAGTATAGTGCAGTACAGTACAGTACAGTAATCCTGTTGGATTCAATCAGATTATGATTAAGAGATGTTTCATTCCTCCCACAGCGGGGAAATGTCAGTGTTGCATCACAAGTTACAGAACAGCAGGAACGAAGAGCACATGGCACAAGATAAATAAACAATATCTCTTTACTTAACAAAATAAAATAAAAATCTCTAACTGTAGCATAAAGAGTTAGAGATGATGTGACCACCTACTGATTTCGACCAGTTTTCTCCCGTTAAGCAAAATGGGAATGGAATAAAATGTGCTTTGTCAAGAACACTGAGTTGCAGTAATTTATTAAATGTAGAAGAAGAAAAAAATAGAAAAACAGAATCGGTCGATGAAACAAAAATAGAATAATTCGGCCTGAAGTCCAGCATCACGTTTGGAGGAACCAGTCACAGGCTTGGAAAGTAACATTACCGATCGTGAAGATGGTGAATACTTTCATAATCCTCTCATACTTTTACGTTTTCAAGATTCAAGAATGTATTTGCCATTTGCAGTAAAACCACATTGGAAAAACTGTGCAAGACTACCCTATTGTGCACCAGACAGAGAAGACGGCACACACCAGAGCTCTTGCCACGGCGCTATTTTTAAGATTAAAAAACAAAGTTGACGTTATTGATCTCACACTGGAGATATTTACACGCCATTGTTCCAAAGATTTTGAGACGAGAGGATTCAGGAGTCGATGAACATGGAAGCTCGAGGGTCCAGGCCCCGCCCAGATGAAAGCGTAGGTGGACAGAGGAACTTATCATAATACATGCTGTGAATAACTCATATTATCTTTTATTACTCAGAGATTCAACCTTCGACCTCCCACAGTCTCTATGTTCTGTCTGTGGACGCTCTTGGGCAGATGTCAAACCACCCAGTTCTTAAAGTGAGTCCTCAGCCATTTGGTAGATCACCCTTTGAGCCCCTACATCTGCTTTAAAGTAGCCTTATGTAAGATTTTCATGTCTAGTCGGCATCAAAGGGCCCTAATCTGTCAAAAGGCATTAATAAAACATGGTCTTTTCCAATACTTCTTTAACTGATAACAGTAGTTTAGAGATATTTGAATTTCTAAATTACTTTTACAGCGCCTAAATCTTGTTATTGTTTTAATTTTGGTGTCCCGCCCTCCACCGTTTCACCAATCAGAAAGTCTGTGATCCGGGGGCCAGAACTCACCGCATCGAGCTAATCTCACTGGTAAAGTACCATGTGGCACAGAACTAAAAAAGGTCTTGTTATGATTTTCAAATCATTAATGACAAAACAAGGAATAAAACCAGGATTTCTATCTTTGTGAAAAAGGTGTTTGTTATAGATTTGTTGTTGACAAAACTCATGTCTATTCAGCTGTTATGGTCCCATCTGGATTCGTCTGCATATCTGGCAACCTGAGTCAGGGAGAGTGGGAGAGGCTGCAGTACCACTTTTGTCCAGATTTTTTACAAACTGCTCCTTTAAACTTAGAACTGAATCACATCTTAAGACCTGTTTGTTTCGGCAGGTTTCTTGCCTCACCTCACATCGGCCCATCTGGATTAATTTTTAGAACTGACTTGTTTGTGTGCTATTTTTCTCTATGCTTTTAACTGTGATGTGTTTTATGATCCAGGTCTAATCTGTGAAAGGCGCTATATATATAAACTTTACATACTGTACTAACTGACTTCCTGACTAACTATTTGAGGCATTTAACTTGGTTTTAGGCAATTTTTACCATCAAACTGCATCTCAATGATTTGGTAAAGGCCTTAAATAAAAATAATAATGATATTAGTGCTCCTACATCTAAGAAAATCCACCACTACAACTACTACTATTACTTCCACTTTTACTACAAATACTACTACTACTACTACTACTACTACTTCTTCTACTTTTATTAATAAAACTATTTCTCCTACTACTTCTACTACTCCTACTACTACTCCCACTGCTGCTTCTATTACCTTTGCTAGAACTACTACTACTACTACTACTATCTTCTGTATTTGAACATAACTCTTTAACATCAACCATAACTTAAAGGAGTCTTGGGCGTTCTGGGACGAGACGGTGCGAAGAAAGCTGTAAAACTGTAACTCTGAGAGAGGGGGGAGAGATGGGGGTGTGATGGGGGAGAGACGGGTCGTATGGAGCCAGTGGGTGTGTGGCTGGTGCGCTGGTATAAATGCTCCCTCTCCCATGTTCCCCTGTCTGTCTGAGGGAGCAGAGACTGGAGCTTTCTCTTTATCGTAGTGTGGATTGTGTATCGTGAAACAGAGCAGGATGCAGCTGCTGCCCTGGGCCTCTGCGCTGGTGCTGGCCGCGCTCTGCAGTTTGGGAACCGTCCACTCCTCGGCCTACGACAAGATAGTGACACACAGCCGCATCCGGGCACGAACCCAGGGGTAAGAGAGAGAGAGAGGAAGCAGAGAAGGGAATTGATATTTTAACAATAGATGAGGCAATATTTTCTTGATTTTAAAAGTCTAAACTGAAAACATGAATATAATTATCATGAAAAGATAAATATTTGAATGAGGTTTGACTGATTTTAGTTTATTTTTTGTAATTTTTGTGTGCTTGTTGCATCTGGGACTGGTCTGAACACAGGGGTAAGAGAGAGGAGCAGAGAATAGGACAATAATTGATTAGAAATACTTTCTTAATTTCAGAAGACTGTCTAAACTTAATATGAAAGTAAAAACTATTTAAAAAAGAGATTGAGATATTACAGATGTTAGTAAATTTTTACATAATTTTTTTATGTATCATGCCCACTGCTGTCTGAAAGTGCAAAAGTCACTTATTGAGGACTTGCACTGGGACTGTTAACCTTGCACTGCGGATGCCATTATTCTAAATGTGCATAAAATCCCAAATATCTTACGCCTTTTTTATTCATTTATTTGTATCAATGCCAGATGTACATTTCTCCATTATGAGATCTTGAAATAATCTTGAAATATGAAAAACTGTAAGAAGCAATTTCTCACATGAAACAAGAGAAAATTCTACTGGAGTTAATCTTAGACTGAAATACACGCCTTGTTCTGGAAACACTTGTTTCAAGACAAAATATGGATAATGATACATTTTAGCTTTTACCAAGTGATTTTTTTTCAAAGCCAGATCTATTTGAGTGCCATATAAATAAAGTATTCCCTACATGAGCAAAACCGCCCAAAAAACAAAACATGTGGAAGATTGTAGATTTTTTTTTTTACCACTTTATTATCTTTTGTAACTCTGTGTAGAATGAAATACATGTTTTAGCTTATTTTTTTATTCAGTATTTTATATCAGTATCTTTGGCCTCTTTTGCATCTTCACACTGCAAAAAGTGATGAAAAAGAAGTAAAAAAAAATTCAAATTCTGCAAAATGTGTCTTAATCTGAGCACATTCTGACTGAGCATTAAAACATTATTCTCCAATGGAACGAAGCAAAATGATCTTGTTTTAAAAAGATACAGAAATATGTCCCTTGGAATGAGAAAATAAAACATCAGTTCTTGAAATGAGACTAAAGGGATTTGTCCCGTTGGAGAATCCTGTTTTAACACTGTCATCATGGTGTGGGGTTTATTTTTGTATTTTTGTTTTATTTTGAAATTGGTTCTTTGTGATTTGGTTTTTAGATGGTTCCTGTCCTGTTTTCCCCCGTGTTGATTGTCTGCCCCGCCCTGATGTGTCTCACCTGTGTCTCTCTGTGTCTATATGTACCCTGTGCTTCTCTCCCCTTGTTGCTGGTCCGTTGTGTTGTCTTTGTTCTTGCCTTTGTTCCTGGTCTCGTTTTTGGATTTTTGGATGTTTTGTTTCCTTGGACTTTTGTTTTTTCATTATTAAATCATTTATATATTTTCATTCCTGCATTTTGAGTCCTCCATCATCTCACCACATGACAAACACAGTCAGAATGCGTCAGATTAGAATTAAAAACCACTATATTCAGGCAATTATTATCTCATATTTGATCATTTTTTGCAGTGTAGACAAGATTTTTCAGACAGAAAAAGTGACAAAGAGAGAACCAGTCTCTTTCTGCCAATCAGCTCTCAGCCCAAAGCGTCCAATCGTGACTCTCATGGCTCCTTCTCAGTGTGCAAAAATAAAATGCAGTCTCATTTGTCCACAACATTTTACTTTAAGACTCATCCTGTCGGGACATACAAGACTTTACGAGCCCCAGCTTTAAAGCAGCTCCGTCTCAGTCCTGTAATGAGGATATCATCGTTTCACTATGACATCATACTTAAAACAAAAGTATTGCCCGGAGATTTGCTTTGACGAGTTTTCAGATGGAATTATGTTCTCTGCAAACGCTCGGCTGTGTTTGCAGGAGCCACTTTTAATTATAACACACATAAAAACTGCTCCCTCTGGTGGCAGGAGAGGGAGTTACAGGCAGAAAGCAGTATTTTTATACCTGATACTTTTAACATATATTTTCTACTCAAGACATAGTTTCACAGTAAAAGAGGCGGTATATTGTCCAAATTGTTTTAATTACCAAAAAAGTTTGCTTCATATTTTTTGAGTTCTCTCACAGTTGAATATTATTATTGTGTATTTATGACCGAACGTTTTTGTTTTTTTAAGATAAGATAGACTTTGTTGATCTCACACTGGAGCAATTAAAAAAAAAAAATTGTTTTATTTACAATATTGATTGCCTCATTTCCTGTTTGACTCATGTGGACGGAGTTAGTAAAAAGTCCAGTCTGTCACTCCCGTATTCGTCCCGGAAACTGGATTCGTCCAGAAGTTCAGTTTGCGCATGTCAAAAAGTGTAATATGTCCTTAAGTGGTGACTGATTAAGTTTAGCCGTCTGATTAAGACAGTTAAGTTTAGGGTTAAGGCTGGGTTGGGGTTATCTTGTGGGAATGGCTGGTTAAGTTTAGGCATGAATAGGTAGTTTTTTATATTTACTTCCGCTTCTGTCCAGATTCCGTGACGTAATCTACTGCTGCGTATGCTCATTGGATCAAACTGAACTTCCGGACGAATCCGGGAGTGACACAGTCCATGAAGAGACCGCACTGTTTCCTGGTTACTTTCCTTTCCATGTTTCGCTCACGTTAAAGCTAAGACTTTTCCTGAACTAATGATTATATTTGTTATTTTACCATTTTTTCTCATTTTGTCTCTGAAATGTGATCTTGAGAATATTCACTTTGGCCTTTTGGGTTTTAGAAGGTGAAAAAAGTAGAACATAAATGGAAAAAGAATAAGGACATGACACTGAGTTCTACTGAGAGGGAAATATTGACTCTTTCAGTAACATTTCAACATTGAACACAGTGTGATTGAAGTTTATTTGTATAGCACAGTTTACACAAAAGGCAACTCCAACGGCTGATGAAAGATAAAGGCATAAAATCACAAATAATCAAAGAACATTAAAAAGAAAAAGAGAAAATCCTTCACACAGCGTTGTTTAGGGTTGAAAATAGTCAGAGAAGAAGCCTATCTCACATTCTCAGGAAGACTTTTCCAGATTTTAGTTGCATGAATCTGAAACGCTGCCTCCAGGACTAAACATGGAGTCCTGACTCTGGGACCAGCACGAGACCAGTCCCTGTGCTCCTCAGAGTCCCAGCACGAGACCAGTCCCTGTGCTCCTCAGGCTTGTACGAAAGTCTTTTCTGTCAGTTATTTCCTCTGTCTCTGTCGCAGGAAGAACGTGTGCGCTCTGCAGCAGGTCCTCGGAACCAAGAAGAAATACTTCAGCACCTGTCGGAACTGGTACAAGGGCTCCATCTGCGGGAAGAAGGCGTGAGTCCAGCCCTCATCAGGCACCACATCAGGCACAGCATCAGGCATCGCATCAGACACATCATCAAGCACCGCATCAGGCACTGCATCAGGCACCGCATCAGGCACAGCATCAGGCACAGCATCAGCCACAGCATCAGGCACAGCATCAGCCACAGCATCAGGCACCGCATCAGGCACAGCATCAGGCACCGCATCAGGCACCGCATCAGACACATCATCAAGCACCGCATCAGGCACAGCATCAGGCACCGCATCAGGCACCGCATCAGGAACCGCATCAGGCACAGCATCAGGCACAGCATCAGGAACCGCATCAGGCACAGCATCAGGCACAGCATCAGGCACCGCATCAGGCACAGCATCAGGCACAGCATCAGGCACAGCATCAGGCACCGCATCAGGCACCGCATCAGGCACCGCATCAGGCACAGCATCAGGCACCGCAACAAGCACAGCTCTGGTCCTTTCTCACATTTGACCCTGCACCTGACAATAAAAACAAAGGAATTCTGAAAAAGTTCTAAAAAGTGACTTAGTTTTCCATCACGTTTATTCAAAGTTAAGTCATTCATATAAGAACCATGGGCTATATACACAGGGAGGGTTTATGCTAGCGAAGAGGTACACAGGGGAAAAAGATTGTGGACCAGATCTTGGAAGTTCTCGTGATTAAATCTTGAAAGTAAAATGAATGGGATTTTTTTATACATTTGACCAAAACAAAGCAGTGTTTTTGGAAATCCATAACTGTTTTTTTGTTCTACATTCTGCATTAGTCATGTCCCAGTCGTCCCTATACAGTGTTTTCTGACCGAATCTACATTTAAATTCCATTCAATGTATTCTTGTAAAACCCACAACAGTAGTAAAACTCTCGATTTTGCCAACACAGATCAGAGAATCAGACACACGGAATGCAGTGATAGGAAACACATCGAGGCATTGGTTCATAAATGTGGTTGAATGTGGAGTGTCCTGTACCATCACTGTCCTTAGAGCCTCCTGCATCAGCAAAGAACAACTCAAAGAACCAAAGGAATATTCACCAATATGTATAATCTATTACTTTTTTGTACAGCCCAATATCTCAACAGCAGCGTCTCAAATGGCCTCAGTGTTGTTTTGACAGAAGATCACAGATTCACAGTCATTGCTATTGGCACCAAGTAGAAATCTGAATCTGTGTGAGTCTGTGGGTTCGTACGGGTCATCTGTCGACATTAGTGTAGTTCTTTTTCCTTTGAACAGGCTGAGACACGAGCCCTGCACCTCCTCTCTCTCTTCCTCTCCCTCTCTTTCTCTCTCTCCCTCCCTCTTTCTCTCTCTCCTCTCTCTCTCTCATCCTCTCTCCTCACTCTCTCTCTCTCTCTCTCATCCTCTCTCCTCACTCTCTCTCTCTCCCTCTCACTCTCTCTCCCTCTCTCTCTCACTCTCCATCTCTCTCTCTCTTTCTCTCGCTCTCCCTCTCTCTCTCACTCTCTCCTTCTCCCTCTCTCTCTCCCCCTCCCTCTCTCTCTCTCTCCTTCTCCCCCTCTCCTTCTCCCTCTCTCTCTCTTCCTCTCCCTCTCGCTCTCTCCCTCCCTCCCTCTCTCCTTCTCCCTCTCTCTCTCTTCCTCTCCTTCTCCCTCTCTCTCTCTCTCTCTCTCTCTCTCTCTCTCTCTCTCTCTCTCTCTCTCTCTCTGATGATAGATGGACACTTTTCCGACAGTTTAAAGAATGTGTGTCTCAGGTCTTGTCCTGCTTCACTTCAGCAGAAAACAAATGTATTTCCTTTGTTTGCATCTGGTGTCGTTTTCAGTCCACTTGTAATGAAAACAGTCAGGGCATAGAGGATTAGAGAGGGTATAGAAAATACGGTTTTTGGGTATTGTACAATATCTCCAGAATCACTGTGGGTTTTCTTGAGCATAGATCATGAACTGAAATGTATCAATATCTACGAAATACAAATAATGATTACGTGATTACTTATGAGAAGGCCGACTGCTTTGTGTTTATGGATATGTTCTTTCTTAGTTTATTTCAACCAAAAACGAGAGTATGGTTTTATTTTTACATTTCCATTGGCTCATGGTTTTACACAGACTTTATTTTAAGTAGTTTCTTTGTATGAACCTCCAAACCCTTTGGAAATACCGTGGTCATTTCGCTCCCGAGGAATCGACAAGTTTGTAAAGTCCTTTGAGATGGCTGCTGTTGTGATTTAGGTTTCCACACAAATGCATTGAATAGAACTGAATTCTATTATTTTTGTAGGTATGCATCGAGTCAAATTTTAACACTGCAAAAAGTGATGAAAACGAGTCACAAGTGTCTCAAATTTGGCACATAAAAATCTTAAGTCAAGCACATTCTGACTGAGCCTTAAAACCAGATTCTCCAATGGGACAAAGCAAAATGATCTTGTTTTAAAAAGATGCAGATATGCGTCCCTTGGAATGAGAAAATAAAGTCTTGAAATCAGACTAAATAACTTTGTCCCGTTGAAGGATCTAGTTTTAACACAGTCAGAATGTGTCAGATTAAGATAAAAACCACAAAATTCAAGCAATAATCACCTCATATTTTGATAATTTTTTGTAGTGTGTGTATGTTATTGTTGGTGAGGCCCCTGTGAGACTCCTGAGTACCTGTGCTGACAGACGGAGCACAGGGCTCACCTGGAGCTGCACACGTATGACTCATGTATGATCTGTTCAAACACGAGGAAAGTGAGAAAAGCTGTGGATGAAATATTCTTTGTTCGTTTGTAGTCGATGGAATCTGGACGTTTTGTTGTATTTTGTATTTTCCCTTAATCGCTCTCTCACTTTGGAACCGCAGTAAAATCTTAGTAGTTGAGTAGTTGAGGAAGTAGTTTATTGGATTTGGTCGTTATGAACATTATATCTCAGGTCACATGGTCTAGAAAGTTATTTTAATAAGACAAAAGTAACGAAAGATATTGCTGTTTAATACTACATGATTCAAAGTCTCTCTGATCAACTGTTGTTGCCTGATGCGCTAAGTCTGACCACGCCCCCTCAGTCTGACCACGCCCCCTGTGGTCTCTGTAGAAGGGAGTCCCAAGCGTCCCCCGCTTCCTGATTTCAATCGTCTCTCGTCTCGATCTTTTGTATTTTAAGTTCTTCTGTTCATACTATTTTTGACTTGTCTGAGTCCATTTTGTGATTTTTCTCTTTTGCAGTGGTCTGATGTTGCTGATTTGAGGTTTTCCTGTGTTGTCTTTACTCTGGTCACAAGTTTTGAAAGATCATATACTTTTTACAATCAGAAAAAGAAGTAGCTAAATTATGCCTAACCACTGTTCCATAGATCCTCTTTTTAACATGTAGCACAAAACTTCAACAATCAAAATGATTAAACATAGTCCAAGTGTCCTGTACTTATCCATATAGTTTATCTTATATTATTTCTATGCTGTTCAACAATCTCAGCGGTTGTGAAATATTGGCGTTGCACCAACTGACAAGAGATGACAAGAGAAACTTAATGTGAGGCCTTTAAATATGAAACTACACTTCAAATCAATGTTATTGTTAAAAGCCTCTGGAACAGGGGTCTCCAACCTTTTTCAATCCTAGAGCTACATTTATGAAAGAGAAATGGCAGAGAGCTACACCTTTAGCAGTCGTAACATGTGTAGTCTATATATTAAATACATCTGATCATGGAAAACATACATCCATATTATACCATTATACCGTATATAGCATCCCTGCATAAATGAAAACATAGTTAAGATAGATATAATGGGTTAGGGTTCATGTGATGACTCAAAAGTAAATCATTCAGGATCATGTGTATATTTGTATGTAAATATTCTGGAAATATTTGGAGAGCTACCTGAAAGGGGGTGGCGAGCTACTGGTAGCTCCTGAGCCACAGGTTGCATGGAGATCCTTGGTCTGGAGGGACTTCACAAAGTTTATTATTATTATTCCAAGTTACAGATTTTAAACGTCTTGAGGCGGCTTCACAGCAAGAAGGTCCTGGGTTCGGTTCCACCTCCAGGAGTTGGTAGGTTCCCTCCGGGTGCTCCGGTTTCCCCTACCACTAAAAACATGTACAATAGATCTGGCATCCACATCCTGTATGTGACCTGCTCCATCTCTGTCTGGAGTGAGAGACAAATGCAAACACAATTTTAAAGTGCTTTGTGACTCTGGTCTGTGAAAGGCACTATAGTTCTGTGTGGAGTTTGCGTGTTCTCCCTGTGTCTGTGTAAGTTTCCTCCAGGTGCTCCAGTTTCCTAAAAATGCATATAGATATCTTTCCCTTAAACATTGGATTCAATTCCATTCAATGTATTGATACAGCCCTAAATCACAACAGTAGTTATCGCAGAGGACTTCACAAAGCTATCGATTCACCAGCAACAGATCAGATTATCAAACACAAAGACAGGAAATGCAGTGATAAAAAAAACACATAGAGCCATTGGTCCATAAGAGGCAGAGACCAATGTCCATAAATATTGTTGAACTTCTAGCGTCCTGGATCATCACCGCTGCCGTTTGATCCTCCTGCAAAGAAAAACTTGGGAAAACTAATTGAAAACTTAAGAAAACCCTCTAATAAATGTCAGTCAGACCTTTTCCATAAACCAGACAGGGCAGGGAACCTTTTTACATTTTAATTCATGTTTGAAGTTTGAAGTTGTTAAGGACAATGTGCAGTTGCATTAAACCGATGGCTGCACCAGATTTAGCTTCTATCCACCTGTAGTCCTTGACAATACAATCATATAACTTGCATATTAATATACAGTTCAAATAAAAAGTTACAGAAGGTTAATAAAAAAAAACATTACAACAAAAGTGCAAGTTGCTAAAATACATAAAAACATAAAGCTCAATACAAAAGTGCAAGTTGACCAAGATACATACATTTTGATTTGGTTGAAACTTCCAGCTACTGAATGAGAAAATGCACAAACCAAAACAATACCAGAGACAGAAGCATAACCCACTGAATACATCATGTGTTTATGGACTCTCTCACTCTTGACAGAATCATGACAGAAAGTCCGGTCTGTGTGGAGGATGTGAGGGTCCAGCTGCAGCCGCTCAGACTCCGGGTCAGTGGGAGCGTTCTCAGCCAAACTCTCACAAATGCATTAATTGGCAAAAACATGAGGTGTTGTCACTCTGCCTTTAATCAGGCTGGATACGGAGCAGAGTTGTTCACACACACGGATTGTGATTTTGGCTACTGTATTTACTATGTCTCACTATTTGGCAGCGACGGTGTCAGGAAGGGTAACAGCAATAATAGAAAAGTGTTTTGGAAATGGGAGAAAATTATGAAAAGAAGTAAAAGAAGCAGCTGAAAGAAGATGGACTTTACAAAATGACATTAGTATAAGACAAGGAGTTTATTTCTATAGCACAGTTTATACACAAGGTATTTTCAGTTAAAACGTTTGAAAATGTCCCAGCAGGAGACCAGTCCAAGTGTGCAATTTTCTACTTGCTTCTTTATTATTACCCTGGTCTTACCACACCACTGTACTCCTTTCATTTCATACTAAGGTCTGGAATTGCTCCATTGACTCCGTTAACAGGTGGGAGGGGTTAACTTCTTTTGCAGATTGAAACGATTGGAATTGAGTTTATTGTGACATATGTAATGAGCCAGAGTGATTGAGGTATTTAGCATTTAACCTGGCTTTAGCATTTAGCCTAGCTTTAGCCATCTCCTTTGCCACTAACGGAGCCCATGGCAGCACAAAATCTTCTTCCTGCAAGAGGAATCTTATTCCTCTTGCTCCGGCTTCAATTTCTTGATATTTGGATTGAACCAGAACAGATTATTTTACTATCACATTCTCCGCAAAAATACAACCGGCAAATTCAGCACAAACTCTTGACGTCACGGCACCGGCTTACAACACCCGCCTCCCCCGCTCTCTGATTGGTTGGAGGGGATTCAACCAAACTAAAGCCACTAGGATCAGACCCGGACATACAGTACATGTAGGAAATGATCATGGACCAGTGTTTATGGATGGATAAGACCAGCCTTCTTTAGAGAAGTCTAAAGCCTAAAGTTAGAGATTTTATTTTATCTGTGCTGTGTGCTACTCATTCCTACTGTTCTGTAACTGGTGATGCAACACTGAAAATTCCTCACTGTGGGTTGTTACATACATCATGTGTATAGATTTGTTTGAAGGGCTAACTTGATTTGTGGTCCGTGGAAACATCATAGCCTGAAACTTTCCCTCCATCATGGTAACAATCGTCCCAAACGGTGACTTTGCTAATTACCTGTTTCGAGGGTGATTTGTTTTACTTAGTTTGCAGCAACAGAAAGACACACGTGGGATCCATTACGGAGACGGCTGCAGCTGACGGCTAGGAAGCAGGTGGAGACGTCACGCTGATGGCAAAGGAAAAACAAATAACTACTAAATAATTACAGTCCAGAGAAGTGTGAGCGGGGAAAGCGTTTGACAGTATATGAGGCGAAGAGAAATGGGAAAAAGTTATGTTTTTGGCATGTTTTCTCTGTCGTCTCACTGTACGGGACCGCATCTGTCTGGCTCTGGCTCTGGGGGTTCTCCATCTGTTTACGTGACCTCATCCAGACACCAGAAGCAGCTGCACATTCGCTGTGTGTGTGTGGGAAGACACAGTTCTATAGGATAGAAGTGAGAACCAACTTTGGAATTGATTAAAAAAAACATATTTTTGGACATTTATAAACGTTTATGGACATTGGTCTCTGCCGCTTATGGACCAAGGCTCTATATGTTTTCTTGACAACATATAGAAAACATATATATGTCACTTGCAGGTGAAAGCCAGATCCAGTCACATCGCTCTGAGGCTGTGCAGGGCAGTACTAACCGTACTGTGATGTACTGCCATCCTGGGCTGTGTGTCTGAGGGGAACCAACTGGAATATCGGTCGGTTATCACAGACTTTGTCGACTGGTGTGAGCGCAACCACTTGTGCTTGAACACCAGTAAGACCAAGGAGATGATCATCGACTTCAGGAGAAAACCACTTTCCCACACGCTGCTGAACATCCAGGGGGAGGACATTGAGCTGGTGGACAGCTTCAAGTACCTGGGTGTTCACATCAACAATAAACTGGACTGGTCCCACAACACCAACGCCCTGCACAAGAAGGGCCAAAGTCGCCTCTTCCTTCTGAGGAGGCTGAGGTCCTTCGGAGTGAGCAGGCCTCTGCTCAGGACTTTTTATGACTCTGTGGTAGCTTCTGCCATTTACTACGCTGCCGTGTGTTGGGCTCCGGGCAGCACAGAGCGGAACAGAAGCAGACTGAACAAGCTGGTCAGGAGGGCCAGCTCCACTCTGGGCTGCCCCCTGGACTCTGTGGAGGAGGTGAGGGACAGGAGGGTGCTAGCCAAAGCCACCTCCATCATGAACAGCACCTCCCATCCACTGCACAGGACTGTAGAGGAGCTGAGGAGCACTGAGGCACCCTCAGTGCAAGAAGGAGCGCTACTGCAGGGCCTTTATCCCCACCGCTGTCAGACTGTACAATAAGTCACTTGCATTAAGACTGAAAAAACCTGCACTACTTATTGACACTGTTTCTTGATTGCCACTTTGGATTGCCACTTTTTATTGTACATGCTATATCCTGCATTTAACAAATTTGCACATTTCTTTCTTTTGCACAATCTTGAGTGATTCTATCCATGTACGTTTATCCTGTGTGAGATCAATAAAGTCTATCTTATCTTATCTTATCTGATGGGAGACCTCTGGAAAGTGGGGGCGGGTCGCTGACATGCTGTAATCTGACTCCATTATGGTGGGGGTGTACCCGGAAACAGAATTATCCACTGAATTTTTTGACTCCTTCTTTCCTCTCAAAAACCTCTTTACAGGATGGTCCAAAAGTTGTTCTTGGCTCAACGCTGCGTTCCAGATGCTGAGGGGAGTTTTTAGTTTAGCCGCTGTGGACTTTTGAAGGCACTCGTTAAATGAACGGGTCACATGCAGCTAACACATGCGCAGATACGTTTTTTAATATTTTTCTGCGGGAGGGGCTAGTCACGGCCATTTTGAATCTCTGCATATCGGTCACACATACATTTCAACGGAGCAAGGTGTCACTGCGTCCGTTAATATTTACAGTACATGTCAAACTATTTCTGTGTCCTTAGGCAAGACACTTCCCCCACATTAGAATGAGTCAGGTGTGTTTGTGAATGATTGGTGGTAGTGGGAGGGGCTGATGGCACAGACCGGCTGTCTCGCTTCAGTCAGTGTGCCCCAGGGCAGCTGTGGCTACAATAGTAGTTTATCACCACCGTGTTTGGAGTGAATGAACTTCCACTGAGCAAAAACTAAAGGTTTATCTCATCTTAAACACAACACAACTCTGATGTATGTGTTCACAATGTGCTGGTCTCAAAAATGTTTATTGAAAACAGAGGTGCTTCAGAACTCGTTTGAGGTCAGAGAAAGAAGTCAGAGCGAGAGGGACCAGCAGCAGCAGTGATGGATCTGCATGGTTTTTATACAGAGTACAGACGGTTGCACGACTGGACGGAAGAACAATGCAGCAACGTCCTCCTCATGTAGATCAAAGGTGTCCAAACTTTTGAGTTAGAGAGCCACTTTAGTCCACCACTTATCCAGGATTGTAAAACTGTTTTAACTGGAATCAGGGTAAACGGGATTAAATAGGATTTGAAATGGTGAGATACAGAATAGATAGATGGAAAGGAAGCAAAAGATAAGTGAACAATGACTCCATAGTAAAATAAAATAAAATCTATAACGTCAGCATAATAAAGAAGCAAGTATAAAATCTTCAGCTTTAGCAAAATTAAGAAGCTGGTATAAAATCTCTAGCTTTAGCATGAGCTAGGCGACAGTAGCTCAGTTGGTAGAGCATTGGCCTTTGAGCCAGAGGGTCGTGGGTTCGAGCCCGACCTTCACCATCGACTCCCATTGATATCTGCTGTTGTTGTGTCCTTGGCAAGACACTTAACCGGAACACCAGCCACAGTGGGGCGGCTGCGGCTGTAAAGTGCCAAACTGCTGTTGTGTCCTTAGGCAAGACACTTCACCCCCCATTGCCTAGAATGAGTCTGGTGTGTGTGTGAATGGTTGGTGGTGGTTGGAGAGGCCGATGGCACATACTGGTTGCCTCGCTTCTGTCAGTGTGCCCCAGGGCAGCTGTGGCTACAGTATTAGTTTATCACCACCGTGTATGGAGTGAAAGAATAATGACATGTAAAGCGTCTGAAGAAGATGACAAAGTCTGGGATCGCGTCTTAAATTCAGACAGATGACATGTTTTATTGTCGATGGTAGAGACAGCACAAACAACACGAACAACAGAATGCAAGTGTATTATACAGAGCGGAGGCCTGGAGACCTCCAATCAGCAGCTTCCACGGTGCCAGCAGAGAGAGTCAAAACATGAAGTGGAAAAGTACAGGCTTCTGCACATTGATAGAATGATGAGTTTAACTTTAACAAACGTGTTATGAAATCTCACATTCCCCCCTCTGGTCACACATTCACGTGTGACCATCAGGATCGATAAACAGCAACATAACATCATGACTCAATACTTCAAAAACTCATAAACTCGGTACTTCACTCGGTACTTCAAAAAACTCAGAACTCGGAATACTTCAAAAACTCATAAAACATGTTCAGATCTTTCATAAAACTTGTCAACAATCTTCAGTAAAATACCAAACTTCATCAGTCGATGGTGGTTCCAGATATTGCTTTGAAAACAGTCTCTCCCACTTCTCCGTGTTGACTCCTCAGGCTGCATTTGTGTCGAGCCATGAATTCTTCTGTGACGTGTTATTTCAATCACACGTTTCAGCTTCAGTGTCCAGATTCAGCAATTCAATTCAGTCCAAATTATGTCCAAATTCAGATATCCAATTGTTCCAAATGATGTCCAAATTGTGTAATCCAATTGTTCCAAATGGTGTCCATGCAAAAGAGGACGATGGTGTTGTCCATGTCTCACAGCAAGTGTGACTGGAATCAGGGGCTGTGCAGATTGTCCATGGGCTGGTCCAGATGCATGGTTTCTCTTGAGGTTTCTCAATTTTGACTTAAAAAAAACACTTTTTGTGTAAAAAAAAAAGTAGTCTTCTGTTCTCTAGATCAGTGTCTCCCAAAGTGGGGTCCGTGGCCCCCTGGTGGGCCGCGAGGGTACTGCAGGGGGGCCGCGGGAGGTCGTAAAAAAAAAAAAAAAAAAATTTAATGTTAAATTTATAATCTTTTGTTTGTAATATTGAAATATTTGTGTTCATTATTTGACTTGAATAATCCACTGTAATCATTTTTGTATTACAATGTTTGTAGCAGAGGCTAATTCCCCAAAATAAAATAACCAGAAGAGCCTATTCTTAATGTTGTCTTCTTGGTTATTATTTTGGGGGGCCACGCAGACCCGTCAGATTTTTAAGGGGGCCTCAGTGTTACTGAGTTTGGGAATGGCTGCTCTAGATGTTACAGACAAGGCCCGCATCCTTCCACCACCTGAAGAAGATGACAAAGTCTGGGATTGCGTCTTAAATTCATACAGAAGACATGTTTTATTGTCGATGGTAGAGACAGCACGAACAACACGAACAACAGAATGCAAGTGTATTATACAGAGCGGAGGTATGGAGACCTCCAATCAGCAGCTGCCACGGTGCCAGTAGAGATAGTCAAAACATGAAGTGGAAAAGTACAGGCTTCTGCACATGGATAGAATGATGAGTTTAACTTTAACAAAAGTTGCTTAAAAGTGTTATGAAATCTCACACGTCTTTGAGTGTCCAAAAAAGCACTAAATAAAACCGATGCATTATTATTATAATAGCGTAACGTTCTAGGAAACTCCATAGAACCTCAGATTTGACAACCAATCTCTCAGAAATTGTGTTTGATAACATTATCCAGCGTCAAACAGAAATACACGTGTCCAGGGTTCTTAACAGATGAAGAACTATGTAATTCATTCAGACAATGTGCGAGGATTAGACAGCAAACACATGACTCAGAGGTGGGAGTCGGACAGACCGATAGTGGAAGTCCAACCGAAGGGAGTGATCCATCATACACTATTACTCTTCAGACACATGTATTTACTTTGGCTTAGACCGGTCCAAGCAGCGCACACTTCATGTATGAACACTTTTTCCATGAGCAAAACACAAAGCTTACAGACTCCCTGAAAACATAATGAGGAACTAGCAAAGCCTCGGCCTCAAACCTGCCAAGTCATTTCACTAAAACCCCTATTAAAGCCAGTCCAGATCCCAGTCCCTGTGCTGGATTATGTAGATCCTGGAATATGTGTTCTCATGTTTGGGTCGAGTCCCAAAAGTCTACTTTGATCGTTGTCTGTGGCTCCGAATGCGAGGAGTTGACATGGTACTTTATTGCTTTAATAGGCGTAAGTGTATGAAGGTCTGCTGTGTCTCTGTGTGCTGTGTGTTAACCTTGGTTGTGTGGTGTGTGTGTGTTAACCTTGGTTGTGTGGTGTGTGTGTGTTAACCTTGGTTGTGTGGTGTGTGTGTGTCATACTTTGGTTGTGTGGTGTGTGTGTTATATTTTGGTTGTGTGGTGTGTGTTACACTTGGTTGTGTGTTGTGTGTGTTATACTTTGGTTGTGTGTTGTGTGTGTTAGACTTTGGTTGTGTGCTGTGTGTTAACCTTGGTTGTGTGGTGTGTGTGTGTTAACCTTGGTTGTGTGGTGTGTGTGTGTTAACCTTCGTTGTGTGGTGTGTGTGTGTGTTATGCTTTGGTTGTGTGGTGTGTGTGTTATACTTTGGTGGTGTGTGTTACACTTGGTTGTGTGTTGTGTGTGTTATACTTTGGTTTTGTGTTGTGTGTGTTAGACTTTGGTTTTGTGGTGTGTGTGTGTTATACTTGGTTGTGTGGTGTGTGTGTGTTATACTTGGTTGTGTGTTGTGTGTGTTAGACTTTGGTTGTGTGGTGTGTGTGTTATACTTGGTTGTGTGGTGTGTGTGTTATACTTTGGTTGTGTGGTGTGTGTTACACTTGGTTGTGTGTTGTGTGTGTTATACTTTGGTTGTGTGTTGTGTGTGTTAGACTTTGGTTGTGTGGTGTGTGTGTTATACTTGGTTGTGTGGTGTGTGTGTGTTATACTTGGTTGTGTGTTGTGTGTGTTATACTTTGGTTGTGTGGTGTGTGTGTGTTAGACTTGGTTGTGTGGTGTGTGTGTGTGTTATACTTGGTGGTGTGTTGTGTGTGTTAGACTTTGGTTGTGTGGTGTGTGTGGGTTAACCTTGGTTGTGTGATGTGTGTGTTATACTTGGTTGTGTGGTGTGTGTTATACTTGGTTGTGTGGTGTGTGTTATACTTGGGTGTGTGGTGTGTACTTTGGTTGTGTGGTGTGTTTGTGTGTGTGTGTGTTACAGTATACTTGGTTGTGTGTTGTGTGTGTTAGACTTTGGTTGTGTGGTGTGTGTGTGTTATACTTGGTTGTGTGGGTTGTGTGTTTACCGTGGTTGTGTGGTGTGTGTTAGACATTGGTTGTGTGCTGTGTGTTATACTTTGTTGTGTGGTGTGTGTGAGTTTACCTTGGTTGTGTTGTGTGTGTTATACTTGGTTGTGTGGTGTGTGTTATACTTGGTTGTGTGGTTTGTGTGTTAACCTTGGTTGTGTGATGTGTGTGTTATACTTGGTTGTGTGTTGTGTGTGTTATACTTTGGTTGTGTGGTGTGTGTGTGTTAGACTTGGTTGTGTGGTGTGTGTGTGTGTTAGACATTGGTTGTGTGCTGTGTGTTATACTTTGTTGTGTGGTGTGTGTGTTATACTTGGTTGTGTGTTGTGTGTGTTAGACTTTGGTTGTGTGGTGTGTGTGGGTTAACCTTGGTTGTGTGATGTGTGTGTTATACAGTACTTGGTTGTGTGGTGTGTGTTATACTTGGTTGTGTGGTGTGTGTTATACTTGGGTGTGTGGTGTGTACTTTGGTTGTGTGGTGTGTTTGTGTGTGCGTGTGTTATACTTGGTTGTCTGTTGTGTGTGTTATACTTGGTTTTGTGGGTTGTGTGTTTACCGTGGTTGTGTGGTGTGTGTTAGACATTGGTTGTGTGCTGTGTGTTATACTTTGTTGTGTGGTGTGTGTGTGTTTACCTTGGCTGTGTTGTGTGTGTTATACTTGGTTGTGTGGTGTGTGTTATACTTGGTTGTGTGGTTTGTGTGTTAACCTTGGTTGTGTGATGTGTGTGTTATACTTGGTTGTGTGGTGTGTGTGTTATACTTGGTTGTGTGGTTTGTGTGTTAACCTTGGTTGTGTGGTTTGTGTGTTATACTTGGTTGTGTGGTGTGTGTTATACTTGGTTGTGTGGGTTGTGTGTTTACCGTGGTTGTGTGGTGTGTGTTAGACATTGGTTGTGTGCTGTGTGTTATACTTTGTTGTGTGGTGTGTGTGTGTTTACCTTGGTTGTGTTGTGTGTGTTATACTTGGTTGTGTGGTGTGTGTTATACTTAGTTGTGTGGTTTGTGTGTTAACCTTGGTTGTGTGATGTGTGTGTTATACTTGGTTGTGTGGTTTGTGTGTTATACTTGGTTGTGTGGTGTGTGTTATACTTGGTTGTGTGGTTTGTGTGTTAACCTTGGTTGTGTGGTTTGTGTGTTATACTTGGTTGTGTGGTGTGTGTTATACTTGGTTGTGTGGTGTGTGTTAGACTTGGTTGTGTGGTGTGTGTTAACCTTGGTTGTGTGGTGTGTGTTAGACTTGGTTGTGTGGTGTGTGTTATACTTGGTTGTGTGGTGTGTGTTATCCTTGGTTGTGTGGTGTGTGTTAGACTTGGTTGTGTGGTGTGTGTTAACCTTGGTTGTGTGGTGTGTGTTATACTTGGTTGTGTGGTTTGTGTGTTAACCTTGGTTGTGTGGTTTGTGTGTTAACCTTGGTTCTGTAGTGTGTGTGTGTTAACCTTGGTTGTGTGGTGTGTGTCATGTGTGTCAGGGGAAGCAGGGTTTCTGAGGTTAAGTGCGGTCCTCATGTGAACTTCCACTAAGAATATTAGCTCCGTGTCAATATTGTTCTCACTGTTTGACTGTTTGAATTGGGTTAGGGTTGACCCAATTCAAACAAATCAATTCAAGTTGTTTTTGGAAAGCCCTAATTCATGGCTGTCAATTCGCTGTCACAGATCAGCGATTCCAACAGTTCAATAACAAGAAATGCAATGAAAACAGATAGAGAAATTGGTCCATAAGAGGCAGAGACCAAAGTCCAATGTCGTTGAATGTCATCCTTGTCCCCCTCCAAAAAGAAAATAAGAAACCTCGGGGAGACCCACATTAAGGGAGGGATCCACTTCTATGGACGAACAGGGCGTGTAGGTCCAGGACTGAGGCTGTAGACCCAGGACTGAGGCTGTAGATCCAGGGCTGAGGCTGTAGACCCAGGACTGAGGCTGTAGATCCAGGACTGAGGTTGTAGACCCAGGACTGAGGCTGTAGATCTAGGACCAAGGCCACACGGTGCAGGACTGAGGCAACTCCCAGGCAGGGAGGGGGTGCTGGGGTCTTTTATCATTATTTTTGTGAAAAATCACCAGATGCGTGTTGCAAACGCTGCAAACATTATCTACTTTATTTATCTTGCCATATATGAATAGAATTGATAGATGGATAGATGGATAGACACATAGATAGAGAGATAGAGATAGATAAATTGATTGATCGATAATCACTTGGTGCTCCTATGTTATCTCTGTATGTTGTGTGCTCTCACTTTCGTCCTGTATGTGCGCTGCAACACTTGAAATGATCTTGTCTTTTTAGTTGTACATAAGAAACAGCTATTGTGCTATCTTTTTCACTGTTATATCTCTTGACTATTTGCACACAGTAAGTGATCCTTTTGAGGCCAGATGTAACATTTCTCTTTTCTTAGATCAAGTTTTATCTGTATATCTAAACTTTTATGTTTTCTTATCTCTGTAAATATTCTCATCCCTGTCTGTTGTCAGTGTCTCTGTTTTCCTGTTTTGGGAATCGTCTCCGTTTCTCTGGAAGTGTCAGTGAACTGAAAGGCTGTTTCCTTGTTTGACGTTTTATTTCCTGAGGCCATCGGTTTTGTTTTCTTTCACATAATTTGGCCGAATATGGATCGACTCGACGCTGAGTCTGTGGGCGAGATGCTTCTGAATGAGGTTCTGTTCCTTCAGACGTGTGTGTTCTGTCCCCGCAGGATGGTGGTTTACGAGTGCTGTCCCGGATACATGCAGCTGGCCGGGATGAAAGGCTGTCCTGCAGGTGAAGAGAGAGAGGGAGGGAGGGAGGGAGAGAGAGGGAGGGAGGGAGAGAGAAGAGGGAGAGAGAGAGAGGAGGGAGAAAGAGGAGAGGGAGAGAGAGAGAAAGAGAGGGAGGGAGAGAAAGGGCTGTCCTGCAGGTGAAGATAGAGGGGGAGGGCGTGAGGGAGAGATAAGGCTGTCCTGCAGTTGGAGAGAGAGGGAGGGAGGGAGAGAGAGGGCTGTCCTGCAGGTGGAGAGAGAGAGAGAGGGAGGGAGGGAGGGAGAGAGGGCTGTCCTGCAGGTGAAGCGAGTGAGAGAGAGGGAAGGAGGGAGGGAGGAAAGAGAGAGGGAGAGAGACTGGGCTGTCCTGCAGGTGAAGAGAGGGAGAGAGAGAGGGGGTAGGAGGGAGGGAGGGAGAGAGGGGGAGGGAGAGAGAGGGAGGGAGAGAGAGGGCTGTCCTGCAGGTGAAGATAGAGGGGGAGGGCGTGAGGGAGAGATAAGGCTGTCCTGCAGTTGGAGAGAGAGGGAGGGAGGGAGAGAGAGAGGGCTGTCCTGCAGGTGAAGCGAGTGAGAGAGAGGGAAGGAGGGAGGGAGGAAGAGAGAGGGAGAGAGACATGGCTGTCCTGCACGTGAAGAGAGGGAGAGAGGGAGGGAGGGAGGGAGGGAGAGAGCTGTCCTCCAGATAAAGAGAGAGAGAGAGGGAGGGACAAGAGAGAGAGATTTATCCTTGAGACAGATTCCTACTTATGAATCAGAAGAAATTGAGAGAGATATCTACAGTATGTCCTGCAGGTGCAATAATGAATCCTCACTGTTATTTATGAATGAGAAGAAGCTGGAACACAACAAGGCCACACAGACGGTTTAGTTTATAGAGTAATGTTAGCTCCAGTTTAAGGTCATCTGGGGAAATGGAAGAGTGCAAAAAGAAGTGTACTTTAAACACAGTTGGGAAAATGTAATATAATTATTAGGATTATTTTTAGTAAACAAATCTTTGACTTTTTTCAGTGAGGGTAAAGGGTTTTTGCAGTGTACATAAATGAACAAACAGATTTCATAAACATCAGGACATGACATACTTTCTGTTCTGTTCTTTTATGACAGTGGCTCCGATCGACCACGTGTACGGCACCCTGGCCCTGGTGAAGGCGGCGACCACACAGAGATACACGGATCTGTCCGGAGTCAGCGAAGAACTCCAGGGACAAGGATCCTACACTTTATTTGCACCGAGCGACGACGCCTGGAACGACATCGGATCAGTGAGTCAGTCCTGCAGGTCACAGACTACAGTGAGTCAGTCCTGCAGGTCACAGACTACAGTGAGTCAGTCCTGCAGGTCACAGACTACAGTGAGTCAGTCCTGCAGGTCACAGACTACAGTGAGTCAGTCCTGCAGGTCACAGACTACAGTGAGTCAGTCCTGCAGGTCACAGAGTACACTCAGTGAGAAACTAACTTCCTCTCCTCCTCTTCTCTCCTCTCCTCTCTTCTCCTCTCTCCTCTCCCCTCCTCTCGCTAACATACTATTTTGGATCTAAATATTCTTATAGTTAAGTGTCAAAAGTTAAATGTAGATTATAATAGATACAATAGTGGGTACATCAAAAGGTATTCGCAAAGAAAACATACATAATGACTAGGGTTGGGCACCGAGAACCGGTGCCAAATAGGAACCGGTTCCTAAAGTGCGGTTCCGGAACCGTTAAGAAGACGTTTGTATTTTCATTCTTTTTTCGATTCCTAAATGCCGGATGCGGCCTGCACAGCGGCGTCGGAAGCGTTTGGAAGGTGGGGGGGGGGACACGTTTCAAAATGCTTAGCAGCTGTCCACCCAGTGCTTTGTGAAACACTCAGTGAATTAAGCTCTTATGAGACGGCGCGCTCGTGTTTGCATCCACATTTAGCTTCAGCCACACACTCCTGCCATCGCAAAGAAACCTCTCAACGCTTGTATCTTCACATTTTCCACAAACGCAGATAAAACTGAGTCAAGGGGTAAAGGAAGCAAACATTTATCCGTCAAATGACTAATTCAGATATTATTTGGTTAAGTTAGAGTCCAGACAGCGAGGTTTAACGGGCGTATTGACCGGTTGAACACTCGTGCTAGCCCGCTGCAGTTTCCCCAAACTCACGCTACATCAGTTTCATCACTCGCTTTACAAACACATCCAAAACTGATGTTCCTTACCTTAAAGTTACTGGTCAGGCCCTTTGTAATGATGAAGAAGGGAAACACGCTGTCCACCTGCCGAGGACCGCAAAAAGTCCTGCTCCTCCTCCATGTAATAATCCGTAAAAACTCCGAAAACACGATGCACGAGTCCTTGTGCTTTGGTCAAATCTGTCAGTCCGTCCAACGATAATCCTCCAGTATTCTCACTTTAGCCGTTTTTCAGCGGTTTACAGAGACGTGTTTACATTTCAGCCGCTCTGAGATGATGGTGGGCGGTGCCACATAAACACCGCTTGTGTGTGTGTGTGTGTGTGTGTGTGTGTGTGTGTGTGTGTGTGTGTGTGTGTGTGTGTGTGTGTGTGAGCGTGCGTGCGTGCGTGCGTGTGTGTGTGTGTGTGTGTGTGTGTCAGCCGCGGCGCCAGGGGTAGGCCTGGGTAGGCCGGGGCCTACCAGTTTTTTTCTTGGCCTACTCAAATTTGTTCTTCGCCTCTCAAGTCATTAGCCTTTTTTATTAAAAGTCATAATTTAAATATTGTTATTTTTAAACACAAATTATTGCTAATGCCTAAATGTTGCGTTCTAATGTTTTAAGAAAATATAACCCCCTGAGCGTCATCACGTTCCTACGTTGCTTCAAATATAGTCCTGTTTATTGGCTGAACAATTTTGTCCAATATCATATCACACAGCGTGAAGCTCGTTCCCGAGAACAACCAGCTATTCCTCGTCTTAAAGATTGACAACGCTCTCAAAACATTCACAACAGAGCAGCCTTTTTCATTTTAGTTTTAAGACAGTTCAGCGTGAACTTTGTGAGGTATGAGTAGCCAGAGGCCCGGGCCGTAGGTCCCAGAGGAGGAGGGTCAGGCCAGGCTCGCCTCGCACTGATGAGGTAAACTCTAGGCCTGTGTGAGACACACTGTGGGCCTCATGTATGAAACTGCGTTCGGCCAAATCAGGGTGTAAATGAGGCGTACGCAAAATATTACACTTTTCCGCATTTATCTATCTGGACGTGGACGTACAATACGCAAAAAATATACGCCAGGTCTGGAGGTGGTGTAAATCTACGCTGATCTCAACCTTCGGCACAACACGCCAAAACACGCATGAAATTCAAGATATGTACAACAATAAACATATTCCCTCTTGCAAAATTATATGCTGTGTTTTCATTGAGGATCATGTTTCAAAATTTGAATTTGCGCATCAGAAAAAGTCTAATGAAAACACGCAAACTTCGAATAAATCACAGCTCATGATGAGGACCCTCTATTAAATCTGACTTGTGTGTGTATTATTTTGATCTGTATGTTTTTAAAATGTGAAGCGCTTTGTGATCCTGGACAGTCAAAGGCTCTATATAAATACACTTTACGCAACAGGGATGACGGGTGTGACCCGTCTATTGCTGTGGCAGGCTCTGCGCTGCGTAATTACGCACGGCTATTTGTATTCCTCATTCACATCTGGTAAAGCAATGTGTTATTTCATTAGATTTGTGTAAGCCTCACACAGCCACACACCCCAATAACACATCGATGGTATTGCTCACTCACAAATGTCTCACTGCCCTGTCCAGAGTGCGCAGCGAGCGCCGTGAGAGGTCGCGCCACATGTGCAGAAGTTTTGGCTTCAGAGTTTCTTTGTGAAATCTGGACCGCAAACGCTCTCTGAAGTGTACAGCGCTTCAATGCGCACTTCTACCCCGAGCCAGGCTGCGTCCAAGACGTCTCACCATATGAATTAATTAATTCATTCAATCAATCTATATTTATTCACTTCTACAATTCAAGAGAGATTTTTCTAATGTATCAAAACATTTTAGCAAATTTGTTCAAAACGCAGCTGAATATATAGCGCATATTTATTATTACATAAACATGAACAAACAAACGTGCCCTTTGAGGCTTCCAAACAGTCTTTTTGGCCGGCTTCCTGCTGACCTGTCACGAAGACGGGGCGTGAAACACGCGATTGCTGCATAATAGGCGTGACTAAATACGTTCGTATTCAGCCGATTTATCAACACCCGCAGCTGCGTACGCTCAGAACTGGGCGGATCTCACACGTTCATAAATCCGACGTTGGATTTTGCGTAAATGGAATATACACCCAAAATGTACACCTTTTTCTACGCAAGTTTCATAAATGAGCTTGTGTGTATGTGTGTGCTTGAGTGCGTGTGCGTGCGTGTGTGCGTTTGAACCATATTCTTTGAAACCCCAATTCCAGTTAGCCCTTGTAGTTTGCAAGCGAATTTGGCCTACTTACTAATCTGCAGGCCTACCCAAAATTGCAAACCTGGCGCCGCTACTGGTGTGTGTGTGTGTGTGTGTTCGTGTTCCTTGTTTTTTAATTTAATTTGTTTTTATGTAAAGCACTTTCTGTTGCCTTATGGCAGGAAAAGTACTTATGAAATAAAATTTGATAAAAAATTATCTTTTTTTTTTTCTCTCCTGCACTTCAAAGAATCGGAATCGAGAATCGTTTAGAACAGGAATCGATAGTGAGAATCGGAACCGGAATCGGAATCGGAAAATTGCAAACGATGCCCAACCCTAATAATGACATATACTTACATGCATACAATAATAAATAAATAGTATGAAATAATTGCTTGTGTATTTTGTCCCTAGGTGAGGCGTTATGATCTGGAGTCCAGTCCGAGCACAGATCTGTTGAACGTCCTCCATCACCACATGGTTAAGCGGCGACTTCTCACCAAAGACCTGAAGGACGGACTCACGGTCAAGTCCATGCACCGGGACCAGGGTTTGCTCATCAACCACTATCCCAACGGGGTGAGGGCAGACACACAAACAACACCTACATGCTTCCGCTTGTACAAAGAGCTTCCCACAAGGCACAAATCATCACATAAAACAAAACAATCACCATTAAAAACACAATTAGAATCACACAGGTCATTAAAAACATTAAAACATGATAATACAGTAAATAACTACAGGGCATCAAAAATAGAGATAAAATCTTTCAGTTCTCTTCATTCACTGTTTTTATAATGCACAAATAACAAATTATAGGGTAAAAAAGTAATCTTCTTTCACAAGGGTTTTCTATTGTGTTATTATTGTTGTCCTTTACATTTAATTGAATTGAATTGAATTGAGTTGAATTTACAAACAATAGTTGAGTATGTATTCCATTCATTTAGACCATCGGGGCTCTAGGGGGCAGTGTGACACGTCTGAATTAAACTGTACTTTTGACTTTGTATTTCAGGTGGTAACCGTTAACTGTGCCAGAATCATCCACGGGAACCAGGTGTCCACGAACGGAGTGGTGCATGTAATGGACCGTGTGATCACGATGGTCAGCAGAACCATCAAGGACGTCCTGGAGCAGTCGGACGAGCTCTCCTCTTTCAATGTGAGCACACAATACACGTTGATACCACACATACAACACAACGACTACACAGCGTGAATTACACAGTGAGTTTCCCCCATTGATAATATACTAGGAGTGGACTGACAAAGTGTGACGTCACGCAAGTGTTTGCCTTAGTGCGAACACAAGCTAGCTGGAGCCAATTTCCTTATATGGGCATTTGTTCCGATGGCGTTAGCTTTGCGTCGTAACAGAGGCAGACGTGTTGCTAAGACGGTTGCTAAGGGAAGCTGTTTCCCCCGTGAATGAAGGGTCTGATTGGTCAATCCTTAAATGGCTCATATCTGGATTTACAAAGACAATATCAAAATAAAAACACCAGGATCATTGAAAGTGCTGAAGCGTGGATTTTTTAAACTCAGAATAATGAGCATGACACAGATGGCTACTGAGCGAGGGGAGTTTACTTTTCAGGGTGGGACGGTGGTAGGCACAGGAAGGGGTTTGATTCCACATCCAGGCCTTTCTGTGTGGAGTATGCACACCCAGGTTTCCTCTGGGTGCTCCGCTTTCCGTTACCTGTAAAAACATGTACAGTAGGTTTGAATGTAATGAGTGAGTGAAAGGATGGAGTTTCAGAGTCTGGCTTCTGTCATCACCTTATAAAAAGGAATAGCTATAACGGGTACACCTAAATTGTGTCGTGCTTTGTGTGACCTTGGTCTGTGAAAGACGCTATATAAATTAGTATTACTTACTCACTTACTAATCCAAATCAATCGGAGCCAGAGCGAGTTGGAGCCAAACTTCCATATGCACTTCCTGATTGTGCGTCATTGAGCTAGCGTTAGCATTGTCCATACAGTCCATGGTTTCCCTATAATCCAGTTTCTCTTCCAGACTGTAGCTTCTGCGTCTGGGGTCATAGACAAACTGGACCGCCCCGGACACTTCACGTTGTTTGCTCCGACCAACGAGGCCTTCGACAAACTGCCCTCGGGATATCTGGAGCGGATCATGGAAGACAAAGACATTATTGAAGGTAGAAATATATTTATCCATGCTTTTCACTTTTTTGATTAGATTAAATTTTACTTTACATCATTCAGAGAATACAGAGAGACATTGATAAGAAAATACATGTTTGTTCAAATCATTGGTTAAAGGACACTGATCTCTCTCCAGTCTCTCTCTGGTCTCTCTCTCTAGTCTCTCTCTGGTCTCTATTTCTGGTCCCTCTGTCTGGTCTCTATTTCTGATCTCCCTGTCTAGTATCTCTCTCGTCTCTCTCAGGTCTCTCTCTGGTCTCTCTAGTCTCTCTCTGGTCTCTTTAATCTCCCTCTAGTCTCTTTCTCTGCTCTCTCTCTTGTCTCTCTCTGGTCTCACTCTCTGGTCCCTCTCTCCCTCTGGTCTCTCTCTCTCTAGTCTGGCTAGGACTTGGACTAACACTAATCAGCACTTAATTAGCTGTAAATGAGTGAGGGCTGATCTAAAGTTTTACCGAAAGCGAAATCACAATTATAGTTCCAGATCACTATCAAAATCAAAACCATCAACTATATAAAAATGAGTCACCCGGGGCTGCTGGGAAGTACAACAAACCCAAACACACTGGTTCTGGTTCGACCGTATCTGCTTTAACACATGTTTGATTTCAGATTACACCTTTAAAACACACACACAGCGACCGTATAGATAACAATAATAATATAAACTGTCGGTATATGTTTCCAGTGAATGTTTACTCGGTCTTTCGTCAGATCTAAAGCTCACAGAGAGTTTTCTTTGTCCACAGAGGGTCTTCCTTTGGGAATTAAGCCTTAGATACTCGGAATACTGGCGCCCGACCACAGCGTGTCAGAATCCAAAACAAAGAGCATGTTTGAGCCTCGGGACGCTGTTTCTCTGATTGCATTTGCTATTCATGTACTTTTTTATGAAATTAACAAAACAGCCAAAAGATTGAAGATGCCAGGTTTGCTTTTTATGGAACAGTTGAAGCTCATTATCTCACTGCTGAACGACGACAAGAGCGACTAAAAGCTTTTCAAAAGGAACGTTGGGTTTGAAAGTTTGCCACATGAAAGAAAACGTTTTCTCGATGAAAAAGCCTTAAACTTGTCAGATTTGGATGTAAGAAAATTGATCCAATCCAGACAAAAATGAGATTTTGGCTTTGGAGTTTAAAGATGAAACTTCCCTTATGTAAATTCAAACAACAAAAACATTGATTAACAACAAGAAGTTATACAATATTTTGGAGACATCATTATGGCTATGTACAGTGATATTTATGGTTATAGCCACTGTACCTAACACACACCGAGAGAGAGAGAGACCAGAGAGAGAGAGAGAACATAGAGAGAGAGACAAAAGAGACCAGAGAGATGATCACCAAAAAGACCAGAGAGAGGGGGAGATACAGACCAGAGAGAAAGAGACCAAAGAGAGGGACCAGAGATAGACCAGAGAGAGAGACCAGAGATAGACCAGACATACTCCAGAGAGAGAGAGAGAGAATGACCAAAGAGAGAGAGAGACCAGGGAGAGAGACCAGAGAGAAAAAACAGAGAGACTAGAGAGAGAGAGACCAGAGAGCGTCAAAGAAGTATAAACGTGTAGACTCCCACTCCATAATTCCAACGCATTTATGAATTTAGTTCTTTACAATAATGAATAATAATAACTTTGTAATATTTGTTTTGTGTTCACTGTGATTTAACACTTTAATAAATCTAAATCTCCAATCTGGACATCCAGCTCTGGTGCAGTACCACCTCCTCGCCACTGTGCAGTGCTCTGAGGCCATCATGGCGGGGTCGTTGTATGAGACGATGGAAGGAACCAACATCCAGATCGGCTGCGACGGCGACAGTCTCACCGTCAACGGCATCAAGATGGTCCTGAAGAAAGACATCATCACCACCAACGGAGTCATCCACCTCATCGACCAGGTCCTCATCCCAAACTCAGGTAAATACATCACCTCCAGATCCCAAACTCAGGTAAATACATCACCTCCAGATCCCAAACTCAGGTAAAAACATCACCTCCAGGTCCCAAACTCAGGTAAATACATCACCTCCAGATCCCAAACTCAGGTAAAAACATCACCTCCAGGTCCCAAACTCAGGTAAAAACATCACATCCAGGTCTTCATCCCAAACTCAGGTAAAAACATCACCTCCAGGTCCTCAACTCAGGTAAAATTTTTCATTGGAATACATGTTTTTGAAAATATAACCCTGTAGTATCATTTGAATCAAGTATCTTTCATAAGTAATCAGTGTTGGGTAAGTTCCTTTGGATATTTAGTTACTAAAGGTGTCACAATTTGTACTTGTTTTTATCAAAATCGATCGAAATGTTGTTATGCTATGCTATGTGCGTCCACAAGTTGGCAAAAAAATAGCCCATAATCACAACAATAGTATCTCAGAGGACTTTACCCATCTGTAGAGTCGCAGAACACAGATCAAAGAATTACATAGTTCAAACCCAAAAAATGCAATGATAATAAGCCATTGGTTCATAAAGGGCAGAGACCAATGTCTGTAAATGTTGATAAATGTAATTTAAAAGTTGAAAGTTGAAAGTCCTGGATCATCACCACTGTCCTTAGACCCTCTAGCATCAGCAGTCTGACATGTGATCTTCTGAATGCTAAAAGTTAATGTTGTTGTGGTCCGCAGCCAAAGCGGTGATAGAGCTGACGGGGGAGTCTCAGAGCATCTTCACTGAAATGGTTTCTGAGCTGGGTCTGGCTGCAGCTCTGGGTCCGAAGGCTCAGTACACGCTGCTCGCTCCTCAGAACGCAGCTTTCACCAGTAAGACTTTTATTCACTTGAGTTTCCGCCTGAAGACATCGCCATCCACTAAGTTTGACATTAGGACTCCAAAGATAGCTAGATAGATGGATAGAGACAGCATCTGGCTCTAAAACCCATAACATATAACAGTCTGTTCATCATACATTAGTATTATAGGAACACGTCAAAAATACTCATAGTTCTTTCATTTTCTTCATCCAGGGGCCTTTGAGTTGCAGTAATGTATGAAATGTGTAATATAGTAAGAAATCTGAAGAGAAGTCCGCTCCGTTTTTGCTATATTCTCAGTTAGCAACGACCTACCAACCTGAGAACCAATCATGAGTGGTCTTTTTCCCCTTGTGCTATTCGCTAGCTGCATTTCAGCGATATATACAGTACTTTTACACTGTCTATGGCGACTAGTCTGACTTATAATCACTGCTTCAATTGAGAACTATACATATACAGTCATCTCTGGCTCCAGCTGAGACACTTACCACATACTGTACTTCTTGTCATATCTCCGTTTATGAGAAAATCTACTAATATCAATTCACATTTTTCTCAAACTCAAGGCATCTGTTGTGTTTTTGTGTGTTGTTTGTCAGATGAGGTGATGTCCACGGACCAGGATGCACTGAGGCTCATCCTGGAGAACCACATCCTGAAGCTGAAGGTGACGCTGAGTGAACTTTACAACGGACAAACTCTGGAAACTCTGGCTGGAAAACTGCTGCGAGTCTTTATCTACCGCACGGTCAGTTCGACACGGATCATACAGTATGTGCAGTTTTAGAGGTTAAGGATTACTGAATGTTCTCCATTTTGTACCGTATATGTTGGATAAATACAGTAAATTATATTATGGTCAAGATGGGGAGATACAGGTTTGAATCCTGCTGCTTCTGTTGCTGAGAGATGCAGAGAGTCCCTAGTGCGCAGCAGAACTTAATCCTCCTTCTACTGTCTGAGTCCCGTCTGTCCGTTGGAGCAGATCCCTCTATCAATGTTTGTCTCCATGAGGTATCTCACTTTTTCCCCCATGGGTTTGATGGTTGGCTGTTCGTTGCAGATGCAGGAAGGTCTAAGGACAGTGACAAACTTTTACTAAAATTTCTGGATGTTCAGCTAAAGACAGAGATTGTATGTCATAGTTTTGCTATAGTTCATATTCACTTATCTTGTGCTGCGGCGGAAGGAAGGCAGTCTTGGTGGGCCACATTTTTAAAATTTCTTTCCAGTGCAAAATATAAAAATCCAAAAAAAGGGGTATAGCATATAGTGGCCTTACTGTAATACCCTGCCTCTAAACTGTACAATACCAAAGAAGCTAAGTAGGTGCTGTCTTTAACACTAGCTTTAATAAGCCAGAGAGCGAGAGAGAGAGCTTTTTCCCAATTTGAAGATTACCAGTGGCAAACACAGCCATGTGATTGTAAAGAGACATAGTCAATGCTATATTATGTGCAATACTTTTTGTTTTAATAGACAGAAAACTGCTCTGAGTGTGATGTCATAGTGAGACAATGACATCATTCTATTACAGAACTGAGACCAGAGCTTTCAGACGGAAGGGGCGGGGCTACATGTTTGTGCTAAATTCTGGACTAAGACTAAGATTAAGGGTTCCTTCATTCAGGTCTGTTTTTGATTACTTCCCATAAAACAAAAATACGTATTGCCACCTCTGCTCTCTCGTTAAATCCAAAACAACACCGAATTCATGAAATGAAACCCTCGATGAAAGAAAAGACAAAAGCCATTCCTCCTAAACCACTTCCATGTGTTGACCCTCGAACACGGTTTAGCTGCTTTTATCTGTAAACAAATGCAATAAACAGAATCATTAGATCAACACAAAGAGATCCAGATATTCTAGATGAGAATCAGCTGCATCTGTTTCCTGTAGCAACGCAACGTCTGTGTGTCTGTTGATTGAAATAACAAATACCAGGAGGATGGACCAGGCTGGAGTCCTGGATCTACAGCCTCAGTCCTGGATCTACAGCCTCAGTCCTGGAACTACAGCCTGTTTGTCTGTGAGACCGGATCCCTCTCACAGTATGGGCATCTCCAAGGTTCCTCACTGTCTTCCCCACTGTTTTTTTCCAGATCCTGTCAGACCTCTGAAACTAAGCAGGGCAGGGTCTTGTTAGAACTGTGATGGGAGACCTCTGGGAACACCAGTTGCCACAGTGGGGCGGCTACAGCTGTAAAGTGCCAAACTGTGGTTGGAACTTTGGTGCCAATGGTTGGAGGTGGTCTGAGGGGCCGATGGCATGGAGAGTTTGCCTCACTTCTGTCAGTGTGCCCCAGGGCAGCTGTGGCTACAGTTCTGTGAGGGTCCAAAAAAGTGATTTATAAAACTGATGCATTATTACTGTATCATCAGCCCCCTATGGACTCCTATGTGTTCGTTATCATTGCATATACAGTATTTAATTCTCTATTAGTTCTTGGTGAATTTGAGACTACTGCTGCTGTGATTTAGGGCTATACAAAAAGTTGAATTGAATTTCCTCATCCAGATATTTGTGATAATCCAATAACCCTCCTTCAGGCCGTGTGTTTAGAGAACTCGTGCATGGTGCACGGGAGTAAAGAGGGCAGCGACGGAGCTCTGCATCTGCTCAGAAACATCATCAAAGTCCCGGAGAAGACCATGTATGAGATCCTGATCGCAGACGGACGATTCAGGTAAACACACACTTCAATACTCAAGGGCGACGCTTCTCAACATGTGGTCTGCTTAACACCCGGGGATCGGGACTAGAACACAGATGTATTTGCTGTTTTATTATTGGTTGATTCTAGAGTCTTGGAGCTAGAGCGAAAGTTCAGACTGGAAGATTCAGGCTGCAGCAGAATACAGCAAAGAATAACTCCTTCCTTTAACCTTCCTTTCTTATGTTAGGCTACACTAATTAGCAGTTAAATATTGCCTGGTCTTACCGCACCGTCAAACAAATTTCATTTCGTAGAAAGGTCGGGATTTGCTCCCTTAAGCTCCGTGAACAGGTGGGAGGGGTTAACTCCTTATGCAGGTTGAAACGATAGGATCTGAGTTTACTGTGACTTGCTAGCATTTAGTGAGCTTCAGCCATCTCCTCCGCTTGCTGAATGGTTGGAGGGGATTCAACCGAGGAAACTGCAGCCACTAGGATCAGACCCAGACGTACATGTAGGAAATGATAATGGACCAGAGTTTACGGATAGTTAAGGCCTGGCTTTGTTAATTAGTGAGAGCTAATCTATAGTGTGACCATAACCTTCCTCTCTCACTTCTGTCCAGGGTCTTTCTGAACCTGATGGAGACGGCTGGTCTGACCGAGCTGCTGAAACAGGAAGGATCCTACACCATCTTTGCTCCGACCGACGACGCCTTCAAGGAGCTCTCTCAGGCGGACATGGCTCTGCTCAGGAGTGAGTCCTCTGTCTGCATCCAAACTACTACGTCATTGTGACTGTTCCCATTCTTATTTTCTTTTTTTACCTTTAATAAGAGCTAAAACAGTTTTTGAAATACTAATGCTAAAGACTAAATGCTAACTGCTGACAAGTTGCTATGGGAACTAGCACCGGCTCTGCTCTGGTGGAAAACCCAGCAGACTCGACTCAAAAAAAGAACCAGTCTAGAATCAGTCACAAGACAAGCCTAGGACCAGCACCTTGAATAATGGGCCTTAACTGCCATAAAAAGTGGGTAACCAAGCACACGAGGATGAATACTTTTAGCTAAAGAACTGCTCACATTTAGAAAATAAAAGATCATTTCATACAACAATACATAATTTCATACAATGGCAGATTATTAAAACGACATCTGTACAAACTCTGAGTCATTATGCTTCCAAAACTAAAACCCGTCAAATTGACTGCTCTGAGAGTTCTAGTGTTGACTTGTGGCATGTTGTGTCTTGCAGGTGATGTTACAGCCTTGAGGACCATTCTTTTGTACCACTTCAGCAACGGAGTCTTCATTAACGGAGGTCTGGAGGGAGGCGTCACCAACCTGCTCAAGACCCTACAGGGAAACAACCTCCAAGTCATATCTGTACGTACCACAACCTCCAAGTCATATCTGTATGTACCACAACCTCCAAGTCATATCTGTATGTACCACAACCTCCAAGTCATATCTGTACGTACCACAACCTCCAAGTCATATCAGTACCACAACCTCCAAGTCATATCTGTACCACAACCTCCAAGTCATATCTACCATAACCTCCAAGTCATATCTGTACGTACCACAACCTCCAAGTCATATCAGTACATACAAGAATCAGTCCATAACAACAGAAGACAATAGCACCAATTTTCATCTATCCGTACACCAAAAAACATATGGAGTGAATTTACTAAATAGAAAAAGTAGGATACTGTATTTCTTCACATAAAGCCCCTTAGAGCCAAGTAGGATTGGTGGAAACGGGGCTGATGATTGTGATTATGAGTACTGATTATAATAATAATAATAGTAATGTATCAGTTTTATTTAGCGCTACTGTAGCCACAGCTGCCCTGGGGCACAACCTCCAAGTCATGTCAGTACGTACCAGAATCAGTTTATAACAACAGAAGACAATAGCACCAATTTTCATCCATCCATACATCCAATAACCCCAAGCCATGCCCCTAAAATGGAGTGAATTTATTGTATAAAAAATGTACGATACTATATACAGTGCCTTGCGAAAGTTTCGCCCCCCTTGAACCTTTCAACATTTCGCCACATTTCAGGCTTCAAACATAAAGATATAAAATTTGATTTTTTTGTCAAGAATCAAGAAACAAGTGGGACACAATCGTGAAGTGGAACAAAATGTATTGGATAATTTAAACTTTTTTAACAAATAAAAAACTGAAAAGTGGGGCGTGCAATATTATTTGGCCCCCTTGCGCTAATACTTTGTAGCGCCACCTTTTGCTGCAATTACAGCTGCAAGTCGCTTGGGGTATGTCTCTATCAGTTTTGCACATCGAGAGACTGGAATTCTTGCCCATTCTTCCTCGCAAAACAGCTCGAGCTCAGTGAGGTTGGATGGAGAGCGTTTGTGAACAGCAGTCTTCAGCTCTTTCCACAGATTCTCGATTGGATTCAGGTCTGGACTTTGACTTGGCCATTCTAACACCTGGATACGTCTATTTGTGAACCATTCCATTGTAGATTTGGCTTTATGTTTTGGATCATTGTCCTGTTGGAAGATAAATCTCCGTCCCAGTCTCAGGTCTTTTGCAGACTCCAACAGGTTTTCTTCCAGAATGGTCCTGTATTTGGCTCCATCCATCTTCCATCAATTTTAGCCATCTTCCCTGTCCCTGCTGAAGAAAAGCAGGCCCAAACCATGATGCTGCCACCACCATGTTTGACAGTGGGGATGGTGTGTTCAGGGTGATGAGCTGTGTTGCTTTTACGCCAAACATATCGTTTTGCATTGTGGCCAAAAAGTTCGATTTTGGTTTCATCTGACCAGAGCACCTTCTTCCACATGTTTGGTGTGTCTTGTGGCAAACTTTAAACAAGACTTTTTATGGATATCTTTGAGAAATGGCTTTCTTCTTGCCACTCTTCCATAAAGGCCAGATTTGTGCAGTGCACGACTGATTGTTGTCCTATGGACAGACTCTCCCACCTCAGCTGTAGTTATCTGCAGTTCATCCAGAGTGATCATGGGCCTCTTGACTGCATCTCTGATCAGTCTTCTCCTTGTTTGAGATGAAAGTTTGGAGGGACGGCTGGGTCTTGGTAGATTTGCAGTGGTCTGATACTCCTTCCATTTCAATATAATTGCTTGCACAGTGCTCCTTGAGATGTTTAAAGCTTGGGAAATCTTTTTGTATCCAAATCCGGCTTTAAACTTTTCCACAACAGTATCTCGGACCTGCCTGGTGTGTTCCTTTGTCTTCATGGTTCTCTCTGTGCTTTAAACAGAACCCTGAGACTATCAAAGAGCAGGTGCATTTATACGGAGACTTGATTACACACAGGTGCATTCTATTTATCATCATCAGTCATTTAGGACAACATTGGATCATTCAAAGATCCTCACTGAACTTCTGGAGTGAGTTTGCTGCACTGAAAGTAAAGGGGCCGAATAATATTGCACGCCCCACTTTTCAGTTTTTTATTTGTTAAAAAAGTTTAAATTATCCAATACATTTTGTTCCACTTCAGGATTGTGTCCCACTTGTTGTTGATTCATGACAAAAAATTAAAATGTTATCTCTTTATGTTTGAAGCCTGAAATGTGGCGAAATGTTGAAAGGTTCAAGGGGGGCAAATACTTTCGCAAGACACTGTAAACTGTGTACTGACTCCATTCTGTCTGAGAGAAAGAAACAAAGGAAACAACTGGAACTTGAGAAAAACTTAAATAAACTTCCAGAGTTTGGCGCACCACGATCCGTCTGTCTGCTTCATCCCTGACACAATCACACAGCTCTGACAGCCCCCCTGCCAACCACTGACCGCAAAGCGGGCAGCTTAAAATCAGCCGCTTCCTACAAACCAGCGCTTTGAAGCTCTTACAACCCACCGCTTCCCCAGCACCCCCTCAAACTCCTGCTCTGGCTCCTGCTCTGCCCGTGCCCCGTTCACACCGTGCTATAGCCACCACCAGTGCTTGACCCTGGGGGATCTGAGATCGTTCTAAGCAACAGTGATTGAATAACACCATTTATATTATAATTATAAGCATAGATGAGTAAATAAGTTTCCAATGTTCTCATTATTGACCTTAATCGTTGCTACAGTCATTTACCTTTATTAAGCTAGTCTAAGTAAATGTGTTTGTTTTGTGTAGTCTTGTTTACCTCCTTTGATCACCAGCTGAAATGTTCCTCTTGTTTTGTGTTAATTTAGTCTTCATCATGTTCAGTTGCTTATTTGATTTTGACCTTTATGTGTATTGTTTGACAAATGTTTTGGCTAATCAAAAAGCCGAGTTATTCAAACAGTTTTATGTTTTTTGTGCTACACCATCAGTCCCTAATATTTATGAACATTTTACATGTACAGTGCCTTGCGAAAGTATTCGGCCCCCTTGAACCTTTCAACATTTCGCCACATTTCAGGCTTCAATCATAAAGATATAAACAATTTTTTTTTTTGTCAAGAATCAACAAGTGGGACACAATTGTGAAGTGGAATGAAATTTATTGGATAATTTAAACTTTTTTTAACAAATAAAAAACCGAAAAGTGGGGAGTGCAATATTACTCGGCCCCCTTGCGCTAATACTTTGTAGCGCCACCTTTTGCTGCAATTACAGCTGCAAGTCGCTTGGGGTATGTCTCTATCAGTTTTGCACATCGAGAGACTGGATTTCTTGCAAAACAGCTCGAGCTCAGTGAGGTTGGATGGAGAGCGTTTGTGAACAGCAGTCTTCAGCTCTTTCCACAGATTCTCGATTGGATTCAGGTCTGGACTTTGACTTGGCCATTCTAACACCTGGATACGTCTATTTGTGAACCATTCCATTGTAGATTTGGCTTTGTTTTGGATCATTGTCCTGTTGGAAGATAAATCTCCGTCCCAGTCTCAGGTCTTTTGCAGACTCCAACAGGTTTTCTTCCAGAATGGTCCTGTATTTGGCTCCAGCCATCTTCCCATCAATTTTAGCCATCTTCCCTGTCCCTGCTGAAGAAAAGCAGGCCCAAACCATGATGCTGCCACCACCATGTTTGACAGTGGGGATGGTGTGTTCAGGGTGATGAGCTGTGTTGCTTTTACGCCAAACATATCGTTTTGCGTTGTGGCCAAAAAGTTTGATTTTGGTTTCATCTGACCAGAGCACCTTCTTCCACATGTTTGGTGTGTCTCCCAGGTGGCTTGTGGCAAACTTTGACTCTCCCACCTCGGCTGTAGTTATCTGCAGTTCATCCAGAGTGATCATGGGCCTCTTGGCTGCATCTCTGATCAGTCTTCTCCTTGTTTGAGATGAAAGTTTGGAGGGACGGCCGGGTCTTGGTAGATTTGCAGTGGTCTGATACTCCTTCCATTTCAATATAATTGCTTGCACAGTGCTCCTTGAGATGTTTAAAGCTTGGGAAATCTTTTTGTATCCAAATCCGGCTTTAAACTTCTCCACAACAGTATCTCTGACCTGCCTGGTGTGTTCCTTTGTCTTCATGGTTCTCTCTGCGCTTTAAACAGAACCCTGAGACTATCAAAGAGCAGGTGCATTTATATGGAGACTAGATTACACACAAGTGCATTCTATTTATCATCATCAGTCATTTAGGACAACATTGGATCATTCAAAGATCCTCACTGAACTTCTGGACTGAGTTTGCTGCACTGAAAGTAAAGCGGCCGAATAATATTGCACACCCCACTTTTCAGTTTAAATTTTCCAATAAATTTAATTCCACTTCAAGATTGTGTCCCACTTGTTGTTGATTCATGACAAAAAAAAAAGTATATCTTTATGTTTGAAGCCTGAAATGTGGCGAAATGTTGAAAGGTTCAAGGGGGCCGAATACTTTCGCAAGGCACTGTATATGTCACGTGGGTGGAGAATGCCGTGTACCTTTCCACTGTCCAATGGGGAGTACTCTATTAATGAACATGTGTCATCATGTAATTTTCTTCCCCTTCATAAACCCATTTCTGAGTCGGGGGGAGCAAATCAGAGCTGCCACCCAAGTCTCATAGTACCAGCCCCTCTGATCCTCCTGCAGGTGGTGGGTCCAGCAATGAAGACATGGTCTGGTCTTTCAGTGGGGGCTTCAGATAATGTAGGAGATGGATTCTGCTCATCCTTTCCTTGGGACGTTCGTGCGGCAACCAATCAGAGAGCAGCAAAGTGGTCACGCGGACATTAGCGGACTGAGCGAGCAGACTGAAAATACTCGTAAACAGCCAAAACAGGACCCACACCAGGCTTCACCAGAACTCAAACCAGGGTTGACAATGGGGGACTCTGTGCTTGTGAAAATATGCGTTGTCATGCTCCCGTGACCTTATGCAACTGCTTCGAGTGTGTTCTCCGATGCGGAAATGCAGTTTAATAATATGAAAACACGTATGGCGCACCTCCGTGAACACATACTACTGTTATATAAAGCCCGTGGAATGTCTGTGAGCAAAGACGCGCTGCAAAGCTGCACATTGGAGAAGATCTGTACACAAGAAGCCGCTAGCTAAACTATGTTAGCGTCAGAGCCGGCCGGCTACTTCCGGCACGCGTCAGGACGTTCTGGTGTAAAGACCTCTGCGTCTGAAAACTAGAGAATGTGCGTCTGGTGAGCGGGGCTGCAGCGTTTCAGCGTTGACGGTCTGAAAGCATTTTTGTTAGGTCCAAAAGATAGATACTTTATTGATCCCCAAAGGAGAAATTCAGGTGTCCAGTAGTAGCAAAAATAAAATTGATAATTCTAAAAAAAGATAAATAGTGATAATCAGCCACAGCCCTTCAGGTCACAGCAGCAAAGATGTAGTAGCCTCTGGGTGGACCAGTGCTCTGCCAACTGTCGCCCGATTGATGAACATTCAACACGTAAAAGGGAATAACACATAGTCTCTCGTTCAAATGAATGGAGTTGCGCCGGCTGACGCATGCGCAGATGCGTTGTTTCACAATTTTCTTGTGGGCGGGACCACTCGCCGCCATTTTGGATTGCTCCAGTAGAGCACATTTTTTGGCTCATTAGTTAGAACGGCGGAGATAGGCGTGACTCTGTCCATTAATATATACAGTCTATGATTGCAACCAGCGGGAAAGAAAGCAACTAATTTTTTTCAACATTGAATATTTTGACATTGAATTTGAAAACATTGAATATTTTGACACTGAATTTGAAAACATTGAATATTTTGACACTGAATTTTAAAACATTGAATTTTTGGACACTGAATTTTAAAACATTGAATTTATTTACACTGAATACTTTTTTGTTACTGTTAATATAAAAGTAACAAAGGTTGCTTTTTGAATCGCTGGGCCAGCACAAAACAGCCAAGATGCCGCCGAAGAAGCCACTACAGGCCGATGAGTTAGAGGATATCAAAAGGTCACTGGATTTCCTCTCTAATGAAGTTTCGGCAGTCAGCGCGCAACAGAAGGAAATTCTGGGACTGGTTAAAGAGGTGAAGGCGCTGCGCGCGCTCGTCGAGGAAAAGGACAAACGCATTGTGTTCCTTGAGAAGAGGGTGACTGATTTAGAGCAGTACACTCGCATGAACGATGTTGTTGTCACCGGGTTGCGCATCAGACCCCGGTCATACGCTCGCGCGGTGACCGCTAACATCGGGGGTGAGGCTGAGGAGCAAGGCGTGCGCTCCACGGAGCAACAAGTTGCAGAATTCCTGCATACTAAGGGAATCGAGCTTAATATTGACAACATCGAAGCATGTCACCCATTGCCTACAAAGAGCAACTCTGACAAACCCGTGGTCATTATGAGGTTTGTTAACAGAAAGGACAAAATAACTCTGCTCAGACAAGGATACAAACTAAAAGGATCAAATGTCTTTCTGAATGACCACCTTACTAAGCACAATGCGGACATAGCGAAGAAAGCTCGTTATCTACGCAAACAGCTCAAGATTCAGAACACATGGACTTCAAATTGCAAGGTGTTCATCAAGTTGAATGGGACGCCAGAAGAGGCGAAGATACTTCTGATCCGGAATCTGGAGGACCTGAGCAAGTATGAATAAGTAGTAGTAGTATCTGTCTTAACAAAGAAGCTGAAAAAAAAAAAAAAAAAAAAATATTCTCCTGCTATGTCTGACACACACACAGTCTCACCACCATCTGAGAGCAATTACATGATGCAGTTGGTTCAGAATCACAATCAAGAAATATTTACATCACAATTTACTGAGTATAATATGCAGGACTCTGAACAGCATATTGACCCGGACAACAACTTATTCTCCTCCATTGTGTTGTATATTTTAAATCTACACTATTCAGATGTGAATTTGATTGACCCGGAATTGAACTCTTGTCCCTTTCCCAAGCAAAAAGACCTGTGCCCTCAGGGATTAAGTCACAAGGACACAGGATAAGCAGACGGGAATTATAAAAAGATATCGCCTTTGAACAAGGCGAATTATTAACGTTCGATAATAAACATTATCTGCTGACAGAGCAAAAGTCCCTCACCATCAAGCGGAAAGGGAATTCTCCAACAGCATTCTAACGCCTCCCAGTGGACAAGGGACGTCAGCACACCCGGAAAGCCCCACCCTTGGACGCGTATGGATGACGTCATCGGAAGTCTCCAGTATATGTGCCCTCGGAGGGTTTTGAGCTCAGACAGGACAGGGGCAACGCACAGGGATAGAGCAGGGCATAGAATAGGAGCTCTTTTGATGAATATTCTGTATCTGATTGTAAAGATAATTAAATGCAGATGTTAAACTTGGAGAATCTTTTTGTCTGATTTCTGTATCAAATTGTGGACACGTTAGCCAAAGGGAATTATTGGCTTCAATTGATAATAACTGTGATTATTATACTGAAGAGCAGTTCAACAACCATATTGATGCTTCAGGAAAATTATCAATGGTCCATTTCAACAGCAGAAGCCTTTATGCAAACTTCCATCATATCAAAGACTATGTAAAACGATTTACTCAAGCTTTCAGCATAATAGCCATATCAGAAACATGGACTTCAGAAAATAAAGGTGTAGACTTTGAAATTGAGGGGTATGAAATGAATTACTTGCACAGACAATACAAAGGTGGTGGAGGAGTGGCTTTATATGTCGATAGGAACTTGAATTACAAATGTATTGATAAAATGACAACAACGGTTGGGAATGTGCTTGAATGTATTACAATAGAATTAATAATAGAAAATAGTAAAAATGTAATTATTAGCTGCATATATAGATCACCAGGGTCAAATATTGAAGTATTTACTAACTGGTTAGAAGAGACCTTTTCTCAAAGAATGCATAAATGGTTATTTATTTGTGGGGACATGAATATTGACTTGCTCAACCCTCAGGAACATAAACTTGTGGAAGGTTTTATCGATACTATATGCAGTCTGAATCTTTCTCCTAAAATAACCAAACCTTCTAGAATAACTGCACATTCAGCAACACTAATAGACAATATCCTTACAAATCATATGGATAATCATGCTGTAAGCGGTTTATTGATAAATGATATTACGGACCACCTACCAGTATTTTTAGTTACAGATCTGGGTCTAAAGGTAAAAACTGTAGAGAAAACAAACTATACCATTAGAATAATATCAGAAAGAACTATTGCAGCTTTAAAAAATGACTTACTTTCACAAGACTGGAATACTGTATTGAGCTGTGAAAATGTAGAGAAGGCATATGATGAATTCATGAATATTTTCTCAAATCTATTGAATAAAAACTGTCCATATGTACACTATAAAAAAGGAAACAAATATAAAGACAATCCTTGGATAACAAAGGGGCTACAAAGAGCTTGCAGGAAGAAAAAAAGGCTTTTTAAAGTTTTTATAAAAAATAAAACACCAGAAGCGGAAAGTAAATATAAAAGATATAAAAACAAATTAACCACAATAATGCGAAGGTGTAAGAAGGATTATTATAGGCAATTGATAGACAAAAATAAAGGAAACATCAAGGAAATTTGGAAAATAATGAACCATGTAATAAATAATAAACCTAAAACGGAAAGCTATCCCACATACTTCACAGATAATGGAAAAGATGAGCATAATATGGAAGTGGTGGTGAATAACTTCAATAGGTTCTTTGCTAATATTGGTCCAGAACTAGCAGCTAAAATTCCTCATCATAGTACAGAGGAAATGGAAAACTTAATTGACAGAAATTCTCAGTCCATGTTTCTTGGACCTGTTGATGAGATGGAGATCTTAAGTATTGTTAGTAAATGCAAAAATAAAAAATCAACAGATCACAACGACTTGGATATGGCTTTAGTAAAGCAAATTATTGAGGTCATTTCAAAACCACTCTCACATATTTTTAACTTGTCATTTCAAAATGGGATAGTACATCAGCAAATGAAAATTGCTAAGGTAATACCTTTATTTAAATCTGGTGATAAACATAACTTTAATAATTATAGACCAGTTTCTTTACTGTTACAGTTTTCAAAAATATTGGAGAAACTCTACAACAGTAGACTGGAAAAATTTATTGAACAACACAAACTGCTTGACGACAGTCAATATGGTTTCAGAACAAACAGATCAACACTACTCGCTCTGATGGACTCAATAGAAGAAATAACTAACCACATGGACCAGAAAAGAATTGCAGCTGGCATATTCATAGATTTAAAAAAGGCATTTCACAATAAATCACGAAATATTACTTAAAAAATTGGAACAATATGGGATTAGGGGTGTGGCTTTAAGTTGGATAAACAGCTATTTAAAACAAAGAACTCAGTTTGTGAAGTTAGGAGAACACTGCTCTACACAAGTGGACATGGTGTGTGGTCTGCCACAGGGGTCTGTGTTAGGACCAAAATTATTTATTCTGTTCATAAATGACTTGTGTAAAGTGTCTAGTTTGTTTAAAGCGGTCTTATTTGCAGATGACACAAATTTATTCTGTTGTGGAAATAATTTATCGAAATTAATTACTGATATTGAAAATGAGATGTTGAAACTTAAAATATGGTTTGACAATAATAAGCTATCTTTAAACTTAAACAAAACTAAATTAATGCTGTTTGGAAACGTCAATAAAGACAAACAGGTACATTTACAAATACAAGGAGTAAACATAGAGCATGTAAAGGAAACCAAATTTTTAGGAGTGATTATAGATGAAAAGATCAATTGGAAAGCACATATAAAATACATCCACAACAAAATATCCAAAAGTGTAGCAATACTCAACAAGGTCAAATGTGTTCTGGATCATCCCTCATTGCGCATGCTTTACTGTTCACTTGTTTTGCCATATTTCACATACTGTGCGGAAATATGGGGAAACAACTACACTTCTACAGTACAGCCTTGGTCAATCTGCAAAAAAGAGCCATACGAGTTATCCACAATGCCAGCTATCGAGAACATACCAATCCGCTATTTATTCATGCAAAACTACTCAAACTAAATGATTTAGTATCCTACCAAACTGCACAAGTCATGTATAAAGCTAAAAGAAAACAATTACCAGGAAGCATTCAAAGGCTTTATTGTGAAAGTGAAAGACTTTATAATTTAAGAGGAACATTTAATTTCAAAGTGCCTTATGCTAGAACAGCAAAGAAAAGTTTTTGTGTATCTGTATGCGGAGTAAAATTATGGAATCGTATGGAAGCTTGCTTAAAACTTTGCCATAATATTCATAATTTCAAAAAATTATTTAAAAGACAGTTATTTTGTAGATATCCAACAGAAGCATTGTAATATTTATATGAAGATTTGATTATTTTCTTGTGTGTTGTTGTTGGATAATCTTTAAGTCTTGAGGTAGTAAAGGGAAGTCGAAAGGTTTTTTTGTTGTGGTTTTGTTAAAAGTAGAAAAGGGGGCGGGGTTACATAAGTATTTATACTTCTTCCTGCTCCCTTTCGGACGTGATTGTTTATTTTATTTATTCCTTAAGGGGAAAATTTGTACATACATTGTACACGTATAGGTTATTTTTGTGTGTTTTTTGTTTGTTTGTATTTATTTATATTATTTTATATTGTCCGAATAAAGACTCATTATCATTATCATTATCATTATCACTCTAAACTGATGAAATTTAATATTAATCCACTAGATGTCGCCAGAATACTCCAACCTGCTGCTGGGGCGTGTGTGAGACTTGAACAGGTTCATAGCACTGGCACAGAGAGAAGCACGGCACACATCACTCCAGAGCCAATGAGAGGCCAGGCACCAAATTCAAATGTGGTGCCACCGAAAAGGTAGAAAGGGCGCTACAGACGGCTTTTGGCTTAAAAGTGAGATTTTATCCAATTTGCACTGAAAAAAATGACCAGGCCATGTCGAGAGCACTAGAAAAACATACTTATGCAGTTTATGAGTTAAAAAGTTGATTTGGTGTCAAGTTGTACTGACTGATTTTGTACTTTTTGGGATAATATAATAAATTATTAGTATCATTTATTGTATAAATAGGTACTTTATAAAATGTTAATATGAATCATCCTATTCATAATCTTATTTTTTTAAAGGCAATAAAAGAAAGAACAGAAAATGGTTGCATGAGGGTGTGATAATAACATTGGGCCTCATTCACGAATAACTTCGTAAGAAACTACTCAACTTTCTTCTCAAGTTGTCCTTAAGTAGATTTCTAAGAAGTCCCCACGTGGGATTCATCAACGCACTCGTAAACCGCTGAATTGTTCGCAGCTGTTCTCTCAGATTGATGAATCCCATTTCCTTGTAAGTACAGCGCGCTTGCCAGGTGCTTCATTACCATAGGTACTTAGCATAAGTAACCGCCCATTAATGCCCATATAAGGGACTGCAGGGCCGTGTGCAGACGGCAGAGGAAACAGCAACAGGCCTAAAGCAAAGAGTTACACGGAGCAAAAGAGTCACCCTTTTTTCTTCTTTTGCCAGACTGATAATAAAGTTATAAAATGTTGACTTAAAAGTCAAAATATTATGATAATAAAGTCGAACTAGCAAAATTATGAGATTAATCTAAGAATATGATGAGATTAATCTCAAAATGTTATGAGCTTAATTTAAAAATATATTATGTATTATTTTAAAGATGAATCTCAAAATGTTTTGAGATTAATCTCAAAATATTTTGGACCCTGGGAGGAGATCCAGCGCGGACCAGCGCTGAGACCAATGCAGACCCGAGGTGAGACTGGAGTGACCAGCACACAGAAACCAGCGCGGACCTATAGGAGAGACCGCATAGACTGTAGTGACCTGACTGGAGAGACCGGTGCGCAGAGACCAGCGCGGACCGAAGAGAGACCGCATAGACCAGACTTGAGAGACCAGCGCGGACCCGTATGGATCCAGGAGCATGCAGCACGGACCCGTATGGAGAGACCAGTGCAGACCCGTATAGATCCATGGGAGAGACCAGTGCAGACCAGTATAGATCCATGGGAGAGACCAGTGCAGACCCGTATAGATCCATGGGAGAGACCAGTGCAGACCCGTCTAGATCCATGGGAGAGACCAGTGCAGACCAGTATAGATCCATGGGAGAGACCAGTGCAGACCCGTATAGATCCATGGGAGAGACCAGTGCAGACCCGTATAGATCCATAGGAGAGACCAGCGCAGAGACTCAGCGCGGACCCAGTAACCTCCTGCAGCAGCAGTATATATGCCGTTGTTCTGTGGCCCGTGGATAAAGAAATGCCCCCTATAAATAGGAAGGGGTCACTAATACACGGCAAGATTTCCAATGTATTCAATAAAGCGTTGGCACATTTCATTTCAAAATGAATTAAAAAGTAGGCCAGATCTGCAGTGAAAAAGGCGGTATATAAATAAAGATTACTAATAAAGATTACTACAAATAAATAAATACATACATCGATATGACGGACATATCACTGGAATGTTGTATATTTATTCAACTTCACCAAAGAGGACAACCACGGCGTGTGAACATGTCGGCACTGAATGCGTACGAGTGCTCCTGAGGACTCGTAGGATTTGTACTTGCCCAAGAGAAATTCTGGTTACGAGAAATATTCGTGAATGCCACTTTCTTCGTAAAAACCGCGTAAGTAGGATTTACGTACAAATCTGTTCCTAAGAACCGTTCGTGAATGAGGCCCATTGTGTGAAATGATATCAGTCTACCTCTCTCCGCAGCTGGAAGCATGATCCTCAATAATATCTTGAGGAAAGAGTTCAGTGCATACAGGACATGTTTGCATACTTCCAACTGGAATGACAAAATCCACAAATAAACATACAATATAAATCAAATTGATTTTGTCTTTTCGGAATAAAAAAAAAAAACCTTGAATAAGTTTATGGGCCAGACCAAAAAGATTTGGAATCAGTGCAGTACAGACAGCTTCCACGCTTACTTTCAAGGAAAAGTTTAGACATGGTTTATATACACTTACCTTCCTCAACCTCACTCTCCTCAACTTCAGAAAACACCAATTCATCACTTGGGGAATTGGCGCACAACTGTATGTGGTTTTTGAGCAGCTGGATGGGAATGTCTGTATGACAGGTGTGGCATTTAGCTTTGTGCATTTCTTTGAAAGCTTCGTCGTCAAATGGGAGGGGGTCCATACAGAGCTCCTCCTGGACTGGAGCGATGTATAGACATTTTGCTCCCCGATTGGCATTTTTAAGGATTTTGCCTGAGTATCCAGTATCATCCGGGGCCGCAAGGTTGAGCTTTCTGGAACCCCATCCACCTGGAGAATAAAAATAAAGGATAGGACAAAGACGATTGCATATACGTTCAAAAAGTACTGTAGCTAAAAATGTTGATGCAGTGAAGAGGCCATACATAAGGAGCATTCCTACCTGACGCTTTATAAATTAGCCACCCACCAGTAACTGTAGTTAATTTTGGAAATGTGTTATTCAAACAGTTGTTCAACTGCAAGAAAAAAAAGAAAACGTTTTGAATTTTCAATGTTACTGCCATGGTCCAGTCAAATAAAATACTTAAATTAACTAATTAACTTCTTGTTTACAGTTCTACATTGTAATTGCTGAGAGGGCATTGCAACCAACTGGTGGTTGCCCATGAGCCGTGTGCCACTCCTGGAGCAATGAGTGAGCCATGTGTCAAGGCAGTGGCATGAGTGATTCTCTGAATGACACTTTACTGCTGTGCTAGCGCTTGTTAGTATGCTTACTCCGATAATAACTTTTTGTCCCTTGTGGTACCCACGACCTATTGTCCATTCTGCAGACCAGGGCATAGCCTATTGTTGGCGTTGGGTTTGGTCAGGCACAGTGATTTGTGATTGTGAGAAAACTGAAGCAAATAATTAGGTCATTTTAACACACTTTTGTCACAATCACAATTTTTTTTGGTTTGCAGAATGAACAGTAGGCTGTGGAGGTCCCAAATGGGACATAAGTTAATTGAAGATGCATGTATAGTGAGTGCAAGCACATGATTATAGAATGATGATGTGCCACTGCCAGGCCATAAGTGCAGCGGGAGCCATCGGACATATTTTGGTTAGAACTCCATACTATTGCGTACCTCGTTATGTGATGGGACGTTTCTTTCCTCTGCCCCTCATGAACATCCCTGGAAATGATCTGTAAATACGAACATCAACCGTTAGTAATATATTACTTATATTGACTATCGCATAAGACATTAATCTCTACATGTATTGCAACATTTCAAATTATACTTTACATTACACTCAAGAAATTATGGTTTACCATGTCACTACAACAGTTACTCACCTGGTCATTTCCATTTGGACCGATCCATCATTCCTTCTTGGTTCACTAAGATGTCAAAATGTAAGAGTAAAGATAACATAATTATTAAAAGTTTAGATTAGAAAAAAACAACATAATTAACAACAACCTCTTAGAATGCTCCGTTTCCAGAACAGTCAGTACCGTTTCTGACAGATTTAATAATCTCGTCCTTGCTGCACTGCTAGAATAATACACACACATTGAAATTGGAAACATAGTACGTAGTCACACAAGAACCGCAAAACCCCATGTACTTGGCCTTCCTTGAGTGATTCTATCCATGCTGGATGCAACATGTACATTTCTCCTGTGTGAGATCAATAAAGTCTATCTTATCCTATCTAATCTTCCTGTGTTTAATTTTAGCTTAGCGTTAGCAAAGATTAGCTTTGGGGAATCACCAAAACGTAGAAGCCACCTAGCAGAGCTAGCTAATGATAAACTAAGTTAAAAACATAGTCCGTTGTTTGCGTTTCTTGTGGGTGATTGAATACGTTTGTTTAATGTCAGCAAAGGGTACGGTACATACCGACTAATGATGAGAAAACGAAACGCACTTACCGGTTTGCCGGTGGACGCCATGTTCAAATGAACAGGAGAAAGTCGTCTGGCTACATCATGGGCTACATCTATGGAGGATTGGCTGATCGATTGCTTCTGTCTTGATGAACCCGGAAATCAGGCATGGCATTGCAACCAGTGGGGGAGGGTCAAGCCCCGGCGATCCAAGATGGCGCCCTATTCAAATGAATGGTTGTGCTCAGTGGCGCTTTGTGACAGCATGAGGGTTGAAAGATTAGCGGAAGTCGCCTGAAACTCGCAAAGAAGTTGCCACAAACTCGCAGTAAAGTGTGGATTTAAACAAAACCGAAGGATTTAAGAAGAAAAAAAGTTCAGGATGACAAGGGACACTAAAATCCCCACAAAATCCGATCTTTATTAAAGCTGTAGGTTCTCTGTCAGCTGAGGTTGAGCTGTTTTAATATGCATTGAGTTCTATGGGGAAAATTTCTGGGTAGCCCACGTGAATTTAGTCTGGTTCAGTCTGCAGTACCGCGAGAATCCCCTGAGCACATGAGTTATTCAGCTACAAGCTAGTAACACCCTATCAAACTGTCCAAGAGATAATCTCCAGTTTGAGCTCCTCCACATGCAGCTTGGATGTACTACCCACTAGATTTCTAAAGTCTGTTCTGAGCAGTCTGTTACCTTCACTCACACAGATAGTAAACATGTCCCTTCATTCTGGAATATTCCCAAAGGCCCTGAAAACTGCAGTCATCAGGCCCCTGCTAAAAAAGAGCAGTCTGGATGCTACGGTACTTAGCAACTATCGTCCCATCTCAAATCTGCCATTTATAGGGAAAGTCCTTGAGAAAGTTGTCTACCTACAGCTTACTAGATTTCTTATAATCAACAACTCATTTGATATGTTTCAGTCCGGCTTTAGACCCCACCACAGCACTGAGACTGCTCTCGTCAAGGTTACAAACGATATCCGGCTGAACACTGACGCAGGCAAAGTCTCAATCTTAATCTGTTAGATCTGAGTGCTGCCTTTGACACCGTCGACCATGAGATCCTCTTACAGAGACTAGAGGACTGGGTTGCAGTCGCTGGCACCGCCCTAAGTTGGTTTAGGTCTTACCTTGAAGACAGGAAGTACTTTGTGGAGATTGGAAACTGTGTCTCAGATCATATGGCCCTGACCTGTGGAGTACCACAGGGGTCGATCCTGGGACCTCTTCTGTTCAATCTCTACATGCTGCCGTTAGGTCAGTTAATACGCAGAAACAAAGTTTCCTATCATAACTATGCAGACGACACTCAGATCTATGTCTCACTGACTGCAGGAGAACATGGACCAGTGGACTCACTCCTTCACTGTATCCAACAGATCAGTGAGTGGATGCAAAACAACTTCCTTCAGCTAAACGCAGACAAAACTGAAATGATTGTCTTTGGTCCCCAGAAACAAAGAGAGAGCGTCATCTGTCACCTCCAGTCTCTCTCCCTAAAACCTTCAAACAAGGTCAGAAATCTAGGGGTAATACTGGACTCAGACTTAAATTTTAATAGCCACATCAAATCAGTAACATCAGCAGCTTTTTACCATCTAAAAAACATTTCCAGGATCAAAAACATAGTGTCTAAAGCAGACTTGGAGATTCTTATCCATGCATTTGTCTCCAGTAGGTTAGACTACTGCAATGGCCTGCTCACAGGTCTGTCCAAACAGGCTGTAAAACAGCTGCAGTACATTCAAAATGCAGCAGCTCGAGTCCTCACTAGAACCAGGAAGTACGACCACATTAGTCCTGACTAGAACCAGGAAGTACGACCACATTAGTCCTGACTAGAACCAGGAAGTACGACCACATTAGTCCTGACTAGAACCAGGAAGTACGACCACATTAGTCCTGACTAGAACCAGGAAGTACGACCACATTAGTCCTGACTAGAACCAGGAAGTACGACCACATTAGTCCAGTCCTCAGGTCTCTGCACTGGCTTCCTGTGGCTCAGAGAATAGACTTTAAAACAGCTCTGCTTGTGTACAAATCTCTCCATGGCCTCGCACCAAAATGTATTAGTGACATGTTAGTCCCATATGAACCAGCCCGGACTCTGAGGAGCACAGGGACTGGACTCCTGTTAGTGGACTCCAGTGCCCAGAGTCAGAACTAAACATGGGGAGGCTGCTTTTCAGATTCATGCTGCTAAAATCTGGAACAGTCTTCCTGGAGATGTGAGACAGGCCTCCTCTCTGACAATGTTTAAAACCAGGTTAAAGACAGTTCTGTTTAGCTGTGCTACAACTGAGGGATTTTATATTTGTATCTTTCTTTTTAATGTTCTGTGATTATTTATGATTTTAATGCTTTCTTGTTTTGTTCAGCACTTTGAGTTGCCTTGTGTATGAATTGTGCTATATAAATAAACTTGCCTTGCCTTGCCTTGCCTTGCCTTTAGACTGGTTTGGGCTGGTTTAGACTGATTTGGACTTGTTTGGACTGGTTTAAATTGGTTTAGATCGTTTGGGCTGGTTTGGACTGGTTTAGACTGGTTTGGACTTGATGCAGGAGGGTCTTGTTGGACAGTTAGTGTCCAACTAAAAGTATGTGGTGATGATCGAGGACACTAACATTCTACAACATGTATGACATTTATCAACACGTGTTCTATACTTTTCACATGTTTTAACTGTTGATTCTCTGATCTGTGTTGGTGATTTCAATGGTTTTGTTAAGTCTCTGAGATGATAATGTTGTGATTCAGGGCTGTACAAGAATAAATTGTATTAACGGCTTTTTAACCGAGCGCGAGGCCAAGGTCTGATATTTCTCTGCACAGACCGAGCAAGCGAGGTTAATAAATGTTTTATTATATGACTCTCGTCTGTGTCTTTACCAATGCTTTTGAGATATTTGTGAAGTATGTTCATGTCCGACTTGGTTTTGTGTGATATGGGCTGTGGACAGATTGTCATGGTAACGGTCCGAGGAAAGATATCAAATGTGATACGCGCTGTTCGGACCAATTGTCATGGTAACGGTCTGGGATGGGAAAATATCAGACCGGTAATCAGCCAATCAGAGCGCGCGTGATGTCCAAGTCATATAATAATGTATTGTATCCACCTGTCAGACCCTCCCCCTCCAGCTGAGTGACGTCCCACTCACACCTCTGGGACCTGTAATAAACTGGGAGGCATAAAGGGCCTGGATCCAGACCGTTTGAAAAACGGTTTTTGATTTCAGACTGTGATCTGTGCAGAAAGGGCAGTCCCTTTGTTTCTGAACATTGTTTTGTTGGATGTACACAAACTTGTATTAAATTTAAGAAGTCCTTAAAAACAGATGAACATCAATGTGCACATGTTGCTGCGGTAAGATGGTTCTGTTATCGTTATGTGAGGAGATAAAAGTGAGATCCTTTGTCCCTTATCTGGTAGGGAATAAACACAGTGGGGAATGTGAATACTCTTCGAAAATGTAAAACATTGTACTCTTGGAGTTTCTACAATACACTCTACACCAAAATGTTCTGGCTGCAGTATTTAACAAGCAGAAGCTATCATTTACGATGGACACAATACCTGCAAATACAAACACTTGCAAAAAATCTAACAGAATTCTTAAGAAAAACAAATCTTTTTGACCGTGTTTAAAGAATAACGGAGCATCTCAGTGCCCATCAAACCCCAGCGCAGTAGGTGGCAGTATATGCACCGTCGGTGGTTGCTGTCTGCCATTAAACTGGAAAGAAGAAGCCTCGGCACGCTCTCTACATCACTAATGTAAGTACAAGACTTTAAACTCTTTATTGTCCACTAACAGACTGTGGCTGTGAGTCACGTGGGCCTCGGGGATTCCAGCTTTAACTTTGTTTGTGCCAAGATCTGAGTGATTCTGTGTCGGGGCTAATGCTAATGCTAATGCTAATGCTAATGCTAGTCGTTAGCATCGCTGTTGTAATCTCTTCTTAGTCACAAACAGCTCCACAGCTCACGGAGCCAGTGGCTCTGGATGGATGTAAATGTATTTATTTGACTGGAACAATGCAGTCAGACATAGTTACAAACCAAATCTGCAGCTGATGCAGACAGAGGTTACAGCAGATGCTCATTTACAACGTCCCGTCCCTGGTTGGACTTTTCTACACACTTTAAACACTGAACAGAGTCAATACAATAATAAAAGGTCCAGTGTCTCTCATGCTCTCACTACACTCTTTATCATATTGTATGTTGTTCCAGAAGCGTCAGGCCTGTTTCTCCTCATGATATTAATGTAAGGAATGTAGACTAGTATCATGTGTATTTTTTTTTAAAACACTGTTCTCTTGCATGTAAAGTCTAAATAAAGTTTAAAAAAAAGATAATAGACACGTCACGTAATTTATTTTAAAATTACACAATCAATGAATTGCTTCAGTTTTTCAGTGAGTAAAAATGTCAGTTTATTATTCCTGTTCTTGATGACAGTGATATATTCTGTCTAAACACTGCTGTGTCCAGCCTCTGAATCTTGTTGTAACTATCGATAATCAATATCTTCACCTTCTTCAGCCTTAGTGGGTTAAAAACACTAAAACAACTTTCCTTGCTTCAAAATTAGCTATTTTAGCTAAATTAGCAGTCTGCGCAACCAACAGAGGAAAACAATGAAACAAAGTGTAGAGAGTAGAGACTAAATAATGTAATACATATTTTTGGTAAAACATATTTAATGATAAGAAGCAGCAAAGATTCGGTTCTTTCGATCCTGTCTTTCTCCTAGTGGATGGGTGTCAAACTCTGGCCCGCTGTGTAATTTCATTTGGCCCTTGGGCAATTATTCAGTGGCGGTGCCGCTGTAACACCGCATTCACCACTACTACTACAAATCAAATCAAAGTTTGTTTATTTCCAGCAAATAAGTGTACAGGAAACAAAAGTAGAATATCAAAATTTTGTGTAAATAACCCTGAGCTACATTTACATAATACAAAATTATAAATGTTATATACACAAAAGAAACACTTGCACATACTCGAAAAGGAGTGGGAAGAAGAAAACTTATTTAATCCCACCCCTGGTGCCTTAAAGAAAAAAAGAAAAAACATTCACTCAGCTTCCTATTTGCTCCAGTACAAGAACAAAGCAAATGGCACATTTGAATCAACTGTTCAGATTTTAAAGTAGCAATTAATGGGTTTAAGGACCAGATACATATTACAAGGATGCAAAACAACTGCATGAGGGAAATACCAGCATCCCATAATGCTCTGCTGTTTTAGGACGCCAGCCATGATTTTGGCTCATGTTCGGCAGCACTCATCTATGTGAGCACTTTTCTCCTCAATGAAGATGACGACAACGTCTCACAGGATACGTCTGACTAGGGCTGGGCAATAAATCGAATTTAGGCAATTAATCGGCTTTTGAAAAAATTGAATTTGTGAAAAATGTGAAAATCGTGAAATCGAATGAAGGATGTTGTGAGAGTTCCAGCAGCGCATAAATTATACTTGCAATATCAGCCCAGTCTGTACAAGACTTTTATAATACGTATTGGGGGAAAGAAATGTAAAAAAACATATTTTTGAAACTTGAATATTGAGCGGAAAGATACAAAAAAATAAAACAATTTAAAGGCAAAGTCTGTCTTGGGTGACTTTAATGAAAATCGATTTAAAATCGAAATCGTCCAAAGCAGGAAATAAAATCGAGGTTTTACTTTTTTGCCATATCGCCCAGCCCTACGTCTGACTGATGAATACGTTTTGTTTGACAATGAAGGTTGCCTCAGCTCAAAGCCTGAACCCTGACATTAATGAACTAGCATCCAATAAGAGATGCAGGTATCTGGCTTGGCACATCAGATTAGATCAGTGTGTCGCAAACTCGGCAGTAAAAAGGCCTGAATGGTTGATTAATGAATTGGCATTTTACTTTCAAATGTATTATCAGCCTGTGGAAAACGTGTATTTTGATATTTACCACAGAAGGCTGCAAATAAAAAATAAAATGTCTTATGTAGTCCTAAACCCACAACAGCAGTATCTCAGAGGACCTAACCATTGAAATACGGGTGGGCGATATGGCCTAAAATTCATATTGTGGTATAATTTGGGACACAGACAGTAGACTGTATTGCGGTGCAATTCGGTGTGTGAATTTCAATAGGTCTTGCAGGTTCTTGCATAAAATAGTCAAGATTGTTACATATCTATTTATTAGAATCTAATATATATATATATATATATATATCATATTTAGTTTGAAAATCAGGTGTGTCCAGTCTCCACAAACACAATCACCAGTATTTCATCCAGTATTGAATACATTTTTAGCATAAAATATTATTCCATATTAAAGAGACACCATGCTGTTGAAATGCAGATTGAACTGGAGACCCTGTGGTTAGTTAGCCTGGCTCTGCCAGACCCTTGTAGTTCCGCCATGCTCCACCAGAGGCGTTTGGCTGAACCACATGGGTCTGGTATCGACGCCATAGCGAACGCCTTCCTCAGATTATTTTTTAATCGACCAATCAGGATTGCCGGTGTTACGTGGGGTTTGCACTGCCTCCTCAAGCTTCTCTCATGCAGCAGCGAGAGGAATCCAAGATGGCGGACGTAAAGTCCACGAATCTTTTTAAAAGAGTAAATACGATCGAATTAAGACACGGAGGTCACTTTTAATGCAATTTGAGGAGAGATGTTGATGGTTCTATGTTGATATATGTGTGTTTTAAGAGTCAAATGTTCCTGTAAAGTTTGGTTGAAGCACTGGTTCAGTGTTCCTGTTTACACACTACGCAGCAGGGTTGCCAGGTTTGGTGGTTCCCGCATATTTTTTTCCAAGAGACTTGTAGGTATTAAATAAACAGAAAGACAATAAACGGAATCATGATAGCCCAAGTTGATTATATTACGTTTTTAGCCAAAAAAATCATACTGAGTGTTTTTTTCTCCTGGGTATTCTCGTGGATTTTGGGTTGGAAAATCTTGCTGGGATTTGGCAACCTATGGGAGCCGTGTGCTTCGATGTGAGTGGTTGAAAGCAGACTTCATTCAAGATAACGGACAAGTGGTCTATCCAATCACATTCAAGGATTTTTTTTTACAAGGCCCTGCCTTCTGAAATCCAACCACTATGGCTCAGTACCAGACTCATGTGTGAAGTGCAGCGAACTACATGGGTCTGGCGAGAGTCAGGTTAGTGGGTAGGGCCAACTTGAGAACAGAATTATAAGGGTGGATCGGCTTGAGCACTTTTTAGTCCTAATTTCAATCTACACAGGAATCATTGAATTTCATAATCCGTTTTTTTAACTTAATTTATTGACTACATATTAAAAAAACAAATCCTTAATCAGAAATAAATTAAATTATATAAATAGGTGTAACTCTTGAGACAAATGCTGTAACATTCATTATTCATTTACAGTGGAACAAAAAAGTATTTAGTCAGCCACCGATTGTGCAAGTTCTCCCACTTAAAACAATGACAGAGGTCTGTAATGTTCATCATAGGTACACTTCAACTGTGAGATACAGAATGTGAAAAAATCCAGGAATTCACATTGTAGGATTTTTAAAGAATTTATTAGAAAATTTGAGTGGAAAATAAGTATTTGGTCAATAACAAAAATTCAACTTTGGGCGGCACGGTGGCTGAGTGGATAGCACTCTCGCCTCTCAGCAAGAAGGTCCTGGGTTCGAATCCCGGTCGGACCAGGGCTTTTCTGAGTGGAGTTTGCATGTTCTCCCCGTGTGTGCGTAGGTTTCTTCCGGGTACTCCGGTTTCCCCTACCACTAAAAATATGTACAATAGGTCTGGCATGCGCCTCCTGTTCGGCGACCCTGCTCCCATCTCTGTGTGGAGTGAGAGGACAAGTGCCCAGAAATAACAATTGTAAACCGCTTTGTGACTCTGGTCTGTGAAAGGCGGTATATAAATAAAGATTACTTACTCAACTCATTACTTTGTAATATAACCTTTTGTTGGCAATAACAGAGGTCAAACAATTACTATAGGTCTTTACCAGGTTTGCACACACAGTAGCTGGTATTTTGGCCCATTCCTCCATGCAGATCTTCTCGAGAGCAGTGAACACGGACTTTCAACTCCCTCCACAGATTTTCAATGGGGTTGAGGTCTGGAGACTGGCGAGGCCACTCCAGGATTTTCAAATGCTTCTTACGGAGCCACTCCTTCGTTGCCCGGGCGGTGTGTTTGGGATCATTGTCATGCTGGAAGACCCAGCCACGTTTCATCTTCAAAGCTCTCACTGATGGAAGGAGGTTTTGACTCAAAATCTCACGATACATGGCCCCATTCATTCTTTCCTTAACACGGATCAGTCGTCCTGTCCCCTTAGCAGAAAAACAGCCCCAAAGCATGACGTTTCCACCCCCATTCTTCACAGTACAAAATCATTGTACACATGCTGTGTAGTATACGGAATTTATTTAATATAAGAAGAAGCTGACGATGAGTCTGGCTCAGAGCGAGAGCAAGCGAGGCGGGGAGAGGCGAGCTCCGGGGTTTGAGAACTCAAACTGGGCGAGTGACATGCGGAAGTAGAGCTGAAAGCGAAACTCCTCCGTACGCAGCTCCTGGAGTAAATGACGAAACTCTGCAAACACTGCAGCCTCTCAAGTCTGTGGTGAACCCAGAACACGTTTGTAGAAACCCTACAACAATATTGTTTGGCTTTATATAACAAATAAAGGCTCGCTGCTTTCTGGAAAATCCACCGTTGTCCTGAATACCGCCTACAGAGAAGCTCCTCCCACCGGCGTCACTCGTGTCAGGAGCTTTAAAGGTACACTGTGTAATTTCTAGTGCCTCTAGCGTTGAGATCTTATATTGCAGTCTCATATATTGAGATGTGAGTACGGGTGCCTGTAGAGGTAAGGAGACTTTAGCCTATACTGTTTGACAGTGCTCCTCAACTCTCAGTCTTTCACCAGACTGCCGAGGAAAGAATACTTTAGTTTGATAAATTACCGGATCTCTCCCAATGTCTCGGGCACTTGACAATCGCATGGAGTGCGACAAACAAGACCGTGTTCAGACGCAGCTCCCACTGCACAGAGGCACTACTGATTTTTACAATGGATCTATTATAATTAGGGCTGTCAAACAATACATTTTTTTTAGTTGATTAATCGCATAGTAATGGTGAGTTAACTCACGATTAATCGCATTTTTAACATTCTATTTCAAATCCACTCCAATTGAAGTTAAATGAGATTTTCAAATGTAATGACATTGTTATTCATACCAAATGTACTTAAATCTGTTTGACTTGCTCCAAACCTTCTACTTTTGGGTACAACCAACAAGAGCTGTTAATGAAAGGGAAAATGTAGGTACCCCAGCTTTAATTTTGCGAGTTTGGTTGCATTTCAGCGTGTCTCCTCCTCTCCTCCGTGTGTCACACAACATCAGAGAATGGCCCCTGTGCGTGTATATATGCGTGTATTATATGACCACGTTACCGCCGTCACCATCACACACACGCACGTGTCCGTGTCATTCTGAGTGATATTATTAAAAATGGGCGGGTCATTCGGACATGCGTTAACTCATTGACTGCCAGCTTATTTCAGAACAGGTACTCCCATATTGCCAGCCGTTTCTGATGATTTTTACTTAATTTTCAAGACCCACAGAATATTGTGTACTATGGCTATCTGAAATCCAGATACTGAAAGAATGGACATCAGCAAAAATAGTTTTGTTTCTAGCTTGTTTCGTTCCCCTGTAATCCTCAGTCGAGTAGAGGTAAGTTTTATTGAAATCACCAGAAAGCTGAGAAAAAAAGAGGCACAACATGTGCATCTAGCTGTTTTCAAACCATTCATAGAGCAATGCTGCCATCTGCTGGCTCGATAAAATATTGCCTCAAGCTTTACATATTTGATACTATAGACATCTGGGAACGTGAAAATAGCGGGAAACGCAATTGTGTTAACACGTAAATGGCAGTTAATGCGTTAATTATTTTTTAACACGTTAATGAAAACGGTAATTAACGTGAATTCACGCGATAATTTTGACAGCCCTAATTATAATATATAGTTTTACAAACGAGGTGTGAAGAGAAGAGACACATGGAGGAATAAACTCTGTGGGAGCTTAAAACTGCGATGATCAAAGAAGCAGGAGATATAAAAAGCCGTAGAGGACATGGCAAAGCTCATGTTAGCATTAGTGTTACGACCCGAAGGACAAAACATATTTGAGGACACAGAGACAGGTTTAGAGTTCAAAAATTGATTTTATTTATATATTTTCTTTTAAGTGAACTCTAGTTTTCATTTATTAATATGACTATTAAATCACAAAAAACCCAAACCCGTGTCCAGAACACAAAAACCCAAAGTAATCAAATTAAAGGTGGACCTGGTGGGCCAGCCAAAACAAACAAAATGGGCCGACACCGAACCAAACCTATACAGGGCCGTCCAGACCCGAGGCCGACACCCTAACTAAAGAATAAACAAAACCCAAGTAGCTACACCCTCACCAACGAAAATGTAACCACCGGACCCACCAGATCAAACAAAAATAAGAACCGGAATAAAGCTAACGAATGGCTAAAGAAAGCAACCAAACCATGCGGCGTCTGGGGAGGCCGCAACCAGGACCAAGGGGGAGCAGGTGTTACAGAAGAGGCTGAGAGCAGAGAGGGCGGGAGCGCACCAGGACAGCGCTTCTTATACTCCCGGCCTGAGCTGCAAAATATACAAAACAAGTTACAAAACATTATCAAAAATGTAACTTATAAAATATACTCTTAAAAACAATCTTACCAAAAAAACTATAAAACTCAAAAATACCTGGACAAAAAAAAGATAAGACATAAAACCAAAGGGGAAAAGAGGTGTCCAAACATAGCATTAGCCACAGCGCTGCATCTGCATCACCAGGTAAGAAAAAACACAACATTCACTCACACTGTATGAAGTATTCTGGGGATTCTGTGTGTTTTATTTGAGGCTTGTCTCTGAATAAGGTCAGAACATCCTGAGACTGTTGCAGATTCTGCCTCGTTCTCATTATTGTCAGTGTAAATAAAGCTACATATTGTTCACGTGTGAGTCTGTTGTGTACAAACTACACGTTGTACCTCTTGTTGTGTTAACGCTGTCTTTGTGCGTATGGTTTGTGATGTTGACACTTTGCTGCTATGACGCTGGACTTCTGCATAATTATTTTTCTGTTGTTCAAATCTTTTTACATAAATGTGGTCCTCCATGGTTCTTTAATATAACTGTGGTCCTCCGTGGTTCTTTAATATAACTGTGGTCCTCCATGGTTCTTTAATATAACTGTGGTCCTCCGTGGTTCTTTAATATAACTGTGGTCCTCCATGGTTCTTTAATATAACTGTGGTCCTCCGTGGTTCTTTAATATAACTGTGGTCCTCCATGGTTCTTTAATATAACTGTGGTCCTCCATGGTTCTTTTATATAACTGTGGTCCTCCATGGTTCTTTTCCATAACTGTGGTCCTCCGTGGTTCTTTTATATAACTGTGGTCCTCCGTGGTTCCTTCTTCCAACTTGTGAAGGTAGCTCAGTAGCTCATTTGAAACAAAAACGCGTTTCTCGCAATTTTGTCCTTATCCACCACCGTTTTCAAAATGGTGCATTTACACGGAGAGCACCCCTTCTCTCATGGACACTTATGTTAAATTCTAAGCCTATGAATACAATTAAAAAAACATGGTGGAGGTAAATATTCTTAAAGGTCACATTGTCATTAGTTAACATGTTTTTTGATATGCAGCATCTGTAAAAATTACACAGGGTGGCTTTAAGCACCAAAATGACACAAAAATAACCCGGCGTCAGTTGACTTGTGTCAAAAGCTTTTTGAAGCTTTTGGTCTGAACGGGCCTTAAGAGATGGGGTGAGGAGCTCAGTCACACGGGAGGAGCTCGGAGTAGAGCCGCTGCTTCTCCACGTCAAGAGTAACCAGTTGAGGTGGCTTGGGCATCTGTTCCGGATGCCTCCTGGACGCCTCCCTGGGGAGGTGTTCCGGGCACGTCCTATCGGTAGGAGGTCCCGGGGAAGACCTAGGACACGCTGGAGGGACTATGTCTCTCAGCTGGCCTGGGAACGCCTTGGGGTCCCCCCAGACGAGCTGGAGGAAGTGTGTGTGGATAGGGAAGTCTGGACGTCTCTGCTTAGACTGCTGCCCCCGCGACCCGGCAACGGATGAAGCGGAAGAAAATGGAATGGAATGATTGCTTGAGTTTCTTTTGGACCTACCCAGAAGGTGGTCCAGGTGTTTCCAGGATTGTTTAGGATTATTGTAGTTCAGACCGAGGGCTTCCTTACAGTAACTGGACTTGGCATTCCTAGTTTGGGTTTTGGATTGATTCCTAAGTTGTCTATAGATCTCCCAGTCGTTAGGGTCCTTAGATTCTCTGTATTTAGTCCAAGCTTGATCTCTACGTTTAAATAAATGAATTAAGTCAGAGCTAATCCATGGAAGATGCCGTCCTTTTACGCAAAGTTTTAATTGGGGCATGTTTATCAATTACTTTAAGGACTTCAGAATGGTTCACCCCAAAGATAAAACCTTACGGTAAAATCACAAAATAATGTATTCCATAAGTATGTAATAATCTCAGTGCAATTTAGACAAGTCCAATGGAAGTCCAGAAAACATGGGGTTAGACACGAAGATTACTTGGCTAGGTCAAATAATGAAGGAGTTAGGATATGTTAGGGGCTTCATGCCCATCTTGGAAATTACACTTTTCTAGTGGTCAAACTTTGGTAAACTCTGACTATGTTATTAAGGACACCTAATACTACAAAAACATCTGAGAAACCTTATGTTAGAATCGTTTTAGGGTTAGGTGTTTTTTTCCATATATGCAGCCGGCTAGTATCTGATGTCTACTTTTTCTGTGTTTGTTGCAGATCTACAAAGTCCATCTACAGAATGGGGGTCACCTGTGATCAGTGTGGAAAGACCTGCAGCTCTGCTTCTGAAATAAAGATCCACTACAGAACTCACACTGGAGAAAAACCATACGAGTGTGATCAGTGTGGAACAGGTTTTACTACAAAAGAAGGTCTCAATGTCCACAGCAGAATCCACACTGGAGAAAAACCCTTCAGCTGTGACGTTTGTGATCAGAGTTTTAGACATGAGGGTACTCTTAAATATCATCAGAGGATCCACACAGGAGAGAAACCATTTGAGTGTGACGAGTGTGGACAAACATTTAGGAGAAAAGACAGCCTCTCACTACATCAGCGTGTCCACACAGGAGAGAGACCTCACCAATGTGACCAGTGTGAAAAGACTTTTACACTATTAAGTAACCTCAATCGTCACTACAGATTCCACACTGGAGGAAAACCATTTGTCTGTGGAGACTGTGGGAAGGAGTTCAGTCGCTATTCACACTACAAAAGTCATGAGAGAATCCACACTGGAGAAAAACCATTTGCATGTGACCTCTGCAGTAAAACTTTCATAACTGCAGAAAAGCGCACAATTCACCATCGCAGCCACACTGGAGAGAAGCCATACGAGTGTGATCAGTGTGGAACATGTTTTTCCCAAAGAGGAAGTCTAAATGATCACAAAAGGATTCACACTGGAGAAAAACCCTTCAGCTGTGATGTTTGTGATCAGAGTTTTTCTAAGAGTGGTAATCTCAAAGTGCATAAGAGGATCCACACTGGAGAGAAACCATTTGTCTGTGAAAAGTGTGGAAAGTCTTATACACAGAGTTCACATCTTCATAATCACATTAAAACGTGTGAGAAGCAGGTGTGAAGCATCTGGAACAAAGTGAAGGAGACAGAGCTGAGGCTGCATCATGTGAACCCAGAGTCAGACTCTACAGGATCACACTTCAGTCTTAAAGTGATAGTCTGTAACTCTAAATGAATTCCAAATTTTAGGAAATGTGTTAAATGGACCTCCTGGCCTTAAATGTTGATATAAAATAAGTCATTTAATTAATTCTAATATTACGGGCCAGTCCCGCCTTCCCTTCTCTTAGCTATAGCTCAGAATCCACAATGCTGTCCACGTAAACCAATCGAGTCATGCCAAGGCCTGTCAATCATCGGCGCTGATGCTCGCAGCTGCGCGCATGCTCAGTTGTTTGTTTTTGCGGAACCTCCAAATCAAGCCTCTATTAGGCTCTGGAACTACTTGAAAACTGAGCAAAGAATTCTGAACATCTGCGCTGAGGTACTTATGTATATACTGAACCTATATCCATAATCATTTATATACTAAACCTATATCCATAATCATTTATATACTAAAACCTATATCCATAATCATTTATATACTAAGACTACAGCACATTTTCAGACGGAACGGATCTATCAAAATCGATGATTTACGTGATTTTCAATGTATACGATTGAAGGTAACCACGCACGAGCATTCTGTACAAGGGTAGTCAAATGGTCAAATTTGAAATCACAATTGTTTTTGAGGGGCGAAGATCTACGTGTTATTATGGCGAACTGTAACAATAACACATATTTTTAAGGGACCAAAAAAAAGATCGCTCAATTTCGTAAATGAAGCCATTAGGAACCATTTTATTTGAAAATAACGAAATACAAGTGTATATTTCTCGCTCAAAATTGTGAAATAAGTTGACTTTAGTCTCTAAATAATGCTATAAACCGCAGTTTTGGACTATAATTATGAGAAATGTCGGCCATTTTTATTTCCTCCCTCGCAGGAAACGGTGTGGTCACGTGACTCCCGTAGAATAACATTGCAATAAAATATGTAAGAGTGCCACAGTTTCAGAGCCCAAACTGTGGTATTCTCACAGTTTAAGAGGTGGACCAATGTGACTATTACACAGTTTTCTGAGAGAGTGGGTTGCTTTATCAGATCTGCTTCACGCCGCATCAGAGACCAGTGTGTGAGGCTTCCGTTCACGCGCTGTCCTACTTTCTATTCTCACACGCCGCCAGAAAAACAAGCTGCAGAAAGCACAGATAACAACAACACGTGGAGAAGCAGGCATCAAAGCAAGAAGAGTGAAAAGTGAACTGTTAACCCCAGTGAGTCAGTGCTGTTTCTGAAGTTACAGTATATAACTATGCACTACTACATATAAATGTTTTTGAAAGAGTGGTATTGAAGCCTTTACAGCATTTACAGCTAGTTAAGAAACATTGCTACTACTTATTTTGTATATTTTGTGTGCTCCCTGTGTGCTCTAACTACTGTCCTGTTTGTGCGCTGCAACATTGAAATGTTCCAACTGTGGGACAAACAAAGGATCTGTTATCTTTTCTTATCTTAAATCATGGGTTGTGTCTGATTGAACGATGTCTGTAGCCGAACTGGTAGTCGCCCAATATCATTGTTAATTAATAATACAGTTTAAACTTGTTCTACAGCCTGAGTCCTGGATCTACAGCCTGTTTCCCTCTCGCAATGTGGCTGTCTAAAGGGTTTCTCACTTTTTTCACAATTTTTTAGTCATTTGTTGCTGAGGCACATTTGTTAGGACATGGTTAATATGGAGTTGGAGTTCTTATACGCAAGTTTAAATTTTATTCTTTAAAAAATATTCAGCTCTTTCAGATGTAGTTCTGGCCTCTGCCAATCAGTAAACGCTGACATATTTTCTAATAAGATAAAGACAGTATGTTGTGTTGTGATTTAGGCTCTTTCTGTTGGGACAAACAAAATACAGCCTGCGCAAATTCAGTCTGGTAGACTATCTGCTGCAGCCCATCAAAGCCGGCCACTTTCACCCTCAGCCAATCACAATGCTGCTACCCTAAGCCAATTAAGCAGTTGTTTAAAGGTGGAAACTTCCAACTGACCCTTTTCCATCTCACAAGGAGTTCGTTCTGGCTTCAGTTTTGTCATTCACTCACACCTTGCAACCACCACCTCTTCCTCGACCTTCATCACAACTTCACCCTTATGCCACCAGTACCTAGGTCTTATGTCTCCAGTACCTTGGTCTTATGCCACCACCGGTACCTTGGTCTTATGCCATCACCAGTACCTTGGTCTTATGTCACCAGTACCTTGGTCTTATGTCTCCACCAGTACCTCGGTCTTATGCCACCAGTAACTTGGTCTTATGCTACCAGTACCTCGGTCTTATGCTACCAGTATCTAGGTCCTAGGGATTAAAAGCAGCACAGAAGGAATGATCTTCAGACAAAGAGCTGCAGCCAGGGCCTAGGGCCAAACAAACAAATAAATTAATTAATTTAGTGCCATTTTGTGTCTCTCCAGATTTAAATGTATTCATGAAACTACAAAGCTTTGGTTTTCCAGCGTTAAGACCTAAAGAAATGTCCCTCATTAAAATTCTGATCCATCCTTGCACTGATTACGGTTCTGGATATTTCAATCACTGCTGTGTTTGTGTGAAAACCTAAGAGCAGGTTGCCACAAAAGAAGCGTCTAAATACCTAGCATTTATCAGAACAACTCAATGCATTTGCTCCACATCATTACGGCCCCTCAGCTCCTGTCAGCTCCTATCAGGGGGCCGGCCCTCGCCTCTCTTCAAAAGAACAACAATAATAGCTCCGCAGGAACATTGACCAGCGCTTCTGCAGCAAAGATTCCACTTAACCCCGACACCTCGCTGACGCCTGGACCACAGAGCTTCAGCCGCAAACGCAGAGCAAACACAGCAAATAACAGAGCACCAGGCAAGACTCGACAAGTTTATATGTATAGCAAAGTTTGTACACATGAAAACGTATGTACAACACTGACCTTTTTGTGAAACCTGTTTTATTATGTATGGATTCTCAGATGGATGTACTTCCATTGCATTCTCTCAATAGGACATAAGTAAGTCATCTTTATTTATATAGCGCCTTCTTGTGGGCATTTGTCTCTCACTCCACACATGAAGCCGGGTCGCTATACAGGAGGCACATGACAGACCTATTATACATGTACAGGTAGGCGAAACTGGAGCACCTGGATGAAACCTCACTGTGGGACGAATAAAGGAATATCTTATCTTACATCTTCTCTTAAAAACCCTTGCTTTTAGGCTGTACACTTTTTTAAGGCTGGATGCCACTTATATTCGTGTAAATGTCTTGTTTTTGCCCTCTTTGAGAGACTGCTGTTTTATCAAATCTCTCTGTGGTCCCTCTCTGTGATTAACCCATCGAGCACAGAGCTAAGACATGAGTGGTTGGCCCGCAAGCGGCACCGGAGGCCTGGCCCGGGGCGATCTCTTCATTATCCACTCTGCTCACTCACTACACTGCAGCCTTCGATCACACACAGACAGAGATGGAGCAGTGTGTCTCTGATAGGGCTGAGGACCCTGCGGCTGCCCTTTACAAAGACCCTTGCTCACACACACAGGCACTTGGAAGAGGTCCAGGACTGGTTTAAAGGAGGCCTATTCTGCTAAATGGGCTTTTTGGAGCTTTTAACCATGTTACGACATTGTTCCCTGGAGTTGATTTTTAGATAGAAAGATAGATAGATAGATAGACAGATAGACATGTAGATAGATTGCAATTAAAATGTATTTAAAAATCAACTAAAAGAAGCTTTACCCGATTTATTTTCTAATGAGTTCATAAAAATGCTTATTGCTACATACAAGTTGTATTATATAATCCATAATTTAATCAAAAACTTCAGCTCATTGATTCAACCTGTGTATGAATTCAGGCCGTATAAAAGTGCTGAGTAGAGACTTAGCGTGACGCTGCTCTCCTCCAATCACAGAACGAGGAGTGGCGCTGTTAGAACAGGCTGCCTCCTCTAGCTTCTACAGCGCTGGTAAACAAGAGCAGAATGTTTGCGGAAAGTGGCTATACTTCCTCTGGCTGTAACTGCAGACACAGCAAAACAGCTCAAACGACACAATGAGGAAGAGAAGAGGGAACTAAAGCGGAAAAATGGCCAAAGAAGGAATCAAGCCTGGGTGAACATAGCTAGCTTACATCGTATCCTCTGGAGAGACTTGTCTATGGGAGAGACCTGCGGGAGTTTTTTCAGTTATAGATTTTGTTAGCAGTGCGTTGCTTTTGTACCATTTCATCAGCTTACAAGAAGTTGCACTAATGCTAATGTTTGCATACGTATCAGATCGCAAATAAAACTAGATGGTTTCATGGGAAGAGAGCGTACGGGAAATGAGAAGCCTGTGAGCGAGTTGGGGGGCAGTGCTAAACATTCAAACTGAAAATGTGTTGCAGAAACGGGTATAGCTCCTTTAAGCAAAATTGGTTATTGAATTATACTGTAGGAAGTAAAGTGCAAACGCATCAAGGCAAAAACGTTTATATTATGGACGGGTTGGAGGAATATCAAATGTGCATGACTATAATATAGACACAGATATTCTAATATACATGTTATTCTACACATATACTGACCATGAATCCACTAATGTTGTCTTTATCATTATACTTCCCTTTCATTTGTCATCTCTCGTCTAATGATTGCTCTGCTCAGTTGATGGATCAGTTTTTCTCGTGCAAAGTCTCTCTTTGTGTTTAAACCACAATGAGGTGCTGTTATTTGCATGAAAAGTGCTACACAAATAAATCTTTTTAAGTCAAAAACACTGTTATGTATTCTCTGTATAAAAGCAAAGCCAATGTTGGAACATGAAACAGTCTCAACCACAATCTGCTGGTCTCGCTGGTCCAGCCAAAGAGAGACCAGAGAGAGACTAGGGAGAGACCAGAGAAAGACTAGAGAGCACCCAGAGAAGACCAGAGAGAGACTAGGGAGAGACCAGAAAAAGAGAGAGATCAGTGAGACCAGAGAGAGCCCAGAGGGAGAGACCAGAGAGAAACCAGAGAGAGAATAGGGAGAGACCAGAGAGAGACCAGAAAGAGACCAGAGCGAGACCAAAGAAAGACCAGAGAGACCAGAGGCAGACCAGAGAGACATCAGAAAGAAACTAGAGAGAGACCAGAGAGAGACTGAGAGGAGACGAGGGAAACGGTTGCAGATGACGAGTTCTCTTCATACTCGTCACCTTCAGATGCGACAGAGTAACGTGTCTTTAACCCCCATTTCTGCGACACGAGCGGCTCTAATGCATCATGGGTAATGTTGTGTTATCAGTGCGGCTGCAGCGCTAACGCTCCAGGACAAACACACAACTGTAGTAATGGGAAAGACATGGGTGTAAAAGGCCTGTGTGTCTGTCTATGTGGTGTGCGTCTGTGTGTGTGTATGTGTATGTGTGGTGTGCGTCTGTGTGTGTCTGTGTGTGTGTGTGTGTGTCTATCTGTCTCTGTGTCTGTCTGTCTGTCTGTCTATGTGTATGTGTGTGTGTATGTGTGCGCGTGCACACGCGCACGCACACACGCGAAGACCAGAGAGAGACTAGGAAGAGACCAGAAAAAGAGAGAGACCAGTGAGACCAGAGAAAGCCCAGAGGGAGAGACCAGAGGGAGAGACCAGAGAGAAACCAGAGAGAGACTAGGGAGAGACCAGAGAGAGACCAAAGAGACCAGAGAGACCAGAGAGAGACCAGAGAAAGACCAGAGAGAAACCAGAGAGAGACAAAGAGAGAGACCAGAGAGAGAGAAATAAACTAGAGAGAGAGGCCAGAGAGAGAGAGAAACTAGAGTTTCCAGAGAGACCTGAGAGAGATCAGAGAGAGACCAGAGAAACCAGAGAGGGACAAAGAGAGAGACCAGAGAGACCAGATAAAGACCAGGAAGAAACCAGAAAGAAAGACCGGAGAGAGAGACAAGCAAGAGAGAGAAAAAAAAAACTAGAGGGAGAGACAAGAGAGAGAGAGGCCATAGAGAAACTTGAGAGACAAAAGAGACCAGAGAAACCAGAGACAGAGATACAGAACTATAATATAAACATAAACAGAAAAAAGAAACATTTAGTGTTTGTGGGAAGTCAGGTCCCTGTATAAAAAGTGTCTTTGATTGTTTTAAAATCCTCATTCATCTACCACAGATGGTTTGTATGTGTTTAAATGTAAATCCACCGTCTGCTTCACTGTGGACGGTGTTGAAGCCACGTTCCGACCACAAACTCACCAAATGATTCTCTACTATATTTGCACATTACCCATAATGCTTTGCGCCTCAGGGGGTAGCGAGCTGCAAATGGCTTTGCCATTGCCGTCGTAAATGGTGTCTATATATTTATGGCAGTTTTCTTCCTTTTCAAAGCACTTCACACCAAGGAACCAATCACTCATTCACAAACACACAACACGTTGTGTGTTTGTGAATGAGTGATTGGTTCCTGTGAGGAGCAGGATTCAAACCCCCAACCTGCTGCTCAGAGGACACAAGCAGCTAGCTACAGCCGCTATGGATCATGAGACGTCACGCCAACATCAAAGAGCTCAGAGTGTAAACGCTTTCTGTGTTCTGTAACATTGTGGTCCCAGTTTTTTCCCATTCTTTGGCAGTAGCTTTACCCCTAAACTCCACCACCTTAGATACTACTCTTGTCTTGTGTTGTGTGCTCCTCATTCATCTGTTGTGTAACTTGTGATGCAACACTGGAATTTCACAACTGTGGGACGAATATGTATTGATGTATGTATGGATGGATTTGTTTCTGCTGTTGAATCGATCCATCTATCTGTCTGTCTATCTTACTATCTATCTATCTATGTCTGTCTATCTCTATCTGTCCATCCATCCAACTATCCAACTATCCATCTATCTATCTATATTATTTGTCTGTCTATCTAACTACCATCAATGTACCATCCACAACAAACCAGTATCTGTGGAAAGGCCGCAATAACGATGGCTTCCAGCAGCACTGTGGCCTATGTCTCTAGTACCAGCTCGGCCTGGATAGAACCAGGACCAAACAGGTACTAAAAAAGTACTAATTAAACAGTCAATGGAAACGCTCCCAATCGGGGGTAGAGTAGTAGTGACGCAGGAGGGTCTAAGTACTGTAATGATCCAGGACATTTAGAAGCTATTTAGAGCAGTGTTTTGCAACCTTTTTTGAGCCAAGGCACACTTTTTTCATTGAAAAAAATGTGAAAAAATATACTCTGTAGCCTATATTTACAGTATAAAGTCATTCTTATCGAAGTGCTTAAATCCAGGCCTTGACATTAAGCTTGGTTTAATATTTCTCATTACAATGAGTTAACAAGGTCGGCACGGTGGCTGAGTGGAAAGCACTCTTGTCTCTCAGCAAGAAGGTCCTGGGTTCGAATCCTGGCCAGACCAGGGCCTTTCTGAGTGGAGTTTGCATGTTCTCCCCGTGTCTGCGTAGGTTTCCTCCGGGTACTCCGGTTTCCCCTACCACTAAAAATATGTACAATAGGTCTGGCATGCGCCTCCTGTTCAGCGACCCCGCTCCCATCTCTGTGTGGAGTGAGAGACAAGTGCCCATAAAATAACAATTGTAAACCGCTTTGTGACTCTGGTCTGTGAAAGGCGGTATATAAATAAAGCTTACTTACTTACTTACAAGGGTTTGGGAATAAAGTGGGGAAAAAAAACATAAAAGCCCAAAAAGTCAAATAATGACTCAGAGGGCTCTTATATGTGAAAAATAATGATTAAAAAAATGCCCTGCTGTGTGTTCTGTTTGATTTGTTCACAACATTTTACTTTTTGCACAAATAACATGCATTTTAAATGCATGATGATAATGTAGGTATCCGAGCTTTAAATTCAGGAGTTTTGCGCTTCGGCAAAAGACACAGGAGAGACTGGGGGAGACACAGGAGATGGTTCTGAACACGAGTCAAGGACCGCGCAGATGGTTCTGTCCGCGACTCCATGGTTCTGTCCACGCGAATAGGGTCCATGTTGCGGATGTGCGTTCGCTGAGCTGTCGTCAAAGCGGCCCCGGGGTCAGAGCGGAGGATGTGAATCCTGTTCAGAAATGGCATAATTCCTTTTCAAAACGTCTCAATCACTGTCACTTCTCACTCGCCAAAATTCTCCCCGCTGCCTCTTACATTGGTTGGTCGCGTCCAATTCTTACATTTCTCGCCACCCGGCTACTTGTTACATTTGGTGGTTGCATCCAATTCTTAAAGTTCAAAGTACTTAGCTCTCTGCTGCCACCTACTGACATAAAAAAGTATTATGTGGTTACGCCACAGTTCAAGACAAGTCAGCGCTCGTCAATAGTGAATGCGGTTATTTTTAGACAAAGTTGGCGAATTTCTCACGGCACATCAGACAATATCATACGGCACAGTTGTTGAAAAACACTGATTTAGAGAATCTACTCGGACGATCAGCCTGATACTCTCTGTATTCTCTCTATTGTGCCTTGGTCTGCAGGCCTGTAGGGGGCGCTCACCTCTTTCTGGTGGTACTTGATGGCCAGTTTGAGGCGGGCGAGGTCGTTTCCGTCCTCCTCCAGCAGGTTGTGGTCGTCCTTGTAGTTCAGGATCATCTCTAGTTCTCTGGAGCTGCGAGTCTGGTCCAGCAGGTCTTTGGCAAACTGCTTACACTGATGAGACAGCTCCTCGTACTCTGACTTAAACTCATTCTCCACCTGCAACATCACAAGTCTAAGGTTATCATAATGTTTGGATTCAGTTTGTTTTCAGTAAAATCACAATGGAATACATGTGCAAGAGGCCCCAGTGTGCACCAGACAAGTACAAACATGTAACAAGCTAAAAAGTACAAGAAATATTTTTGCTGTGAAACCAATCAAAAAAAACATTTCAATACAAGATCATTAGCTTTTTGTTCAGACTGATAGCAGCTTGTGGAAGGTTCTGGTTTAACTCTCTCTCTCTGGTCTCTCTCTGGTCTCTCTCTCACATCTTTCTTTAGTCTCTCTCTAGTCTCTCTCTGGGTTTTCTCTCTCTGGTCTCTCTCTCTCATCTTTCTTTAGTCTCTCTCTCTCTCTGGTCTTACTTTAGTCTATCTCTCTGGTCTCTCCATGGTCTCTCCTTGGTCTCTGGTCTCTCCTTGGTCTCTGCTCTCTCTGGAATCTCTCTCTCTGGTCTTTCTTTAGTCTCTCTCTCTGGTCTCTCTCTGGTGGCTCTCTGGTCTTTTTTTTTTTAAACAAATAAGTTGTTTGAGCATCAATGAGTTGGAGGTAAATTGCTTTTGTATAATGTGAATATTATAATGTGTATAATGTTAAAAGCTTGTGTACTCGTGTCCTTATCAAATAAATCAATACATGAATAAATAAGTGACTTCCACCGGAACACAACGACAGCAGACTTCAGTGGGAGCAGATGACATGGGTCGTGGGGGGATCAAACCATTAGGCCCAAAGACTCTACCCCCTGAGCCACTATCGTCCCCTGAAACTGTTTTATTATCACATAGATACTGTAAATGTTTTAGGCAGGAGCAGATGGCATGTGTATCGCAACAAGAGCCAGATTTGAATATTTTTCCATTTTCCTTTGAACTGGTAATGTCTCAGTGTCTGTGTGGCTCAGTGCTTATATTAACCCTGAGTTCATCATTACGCTCTCATTATCCCAGGCTCAGATCAAACCCCGGGGTGGAGGCCTCACCTTGCTCAGCTCCTGCAGTTCCCAGCTCAGCCTGAAGGCGGTGAGGAAGGGGTCTTCGCTGGAGAGGGCGATGAGCGAGGGGCTGGACAGGGCTCTGTAGATGTTGAGGCGAGAGCGAGAATGTCTCAGACTGTCCACGTCGGAGCTGGACACACACTCCACGCAGTTACAACGCACCTGCAGCAGCAAACACACACACACACACACACACGGGGTTGTGTAACAGGCTGCTTTAGAATACTACGGGTTGTATTGGACTCACTTTATCTACTTGAAGCGGCGGCAAGTCCTAAGTAGCTTTTTTTCTAACTGTAATTATTACTGCAGTACATTCTTTCGGCGGCACGGTGGCTGAGTGGATAGCACTCTCGCCTCTCAGCAAGAAGGTCCTGGGTTCGAATCCCGGTTGGACCAGGGCCTTTCTGAGTGGAGTTTGCATGTTCTCCCCGTGTCTGCGTAGGTTTCCTCCGGGTGCTCCGGTTTCCCCTACCACTAAAAATATGTACAATAGGTCTTGCATGTGCCTCCTGTACTGGCACCCCCACTCCCAAAAATCACACTTGTAAACCGCTTTGAGACTCCGATGTGCAGTGAAAAGAAGGTATATAAATAAAAGATTACTTACTTACTTACTTACTTTCATTGTTCATGGTTTTACACTGATCCAGACCAGAGAGGATTCCTGGTCCGAAACAAGCAGACCTAGCAGAAATCTACTGGAGGAATGCTTATTTTTAATGCTAATAAAGTATTCAGCATTTTTCTCTGGACAAGAGCAAAGAAAATGGTCCAATCCAAGCGGCTCCTCCACATATCTATTGTTTTTCTCTGACCTGTTGATAAGCCTCAAAGTATATGCTAGTATGTTTAGTAGGAGTGTGTGTGTGTGTGTGTGTTTGCGTGTGTGTGTGTGTGTGTGTGTGTGTGTGTGTGTGTGTGTGTGTGTGTGTGCGTATGTGTGTGTGTGTCTCTATGTGTGTGTGTATGTGTTTGTGTATGTCTCTGTGTGTGTATGTCTCTGTGTGTGTGTGTATGTCTCTGTGTGTGTGTCTGTGTCTGTCTGTATGTGTGTGTGTGTTCACCTCGTGTGGCTGGGGCATGGACACTCCCTTCTGCACAAGCAGTTTGATGATCTCGTAGTTGTTGGTGTGCGCTGCCAGGATGATGGGGGTGATGTCGGGGGTGAAGTCTGAGAACTGTTTGTCCAATAGGATCGGAGGAACCTGAGAGAGGGAGGAGAAGAACCAGAAAAATATAGATTCAAAAATTAAATCAAAGCTTTTCTTCCAAGAAATATTTAGTCCTGTTTCCACCAACTGTACTTGGTCTTGGTCTTGGTCTTGATCTGGCTCCGCTCTGCAGTACCCTGCTCAACTCTACTTTACCTGGTGCCTGGGTGCATTGCCATAACACTTTAGTATCTGGTAGGTTCTAGTAACCTTCCCACAACAAGCCAGTATCAGGGTAAATTCCTTGGTAACCATGGCTTCCGGCTTTGGGAAAGGTTCTTTACCTTTTGTCTTCTAATAAAACAAAAGTAGAATAACCTTTTTAGCCTCAAACAAAACCAAGACATAGAACATTTTAGTACCAGCTCCACCTGGATAGAACCAGCACCAAGAGGGACTAAAGAAGGACCTGGTGCTGGGGTAGAGTAGAAACGATGCAGGACGATCTGAGGACAGTGACCATCCAGGACATTTATGGACAGTGGTCATCCTGCTCCCTCAGCACCAAAGACTCCCATATGTTTGTTATTATTGCAATTTGTTTGTTCGAATCTCTGATCTGTTGTTGAGAAATTGACAACTTTGTAAATTCTTCCGAGATGAGCGCTGTTGTGATTTAGGCTGAGACACAAATACATTTCATTGAATAGAGTGGGACCAAGTAGAAACATTGATTCAAACTAGGGCTGTCAAAATGATTGTGTTAACGCACGTTAATTGATTTTTTTCATTAATCGCGTTATTTTTTTTGACGCATGCCCATCCATCCCATAATAACACTATGAATGCCGCGGACACATGCGTGTGTGAGATGGTCACAGAGCAGGAATCCACGCTTTAAAAGAAAACACGCGTGACCGCGGGCCACTTGCTGCTGTTTCCTGTATGAACTCTGCGAGCTGACACTGGACAGCAGTTCCCACCTCCAGCGGCTGTGATCACGGCAAACGGCGCCGCTGGAACGTCATATCCAAGACCATACACGCACAGAACTATTCTATGCTTGTAGTGTACGCGTCTTTGCGTACCCAGTGCACACAATATATACAGCGCTGAAGCTGGACAACGGAGCCTCAGTCTCCTCCGTGTCGTCTCCCGAAGCGCACTCGCTAAATTAAAGCTGGGGTACCTAATTTTCCCGTCCACTACCAGATCATGTTGGTTGTGCCAAAAAAAGTAATGGTGAGAGCAAATCAAACAGATTTAATAACATTCTGCATTTCAGACTGTTTTGAAATGTCCCTCCTCTGTAACAAACAATAGTTTTTGTCTGAGTCTGCCATTTTATATGGATTTATTGTATAATAAACAAATACAGTATATGCACACTATGCTGTCATTTATCTTTTCATTCAAACAACCATTTACAGAAAAATATACTTTGCTGATAGTTTGAAACGCAATTAATTGCAATTAATTAATGTGTAAGCTGTAATTAATTCGATTAAAAATGTTAATCGTTGGAGAGCCCTAATTCAAACCCATCTTTTATTTCCTCTACAGCTAAAGCCTTGCAGGTAAATAGTCACAAAACGTTGATGCATTAAACAGACCTGACTTTTTACTTTTTTTCTGACATTCAAAGCTCAGGAAACTTAACCCAGAACCTCCACTTATCCATCAGGTTTCCATGTCGAGCTAAACTTTCTCCTTGCGACTTCTGCCTCCCTCTTTATACAAAACGGAAAGAAATCCATCAACAGTTGTCATGGCGTTCGACAGCAGCGTTTCATAACCCGAACAGAAATGCCACCTTTTGAAATCCTCTAACAACCTCCACCTCCACCTCTCATCCACACACAATACCACACGTCAAGAGTTTCACCGCCAACTCCACATCAGTCCACGTCCTCTCGCCTTATCACCCACTCCAGCTTAAGCTTGCCGTGTCAGTCATCAGCATGCAGCGGCGTACAAGGCTAAGCCGGGTATTGGTGGGTTTTAATTGCAGAGATTATCTGATTTCAGCGAGAGACGAGAGACAGACAATGAAAAGGCATTCGGACAGAGACACGACAGAGAGAGAGAGGGAATAAAACACACACAGACAAAGTGATGGAAGAACAGAAGACTGGTGCGACAAATGTTGGTGGAGTGGCTCTCTGGGTTTTTCTGGTCTCTCTCTAGTCTCTCTCTATCTTTGGTCTCTCTCTCTCTCTGGTCTCTCTCTGGTCTCTCTCTAGTCTGCCCCTAGTCTCTCTCTGGTCTCTCTCTGGTCCCTCTCAAGTCTCTCTCTCTCTCTGATCTCTCTCTGGTCCCTCTCTGGTCTCTCACTAGTCCCTCTCTGGTCTCTCTCTGGTCTCTCTCTGGTCCCTCTCTGGTCCCTCTCTGGTCTTTCTCTGGTCTCTCTCTGGTCTCTCTCTGGTCTCTCCCTGGCCTCTCTCTAGTCTCTCTCTGGTCACTCTCTAGTCTCTCTCTAGTCACTCTCTAGTCTCTCTCTGGTCAATCTCTAGGGTCTCTCTCTGGTCTCTCTTTCAGGTGTCTTTCTCTTGTCTCTTACTGGTGTATCTCTCTCTCTCTAGTCCCTCTCTCTCTCTCTAGTCTCTCTCTCTCTCTCTGTCTGGGTATTTTTTAGGTTTTCATTGGAGCGATTATCTGATTTCAACCAGAGACAGATAATGAAAAGGCATTTAGCCAGAGACCCAGCACAACACGACACGAGAGAGCAGCAGAGAGGGAATAAAAGCAGACGGAGTGATGAGAGAGCAGGGACTGGTGCTGCTTGTAAGTGGTTTGGAGGCTCCTGGAGGATGTGCTGAACTCGGGCATTGGTCGAATGGATTCACACCCAGTACAAAGCAGTAAGCAGGTGTTGTTAGAGGAGTTTGGACCGAGAGGGAGTGACTGGACCCTGGAATAGACGTGTTAGTATCTGATTGACAGGAAAAAAAATGTAGCTACTTTCATTTTCATTTACGTACGAAGAACAAAACAGATTTCTAGGTATTTTTTATATCTGTGAAAGGTACGTCACAGAACATAGATCAGAGATGCTTAGCCAGAGGAGGAGGAGGTCTCTTTCTGGTCTCTCTGTGGTCTCTCTATGATCTCTCGCTGATCTCTCTCCCTGGTTTTCTCTAAGGTAATTTTGTTCACTTTATTACAAGCCAGAAAACAAAAATGATGTGTTGTTCTTGATTTGTATACGTAGAGAGAGACCAGAGGGAGAGAGATATGAGAGAGAGAGAGACCAAAGAGAGAGATAGAGACCAGAGAGAGACCTGAGAGAGACCAGAGAGAGAGAGAGATATGAGAGAGAGACCAGAGAAAGATCAGAGAGAGCAGAGAGAGACGTCAGAAGAGAGAGACCAGAAAGAGACCAGAGAGAGATCAGAGAGAGACCAGAGTGAGACCAGAGGGAGATCAGAGAGAGACCAGAGAGAGAGAGCGAGAGAGAGAGACCAGAGGGACCAGAGAGAGATCAGAGAGAGACCAGAGTGAGATCAGAGAGAGACCAGAGAAAGACCAGAGAGCGAGACCTGAGAAAGAGACCAGAACGAGACCAGAGAGAGACCAGAGAGAGACCAGAGAGAGAACAGAGAGAGAACAGAGAGAGACCAGAGAAAGACCAGAGACAGAGACCTGAGAGAGAGACCAGAGAGATCCCATATAGAAACCAGAGTGAGACAAGACAATAAGACCAGAAAGAGACCAGAGAGAGTTACTTAAACACACACATGCACACCTACGCTCGCTCTTGTCAACATGGAGGATAAGCGGCTCTAATCTGAGCTCCTCCTCTTGCATCACCCAGCCACTTTGCATTGGAAACTCATTTTGATAGCTCTCTCCGTCTGCAATCTTGTCTTTTCAGCGATTACCCAGAGATCAAGGCCGTGTCTCGGCTCGGAATTGTCGATGGAGCGGTAAATTAAGAGCTTTGTCTTTCGAATAGAGAGAAAAGACAAGATATCGATTGTGTGTTGTAAAGTGACGGAGAAGATTTATGTTGAAGAGATCACAGAGCTTCGAGCCAATGACCTACATCAGAATTATTCAAATAGCAGCAAAGAAGAAATTGGCTGCTTCTATAACAACATTTTTCTTGTGTCAGGGCTTGAAGTAAGATTTCAGTGAGAATCAAAAGTGTCTGCTCTAAACCTGCTTTTTATAAAGAGAGAAATGTAGATTCAGTTTCTCAGGTCTTAAAAACATCACATTCAAGCAAATTGTGCTGTTACCACATAAAACGAGATTGAAATAAGGCTGAAATCTGGTCGCGCTCTTTCTCACTCTCACCGCTCTCTCTCTCTGATCTCTCTCTGGTCTTTCTCTGGTCTCTCTCTTGTCTCACTCTGGTCCCTCTTTGCCCTCTATCTGGTCTCTCTGGTCCCTCTGGTGTCTCTCTGATCTCTCTCTGGTCTCTCTCTGGTGTCTCTCTCTGCTCTCTCTCTCTGCTCTCTCTCTGCTCTCTCTCTGGTCTCTCTCTGGTCTCTCTCTGCTCTCACCACGGCACTCAGAGAAGCTCCTTCCCGTCAGACACAGAATAAAGTCTTTCAGCTGCAGTGATATTTCACACACAGTTTATCATTGAGACGTTAATCAAATCAGTGGTTCCCGTAAGTTCTTGTTGAGCCAAACTAAAGCCGTTTTTATGTTTTGCCTAAAAAGAAATGATCTAATATCTATGAAATGAGAGGAACATCACAGAACATAGATCAGACAAGCTCGGCCAGTGGAGGAGGGGGTCTCTCTCTCTGTCTGCTCTCTCTGATCACTTTCTAGTCTCTATCTCGCTCTCTGCTCTCTCTCTGGTCTCTGTTTGCTCTCTCTGGTCTCACGCTCTGCTCTGTCTCTGCTCTCTCTCAAGTCACTCTCCGGTCTCTCTTCAGTTTTTCTCTCCGGTCTCTCTCTGCTCTCTCTGGTCTCTTTCTGGTCTCTCTCTGGTCTCTCTCTGGTCTCAACCTCTGCTCTCTTTCTGGTCTCTCTCTGGTCTCTCCCTGCTCTCTCTGGTCTCTCTCTGGTCTCTCTCTGCTCTCTCTTTGCTCTTTCTGGTCTCTCTCTGGCAGTGCAGTCTTCCAGAGACCCGCAGGCTGCATGTGATCCTCTTTGATAAAACTGGTGCAGAGAGCCACAAAGTGAATGTGTCTCTGGCAAATGGGAGCTTTCTGAGCTTTTAAGTTTGGAATCGAACTGAAAAGAATCCATATAGATTCACAAAACACACAAAACAGTCAGGCTTAATCAGTCATGTCCAAACTAAAGCCAAAAGGAACCATTCAGGCACTTCCCCAGTGATCATAACTTCAGGAGGATATATTTTTCCGTGGTCCTGAATTTCCCGACAATATAATGTCAAACCTAACTGAGGCATGAAACGTGGCTGTTCTCTCTCTTGTCTCTCTCCATCTTTGAACTCTCTCTCTCTGGTCTCTCTCTTGTACCTCTCAAGTCTCTCTCTCTCAGGTCTCTCTCAGGTCTCTCTCTGGTCTCTCTCTGGTCTCTTTCCGGTCTCTCTCTGCATGGTCTCTCTCTGGTCCCTCTCAAGTCTCTCTCTGGTCCCTCTCAAGTCTCTCTCTCTCTGGTCTCTCTCTGACCAGGTCTCTCTCCGCTCTCTCTGGTCTCTTTCTGGTCTCTCTCTGGTCTCTCTCTGGTCTCTCCCTGCTCTCTCTCTGGTCTCTCTCTGGTCTCTCTTTGCTCTTTCTGGTCTCTCTGGCAGTGCAGTCTTCCAGAGACCCGCAGGCTGCATGTGCTGCTCTTTAATAAAACTGGTGCAGAGAGCCACAAAGTGAATGTGTCTCTGGCAGATGGGAGCTCGAGTACAGTAGCTTTCTGAGCTTTTAAGTTTGGAATCGAACTGAAAAGAATCCAAATAGATTCACAAAACACAGAAAACAGTCAGGCTTTATCAGTCATGTCCAAACTAAAGCCAAAAAGCTTCCCCAGTAGCCTGCATTGGTCCAGTTTCTCCCCTTGTTTACTTTTGCAATTATTTTTATGAGGCAATTATTAAAATAGCAATATGTAAGATTTTCACGTCAAGTTATCATTAAAGGGCCCTAATCTGTCCAAAGAGATTAATAAAACATGCTCTTTTCCAATACTTCTTTAACTGATAACAATAGTTCAGAGATATTTGAATTTCTATATTCCTTTTACAGCCCCTAAATCTTGTTATTGTTTTAATTTCGATGTCCCGCCCTCCACCGTTTCACCAATCAGAAAGTCTGTGATCCGGGCGCCAGAACTCACCACGTTGAGCTAATCTCACTGGTAAAGTACCATGTGGCCACAGAACTAAAAAAGGTCTTCTGGTCTCTCTCTGGTCTCTCTACTTTCTCCGCTCTCTCTCTGGTCTCTCTCTGCTCTCACCACAGCACTCAGAGAAGCTCCTTCCCGTCAGACACAGAGTAAAGTCTTTCAGCTGCAGTGATATTTCACACACAGTTTATCATCGAGACGTTAATCAAATCAGTGGTTCCCGTAAGTTCTTGTTGAGCCAAACTAAAGCCGTTTTTATGTTTTGCCTAAAAAGAAATGATCTAATATCTGTGAAATGAGAGGAACATCACAGAACATAGATCAGACAAGCTCGGCCAGTGGAGGAGGGGGTCTCTCTCTCTGTCTGCTCTCTCTGATCACTTTCTAGTCTCTATCTCGCTCTCTGGTCTCTCTCTGGTCTCTCTCTGCTCTCTCTCTGGTCTCTCTTTGCTCTCTCTGGTCTCACCCTCTGCTCTGTCTCTGCTCTCTCTCAAGTCACTCTCTGGTCTCTCTCCAGTTTTTCTCTCCGGCCTCTCTCTGCTCTCTCTGGTCTCTTTCTGGTCTCTCTCTGGTCTCTCTCTGGTCTCTTTCTGGTCTCTCTCTGGTCTCTCTCTGGTCTCTCTCTGGTCTCACTCTCTGCTCTGTCTCTGCTCTCTCTCAAGTCACTCTCCGGTCTCTCTACAGTTTTTCTCTCCGGTCTCTCCCTGCTCTCTCTGGTCTCTCTCTGGTCTCTCTCTGGTCTCTCTCTGCTCTCTCTTTGCTCTTTGTGGTCTCTCTCTGGCAGTGCAGCCTTCCAGAGACCCGCAGGCTGCATGTGATCCTCTTTGATAAAACTGGTGTAGAGAGCCACAAAGTGAATGTGTCTCTGGCAGATGGGAGCTCGAGTACAGTAGCTTTCTGAGCTTTTAAGTTTGGAATCGAACTGAAAAGAATCCAAATAGATTCACAAAACACAGAAAACAGTCAGGCTTAATCAGTCATGTCCAAACTAAAGCCAAAAGGAGCCATTCAGGCGCTTCCCCAGTAGCCTCCATTGGTTCAAGTCCACTTTCTCCCCTTGTTTACTTTTGCAATTATTTTTATGAGGCAATTATTAAAATAGCAATATGTAAGATTTTCACGTCAAGTTATCATTAAAGGGCCCTAATCTGTCCAAAGAGATTAATAAAACATGCTCTTTTCCAATACTTCTTTAACTGATAACAATAGTTCAGAGATATTTGAATTTCTATATTCCTTTTACAGCCCCTAAATCTTGTTATTGTTTTAATTTTGATGTCCCACCCTCCACCAATCAGAAAGTCTGTGATCCGGGTGCCAGAACTCACCGCGTTGAGCTAATCTCACTAGTAAAGTACCATGTGGCCACAGAACTAAAAAAGGTCTTGTTAAAACTAGGATTTCAATCAGTGCATATTGTGTGTCTTAAACTGTTGATTCTCTGATCTGTGTTGGTGATTTCAATGGTTTTGTTAAGTCCTCTGAGATGACATCTGTCGTGATTTAGGGCTATACAAGAATAAGTTGTTGTTGTTGTTGTTGTAAAAAGGTGTTGGTTATTATAGATTTGTTGTTGACAAAACTCATGTCTATTCAGCTGTTATGGTCCCAGCTTGATTCATCTGCATATCTGGCAACCTGAGTCAGGGAGAGTGGGAAAAGCTGCAGTACCAATTTTGGCCAGATTTGTATATACTGCTCCTTTGAATCATATTATTTAGCAGTTTTGCTTTCAGGTCCCTCCTTGTTTTGACCGTGACCTCAAGAGGATGTATTTTTCTGTGCAGGTCCTGAATTTCCCGACAGTGTAATGTCAAACCAAACTGAGGCATGAAACGTGGCTGTTCTCGCGTCTTGCATTTCAAACACACGGTCATTAGAGTCCATCAGCGATGTGCAGCCAGCGCCGGGCGAGTGGTCGTAATGATGTGGTCGATCAGCCAACAGGCCATCCAGGCATGTAATGCAATATTTGTTCCACGCGTCAGAACAGAGCACAGTCATTAGCATATTAATTAAAAATGCAGCAGTTGCATCTGGCTGAATTGCAAATTGACAGAGAGATTGCGTTTCTGTTTGCACACAGATCTGTTTCGTGTGTTTCCCTCCGGACCCCGCTCTGTGTCCTCTTTGACAATGACACAAATGGGACACAAAGTTGCAGATATAGTTTCAAATGTAATGATTTAACCGCGGCTTTATCTTCACCAAGACTTTGTTTCTGTTCCATTCTGTAGCATAATGTAAAGCAATTCCTTTTCTGCAGAAATACATTATTATTATAAAGATGTTATCACTTTCCTTTATTGATCCGAGCAATTCAATCCTCTGCATCTGACCCATCCTGATGCCGCTAAGGCTTACGTCAGGAGCAGTGGTCGTCGTAGGAACAGCGCCCGGGAACTTATCTCCAGATGTTGATTGTAGGGGAAACCTTTGCAGGCACGGGGAGAACATGGAAACTCCACTCAGAAAGAGCCTGTTCCGACTGGGATTCAAACCCAGGAACTTCTTGCTGAGAAGGGAGAGGTGCTAACCCCTCAGCCACCGTGCCAAATAATTTATACAATTATGTTTTTATAGTTTGGATGGATGGATGTGTTTTGGTTGCTGGACACTGGTTGTTCTCCTGTCTGTCTGACTGTCAGTGTCTGTCTGTCTGTCAGTGTCTGTGTCTGTTTGTCAGTGTCTGTCTGTGTCTGTCTGTCTGTGAGTCTGTACGTGTCTGTCTGTCTGTGTCTGTCTGTCTGTGTCTGTCTGTCTGTGTCTGTCTGTCTGTATCTGTCTGTCTGTGTCTGTCTGTCTGTGAGTCTGTCTGTCTGTGAGTCTGTACGTGTCTGTCTGTCTTTTTGCTGTATGTGTCTGTCTGTCTGTCTGTCTGTGTGTCTTTTTGCTGTCTGTGTCTGTCTGTCTGTGTCTGTCTGTCTGTGAGTCTGTACGTGTCTGTTGTCTTTTTGCTGTCTGTGTCTGTCTGTCTGTCCACCTCAGCTTTAAATCCAAACTTATTCTAGTGATAAACGACCAGGTACAGTAAGTAACATCACCACATAATTATTTTTGACTTTTGGCTGAGGATCTATGTCCTGAATATGTACAATCACCAAACAACATCCCTACACTGCAAAAAATGATAAAACATGGAGTTAATAAATGTTGAATCAAGTTTTTGTCTTGAGTTCAAAGCCAAATGACAAAGCCATTTAGTCTCATTTCAAGAACTGTTGCTTTATTTTTTCATTCCAGACATGTTTTGTATTTTTTTTTAAACAAGATAATGTTGCTTTGTCCCATTGGAGAATCTAGATTAGGGCTCAGTCAAAATGTGCTCAAATTAAGACAAATTTATCCAAATGTTAGCAATTGTTGACTTTTTGTGTATGACTTTTTGCAGTGTAGCGACCATAGAGTAGAATTGACACAGCACTAAACACTTTTCCCATCTGTGCAAATCATTCTGTCTGTGTTTTTCTATAAATATTCCAGGGAACCCTTTACATAACTCCCTGTGTATGTGGGATGCTGCTGCTGCTGCTGCTGCTGCTGCTGCTGCTGCTGCTGCGACCCCAAAAGCTCTAGTTTGTGTTTGAAGCAGAGTCTCGGAAATCCCCGAACTGCAAACAACAACGAGGGCGAAGACGCCGAAGCAGAGTTTTTACCACAGCAGCTCGGAGATCGCGGCAATCGGGAAAAAAGAAAAAACTCTGTAGAAAATTCAATATGAAATAAATCTATAACGTGATCATAAAACAGGATAATTGGATCGGCTTTTCCTGACCTGCCGTGAAATAAAATCAAGTTTACAGTTATAGTTTATTCTATTCTCATTATAGTCTCTCTCTCTAGTCTCCCTCTCGCCTCGTCTTTCGCTGGTGTCTCTCTCGTGTCTCTCTGGTCTCTCTCTCTGGTCTCTTGCTGATCTCTCTCTCTTTGGTCTCTCTCTGGCCTCTTTAGTGTCTCTCTGGTCTCTCTCGTGTCTCTCTGGTCTTTTTCTGGTCTCTCTAGTGTCTATCTGGTCTCTCTCTGGCCTCTCTCTTGCCTCTCTGGTCTTTCTCTGGTCTCTCTGGTCTCTCTCTGGTCTCTCTCTGGTCTCTCGTTGGTCTCTCTCTGATCTCTCGCTGGTCTCTCTCTGGCCTCTCTCTGGTCTGTCTGTGGCCTCTCTCAGGTCTCTCTCTCTGGTCTCTTTCTGGTTTCTCTCTGGCCTCTCTCTTGTCTCTCTCTGGCCTCTCTCTGGCCTCTCTCTGGTCTCCCTCTGGTCTCTCTCTGTCCTCTCTCTGGTCTCCATTTGGCCAGAGGGAGAGAGGGAGACGGAGAGTCTGGCCTCTCTCTGGTCTCTCACTTGTCTCCCTCTGGTCTCTCTCTGGCCTCTCTCTGCTCTCTCTATGGCCTCTCACTTGTCTCTCTCTGGTCTCTCTCTAGTCTCTCTCTGGTCTCTCTGCACAAGGGCGAAGAATCAGAAGCTGACTTATCACCACTGCATCTCGGATAAAAAACTCTGTAGAGAATTCAATATGAAGTATATCTATAATGTGATCATAAAAGAGGATAATTGGATCGGCGTTTCCAGACCTGCCGTGAACAAAATCAAGGCCACTTCCTTCTCCATCAGTTTCCATTGATACTGTAGTTCATTCAAAGCCATGGCTCAAGACCTCTTCATCTCTATTCCGGCAAATTGGTTGAAGAGGAAATGTGAGATTGTGTTTGAGCGTTTTGGATTGACAAATATCCAGAGAAGAGGAACAAGAGCGATGTGCTTCCTTCGCTGGCAAACGATTGCGTCGCTGATGTTTGGAGGAAAGATTTTGAGTTTACAGAAATAATGTTTGCATTTTTAACTTTGCTACATCTTGATTTTTTTGTTTTCTTGCATCTTCATTACGCTAAAGATTTTATACTGCTTCATTTTATGCTACTGTGACAAATGTTATGCTACTGTAGTCCCAATGTTTAAATTAAAATAATTAAAACATAAACTATAGGGACAAAGAAAAGGGGATTGAATGAGGACTAAAAGTTCAGTTTAAGCACAATGTATTCATCAGGTTTAGCTTATTTTGTACTTTGCTTTGAGTCTGCGCCAATCACTTAAATCACTCAGTTACAATACATGACTCGACAAATAACATTCATGAATGAAGGAAAGAAAAGAGCGGTACAAGAGAGCAGTGGTTGTGTTGTGCGCCCGGTTCACTCAGGCTGTTAAACCTCAGGTAGGACACGCTCTCTCAGAGTTCTTACTGGGGAAGGATTCCCAGCTTCAGATTACCCCCGTGCGTTGGAAGCGCCTCCAGAGCCATCAGCGCCACTACATGCTACGCGGAGCACTGCCTTCCAAACACACAAGCCGAGCGACCAGCACCCGGAAGAACAGACGGCAAGTGGGGCAAACGTCAACAATTTGGGGGTTTTACAGTGTAACGTCTGGCGCCTCCAGCTGTTGGGCGGATAAACTGTCCACACTACTACACTAGTGTAGTAGTGTAGAGATTTTATCTTAGTTATTGTTCATTTATCTTGTGCTGTGTGTTCCTCATTCGTACTGTCTGTAATGCAACACTGAAATTTCCGCACTGTGGGATGGATAAAGGATCTGTTAGGGCGGCACGGTGGCTGAGTGGATAGCACTCTCTCCTCTCAACAAGAAGGTCCTGGGTTCAAATCCCAGTCGGAATGGGGTCTTTCTGAGTGGAGTTTGCATGTTCTTCCCGTGCTTGCGTAGGTTTCCTCCAGGTATTCCGGTTTCCCCTAACACTGAAAATATGCTCACTAGGTTAAATCCTAGTGAGCAATCCATCAGGATGGGTCAGACGAAGAGGATTGAATTGCCCTACGGGGATCAATAAAGTGAGCTTTAATTTTAATCTGTATGTTTTAAATTGAGTCATAAAGTTGAATTGACTTGTTTGCACCATTGTCCGCGATCTCGTTCCTTCGGTCATTACCCAAAGCTCATGACCAGAGGTGAGAGAGGGAACCAAGATTGCCTTTGTCTTTAGGCTCTGCCAGGCCCGTCCCAAGGGGGGTGCGAGGCCCTGTGCGAACTCGAAACGCGAGGCCCTGCCCTGACACTTTTTTCCCAGATCTGAGGAAAGTTTTTCCTGTTATAATCTTTGACATGAATTCAGCACCACCTCGCGCGGTGCTTGACGAGATCAGCACGCGTGTAACCGAGTGTCTTCGCTCCTATGCAGCGTTTGGCGCGCGCACGTACACACGCACACACACTCTACGTGCAATATTGGTCGCGGTCTTTTTAGCTGACATGTCTCTTTCGTCCTGTGGCAAAATGGTAGAGCAACTCAAAAGATTGAACCAAAAGGAGTCTTTTTCTTCTAATAGTTAGATTTTGGCAAAATGCGCCAAAATGGCTATGAGGCGGAGTCAATATTATTTTTTTCTCATCAAATAACGTTTTTGCCATGCCTCCACACACTCTGACAACATACGCTCCTCCTCCTCCACACTGACAACAACAAAATACTCTTCACCTCCTCCTCCACACACTCTGACCACAACAAAAACACTCCAGCTAGCTAAAGCTAGACATACAGTGTGTTTGCTAATGCTTTTAAAAATATGTTTTTGATGTGGATATTCGGACTAAACATTGGCAATAGCAGCGCTCACACACCTGTCACACCGCTGCTCCTCCTCCTCCTCCTCTGCTCACACAAAGGGGTCTGCTCCTCTGCTCACACCTGTCTCACTGCTCCTCCTCCGCGAGTATCCATCTCTCCTACACTGCGATCATTCCCGTTACTTTCTTTGTATCTCACTCAGACACTGCTAAAGTTATCTGACAGTTTTTTCGGAGGACCCGTTGCATACATAGCTGCCCGCGCGCCTGCCTGTTTACAAATCGCTTTTGGTGAAAATTTGACTTTACTTGTAAAAATGTTCTTTTGATCAAACGAAATCAAAGAGGTCCAGAGAAAGGGGTTTAGGGTTCCAAATTTGGAGTGCAGTCTGCCCTTTGGGGACCCTTGAACTAGTGTATTTATAAAATAAAATAAAAGGAAGGAAGATTGCGAGGCCCCTGTGTGGTGCGAGGCCCTGTGCGACGGCACAGGTCGCACAGCCCTTAGGACGGGCCTGGGCTCTGCTCCCTCTTTACCAAAACGGTCCAATACAGCGACCGCATCACTGCGCACGCTGCACCGATCCACCTGTCAATCTCACGCTCCATCCTTTCCTCACTCGTGAACGAGACCCCGAGATACTTGAACTCCTCCACTTGAGGAAGGACCTCTCCACCTGGCATCTTTTTCTGGTCGAGCTCCATGGCCTCAGATTTGGAGCTGATTCTCATCCAGCCGCTTCACACCATGCAGAAAAAGCAGTTGTCCTGTTTCTCTTTTCTACTATCCCCAAACCCATGACAACAGCAGCTAACGCTCAGTACCTTCACCACCTCTACTCTTCAGATCCACTGTCAGTGTGAACACAGCAGAGAGAGTCAGAAAGAAAAGGTGTTTTGCTGCAGACCAGACGAAAGAAAAATCAATTTGTTTCATCTCGACACCTGTTGGTGAGTGGGAGCGTTTGAAGCCGACAGCAGCGAGTGTGTGTTTGACGAGGTTGTGTTGCAGAAATCTCGGGTCAGAACAAAACTGTTAATCGCACAGAGAGAGAATGAGCAGTGGAAGAGCTCAGTGTGAAGACGGCCGTGTTTCAGCCAAAAGTAAATATGGATCTATTTCAATCTGCAGAGACTGGAACAGACAAAACAGGGATTTGAACCTTCCACTTTTAACCTCAGGGGTCGAAACAATTTTTATTTTAAAGTCAGTTGTGCCTTGGACCCCTTCTTATTTCCCCTTCATTATGAATATTAATAAAACTGGTTTAATCTGAATTTCTCAGAATTCCATTGGTTTAAATGAGAGAAGTCAAAATGACGGCTCTGGGAGTTGTAGAAGTTTCGGAATTCTGGGAGTCTTTGTGTAATAGTCATTGTCGTTGTGTCCTCTTTGATGAAAGGTCAAAAAACACACAAATACAAAACATACATACACACAGGGACACACACTTACACAAGGAGACACAAATGCACAAAAACACACACCCACAGATACACCCACCTTCACACAAACACAAGCACCCACAGAGAAATACACACACACACACACGCAGACACACTCACAGGTACCCAGAGACACATACACAGGGCATGTACAAACACGCACACACATACACACACACAAGAGGGACACAGAGACACACACACCCACACACACAGAGGGACACACAGATGCACGCACACACACACATACACACACACACACAAACACACACACACACACCAGAGGGACACAGAGACACACACACACACACAAACAGGGACACATGCACACATACACAGGGGCACAGAGATACATGCCCACACACACACTATAACATACACACTGTCTCCTTTAAAAGGCAGACTGGAGTTTCAAAGTTGTGTGTTAGATTTCAGACTCTCTCGCTCCTTTTGCAATCACTGCTAAATGACATTAATCCTAAAATAATTACAGAATTTATTTTTGATGACTATAATTAAGTGTCTTAATAGTCTGCTCTCCACGACACAAAGGATTTATTTCTGAATCGTCAAACTCAAAGCTTTTCACAAAATCTGAAGACGCTGTTTTTAAACTCTGCTATTTCTGACTCTCCTTAAATCTGTGTCTGTCTCAAAGTGTCCTGTTTGGTTGTCAGCTTTATCCAGGGTTTCTATTGTTGTTCGTGCAAGAAGGAGAGAGAGAGAGATAGAGAATAGAGAGGAGAGATAGAGAAGAGAGAGAGAGGGAGAGAGAGAGGAGAGAGAGGAGAGAGAGGGGATAGAGAGAGAAGAGACTGAGGTGCGAGAAGAGAGAGAAGTGACTGAGAGAGAGGATAGAGAGAGAAGAGAGAGAGGAGAGAGAAGCCGCTTAAACTCACAGCAATTTGCAGACACTGAACAGAAAGTACTTAACCTTTTTAGGCCTAAAATGTTTAGTGTGACACAAACTGTGACTGTGAGTTTTCTTCCAGTCTTCCTGGTATCTACACAGTCTCCCTGGTACAGTCTTCTTGGTCCTGTTTTCCTGGTACAGTCTACCTTGTCCAGTCTTGCTGGTACACACAGTCTCCCAGGTACAGACTTCCTGGTTCAGTCTTGTTGGCACAGTCTCCCTGGTACAGTCTGCCTGGACTTGTCTCCCTGGTCCTGTCTCCCTGATCCTGTCTTCCTGGTACCTGCATGCCTCCGCTTGGCTTCTTATGGTTCAGCAGCAGCTCCACGGCGCCCACCACCTCTTTGCGAATGGCGTGGAGCAGGGCGTCGCCGACGTAGACGTTGAAGCTGAGCAGGAGCTCGATGATCTCCAGGTTCTCGTTCTCGATGGCGATGAGCAGCGCCGTGCGGCCCAGCGGGTCGATGCAGTTTATGTTGATCTTGAAGTAGATTTCTGCTTCCTGCATAAGAGAACGGACAAGTCACATGACGTCGTTTTGTTGTAAACAAAACCCAGACTTTCGGTGAGGTCCTGGTCCTGGTCCTGACTGTTCTGATGCACAAACTGTTAACAGTGAAGTGAGAAAAACACTTTCACCATCGAGCTGCTTCTGGACCATTTAAAAAAGGAGTATCATAAAAAAAAAACAGGGGTTATAAAAGAAGCAAAATCTTAAAAATGAATGATTTATGTTATAACCACATAGATTGTAAAGATTAACAGATATATTAATGCCTTTTTCCGCTGTTCAAACTAATGTGACATTAGTTTTTTCATAATGGCAGCGGGGGCTGGAAAATGAAAAAACGCATTTGCGCATGCATTAGCTGCTCTAGCCCCATTCATTTAATAATTGCCTTCTCAAGTCCACAGCGGCTAATCTGGTCCAAAAAAATACACTCCCCTCAGTATCAGCAGCATCTGGAACGTAGCTTTGAGCCAAGAGCCACTTTTGTACCATACTGTAAATAGGTTTTTGAGAGGAAAGATGACGTCATATAAAAGCATTGGGTAATTCTGTTTCCGGGTACACCCCCACAGGCCCAGTACATCTCAGTGCACATGCTCATGAACCTTTTGGAGCCGGGACTTGCCCACACTGGTTAATAGAGTCCTACAACTTCGAAAATAAAATTAATTAAGTTCTTCAGCAAAACTCTCAATAAATTAGAGCAAATGTAAAAACTGACATTTATATTTGCAAAGAGTCAATTATACATTTTTGATAACTGTTATATCTAATAATATAAATACAATTTTTTTTATGATTGTTGTTACTTTTTTAACCCCTAGTCTTTAATGATTGACCTTTACCAAATGGTTGAGAAGCAGCTTGATGTAAAAGTGACTAAAACCAAGTGACAGAGACGCAACAAACAAAGAAGTAGATTTCAATAGTGACTCAAAAAGCGATCAAAGAATGTTCCGGAAAACATTAAAGGGTTAAACTTAAAAACCCAGAGGAAGTAGCCGACCACCTCGCCATCTTTGTGTAAGAATTCATTGGCCTCCCAGCAGGGGGCGGGGGTGTGAAACAAATAGGCTTCACTCACACTGGCTTTTGAAACGGGGATTGATTTTTCCACAGGGAGAAACTATTGATGTAAGAAGTGAATGACATTTTTCAAGCCTCAAAAACCAGTGTGTTTTAAATGGAGTGACTGCTGTTTGACACTGTTTTTTGGGAACAAGACAAACCCAAAATATTGTCTGGGAACTTATGGTATTCAGCTTTAGTTTTAGCCTTAAAATCTGCCTCCGGAGGCTTTGATGTTGGAGATAATGAGACAGAGAGACGCGAACCCTCCCCCTCCTCACCCATTATCACACCAGTTTTTTCAGTTTTAGCTTTGATGCTGTTATTAAAACTGTTCTGAAATGCTACAGACTGACGGGTACTTTAATGCCTGTGTGCGTGTGATAATAATGAATCTAAAAATGCATACCCAATTGTAATCTAACTGCAAAAAGAGATGAAAATAAGTCAAAAATGGCTCATTTGTGGCAAAATGTCTCAGTAGATAGTCTCTCAGTTTCAGATCAAGGAATTTTCACTTCATATTTTATCATTTTTTGCAGTGAATAAACATTTCTTATTTTGCCTGTCTAATGAGAGAGAACCCTGTCTAACTAATGAGAGAGACCCCTGTCTAACCAATGAGAGAGACCCTTGTCTGATTCGTATAGTGGTTGCATAAGTGCTTTCTTTTTAGTCAACTTGCGAGGACCACTAACAAAAATCTATTGATGATTCTTTTTATAGCCTCAGACTTATCCACCCTCACTGTGTGAAGGAGAGGTTCTGCAGGTCTTTCCTTCCTACTGCTATCAGACTGTACAACGAGAACTGCTGAGCCTGAGCATGACATTCATTGGTAAATAAGTTAATACTGCAACTTCAGAAAGCCCACTGAATGTCACTGTATCTATTTATTGTTGCTATTGAAGCATTTACAGCTGGCTAAGAAACATAGCGGCTACTTAGAGAGAGACCAGAGAGAGACTGGAGAGAGACCAGAGAGACCAGAGAGAGACCAGAGAGAGACCAGAGAGAGATCAGAGAGAAACTGGAGAGAGACCAGAGAAAAACTGGAGAGAGACCAGAGAGAGACCTCAGAGTGGCTGGAGAGAGAGACCAGAGAGAAACTGGAAAGAGACCAAAGAGAGGGCAGAGAGAAATATAGACAAGGGAGAGACCAGAGAGTGGCTGGAGAGAGAGACCAGAGAGGGAGAGAGAGCGAGAGAGACCAGAGAGAGACCAGAGAGTGGCTGGAGAGAGAGCGAGAGAGCAGAGAGAGAGCAGAGAGAGACCAGAGAGAGACCAGAGAGTGGCTGGAGAGAGAGCGAGAGAGCAGAGAGAGACCAGAGAGAAACTGGAGAGAGACCAGAGAGAAACTGGAGAGAGACCAGAAAGAGAGCAGAGAGAAAGATAGACAAGGGAGAGACCAGAGAATGGCTGGAGAGAGAGACCAGAGAGGGAGAGAGACCAGAGAGGGAGAGAGACCGAGAGAGACCAGAGAGAGACTAGAAAGAGACCAGAGAGAGACCAGAAAGAGACTGGAGAGAGAACAGAGAGAGGCTGGAGAAAGAAAGAGACCAGAGAGAGGCTGGAGAAAGAGAGAGACCAGAGAGAGACCAGAGAAAAATTTCGCTGGGGACGCAGAAGCAGCAGAGAAGCCCAGACCTTGCTGCACACTCCCAGCTTAAAGACATAAGTAAGTAATCTTTATCTATGTAGCGCATTTCAAAGGTCACACTGTAAAAAACACAGTGACGACAGAAGCGAGACTCCGAACATCACCTCCCACTCACTCTCTCAGTGCATTCAGACCTATTGTACATGTTTTAAGTGGTAGGGGAAACTGGAGCATCTGGAGGAAACTCGCACATACACAGGGAGAGCATGCAAACTCTACACAAGCTTAAAAGCAAACTGCTGCACCACCATGTCACCCAAATAGTACGTAAATACGGCAAAGATACACCTTATTGTCCCTGTTTGGATTTTGAAATTACACATTTTTCATTCTATATTTGATTATTTAAGAGTTTTACAATTTTGGTTTAAAGCTGCATTACCTTACTTTTTTTACCTCCTTTTTGAAGAATAAGTAGCGCAGATTTGTGCTGGCGTGTCATTTTATTTTAGATCGAGTTTTGGTGCAACAAGGAAGAGAATGTGTTTCGGGGTCCCTATTGTGACCAATCACAGCGGACCACTGGCCCCCACTTTCTTGAGAAAAGCCACAGGTCTCTCGTTAGCACAGACAGCTGAAGTAAACAAGCGACGGAGGACCTGAAACTTCCCGTGTCTTCGTTACCGGTTACTGCTTACACAGCGAAACAGCCATCCAATAGAAAGTCCTCCGCGCTTCCCGGTTCTGTTGTTCCCACGCTCAAATGTGCGATCCATATTGTGAGACGTGACGTGAGCTCCGTAAACAGCACATGTGCGGCTGAGAGGGAGGGGGGGCGATAGCTCCGTGAGCGCGGGAAGGGCGAGCAGAAAGAGAGAGGCCAGCTCTCACATTCGATAATTTCACAAAGTGAGATAGTGCAACTTTAACATTTCCAAGAAAGACGATGACAGAAGCGAGACACTGAACACATGGTCCACAAGTTCACTCATCACACTCATACCTAGCCTGGTCTTACCACACCATTGTACTCATTTCATTTCGTACTAAGATCTGGATTTGCTCCATTGACTCCGTTAACAGGTGGGAGGGGTTAACTCCTTTTGCAGATTGAAACGTTTGGATCTGAGTTTACCGTGACGTATGTAATGAGCCCCAGTGAGTGAGGCATTTAGCATTTAGCCTAGCTTTAGCATCTAGCCTAGCTTTAGCCATCTCCTTTGCCACTAACGGAGCCCGTGGGGAGTAGAGCCACAACATCTTCACAGCAATAACATTTACTAAACATTCCTCTTGCTCCGGCTTCAATTTCTTGATATTTGGATTGAACCAGAACAGATTATTTTACTATCGCATTCTCCGCCAAACTACAAACAAGCAAACTCGACATAAACCTTTGACGTCACCGACACCGACCGACAACCCCCGCCTCCCCCGCTCTATGATTGGTTAGAGGGGATTCAACCAAACTGCAGCCAGTAGGACGTAGATGTAGGAAATGATCATGGACCAGAGTTTATGGATGGATAAGAGCAGGCAAACTCATACACAGTCCCTCCCCTGAGTCCTGGGTCTTTCCTGGGGTTGTCTCCCACTGGGACATGGCCTGGAACACATCACCTTCTTTCTCAACATGGAGAAGCAGCGGCTTCTACTACTCCGAGTTCCTCCCGTGTGCCTGACTACCTCACCCTCGTCATCCCCCAAAATCTTGACCAACCGTGACTGCTAGAAACGTAAATTAAGCAGTAAACCTCTAGCTTTACCTTCTCCACTTTTCTACATTGATGCAACTATTAGCAGAAAAACACACAGGGCCCAGATGTTGTGGAAACAGATCCAATCATCTGGGCTCAGACCTAAAGCTCTCATCTCCTCCACCTCAGTCTTATAGGACTCATCGCAGTCTCACCTCAGTCCCATCTCTCTGCAGCTTTAGATCCATCCCTTTTCCATCACGTTTCAAACTGAGCCATCAGGGGCACAAATCTAAACATAAGCTAACGGCTAATCCAGAGAAAGCCCAGTCGTAGATATGTAAATCAAAAATGGCCGAATAGTAAATGCTAAGTATGAATAATGTAACCATCACTTCTTCTTTTGGTTTCTGAATTCTGATGTAGACTTTGTTCCAGTTGGTTTTTGTCTATACACCAGTAATTACAAACATATGAACCAAAAACATGTCAAAATGTATTCAGATTTCAGTTATTATTCTTTATTTGTTTGAAAATCGTGTCATGTTTTATATATTACTGATAACTGTAACTCTGTATTGCACCTTATTGCACTGTATTTTAATGTAATTTAGCTCTGCCTCCCCCCATGTAAAGTGTGTTTTAAGTCTCGTCTTCAAACCCATTTTTATGCTCTGGCTTTTAACACTGCGTGAGTTGTATGGTCCTTTTATTTTAGTTTATTTTGTTTCAGTTTGTTTTATTGTTATTTTCATTTTTTACATGTATGCACACATGGTTTTTCCTATTTATTCTTTTTACTGTTTCACTGTTTTACAATGGATTTGTTTTAATTAGTATTTTGTGTGTATTTACAGTGTTTATAAAATGTGCTATATAAATAAAGTAGATTGGATTGGATTACTTAATTTGAGCACATTTAGACTGAGCATTAAAACAAGATTTTCCAATGGGACAAAGAAAAATAATCTTGTTTTAAAAATATGTAAGAAATGTCTCTCTTGGAATGAGCTCAGATTAATATAAAAACACTCAAGTTAAGCATTTATTACCTCATATTTTGTCATTATTTGCAGTGCACCAGCCAAATTGTGTCATTATAGGCCATGGAAATGAAAAAACATTTCAAATTAGTCCAGGAATTACACAGACATGAGCTGTGAACTTGACTTTTGACACTAACCAGAATCAAAATCCGAAATATTTTTATCATTATTATTATTTGTAAGTGACAGGAAGTTAGGGTTAGGATCAAGAATCTGCTTTGGCTCAAGATGCAGACAGGTTAAGAGTAATAATCAGTGATGGGAATAACGCTGTTACTTTTTTCATTAAAGAGTAATCTAACTAATTACTTTGACTGTAACTATAAAGCTGTTATCATTGCCGACACCCCGATATTGCACGTTACTCAAGTCGCACAATTAACTTTTTTTTTTAACTTCATGATAGGACTTGTGTTGTCTTGAGAGAAGGGAGGATGACAAAACCTCTCAGCAATTATTGGCTGATGTAAAACATATTTTCTTTACAATCTGAATGTCTACAGTCTACAAATATGTGTCTTAACCATAGACTGTACTGTATGTATTAACAGACAGAGTCACGCCTGTCTCCGTCGTTCAAACTAATGGGCCAAAAATTGTGCTCTACTGGAGCTATCCAAAATGAGTGGTCCCGCCCACAAGAAAAGTGTGAAAAAACGCATCTGCGCATGCGAGAGCCCCATTCATTTGAACGAGTGCCTTCAAAAATTCACAGCGACTAAACCAAAGTGGTCAAAAAAAATTCACTCCCCTCAGCATTGACACACATGTGGAACGGAGCCTTGGGCCAAGAGCCAACTTTTGGACCATCTTGTAAAGATGTTTTTGAGAGGTCAGCTAATGCTATATGTTAGCATTGGCTAATTCTTATTCCGGGTCCACCCCGATCGGCCCGGGGTGGTATTGCAAGCATGTCAGCGCACGTCATTTTGGCCACTTTTGACCCGCCCCCACTGGTCTTAACCCTTTAAGCGCCAAAGTCGCAATATTGCGACAAGCAACATTGCTCACTTAAACAGGCTGTATGTAAAAATGTGGTGCAGAATCTTGTTAATACTTTTCACCAGGGGTTAGTGGACATGTGTGCCTGTAATATGAGCAACATTTGTGGGTGTGGTTATATTGAAAGTTTTTGAGTAAATTGAGTTCGTAAAACACCTGCGGCGCAGCGGCGCGGAGGCGAAGCAGCAGCAGCGGTAGAGCTGAGAGGAGCGAGAGCAGAGCAGAGGGAAAGAGTGTTTTTTATTTTACTCACGAAGTCTTCAGTACCAGAGAAGTATCTGGTCTGGTACTGGCTCACTCAGATTCAGAGGAGGAAGACACACAGGTGTCCAGTGAAGCAAACACAGACATTATTGGTGACGGGGAGAACGCTCCATAGTCCACAGTCAGCCCCTGTACAGCGGCTGCTTGTCCTCCGTGTGGCCGCGGTAGAAGCATTCTGTGAACGCCAAGCAGGGGCCGTGGTCGAGGGGACAGGGGCATCATAACACCGGGCATGTGGGAGAAAGTAGCCGGGGTAGACATCCGCGGGGAACACGGGAGACGCGGGAGAAGTCGCGGGAGAGACGCGGGAAAAAAACACATCGCTTTTCGCGTTCACTGCCTTTACCAATAGTGATGATGAGGATCAAGGCAGTTCTTGAGAGAAAATAATCCACAAAAGTGGATCAGAAGTGTTGAAGAGCCTGTTGTTTCTTGTTGAGACGATCTGACATGTTCTGAGCCCATTCATTTCATCTCTCTGTTTCTAAACCATAAATCCAGGAGCCTCATTTCCACTGAGAAAAATAGTAAGCCCACCACTTCTTTGAAAGGGAAATATTGAAACCAAACTCCAGATTTCATGACTGTAAACTATAAAGAGAGCTGTCTTGATCACTGAAGGTCTTTGAAAATAATACAATTCCATATGGCCGCGAACCAGTGCTAAAACATTATCTATAATCTGGATCAGGGAATTTATTTCTATCCCAAATTCATTTCATACTAAAGATAATTCACACTGACTGTTTGTAGTATTCCCTGATCTAAAAAAAACTCCCAAGCTACAGCTTTTTGAAGTCTTTATACAATAATTAACATTTTCCAAAATGGCCGCCACCTTGATGACGTCACAATATGCAAATTAGATGACGAATCAACTTCCATCCCAAAGTTTGGTTCAAACTGAAGATATTTCTAATTTACAGTATGCCTTTATCTCAAACCATTTTAAAGTTATAGCCTTTTGAAATCTTGAAATCAAAATTGTATATTTTCTTGAAAAAACTCTGGCGCCTAAAGGGTTAACTGGCGCTCAACCGCAGCTTGCAATGTCACCAAGTGAGGCCAGCCTCAGCGGAGCGCATGTGAGCGCAGAATTCGGCTGCATCCCATTCAATCAGAATAATAATAATGCATTTTATATAGCGCTTTTTTGGACACTCAAAGACGCTTTACATGTCATTATTCTTTCACTCCATACACGGTGGTGATAAACCACTACTGTAGCCACAGCTGCCCTGGGGCACACTGACATAAGCGAGGCAACCAGTATGTGCCATCGGCCCCTCCGACCACCACCAACCATTCACACACACACCAGACGCATTCTAGGCAATGGGGGTAAAGTGTCTTGCCTAAGGACACAACGGCAGTTTGGCACTTTATAGCCGTAGCCGCCCCACTGTGGCGGATGTTTAGTGCTTACAGCACAGAGAAAGATGGAGAGTGAGGAGGACTGCAGCAGAAAAACAGCCTTCTCCAGATGGAAATATCACCACTATTTCAAACTCACTGAGGTTATAGGTAAAAATGTGCATGTCGTTTGCACATAATGCTCCAGAACAAAACAAAAAAGTTACATAATAGTTACTTTTACTGGTAACGTGCCCAACACTGGTAATAATAGGTAAAGTATTTAAAAATCTACACCTAACTACACATAAGTGCAGAAGAAGTACACACTATACACATCAGTGCCCGGTGTATTCAGCCGCCCTCTGCCACATCTTTAAACTCTAATTTCTCTGTCCTGCTGTGATGTCATATGATCCCATTGATTCCCACTCTCACCTGCAGGGCCTGTTTGACGCTGCCATAGTCTCCCTTCTCCACGGCGCCCAGATAGGCCTTCTCCAGCGGTGACAGCTCCGACTCCGCTCGTACGATCCTCAGCGGGATGCGGTCACGGTACGAGGAGCTGTCGGTGCGGCGGTAATACAGCTGCGACATCACAACCCCCACGCCTCACCGGCCCCCAGCCAGGCTACAGCTGCTCCAGGGGACAGTGGGGACAGTCTGCATGGGTCAGGGGGGAGGGAGAAGGGGAGGGAGAAGGGGAGGGAGGGGAGAGTGAGAGAAGCAAGGATAGGAGCCCATTAAAAGAGAGGTTCTGAATGTATGGAACAAACAGTTTAATTTCTCCAGTGTGAGGAATTGAGGGAGAGACAGGAGGAGAGGCAGGGGGAGACAGGTAGAGAGACAGCAGAGTGGCAGGGGGAGACAGAGAGAGAAAGGGGAGAGCGAGACAGTTGAAGACACAGACTGTATTTTGTCTTTTTATAACATGATTATTATTAGAGGCTGAGGAGAGAGAGACAGGAGAGAAAGGCAGGAGGATAGAGACAGGAGAGAGAGGCAGGAGGAGAGAGACAGTATAGGCTGGGGGAGAGAGATATGGGGAGAGACAGGGAGAGAAGCAGGGGGGGACAGGGAGAGAGGTACAGGGAGAGATAGGAGAAGAGATAGGGGAGAGTGGCAGGGGGAGACAGCCTCAATCCCCCACAGACACACTGACTTTTCCCTTTGGTTCCGGATTTATATTGGCTTTGGATGAAACAATTTCCATGGAATCATACGGAACAGCCTCGAGGAAAAACCTCCATTCACCAACAACGAATAAATCACACCATTATAGAAGAATACAGACCATAAGCACCGGCACACTGCAAAAAATGATCAAATATCACAAAAAGATTCTTGCTCTGTTTTGTCGCAGTTTTATCAAGTGTTTGTGTGATCTCAAAATAGCAGCTGTAGATCAGTAGTAGTTGTTTGGTGAGAACCTCAGGCTTCGTTGGAAAAGAGAGACCAGACAAGTAATTATGGGAAAAGAAAATATTGATATACTGCCTACACCTGGAACTGGACCTGGACCTGAACCTGGAAACGGCAGCAAGTCCTAAGTGTCTCTGAAACAGCTGTTGTTTTGTGCTTTACAAATGTTATTTTTCTTGCTTTTTTCTACCTGAGATGTTGCTGCAGTACAGTGTTCGTGGTTTTACACTGGCCCAGACCAGAGCAGAGAGGATTCATGGTCCGAGCCAAAGAGATCAGGTGAAAATCAACGGGAGAAACGCTAACTTTTTGAAAAATGCTAATGAAGCATTTAGCATTTTACTTTGGACCAGAGCAGAGAAAATGGTCCAAACGAAGCGGCTACTGACCTGTCCTGCTCCACCCAGAGGCTACTCCACCTCTGATGCAGTGACCTGAAGTGCTATTGCTGATTATTACTATTGTTTGTTTGTGTTTCTGCTGCTATTGGACACCTGCATTTCTCCTACAGGGATCAATAAAGTATCTATCTATCAAACTAACTAACCTGCACCTGCACCTGCACCTGGACCTGGACCTGGACCTGAACTTGGACCTGGACAAGGAGACGGACCAGAGGCTTCTGCTTACTATATTATGAAATACTATAAATTATGGTTGCTTTAAATGAATCAATTAAATTATTAAAACGAGTCCAAAACAAAAAGTACTTGAAAAATAGGGTGTTGTAGGTTGGTGTCAGTGACGACAGGAGTTTGCACTGAATTTTCTGGTTCGAGTTTGGCGGCGAATGCGATAGTTAGAAAATATGTTCTGGTTCGGCTCCAAATATCAAGAGAAATGTTTAGCAAATGTAATTGTGTTAGGGTTTAGCAAAGATGTTCTGGTAAAGGAGATGGCTAAAGCTAGGCTAAATGCTAACGACTCACTCAAGCCCATTACATACGTCACGGTAAACTCAGATCTAATGGTTTCAATCTGCAAAAGGAGTTAACCCCTCCCACCTGTTAACAGAGTCAATGGAGCAAATCCAGAAAATAGTAGGAAATGAATTGAGAAAGATGGTGTGGTAAGACCAGGCTAGTTCTTATATTACAAAAATTACAAAACAAATCTAGTAAACGCTTCATCCAGCTCGTGTCAAACCTGTGTAAGAGTGAACACACGGAGCGAGTTCTGTGTAAATCTAACTTTACCTCATTTTCTTTCTCTTTTTTTCTTACAAATGAGAGGAAGCCCTAATGCATTCAAGCTGTGTCTCCTCTGACAGTTCTCTGCATGAGCGCTTTTTCCATTTCACACTGGCTCAATGTTCCTTGCCCTGATCTCTATTAAACACAAGAACCACCTGTGAACCAATCAAACGCCTGCAACTTCTATTCTTTAAATAACTCAACTTGTGAATAATTGACGTGTGTGGTATTTTTAGGCTGGTGCCCTTAAGCTGTAGGCTTGCAGGAGGTTGAGGCTTTGGTTTTTCCAAATCAGAAAGGTCAAACGCTAGCCTGGTCTTACCACACCATCGTACTCATTTCATTTCGTATCAAGGTCTGGATTTGCTCGATTGACTCCGTTAACAGGTGGGAGGGGTAAACTTCTTTTGCAGATTGAAACAATCGGATCTGAGTTTACCGTGACGTATGTAATGAGCCAGAGTGAGTGAGGCATTTAGCATTTAGCCTAGCTTTAGCCATCTCCTTTACCACTAACGGAGCCCGTGGGGATATAGAGCCACAACATCTTTGCTTCAATGACATTTACGAAACATTCTTCTTGCTCCAGCTTTAATTTCTTGATTTTTGGATTGAACCAGAACAGATTATTTTACTATCGCATTCACCGCCAAAACTTGCCTGGCCTCAGCCATCTGTACACTCCGCTCAATCATCATTTCCCTGCATTTAACGTCTGGGTCTGGTCCCCATGCTAGCGAATACAATCGGTTGAATTTCTACCGATAAATCAGCGAGCGTGGGAGGTGGGTGTTGTAGTTAGTTGTGGGTGATGTCAAGAGTTTGCGTTGAATGGGCAGGTTGTAGTTTGGCAATGGTGAAAAATGCAATAGTAAAGGAATGAGCCAAGTTCAATTATTTCACTTTCAAATTACCTAGACCCTAGAGTTGAACAATGTATTAAAGTTTTGTGCAAATCAGACTTTGTATGTGCAAACGGGAGCAAATTTAATATTGTCCAAAACGGCCAAAAAAGGTTCACAATTTGCCGCTTCGCTGTTCGAACAATCATTTTTAAGTTACACGTGTTGAGAGGATGTGGAGCGATTTTGAGGCGAATCGGTGAAACGGCCTAGGAGGAGTCGCTTTCCAACCGACATGTATGAAAATTATTGCTGTTCATTTTTCCATTTTGCAGTGAAATTTATGGGCTTCCTGTTTGTCAGAGGGCGAGGCCATAATAATATTTTTTTCATGTCTTGACTTGAGGAACATGTGTACCGAATTTCATGGCTCTACGACAAACTTGACCTCCGAAAACTCCCATAGTGGTATTATTAGGCCCCAGCCCCGAACGGGGAAAGGGCCTATTGTTTTTGCTCTCTGCGGTGCTTGCGGCTTTAATTAGAACTTATATTATTAAATATATTTTAAAAATTGCCTTTGAGTCAATTTCATCTCTTCTTAAGATTTCAATCCACAGAAACTGAACTCATTTTGTTCAGAAAAATATAATCTAACTGAGTGAAACAAGTCCATCCATCCATCCATTTTCTTCCCCTTGATCCATTTCTGGGTCTACGGGTGGCAGTCAGAGCTGCACCCAGTACACCCAGTACACACAGCACCAGCCCCTTCACTAATCCTCCTGCAGGTGGTGAGCCCACAGGAGCTGGGATCTTTCAGTGGGGGCTTAAGTGCCTTGCCCAAGGACACAACGGCAGCAGACATCCGTGGGAGTCGTGAAGAAGGTCTTACGGTGGGCTCAAACCCACGACCGTCAGGCCCAAAGGCCAATGCTCTACCAACTGAGCCACTGTCGCTCTTGTGAATTGTTGAAGGTTTTCTAACTTGCACTTAGCCTGATTAAGAATATGGAGTGGTCAGATAATTTAGAAGTCTTCAGGTTGACCTTGATGCTTGACAAGCTGCGTTCGGATGTGAAAATTAGAGGAAGGGCGATTGAAAATCTTAAAATCGCAACGCAGGAAGAAGTAGAGAAAAAAAAGGCGGATAATTGGATAAATTTGACAGAGATTTATAGGAATCATCTCTCGGAGGTTGCAAAGCTGAACGAAGAGAAAAAGCAGCTTCCTGAGGCCATCAATGCAGAAGGGGCAGTCGATGGTACTGGGGTTGAAGTGGCGGAGCTGGGGACTCAGACCGATGTAGAGTTCGTAGAGATAGGGACTCAGACAGACGTAGCATCTGCTGAGATAGGGACTCAGACAGACCCAGCCCTCACAGAGACTCTATCAGAGAATCTTCCGGATGGAGACGGATCACAGGGCTTCCCTGCTTCAGTCCACCTGCATACAGGAACAAGTAAACACTCTCAGGGAACGCCTTGAGACTGTGCAGACGGAGATTCAACATTGCAGAGCTTTTATCGCAGAAAAAGATGAAATCATTCAGGTGTTGAGGGATCAACAGCAGATCAGAGACCAGCGACTGGAGCCAGAGCCTCAACTGAGTACGGAGGACACCAGCGCAGTGGAAAACCAAGGAGGTTTCTGGTCATCCTTCAAGTCCGGCGCAAAGAAAGCTCTTTTGGCAATCCCTGTTGTAGCGCTTGGATATGGCTTGTACTCTCTGGCACGTTAAGGAGCCAGGAAGTCACCGACCAAGCACCGTTAAAGACATAGGCACATCGGTGTGTGTGTGTGTGTGCGTGAGTGTGAGAAATGGTCATGGGGGCTGTCTACTCTGTACATTTGCCCCGTAGACCCATCTGTGTCAGATACTGTTCCCAAATGTGTTTTTTGACAGATTTGGGATCAGTAATTATCTGACAGAGTTGGACAGAGGGGCCGGCCCGAGACCTTCAAACTGTAGACATGAGTGCTTTAGGGCTTTTTCCTATAGTTTATCTTGCTCTGTATGCTTCCGGCCATTTACCCAACCTGTGAGATTTCATAACACTTTGAAGCAACTTTTGTTAAAGTTAAACTCATCATTCTATCAATGTGCAGAAGCCAGTACTTTTCCCTTGTTTTGTCTATCTGAAGGCCAAGCTACATGGCACCGTGGCAGCTGCTGATTGGAGGTCTCCATGCCTCCGCTCTGTATAATACACTTGCATTCTGTTGTATTTGTTGTTCGTGCTGTCTCTACCATCGACAATAAAACATGTCTTCTGTCTGAATTAAAGACGCGATCCCAGACTTGGCACATCTTCTTCAGGTGGTGGAGGATGCGGGCATTGTCTGTAACATCTACAGAACAGAAGACTTTTTTTTTTTTACACAAAAATTTGTTTTTTTTTTTAAGCCAAAACTGAGAAACCTCAAGAGAAACCAAGCATCTGGATCAGCACATGGACAATCTGCACAACCCCTGACTCCACTCAGGCTGTGAGCTGCTGAGACATGGACAATACCATCGTCCTCTTTTGCATGGACATCATTTGGAACAATTGGATTTCTGAATTTGGACATAATTTGGACTGAATTGATTTGCTAAATCTGGACACTGAAGCTGAAACGTGTGATTGAAAGACACGTCACAGAAGACTTCATGGCTCGACACAAATGCAGCCTGAAGAATCCAACACGGAGAAGTGGGAGAGACTGTTTTCAAAGCAATATCTGGTACCACCATCGACTGATGAAGTTTGGTATTTTACTGAAGATTGTTGACAAGTTTTATGAAAGATCTGAACGTGTTTTATGAGTTTTCTGAGTTTTTGAAGTATTCCGAGTTCCGAGTTTTTTGAAGTACCAAGTGAAGTACCGAGTTTTTGAGTTTTTTAAGTATTGAGTTATGATGTTATGTTGCTGTTTATCGATCCTGATGGTCACACGTGAATGTGTGACCAGAGGGGGGAATGTGAGATTTCATAACACTTTGAAGCAACTTTTGTTAAAGTTAAACTCATCATTCTATCAATGTGCAGAAGCCAGTACTTTTCCCTTGTTTTGTCTATCTGAAGGCCAAGCTACATGGCACCGTGGCAGCTGCTGATTGGAGGTCTCCATGCCTCCGCTCTGTATAATACACTTGCATTCTGTTGTATTTGTTGTTCGTGCTGTCTCTACCATCGACAATAAAACATGTCTTCTGTCTGAATTAAAGACGCGATCCCAGACTTGGCACATCTTCTTCAGTAAGGTTGGTAAAAGAGTGTGAGAGAGTGTGTGTGCGTGTGCGTGTGCGTGGGCCGCCCGTGGTACTGCAAACAAAATTCACGTGGGCTACCCAGAAAAAAAGTCCCATAGAACTCAATGTAAACTAAAACAGCTCGACCTCAGCTGATAGAGAACCTACAGCAGGGGTACTCAATACGTCGATCGCAATCTACCAGTCGATCGCAAAGGTAGTATTGGAAGATCGCATTACATAAATAAATAAAAAAATCCGTTTATGCATTTGCGTTTGGACAGAGATACTGTGTGCACGCCACAGTATGCCCCCAAAACAACAACAACAAACAAAACGTGCAACCTCTGATCACTGAAGCATGGATCATGCTGCCTTAAAAACTGTTCTCTGCTGCAGCAGTTCACAGCAGCAATCTTCGCTCCACATCAGAGAGCAGCAAAGTGATCACGCACGCTCGAAAACAACCAAAACAGGAGCTTAACCAGGATAAAACCAGGGCTGAGGACTGGGGTCAATGCTTGTAAACATATGTCTTCACCATGGATCTATAATAACGTCTTCACCCTAAGTTTCTGCTATGACTGTAAGTGCCGCTACAGAACAAAAGTTACGAATGTAACATCCGTTCATCCGTTATGAATCCTGGATGACCGCCAGAGGCAGTGCTTAAATGCAAATTATTTTGTAGTAGGTAGATCATTTTGACTTGATCATTTTGTAAGTAGCTCGCATGCTGAAGAAGTGTGAGCACCCCTGACCTACAGCTTTCAGAAATATCGGATTTTGTGGGGTTTTAGTGTCCCTTGTCATCCTGAACTTATTTTCTTCTTAAATTCTTCGGTTATCTTTAAATCCACTCTTTACTGCCACAGACTCTGATTGGTTAAAGCGCAGCCGAGCCCCTCTGTGCACAAACCACACACGCGTATTTGGCGCAAGGCATCATGGGAGCTCGTCCACTGCGCAGAACCGGGAGGACCAGACGATGCCCAAATATAGGCGAGTTCTGCTAATAACCCGGTCTCCATGAAGACCGGGATACTACTGAGCACAAGCCTTTCATTTGAATAGGGCGCCATCTTGGATCACCGGGGCTCGGTGCGTGCGCATGTGTGTGTGTGTGTGTGCTTGAGTGAGTGTGAATGGTCATAGGGGCCGTCTACTCTGTACATTTGCACCATAGACCCATCTGTTTCAGATACTGTTCCCAAATGTGTTTTTTGACATTTTGACTTTTGGGATCAGTAACGATCTGACAGAGTTGGATCTAGGGAGAATTTGCACAGAGGGGTCAGCCCCTTTTGATTGTAGGGATGAGTGCTTTAGAACTTATGGTCTGTCTCGCTTGGTGGGTGTGGCCATTTACCGACCTTTACCCACTGGACCCCACTGCCCCCACACCTACCTGCACCTCTGGACCAGTGACATGCTTGCAATACCACCCCGGGCCGATTGGGGTGGACCCGGAATAATGATTAGCCAATGCTAATTATTAGCATATATAGCATCTTCTTACCTCTCGAAAACGTCTTTACAGGATGGTCCAAAAGTTGGCTCTTGGCCCAAAGCTCCGTTCCACATGTGTGTCAATGTGAGTAAATTTCTTTGGACCACTCTAGTTTAGTTGTTGTGAATTTTTGAAGGCACTCGTTAAATGAATGGGGCTCGCGCCGACTGACGCATGCACAGATGCGTTTTTTCACAATTTTCTTGTGGGCAGGACCACTCGCGGCCATTTTGGATAGCTCCAGAAAAGCACAATTTTTGGCCCGTTTGTTTGAATGGCGGAGATAGGCGTGACTACGTCCGTTAATATTTACAGTCTATGCTCTGGACCCAGCCTCTGCGCCCCTGGACCCTTCAGCCCAACCCTCACTATCAATAAATTGTTCATCTTTAACTGTGTTTGGTCGTGCTTTTGGGTTCCACCTATTCCTGTAACATTGCCTGCGTAGCTCTCCTCCGGGTGCTCTGGTTTCCCCTAACTAAAAACATGCACAATAGATAAATCCTCCAGCTCGTTCCTGACCAAGAGCATCAACATCTGGAGATGGTTCCCGGACGCCATTACAACGGCAACCAGCTTTTACGTTTAATTTCACAATCTGAATAAACACAATTATAAATGGCATAATTTCACTCTTTATACATTTTTTAAAAGTCGTGTGTGAATTACATCAGGCTTTTATTTTGTGCTGAGAACTGAGGTTTCTGTGGCACCTCACAGATGTACTTTGGTGCGAGGCCGTGGAGCGACACAAGAGTCTCTAGGTCTATTCAGAAGCATTCACAGATATTTATCTCTGTATATGTTGTGTGCTCTTACTAGTGTCCTGTAAGTGTGCCTCAACACTGAAATTTCCCCACGACGGAACATGCAAAAAAGGTTCTCTTATCTTATAACTTATTAATTAATCAGACGACTGCAGCGTATCATCTGTCTGTCCTTCCTTCCTTCCTTCCTTCCTTCGTTGTTGAATAAGATTATTGTATAGCACATTTTCATTTATGAAAAGTTAAAGTTAGGTACCTCAGCTTTAAACAATGCTCTATAGTTATATACCATAGTGAACAACATCTCTCTCTCTCTTCCTCTCCCTCTCTCTCGCTCCCTCTCCCTCTCTACATGCCTTTAGAAAAGCTTTCACAGAGGTGGAATGCTCAGAACGAATCAGGAGGGCAATCAGAAAGAAACTTAGGCCTACAGATGAAAAATATGAGACTGGAGACAGAGTGTACAACAAAAGAGCTGACAGCACAGAGTGGAAAGGCCCAGGTGTAGTTATTGGGCAGGATTGGTCTGTAGTATTCATCAGACATGGGGATATACCAGTACGTGTGCATCAATCTAGGTTGAGTAAGATGAATACACCCGATGCAGATAAAAACGGAAAATGCTACAGAAAACATAACAGAAAATAAAAAATAGGACATACTGATGTGTCAGAAACTTCAGATGAAGCGCAAAGTACACATGGAGAAGATCAAATCATTGATTACAGTGAGAATTATGTAGATGAGAACCCTACAGAAACGTATGTTTGTTTTATTTGCTTAATATTAATTAAGCAAATAAATACGTTATTACTAATTAATAACATATTAGTAACACTCTAATATACACTATGCTACATGCAAATATCTAACTAACTAAACTTAACTTGGCTCCCACAGTTAATATGTTATAAGATAATGGAGCCTTTTTTGTTTGTTTCGCAGTGGGGAAATTTCAGAGTTTCAGCGCCCTTACAGGACAGTAGAAAGAGCATTACTACTGCCCTGTAAGTGCGCTGCAACACTTCCAACCATCCAACCTTCCATCCATCCTTCCATCCATCCATCCAACCAGCCATCCATCTATCCAACCATCCATCCATCTAACCATCTATCCAACCATCCATCCATCTAACCATCTATCCATCCATCCATCCATACATCCAACCATCCATCTATCCAACCATCCATCTAACCATCCATCCATCCATCCAACCATCTATCCAACCATCCATCTAACCATCTATCCATCCATCCAACTATCTATCCAACCATCCATCTAACCATCTATCCATCCATCCAACCATCTATCCAACCATCCATCCATCCATCCAACTATCCTTTTTTAAAGCGTTGAATAAGGTCATTGTGAAGAACACACATAATATGTGTTTTTATGATAAGTTAAAATTGGGTACCTCAGATTGTGGGCGACAGAAGCTCAGTTGGTAGAGCATTGGCCTTTGAGCCAGAAGGTCGTGGGCCAAGCCCCCGTCGAGCCCACCACAAGACTTTCTCCACCGACTCCGTCTGATCTCTGATGTTGTTGTGTCTTTGGCAAGACACTTAGCCTCTGGGAACAACAGGTGCCACATTGGGGCTGTGGTGTGTGTGTGTGTGTAAATGGTTGGTGGTGGTCGGAGGGGCCGATGGCACATACTGGCTGCCTTGCTTCTGTCAGTGTGCCCCAGGGAAGATGTGGCTACAGTAGTAGTTTATCATCACATGTGAACAGTGGGGGCGGGTCCATCTAACCATCTATCCATCCATCTACTTTTATATAACAGAAATGACAGAGAGCTACTCCATTATCTGTACTTCAAAAACATAGTGAAGCACTTGGTGTGGCCTTGGTCTGTGGTATTAAATCAGGTTACTTAAAGTATATAGAAGGATTTTCACTTATTTTAGGAAAGAGCCGCCCTCTCCACTTTTTGAACAAAACTCTCTGGTCTCATTTGATGAGCACGTATCACCAAAAGGATTGACAACTGGGAGGACCAATCGCCTTGATGATCCACCCAGAAGTAGAAAATCCTCCTATATACCTTGAGTTAACTACAAAAGCAGTTGTAATAAAATTGTAGGCATGAAAGGGGAAACATGTCGCTGTGGCAGGAGCTGAGGTGTAGACTATCCTGGTGCACTCTGGGGTAGTCTCGCACAGTTTTTCCAATGCGGTTTTACTGCAAATTACAAATAAATTCATGAATCTATAATAACTACAGCACTCATCCAAACCATTTCACTGCACAGTATCCGTGCTTTAAGCAAAACATTTTGAGTTAAAATAGACGCATGTGAAGACTCAAAACTTAGTCATTAAATTAAATTCTTGAATTCTTCCGGGAGCTACCTGAAAGTGGCTGGTGAGCTTCTGCAGCTCCTGAGCCTGCAGGTTGAAGACCCTTGATATAGTTTCTCACAATATTGAAGAAATAGCCTTAACAAGAGTGTAGTATTACATATATTGTTGATATGAGTTCTACATGTCCACTTTGTTTCAAGCCCTATGTAGTAATTGTAAAGTTCTGCGTTCTTGGCCATACAGACTGAATACAGACTCTGACCGATTTGAGTTAGTTTGCAGCCGATCAATACACAGAGAAATTGTAGGTTCTGTCTGTAGCTGTGACACACGCTGAGAAATGTGTTGAGAAATTGTATCTCTTACTTTGAATCTCAGATTGATTAGACGCGCTCTGCAGCCACGAAAATAATATATATAAGGACTATTACACAGATATGTGTGACACTGGCTTGCCTTATGCTTCATGCCTTTACTCTGGTCAAGATTTAGGCTTTTTAAGTGGTTAGAAGCGAAATCTTAAACAATAATCTTAACGATGCCTTACAATATACAACGCACAATGTTAAACAAAAATACAGAATGAAATAGATTTAAAACATCACACAGAATAGGTTGATTTCAATGTTCTATTCACCCAATCACGCTGTCTGGATCGTGTGTGGCTGGAATAGGGGGGATCCTGAATGCATAAATATTACATTACCTTCACAAGACTGTGCTTTGAAACTTCCCTCACGGAGACGGCAGTAACGTGGGAATAGTCCAAGATCAGACGAGCTGAAGAGAAGGAGCCAAACGCGAAACAGCATCCTCTGCGTGAACTTCTGGAGTGGAGCATCTCTCCCATAGACTGTATAATCTCTCCTCAAAAAAGAATGGCACAGGACTCAATCCGCAGCGTGAGTTAAAGGAGAAGCAGGAAAAGCCCTATAGTTACGCACATAAGTTTTAAGACGCAATATTTTCTCTGTTTGTTCCACTGTGCGCTCGTTCTCTCTTCCCCTACACGAGTTGTCCTTTATTCCAGTTTGAGTCCATATGCATCACGCAGATTGGAGAGTGGAGGAGAAAAATACGGACGCGCAGATATATTGCTGCAAGGAATCCCGAGTAATGCGTAAAATGAATTGGTTATAATGAAGTCTGGGCACTTTTCTCGTGTGTAATGGCTGCGTTTTCGTAGTCTTGGCGTCTCTCTCTCTCTCTCTCTCCCCCCGGGTCCGCTGGTCCACCTGTTGGGGGTGAGTGAGAGAGCAGCGCCTGGAGAGAGGGGAATGTGCGCAGAGATGGAGCCAGAGATTCAGTCTGCTGCAGTTTGCTCGGAGCGTGGAGTCTATTATAAGACCTGGCGACGCACACGCACCACTGTATACAGCGAGAGGGGGACGAGAGAGAGAGAGAGAGAGAGAGAGAGAGAGAGAGAGAGAGGTACAGGCGCGCACGGAGACAATCGAATTTCTCATCAAATCGGAGTTACATAACCGGGATAAGCCTTTGTAGAATTCACGTCCAGCTCTGGTCCCTGTTGAGGTTTTTAAATAGGCAGAAATTGGCAGTTTTGTTAATGGATTATAGCGGTTTAAACCCACAGGAATAACCCCTTTGTTTTGTACCAAGCCATGAACTCAATTCAACTCAATTCAATTCAATTTCTTCAACTAAACCGCTGAAATTGCAAACACAAATCAGAGAATCAAACAATGCAAACACAAAAACTATAGAGTCCATATGTATGGATCCATAGGAGGAAAGACCAATGTCCATGAATGTTAGAAACCAACTTAACTGTGTCTTATTGCAACATTTATTGCAGCAACTCTCACTGCATTTTTGTAAGAACTCTTAACGTTTTAGCAAAGAATAATGCGTCGATTTTATACAGCGCTTTTTTTGACGCTCAAAGAGGCTTCACGTGTCATTATTCTGTCACTCCAAACACAATAAATTACACACACACATGAGTCTCATTCCAATGTGGCTGAAGTGTCTTGCCTAAGGACACAGTGACAGTTTGAAAAGAGTCAATAGGCACCTGGTGTTCAGAGAAACACTTTTTTAAAAACATGTAATTGTACCGATAGCTACACGTTATTATTTTCATGTAAGTTTCAAACCTCCTCTAAAGAACAAAACAGCAACAACAACAATGTCACAGAATTTCTTAAAATGACTAAAATTATTACTAAATTTTTGACATATTTACTTTTACCAAGAAATCCATGTCATTTCTGCTCCTACAGAACTATAAAAACTGCGGTCATACGTACCGTCAGACCTGTGCAGCTGAGCAGGGCAGTGCCTGGTTAGTGCCGTGATGGGAGACCTCCGGGAGCAGCAGGTGTCAATTGACTTGTTTCAAACTGTCACTATGTGCTTAGGCAAAACAGTTCACCCACATTAGAATGAGTCTGGTGCATGTGTGGTGGTGGGAGGGGCCGATGGCACAGACTAGCTGCCTCACTCCTGTCAGTGTGCCCCAGGGCAGTTGTGGCTACAGTAGTTTTTCACCACTGTGGGAATGAATAATGACAAGTGAAGTGTCTTTTATGCTAAAATGTTCGAGTTGTTAAAAAACACGGTGGGATTTGCTACAATAAATGATGCAATAAGATACAGTCGTCTATAAAAAATAACGGTTGGTGTCCAGGCCTCGTGTTGAGAACAATCCAATACAAAGTCAGGCCAGAGTCGGGTCTATGGTCTTCAGGGTCCACTGCACTCACACTCTCTCAGACGCATCCATGAGTTTAGAGAGCCGGCTTTTTTTGGAATATGGATGGATAAGCTCTAATTTAAGCTTTAAATTTGTTGTGTTGGATTCATAGGAAGATTTTTCACACACCGTGAAGGGTTCCTGAGGCCACACATCAACTTTGAGTTCCCATGAGTAGGCTAACAATGGACGCCTACCGCTGCAACACAAAATCACCTCTGTGTCTTTGTGTATGTGTGTGTGTCTCTGTGTGTGCGTGTGTGTGTTTGTGTGCATGTGTGTGTCTGTGTGTGTATGTTTGTGTGCATGTGTATGTATGAGCGTGTGCGTGTTTTATGTGTGCATGTACTGTATGTATGTGTGTGCGTGTTTTATGTGTGCATGTACTGTATGTATGTGTGTGCGTATCTGTGTGTGTATGTGTTGTGTGTCTGTTTGTTTGTGCATGTACAGTATGTGTGTGTCTCCCTCGTTGAGCTCCTGTGTGTGTGTCTCTTTGTTTGTGCGTGTGTGTTCGCGTGCATGTGTGTGTGTGTATGTATGAGTGTCTATGTGTGTGTGTCCTCCCTCGCTGAGCTGCTGTGTGTGTTTATATTATAGAGACTGTACGTGCGTATATTTTATGTGTGTAAGTGTGTGTCCTCTCTCGCTGAGCTGCTGTGTGTGTATGTGTGTGTGTGTGTCCTCCCTCGCTGAGCTGCTGTGTGTGTTTATATAGAGACTATGTGCGTATATATGTGTGTGTATGTATGTATGAGTGTGTATGTGTGTGTCCTCCCTCACTGAGCTGCTGTTTGTGTGTGTGTGCGTGTGTGTATGTGTGTGTGTCCTCCCTCGCTGAGCTGCTGTGTGTGTTGCTGTAAACACTGCAGACTGTGTCACTGTGAGGAGGCCCCTGGGAACCGTCTCAGAGTCTGAGTCTTTGGTTAATCCCGATCATGACGACGCAGTTTTGTCTCACGTCTCACGACTTCAGCAAATCTCTCACGATGAGGCTTCAGTCCCGGGCTCTCCAACCTGCAGCTCCCCAAAGGATTTACAATTTAACTTTCACTTTAAGTAATTACACATCTATTATAAGAATAAATATAGGGTTATACAGAATTATGGTGTGTTTTGTTGTAATTAAAACATAGATTTTTATTATGAATGCAAAAAGTAGTAGCTCTCTGCCTCTTCTGTTGTATAAAAGTAGCTCTCCGATTGAAAAAGTTTGGAGATCTGTACTTTAGGAGAACCTTTATTAGTCCTAAACCATTTCGTCCATAAAGTCTGTGGTACTAACCTTTAGTCCAACCTATATTTTTCAGGCTATACTGCTGTACTCTCCCTGCGCGGACGTTACCAATATTTGCCTTTTTGTGGAAGAGGCTGATTAGAACTCGAAGCTGAATGCTTGCTAATTTGTGGGTAGCGACAGCCCAACAACCTAGAGCCAATCAGAAGCGGCGCTGATCTGTTCTCCAGTTTGCCTCTAAATCTCAGTTTCGTTTTTTGTCCATTCAAATAATACTGTTTTGCCGTGAAACTCGTGAGTGCTTCTCTTTCTTCCATCCCTCTCTTTGCAGACTTCCTCCAGTTCACCCAGGGACTATAAACCAGAGTATAGACTGTAAATAAATGGACAATGCTAACCGCTACAGGCCTAGCTCAATGAAGCCCAAAGGGAAGTGCTCATGGATGAAGTTTTTGCTCCAACTCACTCTGGCTCCTATTGACTTAAATTACACTGAAAAGCAAACTCCTCAAACTCAGTAACTGTTTGTGTCACACTTAACATTATGGGCTGAAAAATCCATGGTTTCTTTTCCTCTGTGATACTGGTGTTTATGTGTTTTTATATTTTCTTTGTAAATCCAGGTAAAAGCCCAAACAACTAACCAACCAATCACACATACTTTCACTCATCTCCAGTCCATATGTGTTTGAGTTTCTCTCGCTCTGTGACATCGATCCAGATCCGTGTAATCAACGACACACTCCTTTATTTTAAGCACTTTCTCCTCGTTATGCAGTGGAAACATGAAAGATGTGTTTTTGTCCTTGGCCTCGAGGTTGTGGTAATCTGAGGCTGCGGTAATCTGGGGCTGCGGTAGTCTGAGGCCGAGGTGTCTTTGATGTAGCATCAGATAGAGCCCAGTTTAGAGGTAACGAGGTCTTCGCTCTGCAGCCTGACGAGGTCCCACCGACAGCCAATCAGGACGCAGGAGGCCCACACTATGCCCAGATTATTTGTTTGGCACAGTGGAGGCCGAGAGCATGAGACGACTCAAAGTTTATGTACAAGAAAGAAGTCGTTATAGTGACAGTAACAAACACATTTATATGTATTCATCTACAGGTATAATTCAACTCATTTGATACAATTCAACCTTCTTCTTCTTCTCCTCCTCCTCCTCTAACTTTCTTCTTCTTCTCCTCCTACTCCTCTAACCTTCTTCTTCTTCTTCTCTCAACCTAGAGAGAGTTAAGATAAAGATTGAAGAATAATTGTATTGAATGTTTTCATCAAATCCAAACCAGTTAATCTATATAACACATTTCATAAAGCAAGCAAAAATAGCAACAAATGAAAAAAATACACACATATACGAAAAAATACACACAAAAATAAAAAAAACACAGAGGAACACGCGACTCATGCGGTGTTAAGAGCCAAAGAATAAAAGTGGGTCAAGATGAGACTTAAAACAATCCAATGAGGAGCCAGTCGCTGTGCTCCTCAGAGTCCCAGCAGGAGGCCAGTCCCTGTGCTCCTCAGAGTCCCAGCAGGAGGCCAGTCCCTGTGCTCCCAGTCCAACCTACAGGAGACAAATGCATGGAACAAAACTTGTTTGGTCGTCTGATGAAGTCTCTGGATGTTAAAAAGCCTCTGATCTTTCACCTGTTCCTTTATTGATGCTCCTGGGATCAGTTTGATTCAACATTCAGCTTTAAAGACGTGACTAACGAGGGTTCCTGCTGGTATTTGACACAGAATAGGGAACTCTCGCGGTGTAAAGACTTTTTTGTAGCGTGATTTAAATTTTGACCAGAAAAGAAGACATTTAAGATTTAATCTTCTTTACAATTAAATACTAAAAACTCTCCTGAACTCCTTTCCCTGTTTTAGCAAAATGTAAAGAAGAAGACATCATTTTGACTCCATATTTTGAAGAGGTTTCCCGGATCAAAGTCTTGGTCCGGTCTCGATCCTGGACTTACTGTAGGTCTTCCACTTCCACCTTTCTCTGACAAACAGGATACATCTGCCTTTGCTGCTCTTAAGTTGATGTTAAAAACTCTAGAGGTTACAGCGACCTAATCAATTATATAAATCACTTCATGATTAAATATTATATAATTTCATAATATCATAGATGTTGATAAATGGATGAAAGAAAATCGAAGTGTGTTCTTGTATCGGCGTGTGCTGTATTTAAAATCTACAACAACCTCAAACTTGAAAACTTGCCTTAGCACCAAGATAAGTCAATTTGACGGCTTTTAGTTGTGGACGTGTAATTCCTCAGCCTGTGTACCTGTTTGTTCTTCAAACTGTTTATTTAATATATTAATAAGTCATTATTTTTTTATGAATTGACTTTAACCTCCAGGTTACTGGTTACCATAGCAACACAGTGTTGAACAAAAAAAATCGGATTTGAATCTGAATCTCAATATTAATATTTTGCATTAACTATTGTTGCTGAGTTGGAATTAGTTTTGCTGTAAAATGCATCGTTCCAGACACACAGCCGCATGGCTGACGGGACTAACACCAAAAAGAATTATTCATGCTAAAAATAGTACAAACATAATAACGCTGGTTACCATAGCAACACAGTGTTTACTGTTAGCTGTTAGCATTTAGCCTTTAAAAAAAGTTTTTTGTTTTATTGTTGCTGTTTTATTGTTTCAAGTTTTATTCACCAGTTCTAGCAATTACGTAGTAAACATGAAGAAAGGTGAAAACTGTATAAATTACTCACTTTTGACACATCTGGTAAAAAACTAAAAATTTTTGGGGGGAATTATAGAGGTTTAAATGGGAGCAATCACGGCTACTTCAAAATTCAAATTTACACATAACTGAATAGATAGATAGATACTTTATTGATCCGTGTCCTGTTGCCACAAATAAATAAATGGATCATTCTAAAGTTTGCTGAATTAAAACAAAAATTCCAAAACCTTTCACACACTGCTGGTTTTTGCTGTAAAATGCTTCGTGAGGATGTCACAGACACAGAGCCGCATTGCTGACGGGACCAACACCAAAAATATTATCGATGCTAAAAATAGTCTTGCAGCTGAAGCCTTAAAAGGGGAGTTTAAACGGGAAAGACAGAAGGCAGCAGCGGCATGTTCCGGATACAAGGCACTGGAGGCGTTTGAGAATGTGTTTTGTCAGAATAAAGTAAATAAAGGTGGTTCTTGAGGCTGAAGATTTAGAAATGTGGAGAACGACTTTCATAGTTTTTGTTACAGTTGTTTCAGAGTCTTTCATGCATGTCTAAGAGAGTCTCCCCCAGCTCCTCTGACCTCAGCCTCTGGAATTAAGCTGTAAGTGAGTAGGTATTATTTATATAGCGCGTTTCACAGTCCAAGGTCACATAGAGCATGATGTTTTGGAGAATGGAGATTTTTCTATTCTCTCTCCGCACACAGTTATGACAGAAGCAAGACACACCTATTCATTCGCTCTTTACAGTCAGATCTGTTGCACATGTTTTAAGTGGTAGAGGAAACCAGAGCACCTGGAGGAAACCCACTGTGCCGCCCCAATGGAAAAAAAAAAATAAAAATTAATATAACACAAAAAGCCAGAAACAAATGTGAGCATCCTCTGAAGAGAGACTGGGCGCTCGGTTAGAGATGGGGTGAGGATTGCAGTTACATGGGAGAAGCTCGGAATAGAGCCACTGCTTCTCCACTTACAGATGTGGAGAGGTTGAGGTGGCTCTGTGGGGAGGTGTTCTGGGCATGTCCCACTGGGAGGAGCCCCCAGGGAATACCCAGGACACAGATGAGCTGGAGGAAGTGTGTGTAAGTAAGTAATGTTTATTTATGTAGCTCATTTTACAGATCAAGTCACTCAAAGCGCATTACAATTGTTGATAATAAATATTTTTCACTCCAAACACATTGGATCACACTGGTGCATCAAAGCCCCAACCAACACTCTCTCAGTACATACTCAGACCTATTTTTAATAATTTTAGTTACAGGGGAAACCCGGAGCATCCAGAGGAAACCTATAGACACGGGAAAAACATGCAAATTCCATACAGAATCAAACCCAGGACCCAAGCACAAGGGTTAACCACTGCGCCACGGTGCTGTCTGTGCGTGGAGAGGAAAGTGTTTGTCTCTGCTCAGGCTGCTGCCTGCGCCACCCGGTAACAGATGAAGTGGAAGAAAATGGTTGGATTGTTGTTAATCCAACCATTTTGATATTGGGCCTTTTGATATTGGGCTACTTTGTAAACTCTCAAACTTTCCTGGAAACATTGTTGGTATTTGAGAATCTCTGTACTATGTGTCATCTTTGGATGTATTTGCAACAGGGCTCTGGCAGAATCAGCCCAAACCCATTTTGGTTTGACCTTAAATAGTACTAAAATTGATAATATACACTTTTTTATTCTTTTTTATCTTTATTGTAAAATATATTTGATCTCAGGAAACACAAGCCCTAAGTTCAAATGTACATAAAGACATATTTTCTTTTTTTCGTATTTTATTGTATTTATTTATTTGTTCCTTTCATTAAAATCCTTTGTTCACGTAATAAAAATAGTCACAATATAAATTTTAAACTTGAAATAAAAGTATAAATAAATTGCTACTACTACCTGAACATTTACAATTTTATATTTCTACAACATTTTTGCCTCTGCTTTGAATCTGTGCAAAAGTCCATGAAGGATAACTACAAACCAAACCTTTACCGCGGTGGTTAGTTTGCCGTTTCACCGTCCCTTTAAATCCCTTTAATTATTCCCTTTTACTTTCCTTTTGTCCAAACCTAGAGCTGCAGAGATCCCAGAGACATGTTGCAGGGTTTTGCTGATGAGGACATAATTCGTGTAAAGTTTTTCCAGCCACGGCAGCACTTTTCAGACGCAGAGACAGTGGTGCCTTTAAACTGGTGTCGTGAGATCCACAGATGATGTCGTCCGCATCGAGGCGAAAGCACAACGTGAAGAGACTGAGAGTTTCTGCAGCTTCAAAGCATCAGGAGGAGATTTACAGACGTGACTAGGATCCACAGAAACTGCAGCTGGAGATCAACCTTTATCTCTTATCCTGCCAGAAACTAACAAAACACTGAGTTGAACTTCAATAACTGATGCACTGGGGTCTTATTTATGCTTTAAGAGAGATCAAACAAACTGTTGCCTCATTCCCACTGAGCAAAAACAGGAAATTCGACCAAAAACCAGTGTGTCAAACAAACCTGGCATTTAACCAGCCTTGTGACCTAGTATTTTGCTGACTTATATTTTAACTGAGGGTGACAGTGGCTCAGGTAGAGCCTGAAGGTTATGGGTTCAAGCCCACCACGAGTGCTTCTCCACCGACTCCCACTTACTGTATGTTTGCTGTCGATGTGTCCTTGGGCAAGACATTTAACCCAACTTTGTCTGACGCCCTCACCACCAGCAGGAGGATAAGTGAGGGCAGCATTGACTAGATACTTTAACTGGGGGCGACAGTGACGCGGAGGACATTAATTGATGAAGATGAAAATGAAATTAGATAATTCAACTGGGAAAACCAGGTGTCTCAGTGGGAGGCTGTAAATTACCAAACTCTGGTTGTGTCCTTAAGCAAGACACTTGCATTAGAATGAGTCTGGTGTGTGTGTGAATAGTGGTGGGAGGGGCCAATGGCACAGACTGGTTGCCTCGCTTCTTTCATTGTGCCCCAGGGCAGCTGTGGCTACTGTAGTATTATCACCACTGCGTATGAAGTGAATGAATAATGATGTGAAGCATTTTTTGTGTAAAAAAAGCATAATTCTCACCTCACATCTGTATCCGTTCTGTTACCTTCCTCACGAGCAAGCTAACGAGCAAAGTGAATCCAGTTCTAGTTTTTTTTTTCTTCTGCATTGTCTGAGATTCCGTACGAGTTTCTCAGACCAAACCGTCGCAGCTTTAGCTTCTGCTCCGTCCGTGGGCCCTCAAACCTCAAGAGGCCCCTTCACCAGCTCCAGAGGGGCCTCTTCCAATTCAAATGAAATATGTATCATGAATATCAAAGTCTGAGAAGAGAAGAAGCAATGGGAGACGCTAACTTCAACTTCACATGAGGCTGGATTTGAATATTAAAGGAGTATCGTCTTGTCATGGAGGTCAGTGCAGTAACCGTAGCAACAGTATAGGACCATAGAGTAGAACAATCTTTGTCCTAATCCTCCCTCGGTGAAGCCTCAATGTCATCTCCTTCATATTGTCTTCTCTTCACACATTTCCATTCTCCACGCTAAATCCTTTTTTTTCCACCGGACGTTCAAGGACACGTCCAGAATTACATAAAGCTTCTAAATCAGCTGATCTCTCTTTTCCTATAAATATTAAATGTAGAATCTCTTAAAAGCAAAGTGTTGTAAACAAACAGTGCCCACGACCTGTCTCCAGAGGTTGGAGCTCAGGTTGGTTAAGACGATTTTAACTTTTGTACATGTTTTAGGTGGTAGGGAAAACCAGAGCACTTCAGAATCAGAATCAGAATAATTTTTATTGCCACGTAAGTAACAGGAAGTCACAGACTTGGAAATTGCTTTGGCTCAGTGCAACAGTCAGAAAGAGATAATAAAAATATAGAATAAAAAACACTTCTAAGGAATAAATATAAATTTAAAATAGAGTTACAGTTACTATTTACAATATGCAAGTGCACATGGTGCACACAATGTAAGGTGACAGCTGTACAGTGAAGTAAAGTGACGTATGATGGGCAGTAAAGTGACTTTATAAAGGGCGGGGGGACAGGTTAAGAAGTGTTCAAGAGTCCAACAGCAGAGGGGAAGAAACTGTTCTTGTGGCGGGAGGTTCTAGTCCTGATGGACCGCAGTCTCCTGCCTGAGGGGAGTGGTTGGAATAGTCCATGTGCAGGGTGAGAGGGGTCAGCTGTGATACGACCAGCCCGGCCTCGAGCTCGGGCGTCGTACAGGTCCTGCAGCGATGGAAGGCTGCGGCTGATCACTTCCTCTGCAGAGCGCACAATGCGCTGTAGTCTGTGTTTGTCCCTGACTGTGGCTCCAGCAAACCACACGGTGATGAGGAGGTGAGGATGGACTCGATGATGGCCGTGTAGAACTGCACCAACATCTGTGCAGGCAGCTTGGCTTTCCTGAGCTGCCGCAGGAAGTACATCCTCTGCTGGGCCTTCTTGATGAGGGAGCTGATGGTCGGCTCCCACTTGAGGTCCTGGGTGATGGTGGTGCCCAGGAAACGGAAGGACTCCACAGAGGTGATTGGGGAGTCCATCACGGAGGGTGGGGGCGGGGGGACAGTGCTCTTCCTGAAGTCCACAATCATCTCCACTGTGGCGTTCAGCTCCAGGTTGTTACCACTGCACCAGGACACCAGCCGGTCCATCTCCCTCCTGTAGGCGGACTCATCGTTGTTGGAGATGAGTCCAATGAGGGTGGTGTCATCCGCGAACTTGATCAGCTTCACGGAGTCGTGGCTTGAGGTGTAGTGGTTAGTGTACAGGGAGAAGAGCAGGGGAGAAAGAACACAGCCCTGTGGGGCTCCTGTATTTATAATCCGAGAGTCCGAGACATTCTTCCCCAGACGCACTCGCTGCTTCCTGTCTGTCAGGAAGTCAGTGATCCACCTGCAGGTAGAATAGGGCACGTTGAGCTGGGAAAGCTTGTCCTGGAGCAGGGATGGCAGGATTGTGTTGAAGGCAGAGCTGAAGTCCACGAACAGGACCCTGGCGTAGGTCCCCGGGGAGTCCAGGTGCTGTAGGATGTGGTGGAGGGCCAGGTTGATGGCGTCGTCTACAGATCTGTTGGCTCTGTAGGCGAACTGCAGGGGGTCCAGGAGGGGGGAGGTGAGGGACTTGAGATGGAAGAGGACCAGGCGTTCAAATGACTTCATGACAACAGACGTAAGTGCTACAGGTCTGTAGTCGTTGAGTCCTGTGATCCTGGGCTTCTTCGGGACGGGGACAATGATGGAGGATTTGAAGCAGGCCGGGATATGGCAGGACTGTGCAGAGAGGTGTTGAAAATGTCCGTGAACACAGGAGTAAGCTCACTGACTTGGAAGAAACCACGCAGAAACAAAGAGATTCGAGCAGGATTCGAACCCAGGACCTTCGTGCAAACCACTCTCAGTAGTAAGAGGGACACTTTAGGTCACCGGACTTGTCCAGGGGCCGACAACCCAGTTTTTAAACTGTTTTGACTGGATTTGTCACCAGTGTTGCCAGATGCCAGCAAGATTTTCAAGCCCAAAATCTTGTCAAATTTTTGTTTTGATAAAATACTCAAAATGGTTTCTTGTTTAAACCCAAGAAAATTTGTAAGAAGCTTCAAAATTACCCACTTTCCGACCGTCCAATTCTTGAGTGCCAGTGTTTCATTACAAGCTCAGCCGATGATCCGATCCTAGCCCAATTTGTATCCACCCGCCCAAAACATTTTTTTCACACAAAACACATTGCTAAACCGCTAAATCTGGCAACTCTGTCTGTCACTTACAATTCATACTTTTAATCTATACAGCAGAGGGTACTCTGAGAATTAAAAGAAGCGGTAATTGTGTTTCACTCAGGTGTGGTGCTGTGGACATGCTATATTTTTATTGTGCTAAATGTTACAGTTGCAAAAGTTGTTGGTTGTTTTTCTGACATTTTGCTACTGTTTTGGCTTTCTGACATTTTACTACTGTTTCAGTATGATATTGAAATTGAATATTGAAATTACAATCTCTCTCTGGTCTCTCTTGTTTCTCTCCCTGGTCCCTGTCTCTGGCATGGATCTATTAAAATAACTGGATAGGGTATTACTAGCTTGGAGCTGAAGAACCCATGCTTGGGGGATTCTTGCGGTACTGCAGACTAAATCAGACTAAATTCACGTGGGCTACCCAGAAATTGTCCCCATAGAACTCAATGTAAATTAAAACAGCTCGACCTCAGCTTACAGAGAACCTACAGCTTTCATAAAGGTCGGATTTTGTGGGGATTTTACTGTCCCTTGTCATCCAGAACTTTTTTTCTTCTTTAGTGTCACAAACTCTGCCCGTCTGGCTCTCGCTCTAACTCCTGCTCTGATAAACTGCTCTGATTGGTCAGAGCACGGCCGAGCCCCTCTGCGCACGTGTGTGAGACCCGGTGTGAGACCCACACACGCGTATTTGGCGCAACGCATCATGGGAGATAGCACAACGCATCATGGGAGTTCATCCGAGTTCATCCGAGTGCATCATCGAGTTTTCCATGGATCTTTGCGAGTTTCAGACGACTTCGGCTAATCTTTTCGGCACCCATGCCGGCACAAAGCGCCACTGAGCACAACCATTCATTTGAATACGGCGCCATCTTGGATCGCCGGGACTTGGTCTCTGGTCTCTCTTTGGTCTCTCTTGTTTCTCTCTTTGGTTTCTGTCTCTGGTCTCTCTCTGGTCTCTCTCTGGTTTCTCTCTGGTCTTTCTCTGGTCTCTCTCTGTTCTCTCTCTGGTCTCGCTTGTTTCTCTCTCTGGGCCCTGTCTCTGGTCTCTCTCTGGTCCCTCCTTGGTCCTCAGAGACAGGGACCAGATCCAGGCCACAACACAAGTTACTATAGTCCAGCACCACAGCAATATTTGCAAATTCAATGTATGAGAGTTCCGTCTGATGCCAGCGTCACAGTCAAAGACGTAAACCATGAGTAGTTCGATAGTTACGCACCCTGCTGTAAATCTTTATGATATCTGTGAGTTTAGCGTGAAGATCTTCTCCTCTTCTCGCTTCTCGCTCGTGTCTAAAGCACAGTTTATATTTCTGCAGTTGACCCAGGCTTTGCTTCTATCTCTGTAAAAAGCTCCAAAATGGCAGCCTGCTCAGACCTGCCGTTATGTAAGTCTCTCTCGCCGCTCTGAGCCTCAGGTCACGGCGGTCACACGGTCAACATTACTCTTGCACTCACTCAAAGGCGACTGCTGAAATTAAAAAGTTTTCTTTGTCTTTCCCTGGAGACAAATTCAAATCACTTACAGGGTCATTATAAAGATCAGGCTCAGAGTCTATATGGATAAATATGTGACGTTTTAGCATAAAAAGTCTTTGAAAGTATAAATTAGAGCAGGTTCCATCGGAGCTGAGAGGCCGGAGCGCTCCCTATGTCTGTGACAAACAGGGGGGGCCGTGCATTTCAGACCTACCAGCGTCATGTCTTCTGCATTGCGAGAGACTTGATACTGATTGGTTGATGCCCCAGGTTAGTTTTCATTGCCTTTAAGCTAGCGCAGGCCAGCAGTCTATGGTCTGAAGGCCTAGAGGCAGATTCTGGGCCATAGAAACACATGACGCTGAGCAATGATTGGATAAAAACTCTGTTAGACGCCAGACCTCCCAAATGTCGACCTGAAGTTGGAAGCTGCGCAACCAATGTAGTTTGTAGAAAAATAAACATAGAAAAAAATAATAAAAGGTAGAAAAATTATACATTATATATATTACTAAATATATATATATAGTGAGGACGTTGATTCCAAGTAAAAGATAAGATAAGAATTCCTTTATTCGTCCCACAGTGGGGAAATTTCGATGTTGCAGCGCACATATAAGACAGTAGTAGGAGCACACAGGGAGCACACACAATATATACAAATAAGAAGTAGCTATGTTTCTTAGCTAACATAACTAGCTGTAGATGCTGAAAATGCTTCAATACCAGTCAAAAAATATAAATGTAGTAGTAGTGCAGTTATATACTGTACAGTTAAATAGTGCAGGATAATAAGTAGATAAGCAAAGTGACATGAGGTAAAGTGACATTGTTCTGTGACAATCTGAAGTTGCAGTATTGCACATTGCACACGATTTAAGAATTTACTTAATTACAGATGAATGAAATTTACAGGCTCAGCAGTTCTTATTGTACAGTCTGACAGCAGCAGGAAGGAAAGACCTACGGAACCTCTCCTTCACACAGCGAGGGTGAATTAGTCTGTCACTTAAGCTGCTCTCCAGAGCAGAGAGAGTGTCCTGCAGGGGGTGACAGTCATGGTCCAGCATAGATGTTAGTTTGCTCAGGACCCTCCTGTCCCCCACCTGCTGCACTGTGTCCAGGGAACAGCCCAGGACTGAGCTGGATATCCTGATGACCTTGTCCAGCTTCTTCCTGTCCCTCTCTGTGATGCTGCTGTTCCAGCAGACCACACCGTACAAGATGGCTGATGCCACCACAGAGTCATAGAAGGTCTTCAGGAGTGGGCCCTGCACTCCAAAAGACCTAAGCCTCCTCAGCAGGTAGAGGCGGCTCTGGCCCTTCTTGAAGAGGGCGTCTGTGTTATGAGTCCAGTCGAGTTTGTGGTTCAAATGAACACCCAGGTACTTATAAGATTCCACTCTCTCGATGTCCTTTCCCTGGATGTTCACTGGAGCTGGAGCGGCAGAGTGACGTCTGCGGAAATCCACCACTATCTCCTTGGTCTTCCCTGCGTTGATGAGGAGGTGGTTCCACTGACACCAGTCCCCAAAGTTCTGTATAACTCCTCTGTACTCTGTGTCATCGTCCTCGGAGCTGAGTCCGATGATGGCAGAGTCGTCGGAGAACTTCTGGAGGACACAACCGTCCGTGTTGTGTCTGAAGTCCGCAGTGTAGAGGGTGAGGACAGTTCCCTGGGGGGCCCCCCACACTGCAGGTCAGGACCTCAGACACAAAGTCCCTGGTTCTCACAAACTGGGGTCTGTCTGTGAGGTAGTCCAGGATCCACTGGGACAGGTCGTAGTCCACACCGGCTGTCTCCAGCTTGTCCCTGAGATGCCGCGGCTGGATGGTGTTGAAGGCACTGGAGAAATCAAAGAAGAGGATCCTCACAGTGGAGCTGGGTTTCTCCAGGTGGGACAGGGAGCGATGGAGGAGGGAGATGATGGCGTCCTCGACTCCGATGCCCGGCCTGTAGGCGAACTGCAGCGGGTCCATCGCTGGGCTCAGAGTGGAGCGGAGATGTCCCAGGACCAGTCTCTCCAGTGTCTTCATGCAGTGGGATGTTAGAGCCACTGGCCTGAAGTCGCTGAGGTCTTTGGCCCGAGGTTTCTTGGGCACCGGCACCACACAGGAGGTCTTCCAGAGCTGTGGTACCGCCCTCAGCTTGAGGCTCAGGTTGAAGACTCGCTCCATCACTCCACAGAGTTCGTCTGCACAGGAGCGAAGGAGCCTGGAGCTGATGTTATCCGGTCCTGGTGCCTTTCTGGTCTTTATCCTCCTCATCTCTGTCCTCACCTGAGCAGTGGTGAATGACAGGGGGATGAACAAAAGTGAACATAGAAAAGAATGTGAGAAAGAGACCGTCACGAGACTAACGAGAACCGAAAGACAATTTGAAATGGGCAAAAAGAGATTTTTTTGCACTAAAGTGTGGATTTAAAGAAAACCGAAGGATTTAAGAAGAAAAAAGTTCAGGCCGACAAGATACACTAAAATCCCCACAAAATCCGACCTTTATGAAAGCTGTAGGTTCTCTGTCAGGTTCTCTGTCAGCTGAGGTCGAGCTGTTTTAGTTTACATTGAGTTCTATGGGAAAAATGTCTGGGTAGCCCACGTGAATTTAGTCTGGTTTAATCTGCAGTACCGCAAGAATCAATCCTTTATTATCTCACATAGATGGAGAAATTCAGTTCGATGAATAAACATCAAGGCTGGCCGCGTGCTCTAATTTTCCGCGCTCCTTATGACAGTTATTCAACAGCAGAGAGCAAAACAGACACATATTTCAACAAACATGGGAGAGACACGGTACATGTGGAAAACATGCAGATCTTTTTAAAGGGAAGTCATCACTCTAACCCGCCTCGTCCAATATAGCGCGTCAAAGGGGAGTGTGGGTGGGGGAGGTGGAGGGGAAGACCACCATAGACTGAAAGAGAGAGGGAGGCAGACATGTAGAAGGGGGGGGACTGTAACTGGTGTTCTGGGTTAGGAGTCTGAGTTAGATAGAGTCCAGTGTCGGCCTTGAGTAGCCGGTGTAGCAGTGTGGGTGGTGGAATGTGAAGGACAAAGATAGCGCAGGTGCCTGCAAACATTGGAGACAAAACAACACATGCCTTGTGGGAAATTTGTATAAGCACTTTAGCTGATCAATGAAAGGCAGTGTAAACTAAAGCCAATATGTCCAAATTATACTGGAACTGGACCCTCCGTTCACCGTTATCCGGAGTTGACCACGTCAGTACGAGGTTCCACCGTGAGGGTTTTTTTTTGGTCCTTCGGCTCCAAGCTAGTGATACCCTATCAATAGATCTATACCACACACCAGCAGGGGGCGCCAGATTGGTTGTGAACAAGTGTGAACTCACAAGACGCTTCTGAAAACATGTCAAGGTAATTTGGTAATCCAGATTGTATCTTTTTTTCGCTAATTTCCACCTGTAGTCCCACACTCACACTCACAAACACACTCATTCAACCCGCACATATTGTTCAGGTTTTTAGTGAAAGGAGAAACCGGAGCACCTGGAGGAAACCTACACAGACACCGGAACAAGCTTGCAAACTCCTCACAGAAAGGCCCTGAGTTTCTCACGTGGTGCCCAAACAATATAACAGAGCCGTTTTACATTTGTCTGGTGTAGATTAGAAAAACCAAATTACTTGTGTTTAAACCCATAAAGAACATGTTGTGATCTGGTTTGTTTACAGGATTCTGGAAGGATCTAAAAACCACTCCGGATCTGTCTTTGATGAGGGAACAAAGCTTGCAGAATATGTCTCTCTTTTAAATCTCCTAAAATGGCCACAAATGCATTTCCCATTTCAGTCTGTTTCTCTGAGATTATGGGTCCTATTTAAAGAAAAGTACAGTTGAAGATTGTTCCTGTTGGGCACTCAACAAACAGCCTCTCTCAGCAGACGTGGCTCGGTTGGCTTCGCAGGGGGGAGTCCGGGCGTCTCTATGTAAAAGCTGCAGCTCAGGGCCACCGCTCCAGTATAAATCTAATCAGAGACGCTTCAGTTTTTCTCTCTGTGTCAAAAGGTAAAACACCAAAGGCCGACGCTTTATTACAGTTTGGAGGCTTTTTCTATAACTTTATATGTTGTATTTTCTTTGCAACTGGTGAATTTCTTCAGACCAAAGCAATAGTTCAAATAGCAATATGTAAGATTTTCATGTCAAGTCATCATTAAAGGGCCCTAATCTGTCATAATACACTGCTCTTTTACAATACTTCTTTAATTGATAACAGTAGTTCAGAGATATTTGAATTTCTAATTTAGTTTTCCAACCCCTAAATCTTGTTATTGTTTTCATTTCGATGTCCCGCCCTCCACCATTTCACTAATCTAGAATGTCTGTGATCCGGGTTGCCAGAACTCACCGCGTGGAGCTATTTTCACTAGTAGTGGCGCTGAAGTAAAAAAGGTCTTGTTATGATTCTCAAATCATTAACAACAAAACAAGGAAACAGGATTTCTATCTTTCTGAAAAAGGGGTTGGTTATAGATTTGTTGTTGACAAAACTCTTGTCTATTCAGCTGTTATGGTCCCAGCTGGATTCGTCTGCATATCTGGCAACCTGGAGAGGCTGCAGATTTTTACATACTGCTTCTTTCACTCCCACAATGTGACTCACCATCTTTTTGGACGATTTAGCAATTAGATATTTACCAATTCATTTTTCTTCTATTTAAACTTTCAAAACAAAGCAAATACCTAAGAATCATTGTTCTTCATTGGTCGTTTAAAGCAGTATCCATGAGGACACATTTTAAATAGTGTTTTGCTGAGTATTTCCTGTGATGCTGCTCACTGTGTGGAGCCAAGGACAAGTAAGTACTGGATCCTGGACTGAGAACCTTGGATTGAGGCTGAGGAGACACAGGCTGTTTAACCCTCTGGGGTCTAGAGCGTCGGATCTGACGCCTGCGCACATGTTTTATAAATGTTCAATTTTCTCATTAACGGCAAAACGTAGCGACTTACTTTTTTTTTCTCCGTGAAGTACACATTTCAGGCATTACAGCGCTAGTTTTGTTTTGTCTGTGTGACTTTTTGGGGATTTTCTACGTGTGTTTGAAAGTCGGTGTCCAATCGGATCTTCGAGCGGTCTCCCGTGAGGTAAAACAGCCAAAACAGTAAAGTTATTTTGCTTACACGCTGACACAGGGAGAGGCGGCAAGATGGCCGACTGAGCGGGGAAACTTTTCCGTCTTCTCCGTAAAGTTCCTCAGAACAACGAACAAGGACAAAACTTTCCAAACAAACAAGTTGGTTGGAACTGTTTACGTTTTCAAAACGTAAAGTAGCTGATTTGAAGGAAAATAGAATGAAAATGACCTCAAACGATGAATCTACCAAGGACGGGAGGATGGTGAATGCAAAAGGCGGGCCTCTGTTCCATGACTACGCCGCCATGGAAACCACTTGTGCAGGGGCGGACAAGCGGCAGCTTGAGGACTCTCCGCTGAACACTCCAGAGAAAAGAGCTCCGATGGAAAAGAGGGTAAAACCCAATCAAGAGGCTTCATTTGAGTCTATAATGATGGCTATAACTCGTCTGAACTCCCGTTTTGATAAACAAGAAAGTGGTTTGGAAGACGTGAAGTCCAAAATCAGAGAGAATAGTACCATGATCTGCAGCCTAGCTAAAACACTCGAGTTTAATGCTGCCGAGATAAAAGAATGCAAGACAAATGTGGCAGTTTTGGAAGAAAAAGTTGTGTCGCTGGAAAAAGAAAACCGTGATTTGAAGAAGAAAGTCACTCATCAAGAGGCCCACAGCCGTCGTTGGAATTTAAGAATCAAGGGAATGAAAGAAAAGATGAACGAAAACATACGTGATGATGTTATCGACCTACTGAAAAAAGTGGCACCGCGCATGGCGGGGAGAATGGATGACATCGTGGATGTGGTTCACCGTGTCGGGAAGAAAGAAGAGAAGTGGACGCGATCAGTCATCATCCGGTTTGTGAAAAGAAAGGACAGGGATGACATCTGGGATCTTACGAAGGACTCAGGTGTCTGCAAGGAAACCAGGGTTTTCTTCACTGAAGATTTGTCGGAGGCTGTTAAACAGGCAAGGGAGGTGCTGTGGCCGAAGATCGACGAGGCAAGAAAAGCAGGAAAAAGGGCATTCTTTCGTGGCCCTTACGGATACATAAACGGCAAACGAATCTAATCACCAAAATTTAAATATGCTCAACATATAAAGGAAAGTTAATTTGAAAATAGAGGAACTGTTTTGATGTTCACAGTTTAAGGGTACTCAGATTACCTGTATTGTTTCTATAAACTGAACTGGTCTCTTACCTCGGTTGGGGTAAGTTTATTTTTATTTATACCTTTTTATGTTTAATTTAAGATCTGAACTATCTATTATTTCTTTAAATGCAAGAGGTCTGAAAGACAATGTAAAACGCAAGGCTACTTTTCTTTTCTGCAAAGGTTTTAAAGCTCATGCTGTTTTCTTACAAGAGACACACTCCTGTGAAGAGGATGAGACTTTTTGGAAGAACCAGTGGGGAGAGAAGATTTATTTTTCACATGGGACAAATCGATCTGGGGGTGTGGCTATATGTTTTCAACGATTTCCTGGAGAAGTAATAACTTATAAAGCTGACAAAGATGGACATTGGGTTGTAATTATTGCTAACTTGGAGGGATCATTATGTCTTGTTGCGAATATATACGGGTATAACAATTTAAATCAGAACAAAAGGCTGTTTGATGATATATCAGACATAATCACAGATTTCAAACTTTCTTATAATATTAGTTTTACAATGTTTGGAGGGGATTTTAACATTGCAACGGATGAATGGTTAGATAGATCCCCGTCATTTTATAATGACCACCAGTATAACACAGTTCTTAAGGTTTTTACAGACACTCACTCTCTCACTGATATCTGGCGACAAAAAAAATCCCAATGAATGCCAGTATACATGGATAAAACCTAATGGTGGTGCAAAATCAAGAATAGATTATTGGTTATTATCCCCTGAAATACTGGAATTTGTCACTAAGGTTGAAATGCAGCTCGCGAAAATTAAATATGGTAGACGTCAGCCAAAAGCTACCCCCTCCGGGCCGGTTCGCTTCCCCAGCCTATCGCTCAGCAAACGCCCCCTTCCAATCATCCGTGCCGGACAGGCAGCCGCTTAAAAGCGGAGCAACTCCCACTCTCGGCCTTCTCGAAGCCTCGCAAGCCCTCGAAGCCTTGCAGAGAATCGTCTGGAGGAATCGTTTTCGTCTACTCACGCTACTCGGCGCGACCCTGGCGTCCTCCGTCTGGCTGCTTGTGGTCTGCTCCTCCTTCGCGTCCCTGCACTGGCCTGCTCCTCTTCCGTGTCCCTGCACTGGTCTGCTCCTCTTCCGTGTCCCTGCACTGGTCTGCTCCTCTTCCGCGTCCCTGCACTGCTGTGGTTCGCATATCCCCACTGCTCTCCTCCTCTGCGGGCTCTTTCTGCGGGCTGCTCCGCGGGGCCCTCCGCGGGTTTCTGTGCGGCTCGTTCCTCGTGGTCTGCTGCCGCACGCAGAAGGTCTGGCGGTGCCGTGCGTGTCCCTGCCTCGATTGGCGGTGCCGCGTTGTCCCGTTGCTTTTCCCGAGTCTCCTGGCATGTGAGTACAGTGAGTGTGCTGACCGCGGACAGATTAATCCCGGAGTTTTGGGCTGCAGGCGATTGGTTTTTGCCCCGCGCACTTGACTGCAGGCGCCAGTTTTTTCGCCCCGTGCTTGGTCTGCAGGCTCCGCTTCACACGTGTCTGAGCTAACCGAGGGGCAATGCATATTAAATGGCATCAATCTCTATCGTCTGAGGGATATACGAGGAGCTATGTGCATTAATTCAGATCATGTTCTGCCACTTGCAGTAAAACCATGCATTAAATAGCTAGGTCGCTGGTATTAAATTAGGTAACTAACTGCAGTGTTGCATTTTGAAAGTGCAGCAGGAAGAAAAAGGGCCGAACGTGAATCTGCAATGGGTGTGAAGTGGTGTTGGAGCTATGAACGCATGGATCAGTGATCGTTCATGCGTATCTGCCATAACCAAAGCAGAAGATGGCTCCAGGGGACGTCTGTTATTCGCATGGGAATGTTTCGGATTCGGGTTGATTTATTTCCTCAGGCTGTTAAACAACCGTGGGCATGGTTCTCTGACCGCCGCTGCTGCCGGTCCCCGCTGCCGTTCCTACTGATGCCGATCCCGCCGCCGCCGTTCCTGCTGCCGCTCCTGCTGCTGCCTGTTCCTGCTGCCGCTCCTGCTGCCGTCTGTCCCTGCTGCTGCTCCTGCTGCTCCTACTACTACATGTGCCGCTGCCGTTCCGCAGGCTCCCAGGCTGCACCTGTCTCTGTGGCTCGGCTCTTTCAGACACGTATGTAACCTGGCTCATGGAGACAAGCGGCGCACACTGGCGCGACACGTCTGTCTGTTTGTATGAATCGCTTTGTGGTGCTGCTGCTCCCGCTGATGCTGCTTCTGCTGCTTCATACTGCTACCGCTACTGCTGCTACTGCTGCCGCTGCTGCTTCATACTGCTACTACTGCCGTGCTGCTGCTGCTTCATGTACTTCGTCATCTCTCTTCACTTCGCTTCTCTTACTGAAACACTAAACAGCTACAACATATTCTACTGCCGTGGCTTTGATACAGGGTTTTTGCCGTTATTATCTACGGATGCTGCAGCTGCTGCTGCCGCGGCTGATACGGGTCGTTGCCGTTATTATCTGAGGTTACTGCCGCTGCCGCTGCTGCTACTGCTACTGCTACTGCTGCAACCCACTCTCTCAGAAGCTTATCCTACTTCTAATGGATGCAGCCCGGCATAGTATGCCGCGCTGCACTGGACTCGCACCTGTGCTCCCAGGGTCGCTTCGGCGGTCATGCTTCATCTCTCTACTTAATCTTCCGATTCTATCAGATGCAGCTGGCCGAGTAGCTGCGCTGAGCCGTCAATCGGACTCCTAATCAAAGGCATCCATACATGTGTTCTTCACTCTTCTGATCGCAGGCTCCCAATCATGCTGCCCATCCTGCAGCGGCACTGAACTCCGGCTCATCTTCCAGGTACATGTCTGACCTCCTCGCAGCATCTTCCTGCTCGCCTTCCATGGCTTCTCTGCATAAGCGTTTTACTACTGCACACTCAACCTTCGTGCGGTCCGTGACACGGCTTTTCCCGACCTTCCTACTGTCCTGATTACCTACTCTCCAACCCAAGATTCTAAGCGTAAGGGCGCCTGCAACATCAATGGCCCTCTCCGACATGTCTCTGCCCCTCCAGGTCTCCGCTTCTACACGGACGTGCCCCTTCCGTGGGTTTTGGGGGGTTTTTTCCAGGACCATCGGGTTGCCGGGCCGTGGCCGCTACTTTCCACCGGAGCATCTCCTCTGCCCTACACGAGATATTCTCAGTGGTCGTGGCCTGCGCGCTGCGGAATCACACGTGGCGGAGAAAGAGGATCTCTGTCATGTGTGATAATCTCGACGTAGTGGAAGCTTACACAAAGGTCGCTCTCTTTCACCCAACATTATGTCCCCTGACCCTTTCAACCTTCATCTCAAACAAAGTAAGTGAACCAATAAGATTCTGGTGGCGGCACGCACTTCTCTCAAACACTTCCGCTGCCGCAGCGTCTGACGGAACGTGATGCGAGCGCTCACGTTCCCAGCGCGCAAAGATAACCCTGCCGCAGCGTCTGGTTGATCGTGATGCGAGCGCTCACGTCCCAGCGCTCAAAGATAACCCTGCCGCAGCGTCCGGTTGATCGTGATGCGAGCGCTCACGTCCCGGCACTCAAAGATAACCGCATATAACGGTCACAGCACATAGTGATAGCGGTCATAGCGTCAGTGATAGCGGTCATAGCGTCAGTGATAGCGGTCATAGCGTCAGTGATAGCGGTCATAGCGTCAGTGATAGCGGTCATAGCGTCAGTGATAGCGGTCATAGCGTCAGTGATAGCGGTCATAGCGTTAGCGTTAGCGGTCACAGCATAGCAAAAAATGGTTAGCGCATAAACGGTCACAGCATAGTGATAGCGGTCACAGCATAGCGATAGCGGTCACAGCATAGCGATAGCGGTCACAGCATAGCGATAGCGGTCACAGCATAGCGATAGCGGTCACAGCATAGCGATAGCAGCATAGAGCAGCCACGACGTCTGTCCCCTGCAAACCAGGCTGCAAAACTCCATCAACACACACAGCCTTTTTGGGGATTGTACGCGCTCCATCGCAGGAGCCTCTCCAATCTGAAGGCCGCACCGGGGCCTAGGGCGCCAAACCACCTCAATAAATACTCAAAACCATTTTCGTTCCTCGTCTCTCCAAATTGAAATGCAGCTCGCGAAAATTCAATTTGGTAGACGTCAGCCAAAAGCTACCCCCTCCGGGCCGGTTCGCTTCCCCAGCCTATCGCTCAGCAAACGCCCCCTTCCAATCATCCGTGCCGGACAGGCAGCCGCTTAAAAGCGGAGCAACTCCCACTCTCGGCCTTCTCGAAGCCTCGCAACCACCGCCTCCCCTCCTCCTCCTCTTCACCCTGCCTCCAATCTGCCTCCAATCTGCCTCCAATCTGCCTCCAATCTGCCTCCAATCTGCCTCCAATCTGCCTCCAATCTGCAAAATGCCGCCACCAGTGCCTAGGTCCCGGGGGATTGTACTCGCTCCATCGCAGGAGCCTCTCCGATCTGAAGGCCGCACCGGGGCCTAGGGCGCCAAACCACCTGAATAAATACTCAAAACAATTTTCGTTTCTCGTCTCTCCAAATTGAAATAGCTGCAGCACCTTTAACTGACCATTGTTTAGTTGGAATAACTCTCAAACCAAATGTTAATATCAACCACTATAAGAGCTATTGGAAATTTAATTCAGATTTATTATTGGTGGAAGAGTTTGTAAATGAAGTAAGAAATACATTAATGGAAATTGAAACTGATACAGAACTAAACACTTATTGTAAAAAATGGGAATATTTTAAATTTAAAGTGAGAAGTATTTCTATTAAACAGGGTAAAATCAGAAGCCAACGCCTAAGGGAAAAAGAATATACCCTAGCACAAGAAATTAACATGTTGTGTAAGAAACATGATCTTACAGAAGAAGAAAAGGCTACTTTTTCAAATTTACAATCCAATCTTGATGAATTATTCCTTCAAAGGGCACAGGGTGCTTATGTAAGGTCCAGGGCCAAGTGGATAGAACAAGGAGAAAAAAATTCATCTTACTTCTATCATTTAGAAAAAAGAAGACAGGAAAAGAATAAGTTGGATGTATTAATGATTAATGACAAAGAATGTCACCAAGCAAATATAATAGCTGAAGAGACCTACAAATTTTATTCAAATTTATACTCATCCAGTTACATTCCTGAAAGTTCTGAAAATTTTCTCGAGAATATAAGACACAAAATTCCTCAAGTTGAACAGGGTTTTAAATTGTTATGTGAAGCTGAAATACAACTAAAAGAACTTGATGCTGCTATTGAGCGTATGGCTTTGGGAAAAGCCCCTGGTCAAGATGGTTTAACATCCAATTTTTATAAATTTTTCTGGAAAGATATAAAACAAATGTTATTTTCAGTTTTCAATGAATGTATTGAGAATAATAATCTCACAACAACGATGAAGCAAGGGGTCATTACTCTCTTACCAAAGCCAGGAAAAGATAAAAGGTATATTGAAAATCTAAGACCCATATCCTTATTAAATGTAGATTATAAACTATCCATCCATCCATCCATTTTCTACCCTTTAATCCATTTCTGGGTCAGGGGGGTTGGCAGTCAGAGATGCCACCCAAGTCTCATAGCACCAGCCCCTCACTGACCCTCTGCAGGTGGTGAGTCCACAGGAGGACGGCTGCTCTCTGACTGTGAGCATAGCCTTGATCTTTCAGTGGGGTTAAGTGTCTTGCCCAAGGACACAACGACAGCAGTCATCAGTGGGAGTCGGTGGAGAAGGTGTGGAGGTGGGAATTGAACCCACGACCTTCAGGCCTGAAGGCCAGAGCTCTACCAACTGAGCTACTGTCGCCGATTATAAACTATTCACTCAAATTTTAGCCAATAGATTGAAGGCTGGGATAGGCGATGTTGTTAGTGAAACTCAGTCGGGCTTTATTAAAGATAGATCTATACACAATAACATGAGATTAGTTTTGGATTTATTGGATTACAACTATTTAATTGAAGATCAAGGTTACATTTTATTCCTTGATTTCTATAAAGCTTTTGATCTGGTTGAGCATCCATTTATTTTGAAGACTCTTGAATTTTTCGGCTTTGGTGATAAGTTCATTGACATGATTAACATGTTGTATACAGATATAAACAGTTCAGTGTCTTTACCTGCGGGTACAACCAAAAGATTCAAGATAAATAGAGGGGTAAAGCAAGGATGCCCGTGCTCACCTCTGATTTTTATTTTAGTTGTAGAAATATTATCGATTTATATCAAAAACAGTACAGATTTGAAACCATTAAATGTTCTGGGCAGGCCTCTAATTATCACACAATTAGCCGATGACACGACAATTTTTATAAAAAATGCAGATCAAATTCCTCTAGTAATCACGAAAGTGGAGATGTTTTCCAGAGCTTCTGGGTTACAATTAAATCTTAAAAAATGTGAGCTGATGGCCCTTCATGAGCACCCCAATTCAGATTTACATGGAATCCCTGTGAAAACTGAAGTAAAATACTTGGGAATTATATTTTCGAAAGATTGGAAAAGAAGGGAACTCCTAAACATTGAAAACAATATAACCAAAACACAACCTATCTTAAATTCTTGGTTACAAAGAGATTTATCAATCTTTGGTAGAATTTTAATTTCCAAAAGTGAAGCTTTATCAAGATTTATTTACCCCGCATTTTCTCTAGCTGTCCCTGATCATCTGATTAATAAAATAAACAAAAACATTTTTAATTTTACATGGAAAAATAAACATCACTACATTAGAAAAAATGATGCAGTTAAACCCATTGCTGAAGGTGGTCTAAACATAATTGATTTTGAAGCTATGAATGGAACGCTAAAATTAAAATGGTTGCAAAATGTTATAAACAATCCTAATAATTTTTGGTTTCGTATTCCAGCAAACATATTTTTAGAATGTGGCAGCATTGAATTCCTATTAGCCTGTGACTTTGCTCTTTCTAAATTGCCCCTTAAGTTATCTAAATTTCATCAACAGGTTCTCTTAAATTGGAAAATGTCCTACACTCATAATTTTACTCCACACAACATGCCTATTTAGAACAATCGATGCATATTGTTCAAAAGAAAATCTATCTATTATGATTACTGGGTGAAAAAAGGTATTTGGTCTATTTCACATCTTATGGATTCGGATGGGAATGTCCTTAATTACTCTGCTCTTACAGAGAAATACAATCTTAAATGTACCAAAAAACAGTATAATACTATAATTAAGGCTATTCCTTTAGAAATGTTAAATTTAGTGAAAGGTTTATTGATGTATGACGTCGTAATACCTAGATTTCCTTTGCTTATAATAGATGACATAGAACTTAAAAACGGAAAATGTTCAAACAAAATAATAAGAAGTGCAATAACAAATAAACTTCACCCAATTTCACTAAAAAGACTTTACACCCTCAAAGATTTTCCAAAACATATACAAATAAAAATCAGAACCAAATATATCTCCCTCCCAATTTATCCTAAAGCTAAAGAAACCCATTTCAAAATTTTAAATGATATTTATCCCAGTAATGAATTTCTGAGACAACGTTTCAATATTGATTTAAATTCGTGTTCATTTTGTGAATGTGATATTGAATCTGTGGAGCATTTATTTTTTGATTGTCATTATACCAGAACTTTATGGAATTCATTTCAACATTGGATATCAGAATATGTTAATTATGCACCCAATATACTGTACAAAGATGTCAAATTTGGAGTATTTTTGAAAGATAGCAAGAAAGAACTTTTTAATAATACTTGTATACTATTACTTAAACAATATATTCACAAATGTAAATTTTTGAAGGTTAAACCACTCTTCCAGATTTATTTGAATGAATTTTTGCAATTTAGGAAAGCCTTATGTCATGTAAAAACTAAAGCAGCTACTATTTTTATTAATTTCATACAATCTCAAGTATGATAACAGACCTCTTGTGATTGTTTCTCTCTTTTTTTTTTTTTTTTTTTTTTTTACCTCATGTTGTACGTCCATTGTACACTTTTGTAATGTACACTTGCTCAGTCTGTGTAAAAGGTTATAATAACAATTTGTAATGCCATATTGATTAAAAATAAAAAAAACAAAATATAAAACAAACAAAAAACACGCTGACACAGGGACTGCCAAAGATTGTCAGAGAGTAGGATGATCCACTCTCCTGTGTGTATGTATTGTCCCATAGTTGAAATTACAGCTGCGATTGCAATTACTGATGCGTAAAAGACGCATTATTTTAGCGGAATGTTACGAAAATGCGTCCCCGACACAGCAAATGTAGCTTTTGATCACTGATCTACGTGATCTACGAGTGATGTGTGTGTTCAGAGTCTGGGCTTGAAAGTGTATTACACAAAGATAGGAGGAGACGCAGATGCAGCGCTCACAAGAGCCAGCACCGGGCTGAAGAGTGCGCATTATTGATGTAATTATATTATATATTTATTATTGACATCGATAAATACATTATAATGATATGATGTATATGAATATAAGATGTTGTTTTTCTTTCTTTGTTTTCTTAGTTTTTTTGTTTTACATATCTTACAGCTGTGATACTGAAGCAATATATAGACATAGACAAACTGCTTCAGGAAGGGCATCAGGAGTACAGCGTTTTTTTTCACTTGTAGTGGAATTTTGTAAAAATTATAATAGTCACAGGTTCAATTTTTTTCCCCATCAACCCCAAGACCCTAAATAACATTTCTATACAGTGTAAAACGTTAGCAATAGCATTTCATTGTGTTTTTCAAAACATTTTGGTGAAATTGAATTTCCGTTTCATTTTTTTCTTTGTCTTCATGATTCCATATTTTTTATATAATTCATATGACAGCTGTACACTATGAATATTATAAATCCACAGGTTGTACTGAAAAAAACAAAGTTTACTGCTTGACTCTGCATCACAAGATGACTATTTTATGAGCAATTATACACAAAGAAAACCAGGCGAGGAAAGTTCCCCAAAATGAGCTTAGACCTTGAAGGGTTAAACACACACACACACACACACACACACACATACACACACACAGATACACGTACACAAACACTCTCTCTTTGGACAACATTAACTCAGATGATTCTCTCCCTCTGTATGATCTCCCTAAAGTCTCTCTCTCTGGTCTCTCTTTCTGGTCTTTTTGCTCTGGACTCTCTCTCCCTGGTCTCTCTCAGGAGACGAGAGAGAGCGACAAGAGTGAGACCAGAGAGAATAAGACTCTTCTGACCGTAAAACTCTGTAGTGGATCCATCCGTATAAATCCGCACTTATTTAACCTTCTTGCATAATTCATAAAAACGTCCCTTTAATGTCTGTAGCAGCTTTCATTTTTCTCTGAGGTGTTGCCCTGTTCTGCCTAAAAGCATTACTTATGTATATTAGCACAAATAGATGGAGCTTTTAGCAGAAGTTTAGCCTCGTCTGACATTTCTGTGGCTTTGAATTAGACCCAGAAATGTCTTTTAATCAAGTTTGTTTTGTTTCAATCGGATTTCCCAACAAAAAGTAATTTCCGTGAACAGGAGATTACTCTGCGTTTGTCACATATAAATGAATACTGCTTTTCTGTTTAATAGACTGGACTGTATCCTAGTTGTTTTCACTTGTCGTTTAGGGAAAAAAATCCACTGATCGGTGACTTTGTAAGCGGAGCCTGCGGTGTCTCGGATGTGCCAGTGTTGCATGGGGGCAGAGTGCAGAGCGATATGGAAAGAGGAGAGGAAAGAGAGATAGAGTTAGAAGTAGCTCAGTTGGTCGAGCATTGGCCTTTGAGCCTGAAGGTCGTGGGTTCGAGTCCACCACAAGACTTTCTCCACCGACTCCCACTGATGTCTGCTCTCGTTGTGTCCTTGGCAAGACACTTCACCCCCATGGCCTGGAATGAGTCTGATGTGTGAATGGTTGGGGGTGGTGGGAGGGGCCCACACTAGTTGCCTTGTTTCTGTCAGTGTGCCCTAGGGCATCTGTGGCTACAGTAGCAGTTTATTACCACCGTGTTTGAAGTGAATGAATAATGACATGTGAAGCATGTGTTCAGTGTCCTGAAAAGCATTTTATAAAACCGATGCATTATTATTATTAGAAGAGAGAGAGAAAAGAGCGAGAAGAGAGAGAGAGAGACAGAAGCAAAAAGTAGAGAGAGACAGAAGAGAGAAAGAAGTGAGAGATAAAAGAGAGAAAATAGAGAGAGAAGAGAGACTGAAGAGAAAGAGAAGAGACAGAAGAGAGAGAGATGTTATGCTATAGTTAGATATTTAATTGTACATCTAGATGTGTCTCATTATCACTGTAAAAGACAAAAGCTAAATATATCTGTCTTTAATAAAGACACAGTAAACTTAAACCGGATCCAGAGCTTTTTTGGTCTCTTCTTCCAAAAACATCACAAAATTCCGCCATATTCTTAAACTGTGCTTCATTATTATTACACACCTCAGAGACGCACAATGACTAATCCTCCCACTTTGACTCTCACTGCTGCCAACATTTGTAGCTTTCTGACTTTCTATTTGTGTGTGTGTGTGTGTGTCTCTTCCTTCTTCATCTGTCATCGTTAAGACTTTAGCTGTTGTCTGTTCATTGCTATTCACCAGCAGTCCCACTGTCTGTTTTCAAGTCCTAGACCTAATTTCTCAGTCCTGGGTCTTCAGCCTCAGTCCTGGATCTACAGCCTCAGTCCTGGATTTCCAGCCTCAGTCCTGGGTCTACAACTTCAATCCTGGATCTACAGTCTCAGTCCTTATTTTCCTTCAAAAACCCTGGATCCAAACAGTTTCCTGGATCACCTCCAAAATGTTATCATTTGTTTCTTTCTGTCCCAAATCCCAAGATTTCGCAGAAAATGTCATAAATTTAAGCACGACCGACAAACAAACCATCTCCTCGGCGAAGGTCGCACAAGGACTCCCGAGACGTTCTTTTAGAGATTGATGTTTTGTGATGAATTGAAACAGTTTTTGAGGTCGGACGGTTGTTTCTCTGAGGACAAATAAATGTGTTTTTAAATAAATACCAAAGAGTTCCATTGATCTTTTGAATCTGTAAACAGGAGTGAGTAATGCTTATTATTTTTGCAAAATAATTTTGTCCCATTTACCACAAAAGCCCGGTCTTATCACACCATCATTTTATTTCGTACTAAAGTCTGGAGTTGCTCCATGGACTCCGTTAACAGGTGGGAGGGGCTAACTCCTTTTGCAGATTGAAACGATTGGATCTGAGTTTACCGTGACGTATGTAATGAGCCCGAGTGAGTGAGGCATTTAGCATTTAGCCTAGCTTTAGCATTTAGCCTAGCTTTAGCCATCTCATTTGCCACTGACAGAGCCCGTGGGGAGTAGAGCCACAACATCTTTGCAGCAATGACATTTACTAAACATTCCTCTTGCTCCGGCTTCAATTTCTTGATATTTGGATTGAACCAGAACAGATTACTTTATAGAAATGTTATTGAATTCTCCGACAAACTAAAACATTGTCTGCCTCTCTCTCTTTCAGTCTGTGGTCTATCCCCCCACCCACACTCCCCTCTGACACGCCACATTGAACGAGGCTGGCCAGAGCAATGTCCCATCAAAAAGATCTGCATGTTTTCCGCATGTAGTGTCTCTTCAACAATGTCTGTCTGAAATATATGTTATTTTTGCTCTCTGCTGTTGAATAACTGTTATTAGGAGCACAGAAATGTAAGATGCAGCCAGCCTTGTTGTTTATTCATCGAACCGAATTTCTCCATTGTGAGATATTAAAGTATCATCTCATCTCATCTCTCATCTCTACAAAGAGCATATTCAGCACAAACTCTTGACATCACCGAACCCGACCTACAACACCCGCCTCCCCCACTCTCTGATTGGTCGGAGGGGATTCAATCGAGGAAACTGCAGCCACTAGAATCAGACCCAGACGTACATGTAGGAGATTATCATGGACCAGTGTTTACACATGGTAAGACCCAGATATACATGTAGGAAATGATCATGGACCAGAGTTTACACATGGTAAGACCCAGATATACATGGAAATTATCATGGACCAGAGTTTACACATGGTAAGACCATGGATCTATAATAATAACTGGATCGGGTATTACTAGCTTACAGCTGTCCCACCTATGGGCACAGGGGGCGCCCATGGTACTACAGACTAAATCCACGAGGAACTCAATGTAAATTAAAACAGCACGACCTCAGCTGACAGAGAGCCTACAGCTTTCATAAAGATCGGATTTTGTGGGGATTTTAGTGTCCCATGCCATCCTGAACTTTTTTTCTTCTTAAATACTTTGGTTTTCTTTAAATCCACACTTTACTGCCACAAACTCTGCACCTTGCCTTCCCGCTCTGGCTCCACTCTTCCGCTGCTCTGATGAGCAGCTCTGATTGGTCAGAGCAAGGCTGAGCCCCTCTGTGCGCGTGCATGAAAGCCACACACGCACGTTTGGCGCAACGCATCATGGGAGATAATACACTGCGTAGAACCGGGAGGACCAGACGATGCCCAAATATAGGCGAGTTCAGCTAATCTCCAGGTCTCCATGAAGTCCCATGCACTACTGAGCACAAGTTATTTGAATAGGGCGCCATCTTGAATCACCAGGGCTTGGGTAAGACCCAGACGTACATGTAGCAGATGATCATGGACCAGAGTTTACACATGGTAAGACCCAGACGTACAGTACATGTAGGAAATGATCATGGACCAGAGTTTACACATGGTAAGACCAGGCTAGCATCACACAAGCACTTTTGTTCAAGATGTTGTAAAGCACATGTGTCAAAGTCAAGGCCCGCGGGCCAAATCCGGCTCGCGAATGCATTTTATATGGCCCGTTGCCATTGACGCACTATTACGTCAATTGCGTTTTCCGCTATTTTCATGTTCCCAGATGTCTATTATATCTACTATGTTTGGGGATAAGCTTGAGAGCATATTGAATCAAGCCAGCAGGTGGCAGCAGCGCTCTCTGAATGGTTTGAAAACAGCTAGATGCACTTGTTGTGCCTATTTTTTCTCAGCTTTTTGGTGATTTCAGTAAAACTTCCCTCTACTCAAAATTATTTTTGCTGATGAAAGTAGACAGTCTATTCTTTCAGAATCTGGTTTCGGATTTCAGATAGTCATAGTACACAATATTCTGTGGGTCTTGAAAAATCTATAAAAATCATCAGAAACTGCTGGCAATATGGGAGTACCTGTTCTGAAATAGGCTGGCAGGCAATGAGTTAATAAACATTGAACCAGTCCGGCCCTCGGCTCGCAGCAAATTTGTTTTTTTGGCCTTCTGATGTATTTGACTTTGACATGCCTGTTGTAAAATAATCCGTACTGGTTCAGCTCCAAATACCAAGAAATTGATGGTACATCCTGGTTCTAGTCAGGACTCTAGCTGCAGCTTTAAATACACCAACTTCACCTGGTAACTGTCTGCGAATATTAATCGACCAATCAGACGCCACAAGATCAAGTTATGTTTAAAACTCAGAGAAAACATGTTTATTATGAATCACAAATATTTACAGGAATCTTAAAAAGTGTCTAATTTGAAATTAGATGAAATAACCCGAGGTGCTGATTAGGGCCAAATAAACAAACAGATGAAAATAGCTCATCCCATTTACATTCTGTGTGGGCGCAGGGTGTAGCTCCGTGTGATCTGAACTCTCACGTTTACCAAATACATCATTAGCTTCACTAATTATAACTTTTTCACACAGACTCCATCTTTAACAAACTTCCATCGGCGACAAAGTGAGAAAAGTAAAAGTAGAAAGTGGCACCGGTCTCTCGTTTATATATTTATCATTCAAAAATGTCATAAACGTATCTCTCCCTCTGCTACTACAGACAGGACCTTGTTGTAAATGTGGTCAAAAGCTGTTGATGCATGGTGGCTGAGTGGTTAGCCTTCTCTCAATTCAAATCAATTCAATGTATTTGAACAGCAGTTGTCTCAAAAGACTTTACAAAGTTGCCGATAACTCAACAGATCAGAGAATATAACAGTCAGAGGGATCACTGTCCTTAGACCCTCCTGCATCGGCAAGGAAAAAGAAACAAAAACTTCTGAAAATGTGCAGGGCAGGGCCTGTTTAGTACTGTGATGGGAGACCTCTGGGAACAGCAGAGGCCACAGTGGGGCGGCTGCGGCTGTAAAGTGCCAAACTGTCATTGTGTCCTTAGGCAAGACACTTCACCCACATTAGAATGAGTCTGGTGTGTGTGTGAATGGTTGGTGGTGTTGGGAGGGGCTGATGGCACAGACCGGCTGCCTCGCTTCTGTCAGTGTGCCCCAGGGCAGCTGTGGCCCCAGTAGTAGTTTAGCACCATCGGGTTTGGAGTGCGCTATATAAAACAAACGCACTAGTATTGGTCGTTCTCTCCTTATGGACCGATGGTTATTTGTTTTTTATCATTGCATTTTGTGTGTTTGAACTGCTTGCTTCTCTAATCTGTGTTTGCGAATCGTCAACTTTGTAGAGTCCTCCGAGATAACTGCTGTGATTTAGGGCTGTACAAGAATACATTGAATTAAATTGAACTGGCCAAAAATTACAGCCAAAAAACCCGCAACATATTTCTTAATTTAAATACAAAAGACTGATCCAAGCCCAGGTACCACAGCTTGAGAAACGCTGCCCTACTCTCTCTCTCTGGTCTTGTTCTTATAACCAGCTCTTCTCTCATTTGCCTTTCGCAAAAAGCTCTGGCCCTGTTACCGCTCGGCTTTCATTTCTACTTTTATCTTTCATCAGATTTGGCGGTAATTTACATATGAGTGAGTTCCACGGATCAAACACACACACCGTTCAAACCCCATTAGACCTCATTTAGAAACCGTCTTCTCGACTTCTTCTGCAGATACCGACTCGAGTATGCACCACTCTGGGAAGGAGCCACTAAAGAACGAGCAGAGGAAATGGACAGAAGCAAATCTCTAATTCTATCTGAAATGAATGAAAGAGAAATGACTGTGAGCAAGTCTAAAGTGCTTTGCGATTGTCCGGTTTGTCTGTCTCTGTAGTCTGTCTCTGGTCTGTCTCTGGTCAGTCTCTGGTCTCTCTCTGGTCTGTTTCTGGTCTCTCTCTCTGGTGTCTCTCTGGTCTCTCTCTGGTCTGCATCTGGTCTGTCTCTGGTCTGTCTTTGGTCTCTCTCTTGTCTCTCTCTGGTCTCTTGCTGGTCTCTCTCTTGTCTCTCTCTGGTCTCATGCTGTTTTCTTGCTGTTCTCTCTCTGGTCTCTCTCTGGTCTCTCTCTGGTCTCTCGGGGGGTGGGGCGGGGATAACTTTTAAATCGGATAACTGGTATTTTACTGATTTTATTACATATTCATTGTTTCTGCTTTGTGCATAAAGTGAATTTACTTCTATTTTCTCAAATATATAAATCTTCAAACCAGTATATTTAAATATTATATCAGCTTTTTGGAAACTTATATCAAAATATTTTATATGTGCTATACAAATAAACTTGTTTCGATCACGCCATGAAACAGACAGTGGGACAGCGGGTGAATAGCAATGAACAGACTACAGCTGAAGCCACAATGATTTGGTGAAGCAGCCGAGAAGAGAGGACTGCATTTCACAAACAGTATCTTTAAGTCCAGTCCGTCCACGGATTTGAAACACAGGATCTCGCTAACCTCCTGTTCTCAGTCTCGGCGCCAATAAAAGGTGCTGTTTCTAGCCTGGTTCGTGAGTTGGATTGACGCGCTGTCAATCAAACTGTCTGTGTACAAAACCCACAAACTCACCTGGAGGAGGACGTTTAAACTCTGCAGAGGGACTCTCTGATGGTTTGGGAACAACTCCGAATTCCAATGAGTCTCTTGCATTTTCTAGGAAACTACATCTGCCTTTGTAACAGAAAGAAAACAAACAAACATGGAATAAAGGAGGATTTTCCAGAATTGTAGGAAAGAGAAAGAGAAAACCTGTAATAGCATGTCTCGCATATGACCAGGATGATTGACAATTAGGACCAATAGTCTAGATCAGGGATCTCCAATCTGCTTCCTAGTAGCTTGCCACCTCATTTCTAGGTAGCTCGGCAACTCCTTCCAGATAGCTTTCCAACTCCTTACCTCGCCACCTCCTTATAATAATAAAAATAATAAATCAAACTAATATAGCGCTTTTTTTGGACACTCAAAGACGATTTACAAAACACATAAAAATAAAAATTGAAAAACAAAATTAAGGAAGGGGTTGAGGGAGCGGGTTCCAGAGAGTGGGGCAGCTGCAGCGAAGGCTCGGTCCCCCAAGGTTTGGTGTTTAGTCTTGACAGGAGTGAGGAGGTTGGAGTCTGTGGATCTGAGGCGGCGGGAGGGACAGTGATGATGGAGGTCAGTGAGGTAAGAGGTTAAGGAGGGACTTGTAGGTGAGGGGCAAGATCTTGTATGAGATGCGATATCCTTCCTAGTAGCTCGCCAACTCCTTCCAGGTAGCTCGCCGCCGCCTTCCTGGTAGCTCGCCAACTCCTTCCAGGTAGCTCGCCAACTCCTTCCAGGTAGCTCACCAACTCCTACCAGGTAGCTTGCCAACTCCTTCCTGGTGGCTCGTCAACTCCTTCCAGGTAGCTCGTCAACTCCTTCCAGGTAGCTCGCCGCCTCCTTCCTAGTAGCTCGCCACCTCCTTCCTGGTAGCTCGCCAACTCCTTCCAGGTAGCTCGCCAACTCCTTCCAGGTAGCTCGGCACCTCCTTCCTAGTAGCTCGCCACCTCCTTCCTGGTAGCTCGCCATCTCCTTCCAGGTAGCTCGCCAACTCCTTCCTGGTAGCTTGCCAACTCCTTCCAGGTAGCTCGCCAACTCCTTCCAGGTAGCTTGCCAACTCCTTCCTGGTAGCTTGCCAACTCCTTCCTAGTAGCTTGCCACCTCCTTCCAGGTAGCTCGCCGCCTCCTTCCTAGTAGCTCGCCAGCTGCTTCGTGGTAGCTCGCCAACTCCTTCCAGGTAGCTTGTCATGACTGCACTAGTAACAAATATGTGATGATGAATAATGACTGTACCCAATCTCAGACTCGTTCACACAAATATTTCATCACGTTTTTCCCAGGGGCGCTTAAAGGAGTAGCTCTCTGCCTTTATCGTCCCGGGAAAGTAGCTCTCTGGGTGAAAAAAGTCTAAATGATCCACCTGGAAGTAGAAAATATTTTCTTTCTCTGTGATTTCTTTTTGTCCTTGTTTCTTGTTTTTTCTTGTTTCTTGTTCGTCCGGAGGTTACTGTGTGAAAATAGTTTTAATATCGTTCACTTGCTCTTCATGCAGATGTCCTTGTTTGGAGTGAAGACCCGTCGTTTGGGAAAGAAATGACAAGTGTGACAAAAACCAGAACATTTAGAAAAATCTGTCCTTTTGTCCTTAATTTGAGTTTCATGGATTTATCCCAAAGAGACTTCAGGACTTTAGCAACTCAGACACTTTGACATTGAGCCAATAGGAACTGCCACTGGTTTACTTTGGACTAGACTAGGACTATGGACTATCAACTATGGACTAGGACTATGGACTATGGACTATGGACCAAGACTATGGACTAGGACTATGGACTATGGACTAGGACTGTGAACTATGGACTCGGACTATGGACTAGGACTATAGAATAGGACCAGGACTAGGACTGTGGACTAGGACTATGGACTATGGACAAGGACTTTGGACAAGGAATATGGGCTAGGACTATGGGCTGTGGACTGTGGACTAAGGACTAGGGCTATTGAGGCACTTTGACAGTGTCATCCAACCAACTTCAGCTTCACCAACACAGTCCATACTTCATTGTAAATCTCAGATCCTCTGGAATCCATCTTTTTACTCTAGGGTTGTTTACTCACATTTGTTAATGATTGATTCACAACATTCCAAATAAAATGCAGCTGTGGTTGAATCAAAAAGGACGTATCAAAACCCATTTTAAATTCCAGAATCCAGTCAATCCAGTTTTTTGAATCCAGGTTGTCGGACCCAGGTCAAGTCTGATGAGCTAAAGTGGCCCTCTTTCTAAAAAGTTTGGACACCCCTGGACTACGGACTATTTCTTTGGACCATGGACCAGGACTATGGACTAGGACTATGGACTAGGACTGTGGTTCTGTCTGAATTCAAATCTGAATGTTATTATATCTACTTTACTGATGTGTCCTCAGTTTACAGTCTGACAGCGGACACTTCTGACCCTCTCTGTGTTGAGCTTTAGCTTCTGTTTTCTTCACTAAAAGGACAGTTCTATTTTGGACCAAAGTCTCATTAAAACAGAAACACAGAAAACATCTTTCTCGTGTCACTTTCATCAAAGCAAAATGTTCTGAGTCTTTGCCGTCTCTGTCTGAGTGGCTCTCTCTCTCTCTCACTCTCTCTCTCTCTCTCTCTCTCTCTCTCTCTCTCTCTCTCTCTCTCTCTCTCTCTCTCTCTCTCCTCTCTCTCTCTCTCTCTCTCTCTCTCTCTCTCTCTCTCTCTCTCTCTCTCTCTCTCTCTCTCTCTCTCTCTCTCTCTCTCTCTCTCTCTCTCTCTCTCTCTCTCTCTCTCTCTCTCTCATCACTCTCTCTCTCTCTCTCTCTCTCTCTCTCTCTCTCTCTCTCTCTCTCTCAGTGCACTCAGAAACACTGCAGAGGAGACCATTTTTACCAGAAACATTTATTTTATCCTCAACTTGAGACAAACTTTGTGAGTGAAAAGTAGCTTAAAAACAGACGGAGTATATTCTCTCCCAGCGGTGTGAGATCATCTAAGTGTCCAGCTCCTAAAACTCATCCTGCTGAGGAGCACAGGGACTGGCCTCCTGCTGGGACTCTGAGGAGCACAGGGCTTATAGAGGGCATCACAATGAACAAGTGCAGTGAAAGTACAGTCGTGATCCTCTTTCAGATTTTTTAAAAAACTTTCCACATTTCTGAGTGGAGTTTGCACGTTCTCCTCGTATCTGTGTAGGTTTCGTCCAGGAGCTCCGGTTTCCCCGACCACTAAAAACATGTACACATGCACCGGTCCTGACCAAGCCGTGCACCAACATCTGGAGATGGGTTCCCAGGTGCTGTACTTAAGCATCAGGATGGGTCAAATGCAGAGGACGGTACACATTTACAGTTTACTCAGCGATAACTACTGTTGTGATTTAGGGCTTTACAAAACACAGTGAATACGTACTCTCCTCCTCCACCTGTGTCTTGTTCCAGCTTCCTCCATATCCACCATTACATATACATCATGGACGTCTTCCAGGAGACGTCTGCTTCTCGCTCTGATCTGTCCCAGTTTCAGATCCAAAGATCCCAAAGGTGGAACGCTCTGCTCGTCTCCTCACAGCTTCACAGGTAAAAAAAACACTTTGAAATGTGTCTGTATTTTAACAAATGTTCTTTTCATACAGTATATTGTCAAGAGTCCAGTGTATATGTTTGTGTTGAATAATATCTGTACTTTTTGGGATCGTTTAACTCTGGATGTACTGGAAGTAAAGCTGGGGTACGTAATTTTTAAACACCCATGAATAATACATGCTGTTTGTTACGACAGAAGGAGGCTTGTAAAAGTGATATTTTGTGAATAAATCTGAGTCACTCTCTCTGTCACTTTTCTGTCTGAAAAAGCTGATTAAAGGATGTGATAGAAGGCATGTGAAAATTATTAAACTGAACGTGTTAGATTGAATTAAATATTTCCATTGTGGTTTTAAAGTTAGGTACTTAATGTATTGTTCTTGGCCACGTAGCCTGGTATTATCCATGTGCAAACTCTGGTCCATGATCATTTCCTACATGTACGTCTGGGTCTTACCATGTGTAAACTCTGGTCCATGGTCATTGCCTACATGTAAGTCTGGGTCTTACCATGTGTAAACTCTGGTCCATGATAATTTCCTACATGTACGTCTGGGTCTTACCATGTGTAAATTCTGGTCCATGATAATTTCCTACATGTACGTCTGGGTCTGATCCTAGTGGCTGCAGTTTCCTCGGTTGAATCCCCTCCGACTGAATTTGCTGGTCATAGTTTGTCCAAGAATGTGATGGTAAAATAATCTGTTCTGGTTCAATCCAAATATCAAGAAATTGAAGAGGAATGTTTAGAAAATGTCATCGAAGCAAAGATGTTGTGACTCTACTCCCCACGGGCTCCGTTAGTGGTAAAGGAGATGGCAAAAGCTAGGCTAAATGCTAAAGCTAGGCTAAATGCTAAATGCCTCACTCACTCGGGCTCATTACATACGTCGCGGTCTGCAGAAGGAGTCAACCCCTCTCACCTGTTAACAGAGTCAATGGAGTTTTTGAATTCAATAGGCAACACTTTTTCCATGAGCTCATCCCTCATTGGGCTACATTGAGCTAGCGTGTTAGCCTCGTCCCTCTGTATACAGTGAAGTTACAACATTCCAGCTTCAGGTTTTCTGGCCCTAAATCAAGCGAAGCCTCCAGAGCACGGCCTTATTTGTCGGTGACATGATCAACACAGTCTGTGCTCTGACACAAACTGCATCAGAGTAAATCAAGGTGAGGGATATTTCGCCGCTCACTGGGGCTAAGAAAAGGTGGATTTCATGTTCTCTTCTTTGCAGATGGAGTGATGAGTGAGTTCATCTCTTGTATCTTGGGGCTTTAAAGTCTCTCCGTGCACAAAGAAAGGATCAAGATGTGTGTGGTTTAATAAAGACGTTGACTTTTTATTCAAGGGAGAGCAGAATGCAATATGTTTGAATGTTTCTCCTTAGTCCTCGTTCTACAGGCTGAGTCCTGGATCTACAGTCCACAGAGAGAGAGAGAGAGATAGTCTACAGAGAGAGGGAGACAGAGAGAGAAATAGCGTATATAACTGGTGGTTATATATACAGTACAGACCACTGGACACACTTTCTCATTGAATGAGTGCCCTTTCTTTTCATGACTATTGACTGTAGATTCACACCAGGCTGTGTAAGAGCTGTTTGACCAATAAGGAGAGTGATGGTGCTGGGCCTCCACAGTCACCGGACCTGAACCCAGTCCAGATGGTTTTGGGGCTGGACCAAAGAGTGAAGGGGCCAACAAGTGCTAAGCATCATGGGAACTCCTTCAAGACTGTTGAAGACCATTTCAGGTCCTCTTGAAGTTCATCCAGAGAATTCCAAGAGTGAAGCAGTAATCAGAGCAAAAGGTGCTACTTTGAAGAACCCAGAATATAACATGTCGCTGCTTTGGAAACATTGGAATGACTGCCTCTTGAAAGTTTAGAGGTTTTTATTGTCTCTGTCTGTGTTGATCTGGACCTTGAGACTGCAAATAAAGTTATCTATCAATCTATAACACATATTTTCACTTGTTTCATACTTTTTTTTAGTACGTACACAATATCACATGAGTTCATTCAAAGTTTTGATGCTTTCAGTGTGAATCTACAATTTTCATAATCATGGAAATAAAATCTCTCTGAATGAGAGGGTGTGTCCAAACCTTTGGTCTGTACTGTATACGTATATAAAGAGAGAGAGAGATGGAAAGATACATAGATACTTAATTGATTTCTCCAATACATAGGATAAATAAAATAAAAAAATATTTAGCTTATCAACTTGTACGTGGTTTACGTTTCTACACACGGGATGTTATCATTTGTATATACATTTATATACAGTACATTTGTTTATATATTTACGTGTTTTCCCACCTGTCCTAAGTGTTTCTTTGCTGCAAAAGTAGCAGTTGGCTCTGGCTCCAGGCGCAGAGCGAGGTGTCAGGCTTCTGTCCACATGGTTTAAGGTCAGTGGGATTTATCACTTCACACGACACACACTTCCATCCAGAGGCTTCGGCGCCGCCAGGACGGTTGCCATGGCGATTCACAATTCACAGAAACTAGGCTATGTCTTTTGAACGGGAAACAGTATATTGTAAAGACTTGGGGCATAGATTGTGTATACATGGACAATGCTAACACGCTAGCTTATACTTGTCCCGGGTCTACAGCCTGCATCCTGGATCTACAGCCTCAGTCCTAGATCTACGGCTTCAGTCCTAGATCTACAGCCTCGGACGTGGATCTACAGCCTACATCCTGGATCTACAGCCTCAGTCCTGGGTCTACAGCCTCAGTTCTAGATCTTCAGCCTGAGTCCTGGATGAAGAGCCTAAGTCCTGGCCTTGGACTATATCAAAATGAATTAAATTGAATTGATAGATCCATTTGTGAGCTTCATAAAGTCTGTAAATATCTTAAATCTAAGCGTTTCCATGGACAACAGAAACAAACTGACAAACAGATAAAAAACACGACTCAAAAATCTTTAAACTTGAGCTCGACAACAATCGTGGATTGACTTTTGTAAATCTCATAAACGTAACCGTCTGGACCTTTGCGAATGCGGAGTCGGCTGCAGAGAGATCGATTCCAACCCGAGAAAAACAATCTGAGGCATTTAGAGAAACAGGACACAACACAAGTATCTGAGTTTCAACCAGACTCCAACTGTTTTTTATCATTGTTGTTGAACTGTTTGATTTTCTGATCTGTTGTTGGCAAATCGACAGTTTTGTAAAGTCCTTTGAGAAAACTACTGTTGTGATTTAGTGCTAAACAGACAGCAGCGGTTAGAGCTTGTGTTTTACAGCAAGAAGGTCTAAGTTTGATTCCACTTCCAGGTCTTTCTGTGTGGAGTTTACTTGTTCTCCTGTGTCTGTGTAGGTTTCCTCCAGGTGCTCCGGTTTCTCCGACCACTAAAACCATGTGCAAAAGGTCTGATTGTGATGAGTGGATGGTGTTGGGTTCGCTTCTGTCATCACCGTATGGAGAGAATGGGAAAATATCTGAACATATCTGAGCGTCCAATGAACGCTAACTTTAGTTTCTGTGTTCTTTCGTGAAGAATATTACAGTCTTCCCTGTCCCTGCTGAAGAAAAGCAGCCCCACCGCATGATGCCCCCCCCCCCATATTCGACTTGAGGGTATGGAGCACTGAGGTTGAGGAGCTGTGACCCGGTTTCACTGACCCTGCATTTATTTTATGACAGTTTTTAGACGTAGGGGAAACCGGAGCGCCCAGAGGAAATCAGAACATAAAGAGAAAACCGGAACACCCACAGGAAATCGGTGCATCCAGAGGAAACCGGAGCACCCAGGGGAAACCGGAGCACCCAGAGGAAACCGGAGCGCCTAGAGGAAACCGGAGCATCCAGAGGAAACCGTACCACCCAGAGGAAACCGGAGCACTCAGAGGAAACCTATGAAGACACGGGAAAACATCCAAACTCCACACAGAAAGGCCTGGAGGTGGAATCAAACCACTACCTTTGTGTCTCCTTTAACCTCAGAGTTGCATTGATTTTCCTTTTTGAACAAGAATGTCTGATTTGTGAAGGTGACACAAAACACACTGATGCAACAATGACACACCATAGAAGAATAATGTTTAAATCCCTCATCTTAAAGTCTTATACAAAGCAAATTAAACTCCCATGTGTCCAGTCTCTGCTCGTACCTTTATCCCTCATCTTAATTTGATTTGAAGAAGAGATATGTATTCAGCCTGGAGGCTACACGGCAAACACACAAACACACAAACGCACACACACAGACGCACACTGGTGATTAACCGAGAGGCGGATCTGCTCAGGCCTGCGCTAATGCGGACTGCGACTCCAGGTAATTACCCCCATCCACCTCTGCTCACTGAGGCGAACGTAAGGAGCCGAGGCAACAGCAACGAGCTGAACCCGAAGAGACAGATAGATAGAAAGATAGATACATAGATAGATTGATGGATGGATGAATGGATGGATGAATGGATGGATGGATGGATGGATGGATGGACGGAGGAATGGATGAATGGATGGATGGATGGATGGACGGATGGATAGATAGAAGTAAAATGCTAAAGGCATTATTACCATTTTTCAAAAAGTTAGCATTCCTCCAGTGGATTTTCCCCGGATCCACTTGGTTCGTACCATAAATCCTCTCTCCTCTGGTCTGGACCCGTGTAAAACCGTGAATCCTCTCTGCTCTGGTCTGGACCAGCGTTCAAAGACTCATGGATCTCAGGGTTTCTCTCTCTATGTCTGGTCTCTTTCTGGTCTCTATGGTCTCTCTCTTACCTTTCTCTGGTCTCTCTCTGGTCTCACTCTGGCTTCTCTCTTGCCTGTCTTTGGTCTCTCTCTGGTCTCTCTTTTGCATTTCTCTGGTCTCCCTCTGGTCTCTCCCTGGCCTCTCATGGTCTTCCTCTGGTCTCTCTCTTGCCTTTCTCTGGCCTCTCTCTGGTCTCTCTCTGTCTCTCTCTGGTCTCTCCATGGTCTCTCTGGTCTCTCTCTGGTCTCTCTCTGGTCTCTCCCTGGTCTCTCTCTGGTCTCTCTCTGGTCTCTCTCTGTGTCTCCCTCTAGTCTCTCTCTGGTCTCTCTCATATCTCTCCCTGGTCTCTCTTGCACACGAATTCCAATGTACTTTTACTGCAAACAACTCTCTCTCTCTCTCATTCTCTCTCTCTCTCTCTCTCGATAATAAAGAAACCATGAGCTTCCATGTGACAGAATAACAAGCTGGCGTTGACCGTCAGGATCAAACGCTCACCCTCAGAGGAATGAAAGGATTCCGCAGCCGCTCTAGTAGTTTATGAATAGTCAGATCCATCAGTCTTTGATATGGATGCGTTTGGACGGCGATGGCGGTGGACGGTCGCTACAATACCCGCTCCACGTACATCATGTTGCATCAGTTTTATAAAACCGTGGGATGTGTTGCTTCTGCTACTCGTCTTTAGATGTGTGTGAACGACAGAACAGAGAAAGCAACTCTTTTGTATTTGTTTTTCATGTAGTGATGGTCGCGGGGGATTGTGGGTAAATGATGAATTGTAGACAACATGAAAATACTATATGCACTAAAATAACTATGCACATGTTTAGATCCTGTGGTGTCAGTGGAAGCAGATGTATTCGTTTTATATATATATTTGGGCTGCAAAAAGTGATAAGACAAGAGATCCTTTATTCATCCCATAGTGGGGAAATTTCAATTTTGCAGCGCATGGACAGCAGTAAGAGACACAGGGAGCTCCTTATACTTTCCATTATCTCTGGCCTCTGACTGGTCTCTCTCTGGTCCTTCACTGGTCTCTCTCTGGCCTCTCTCTCGGCCCTCTCTCTGGTCAATACACAATACAGTTCAATACAATACAATTTATTCTTGTATAGCCCTAGGTCACAACAGAAGTCATCTCAGAGGACTTAATAAAACCATTGAAATCACCAACACAGGTCAGAGAATCAACAGTTAAAACACATTAAAAATATAAAGCACACACAGAAGAAAATGTCCATACATGTTGTAGAATGCTAAAGTGTCCTGATCATCACCAATCCTTTCTGTTGGACACTAACTGTCCAACAAGACCCTCCTGCATCGACAAGGAAAAACTCTTAAAAAACCCAGTGGGAAAAAGTGAGAAACCTTGGGGAGAACTAGGGAAACCCACAGGGAGGGAGACCCATTTGAGAAAGGGATCCGCTCCTCCGGACGGACAGGCTAATGATCTAGGACCTAAGCTAGCTACAGAACGTGGACCAGTGGCCGCTGAACGTGGACAGGTCCGGTGCAGGACTGAAGCACTCCCAGGCGGGTCGGGCGGGGCAGTCCGCAGGTGTAGAACGAGGAGGCCAGGCTCAGAGATCCCGTCATCGTACCATGAAACAGACAATGGAACAACGGGTGAATAGCAATGAACAAACTACAGTCAAAATCCTAAAAATGCTAAACAGATGAAGTAGGAAGGAGGAGAGGATAGTGCTCAAGTTACCATACTTCTCCCAGCAAACTGACTCCCTATGCAGCTTGACTGACACTCTGAGGAGTTTAGCCTTCCCTGAGCCTTACCTTCCTAGCCATATGCTAAACTAAAGAGGACTGTTTTAAACCTAGCCTTGAATAAAGAGAGCGTATCTGAAAGGAGGTGAGACAACAGCAGCCACGGCTAGGCTAGCCTAGGCTACAGCACCAAGATTCATGGATTGCACACCAGGTGTGCAAACCGATCCAGGCAAACCTAATTATATATTACATATCGTATACATCATATATACCATACATACCATATATATCATATATAATACATAACATAACATACAGCATAATATATAACATAATATACAACATAACACAATACACAACATAATACATATATTGTATAATATATAACATAATATATAACACAATATATTATATATTACCTAATTATATGCTAAATTAAAGAAGAGTGCTTTAAGCCTGGCCTTGAATGTGGAGATTGTATCTGCTTCCTTAACATGAATGGGAAGCTGATTCCACAGTAAAGGAGCTTGGTAGCTAAATGCTCTGCCACCAACAGTGATTTTTGAGACCTTAGGAACCACCAGACGTCTGGCGTTTTGTGAGCGCAACGCTCGACTTGGTTGATACGACACTAACGTGTATTGGAGATAAGAAGGAGCCAAGCCATTTACGGCTTTATATGTTAAGAGACGGATTTTAAACTTTATTCTGTACTCCACAGGGAGCCAGTGGACTGATTTTAACCCCAGAGTTCTGTGCTCCCTCCTTTTGGTACCTGTTAAGATCCTAGCTGCTGTATTCTGAACGAGCTGGAAGCTCTTCAAAGAGGCTTTAGGGCACGCTGCCAATAAAGCGTTACAGTAGTCGAGCCTTGAGGTGACAAAAGCGTGAATACGTTTTTCCGCGTCACTTTTAGGAAGGAAATTCCTAATTTTAGCGATGTTCCGTAAGTGGAAGTACGCCGTTTTAGTTGCTTGGCTTATATAAGCCTTGAAGGAGAGATCTTGGTCAAAAATGACTCCAAGATTCCTCACAGTGTTACTGGGTATAATACTGACATTATCGAGAGTGATTATCTGGTTAGTGAGGGAGTCACGCAGGCGCTTCGGACCGAGTAGGATCACTTCTGTCTTCTCCGGGTTGAGAAGTAGGAAGTTAAGAGTCATCCACATTTTAAGGTCCTTTATGCAGGCACTGAGCTTTTCTAGCTGATCTGTCTGATTTGGCTTCATCGACAGATAAAGCTGTGTGTCATCTGCATAGCAGTGGAAATTAATTCCATGCTTTTTAATAATGTTTCCTAATGGCAACATGTAGAGAGTGAAAAGAATCGGTCCGAGTACCAAACCCTGCGGCACACCGAATTCTACTCCAGAATTAGGCGACGAGTTCTGATTTACGTTGACGAATTGATACCGATCTGATAAATAGGATTTAAACCAACCAAGGGCTGTTCCTCTAAGACCTATATCACATTCTAGCCTCTGCAGTAGAATGCTGTGGTCTATTGTGTCAAATGCAGCACTAAGGTCCAGTAGGACCAGCACTGACACTTGTCCATTATCAGCAGCTAGTAGTAAGTCATTTGTGACTTTGACTAGTGCCGTTTCAGTGCTATGATGAGCTCTGAATCCTGATTGAAAGACTTCAAACAGATTATTTTCCTGTCACTCTCTTTGCCCTATCTCTGGTCTCTCTCTGGTCTCTCTCTCTAGCCTCTCTCTCTGGTCTCTCTGGTCTCTCTCTGGTCTCTCTCTGGTCTCTCTCTGGCCTCTCCCTCTGGTCTCTCTCTGGTCTCTCTCTCTAGCCTCTCTCTCTGGTCTCTCTGGTCTCTCTCTGGTCTCTCTCTGGTCTCTCTCTGGCCTCTCCCTCTGGTCTCTCTCTGGTCTCTCTCTAGCCTCACTCTCTGGTCTCTCTCTGGTCTCTCTCTCTGGCCTCTCTCTCTGGTCTCCCTCTGGTCTCTCTCTGGTCTCTCTCTGGCCTCACTCTCTGGTCTCTCTCTGGTCTCTCTCTCTGGTCTCTCTCTGGTCTCTCTCTCTGGTCTCTCTCTGGTCTCTTTCTGGTCTCTCTCTGGCCTCACTCTCTGATCTCTCTGTGGCCTCTCTCTCTGGTCTCTCTTTTTTTTGGGGCAAAAGTGGCTCAGTTATTAGAGCATTGGCCTTTAGCCCAAAGGTTGTGGGTTATACATACACATATGTGAATGTGTATGCATCAAACTGAAATTTTCCCCATTGTGGGACGAATAAAGGAACTTCTTCTTCTCTGGTCTAACTCTGGGGGGAATTTCAACGTTGCAGCGCACATACAGGACAGTAGTAAGGGCCCACAGGGAGCTCCTTACTCTATACTTTCCCTGATATTGCGAAAAAAGTCAATAATGCAGCACAAAAGGTTGTTCTCTGTGTGATCACTGTCTGTAGCAACCAGTTACTGCTTTTGGATTTTACATTCTTGTTTGATTTTATCCCCTCCACTCTCCCCTCACCTTCCCCGCCCTTACTTAAAGCTGCACTAACTGACTTTGGGATTTTGAAGCCGCGGGCTCGCTGGCCTCGCTCTTTCTGCTCCCCTCCCCGCACCCACGAAGCTATCGCCCCCCCACACACACTCACTGTTGGGACGGAGCAAGCGTCTCCCAATGTGGATAAATACATGGACATGGATTTGCACGTGGATGGCTTGACCATAGAACGATAGAACCGGGAAGCACGGAGGAACGAGACTTTCTTTTGGATGGCTGTCTCGCTGTGTAAGCAGTAACCGGTGACAAAGACACACGAAGCTTCAGGTTAGCTCTGCCACTTGTTGTGCTAACTCAGCCGTCTGTGCTAACGGAGACCTGTAGATTTCTCACGAAAGTGGGGGCTAGTGGTCCGCTGTGATTGGTCACAATCTGCGACCCGAAAAACATTCTCTTCCTTGTTTCATCAAAACTCGATCTAAAATATAATGTCACGCCAGCCCAAATCTGCACTACTTTTTCTTCAAAAGGACGTATATCCCAATGCCCTACACGGACATGGATAGCGTTTTTGTAATGAATACAAAAATAAAGTCAGTTAGTGCAGCTTTAAAGCTGCACTAACTGATTTTGAGACATTTTAAAACGAGAGCGATGAGCTCCCTCTCTCTGCTCCCCCTCCCCACACCCACGGAGCTTTGACCCCCCACTCCCCCCTCCCCCGCAGCATGTGCTCTGTGCTGTTAGCTTCGGAGTTAGCCTCTCACAATATGGATCAATATGGCACTTTTGCACATGGATGGCGTGACCATAGAATGACAGAACCGGGAAGCGCGGAGAGGACGAGACTTTCTTTTGGATGGATGTTTCGCTGTGTAAGCAGTAACGAAGACACAGGAAGTTTCAGGTTAGCCTGTGCCACTTGTTGTGCTAACTCAGCTGTCTGTGCTAACCAGAGACCTGTGGCTTTTCTCACGAAAGTGGGGGCCAGTGGCCCGCTGTGATTGGTCACAATCAGAGACCCGAAACACTTTCTCTTCCTTGTTTCACCAAAACTCGATCAAAAATATAATGTCACGCCAGCACAAACCTGCGCTACTTATTCTTCAAAAGGACGTATATCTCAATGCACTGCATGGATATGGATTGCATTTTTGTAAGGAATACAAAAATAAAGTCAGTTAGTGCAGCTTTAAATAAAAACAAATACATATTTTAGTCATAACATAAAAACAACAAAATAAACATTAAGACATTACATCAGAGCACATTCTGACAACAAGATTCTCCAATGGGACAAAGCCATTTAGTCTGATTTCAAGAACGGTTGCTTTATTGTCTTATTCAAAGGGAGACATTTCTTTGTATCTTTTAAAATCAATATCATTTTGCTTTGTCCCATTGGGGAATCTTGTTTTAAAGTTCAGTCACAATGTGCTCAGATTAATACACATTTTGCCATTAATAAACATACAATTTTTTACTTACATTTAATCTCTTTTTATAGTGAAAGGACACATTTCCAACTGAGACAAGTTATTGTATCTCTTATACACTCTCTCTCTCTCTCTCTCTGTCCCCTTTTTCAGGAGAGCAGTGTGTTATTACGGCTGGATAAACGGTGGCGTGTTGAGGAGCCTCAATCTCCATGGAAATGAGCGCTGGGCCAAGATTACACACATTACGCCCTGATCATCACTGTGAGGACACGAAATCAACAATCTGTGCAATTTGTGCAATCCATGCGTCCTCGGTGTGCGTCCTTGAGCCTCTGGGGCTGTGTGTCTGTGAGGGCCAGAAATACGACGTGCGAAAATACTGTCATTGTTGTGTTGAAATTTTGGGAAAAGATGTGTTTGTGAGTTAAATTACAGAGAGAGGTTTGTATGTTATGCTAATGTTAGAAATGTTGTGTTTTATTCTTTATTTTGCCGAAGTGGTGCCATTTGCAGCTGAAAGCTAGATCTGCAGGGCAGGGAAGGGTTAGCACTGTGATGGGAGACCAGTGGGAACTACAGTGGGGCGGCTGTGGCTGTAAAGTGCCAAACTGGTGTTGTGTCCTTAGGCAAGAAACTTCACTCACATTAGAATGAGTCTGGTGTGTGTGTGAATGGTTGGTGGTGGTGGTGGGAGGGGCCAATGCCACAGACTGCCTCGCTTCAGAGAGAGAGACCAGAGAGGCCAGAGAGGGACCTGAGAGGGACCAGAGATAGACCAGAGAGGGACCAGAGAGAGACCAGAGAGAGACCAGAGAGGGACCAGAGAGAGACCAGAGAGAGGAACAACAACAACAAAAATAGTTTAAAAAAAGTGAGAGACCAACACTGAGCCTCCCACAGACGGACAGGCTGATGATCCAAGACTCAGAGGGTCTGAGGCTGTGCAATGTTGGACTGAAGAGGCTTCCAGATAGGGAGTCCAGATCAAAGAGGCTCGCACATCCTCACCCCATAAGGCAGACATTGGGACAGCAGGTGAATGGCAATGAACAGACTACAGCTGAAGTCATTAGATAAGATAGACTTTATTGATCTCACACAGGATAAATGTACATTTGGCACAGATAGAATCACGCCCTGTGGCTGTAAAGTGCCAAACTGGTATTGTGTACTTAGGCAAGACACTTCCCCCACAGGGGTGGCACGGTGGATAGCACTCTCGCCTCTCAGCAAGACGGTCCTGCGTTAAAATCCCGGTCAGAACAATGTCTTTCTGAGTGGAGTTTGCATGCCAAAGACAGTGTGCAACATGTTAAGGTTAAAATATAATTTATGTGCAATAGTAGTGCAGGTTTTTAGTCCTAGTGCATGACTTAAAGTGAATTATTGTACAGTCTGACAGCGGTGGGGATAAAGGCCCTGTTCTTTTTGAACTGAGGCCTCAGTCTTCCACTGAAGGAGCTCCTCAGCTCCTCTACAGTCCTGTGCAGTGGGTGGGAGGTGTTGTCCATGATGGAGGTGACTTTGGCTCCTCCTGTCCCTCACCTCCTCCACAGAGTCCAGGGGCCTCCTGTCCTTCACCTCCTCAACAGAGTCCAGGGGCCTCCTGTCCCTCACCTCCTCCACAGAGTCCAGGGGCCTCCTGTGCTGCAGTGAGTGCTAAATGAAGCAGAACAATAGTTTGGTGAAAAGTTCTCTGCCATGATGGAAAAATAAAAGTAATCTTCAGGAGAATGGAGAGTAATGAAATGCTTCTATTAAAATCTGGTAGCGTGGACCAGTTCAGCGAGAGACTTTGGGGAAATAAACATTGAAGCAGAACTCACACAAATCATGTTTCTCTTCTGAACAAGCGAGTGCGGGATAATGTTGTAGACTCTGGAGGAAATGTGCAGCTCTCAGATCAATATGTTCAGTTTTCATCAGGGTTTTGTCTTTATGTTTATATACAATTCAAAACAGAGATTATGAAACTGTATGTTTGTGATGGAGAAAGATCCACAGGGTTTCTCTTCTTTAACAATGATCTTGTTAGTAAGTAAGTAATCTTTATTTATATACCGCCTTTTCACTGCACATCGGAGTCTCAAAGCGGTTTACAATTGTTATATTTGGGAGTAGGGGTGCCAGTACAGGAGGCACATGCCAGACCTATTGTACATATTTTTAGTGGTAGGGGAAACCGGAGCACCCGGAGGAAACCTACGCAGACACGGGGAGAACATGCAAACTCCACTCAGAAAGGCCCTGGACCAACCGGGATTCAAACCCAGGACATTCTTGCTGAGAGGCGAGAGTGCTATCCACTCAGCCACCGTGCCGCCCGTTCATCTTGTTCATTTATGGACATTGGTTAAGGTGTTATTCTATGGCCTGGTCTCTCTCCGGACTCTCTCTGGTACCTCTTTCTCTTGTCTCTCTCTGGTCACTCTCTTGTATCTCTATCTGGTGTCTCTCCTTCTCAGGACTCCTTCTGGTCTCTCTCTCCTCTCTCTTTGGTCTCTCTCTCTGGTCTCTCTCAGGACTCTCTCAGAATTCTCTCTAGTCTCTGTCTGTCTGTCTGTCTGTCTCTCTCTCTCTCTCTCTCTCCGGTCTCTCCCTTAGGATTTTCTCGAGTTTCTCTCTTTCTTCCCCTGGCTATCTCTCTCTCTCTCTTTTTCACGTAAAATCTAACATTAATATATTACTTTTGACTCTCCCGCAGTCAGTTATTGACATCAAACTATTTTGGCTCTTGTCTTGCTCGGAGCTCTCATTGGAGCCGCTTCTCCCATGTCTCAGAGCGTTCATCAATCACAGGCTGTCACTCTGGTCGTCTCTTTCCTCTTGTTACAGATCTGTCGATACTATCAGAGTGGCTCGTGACCATCGTTCCGCTTTAGTGTGACATCACTCCCTCTGCTTCTTTCATCAGGACAGAAGTCTCAGTTTGTATTTGTTCCAGTGCGAGTCCCTTTCTCTGTCTTTGTCTCTCTCTTTCTCTCCATCTCTTTCTTTCTCTCTCTCTGTAGATGCCTCAATCTCCCTCTGTCTCCATATCTCAGTTTTTCTCTCTCTGTCTCTCACTCTCTCTATGTCGTTCTCTCTCTCTTTCTCTGTATCTCTCTCTCTCTGTCTCTCACTCTCTCTATGTCGTTCTCTCTCTCTTTCTCTGTATCTCTCTCTCTCTCACTCTCTCTATGTCGTTCTCTCTCTCTTTCTCCCATCTCTGTGTGGAGTGAGAGGACAAGTGCTCCCATCTCTGTGTGGAGTGAGAGGACAAGTGCCCAAAAATAACAATTGTAAACCGCTTTGTGACTCTGGTCTGTGAAAGGCGGTATATAAATAAAGATTACTTACTTACTTACTTACTTACTCTGTATGTCTCTCTCTCTGTCTCTCAATCTCTCTCTGTCGTTCTCTCTCTCTTTCTCTGTATGTCTCTGTATGTCTCTCTCTGTCTCTCACTCTCTCTATGTCGTTCTCTCTCTCTTTCTCTGTATGTCTCTCTCTCTGTCTCTCACTATCTCTATGTTGTTCTCTCTCTTTCTCTGTATGTGTCTCTCTCTCTGTCTCTCTCTTTCTCTGTCTCTGTCTTTCTCTGTCTCTCTCCTTCTGTCTTTATCTTTCTCTCTCTCTCTCTTTCCATCTCTGTTTCCCTCACTCTCTCTCTCTCTGTCTCTCTTCACGTAAATTTTCAGGAATCCACCTGTTTGTCTGTTTTAATCAAATATCTTTGTAAAACTGTTGCCACCTTTGAAGTGACGTGTCCATAAACTCAAACACATAATCCTCCATTTATTTTATGGATAGAGTTTGGAAACACAAAGACACTTGAGGAATATCCTGTGATTTACTGTGTGTCCATTTGAACAGAAAAGCTCTTCTCTCTGCGGAGTCTGAGTGACACCGGAAGACGAGAGAGTCTGCGGTGGCCAGATAAAAACCAGCCTTATCGTCTTTCTATTAATAATATTACAGGATCACAGCTCGGCTCAGGAGCAGGAGCAGGAGCAGGAGCAGGAGCAAGAGCAAGAGCAAGAGCAAGAGCAAGAGCAAGAGCAAGAGCAAGAGCAAGAGCAAGAGCAAGAACCAGAACCAGAGCCAGAGCCAGAGCAAGAGCAAGAGCAAGAGCAAGAGCAGGACCAGCCGATCGTACGTGCTTGAAGTTGACACGGCAAACGCCGGAGCTAATTTATTATTCACTTGAGAGAGCGCCGCACCAGCGTCGTCTGGAGCGACAGGAAATCATCCATCCATCCATCCATTTTCTTCCGCTTTATCCGTTGCCGGGTCGCGGGGGCAGCAGTCTAAGCAGAGACGCCCAGACTTCCCTATCCACACACACTTCCTCCAGCTCGTCCGGGGGGACCCCAAGGCGTTCCCAGGCCAGCTGAGAGACATAGTCCCTCCAGCGTGTCCTGGGTCTTCCGCGGGGCCTCCTCCCGGTGGGGCGTGCCCGGAACACCTCCCCAGGGAGGCGTCCAGGAAGCATCCGGAACAGATGCCCGAGCCACCTCAACTGGTTCCTCTCGACGTGGAGAAGCAGCGGTTCTACTCCGAGCTCCTCCCGTGTGACTGAGCTCCTCACCCTATCTCTAAGGGAGCGCCCAGCCACTCTGCGGAGGAAGCTCATTTCGACCGCTTGTATCCGCGATCTCGTTCTTTCGGTCATTACCCAAAGCTCATGACCATAGGTGAGGGAGGGAACGAAGATTGACCGGTAAATCGAGAGCTTTGCCTTTCGGCTCAGCTCCCTCTTCACCACAACGGTCCGATACAGCGACCGCATAACTGCGCACGCTGCACCGATCCGCCTGTCAATCTCACGCTCCATTCTTCCCTCACTCGTGAACAAGACCCCAAGATACTTGAACTCCTCCACTTGAGGAAGGACCTCTCCACCCACCTGCAGAGGGCAAGGCACCTTTTTCCGGTCGAGCACCATGGCCTCGGATTTGGAGGTGCTGATTCTCATCCCAGCCGCTTCACACTCGGCTGCAAACCGTCCCAGTGCATGCTGCAGGTCCTGGTTTGTTGGAGCCAACAGGACAACATCGTCCGCAAACAGCAGAGATGAAATCCTGTGGTCTCCGAACCGGACCCCCTCCGACCCCTGGCTGCGCCTAGATATTCTGTCCATAAATACAGTGAACAGAACCGGTGACAAAGGGCAGCCCTGTCGGAGGCCAACATTCACCGGGAACAGGTCTGACTTACTGCCGGCAATGCGAACACAGCTCTGGCTCCGGTCATACAGGGATCGGATGGCCCTCAGCAGAGGACCTCCGACCCCGTACTCCCGGAGAACCCCCCAAAGGACACCCCGGGGAACACAGTCGAACGCCTTCTCCAAATCCACAAAGCACATGTGGACAGGTTGGGCGAACTCCCATGAACCCTCGAGTATCCGATGGAGAGTATAGAGCTGGTCCAGTGTTCCGCGACCGGGACGAAAACCACACTGCTCCTCCTGGATCCGAGATTCGACCATCGGCCGTAACCTCCTCTCCAGTACCTTGGAGTAGACCTTACCGGGGAGGCTGAGGAGTGTGATCCCACGATAATTGGAACACACCCTCCGGTCCCCCTTCTTGTAGAGAGGGACCACCACCCCGGTCTGCCACTCCATTGGCACTGCCCCCGATCGCCACGCGATGTTGCAGAGACGTGTCAGCCAAGACAGTCCTACAACATCCAGAGACTTTAGATAATCAGGGCGGATCTCATCCACACCCGGAGCCTTGCCACCATGGAGGCTACCAACCACCTTGGTGACCTCAGCCAGGGAGATGGATGTACCCGCCCCAACATCCTCAGCCTCTGCCTCTGTAACAGAGGACGTGACGGGGGGATTGAGGAGAACCTCAAAGTATTCCTTCCACCGCCCGACAATATCCCCAGTCGAGGTCAGCAGCTCTCCACCCGCACCGTACATGGTGTTGGCAAAGAACTGCTTCCCCCTCCTGAGGCGCCGGACGGTTTGCCAGAATCTCTTCGAGGCCGACCGATAGTCATGCTCCATGGACTCTCCGAACTCCTCCCAGTCCCGGGTTTTTGCCTCTGCAACAGCCCGGGCCGCGGCACGCTTGGCCTGCCGGTACTGGACAGCTGCCTCAGGAGTCCCCCGAACCATCATGGCTCGATAGGACTCCTTCTTCAGCCTGACAGCATCCCTTACTGCCGGTGTCCACCACCGGGTTCGGGGGTTGCCGCCGGGACCAGCACCAGAGACCTTGCAACCACAGCTACGAGCCGCCGCATCGGCGATTGAGGCAGAGAACATGGTCCACTCGGACTCCATGTCCCCCTCCTCCGCCGGGACCTGGGAGAAGCTCTCCCGGAGGTGTGAGTTGAAAGTCCGTCTGACAGGGGGCTCAGCGAGACGTTCCCAGCAGACCCTCACTATACGCTTGGGTCTGCCAGGTCTGACCGGCAGACCAAATGATACGACAACAAAGTCGATCATCGACCTCCGGCCTAGGGTGTCCTGGTGCCATGTGCACTGGTGGACACCCTTGTGCTCGAACATGGTGTTCGTGATGGACAAACCGTGACTGGCACAGAAGTCCAACAACTGAGCACCGCTCGGGTTCAGATCAGGGGGGCCACTCTTCCCGATCACCCCTCTCCAAGTGTCACTGGCAGTTCCCACATGGGCGTTGAAGTCCCCCAGGAGAATAACGGAGTCCCCGGGCAGTGCACCGTCCAGTACCCCTCCCAAGGACTCCAAGAAGGCCGGGTACTCTACACTGCTGTTAGGCCCGTAGGCCGTCACAACAATGAGAGACTTGTCCCCCACCCGGAGGCGGAGGGACGCGACCCTCTCATTCACCGGGGAGAACTCCAACACGTGGCGGCTGAGATGGGGGGCAATGAGAATGGCCACCCCAGCTCGCCGCCTCTCCCCGCGGGAAACTCCAGAAAAGTGGAGCGTCCAACCCCTCTCAAGGAGTTGGGTTCCAGAGCCCAAGCTGTGTGTGGAGGTGAGGCCGACTATCTCTAGTCGGTATCGCTCAACCTCCCCCACGAGCTCGGGCTCCTTCCCCCCCAGTGAGGTGACGTTCCACGTCCCAAGAGCCAGATGTTGTGTGTGCGGACTGGGTCGCCGAGGTCTCCGCCTTCGACTGCCGCCCAGTCCTCTCTGCACCGCTTCACCACGGACCCCTCTGCAGGTGGTGGGCCCACAGGAGGGACTGCCCACGTCATCCCTTCGGGCTGAGCCCGGCCGGGCCCCGTGGGCTAAGGCCCGGCCACCAGGCGCTCGCATACGGGCCCCGACCCCAGGCCTGGCTCCAGGGTGGGGCCCCGGCTGCGCCATGCCGGGCGACGTCACTGTTTTCGTGTTAGTGCTGTCCATGGTGTCTTCTGGACTGCTCTTTGTCTGACTCGTCACCTGAGACCTGTCTGCCATGGGAGGCCCTACCAGGGGCATGAAGCCCCAGACAGCATGGCTCCCAGGATCATCCGAGTACTCAAACTCCCCTACCACGTTAAGGTGGCAGTCCAGGGGGGAAATCAATAAAGTTTTATTTTGACAGAAGAACACATTATGTGTTTCTTTATATATTATAAAGAAACACATTATAATATACAAGTCTGCCAGATTCAAATAAATACATTAAAAAATATATATATATTATAAAAACAAAACAAAATTAAAAACCAAATAAAATAAATTTTAAAAAAAACTATTAAATACAAATGAAAATATTAAAAATAAAAAGAATACTATTGATATAAAATAAAAACGCTTATCTAAAGACATAAATAAACATAAACAATAAAATACAAATGTGTTAAATAAACATATACTGCTTTCAATTCAGTTTATTTGTATATAGCATGAATCACAACAGCGGTCGTCTCAGAGGATTTTCAAATGTTATACTTGTTTATTAATTTTACAAATGTTAGAGATTTTATTTTATTGTAGTTATAGTTAATTCCTCTAGTGTTCTGTAACTTGTGATTCAACACTGACATCTCCGCACTGTGGGATGAAGAAAAGATCTTAATTCATATTCAGCTTCAGTCTCAGTCTTCTGGTCTGAACCTTCAAAATAAGAAAGAAAAACCAGATGTAAAAACAAAAAAAGGTAATCTTGTCTTTTTATTTTTAAGGCTTTGAAAGTTATTATAATAAGATAAAAGTAAAGAAGATAGTACTATTTAACCTGTTTCGGTGGTACACCATCACAAATCTGTAAGACTGACCACGCCCCTCTCAGACTGACGACACCCCTCTCAGACTGACCACGCCCCTCTTAGACTGACGACACCCCTCTCAGACTGACCACGCCCTTCTCAGACTGACTATGCCCCCCTTCGATCTCTGTAGAAGTGAGTCCCAAGTGTGCGCCAAGGTGACAGCCCCTGGTCTCGGTTGACTCACCTCTGACGCCCAAACATGTGGTAATTAAGCAGCACTAGCTTTCTTTACTTTTTGTCTTAATAAAAGAACATTCTAAGCCTTGTGTTGTACCTGATCTTAATCACAAAACTCTTCAAAACCAACAAACTCACTGCATAAATCTCTGCGTCTGTCTCAGGGTTTGACTTTGTACAGAAATGTGAAGTAGAGAAACTGAGCCTTGCGTCAGGTCTGAGCCACAGCACAGACTTCACACGAATCATTCTCACGTTTCCAAAGAATCATTGTGGCTTCATTTATTTCACCATATTGTGCATTTACCAAGATCAAAGTTCTGTTTCTGTCACTCTATGACCTCATATGTCACTCAAATCTATCCAGCAAAGTCGACTTTTCTTCTCACTGGATTTTTTCATTTCTATTGCAGCTTACTAAAACAAAATAAGACAAAAAGACCAGTACTGAGGCTGTAGATCCAGGAATGAGGCTGTATACCCAGGACTGAGGCTGTAGACCCAGGACTGAGGCTGTAGATCCAGGACGGAGGCTGTATACTGAGGCTGTAGATCCAGGACTGAGGCTGTAGATCCAGGACTGAGGCTGTAGATTCAGGACTGAGGCTGTATACCCAGGACTGAGGCTGTAGACCCAGGACTGAGGCTGTAGACCCAGGACTGAGGCTGTAGATCCAGGACTGAGGCTGTAGATCCAGGACTGAGGCTGTAGATCCAGGACTGAGACTGTAGATCCAGGACTGAGGCTGTAGATCCAGGACTGAGACTGTAGACTTTACTTCACTTCCAAAACACCAAACTATTTCACTACACATTGTTTTTTTCCTGGACTGACCTTTTCAGACTCCTGCTGCTCCTCATCTTTTCGCAGAGAACTCGCTTTTACAAATGTCCCCACAACGCCATAAATATTCACACTCTGACATTTCCCAACAGCCGAGAGTCCAGATACTACGTTATATACAGAGGTGCTTTGACAATTCAGCGAAGGACGGAGATCTCTCGACATGAGGTGAAGTGGAGGTGATCATGGGTAGAGAATAACAATGAATATATATTACATTAACGCCTCACTTGAGTTTAAATAGTACAGAGAAAGCTTCCAGACGGACTGTTCCTAGCTCAGTGTAGCATGTATGGATAGTATATGCTTATATTTAATTATGTTAGAAACCGGAACAATATCTGTATTAGGCTAGTCCAAGTGGGGGTGGGTCCCGGCACAAAAATGTCCAAAATGACGTGCGCTGACATGCTGCAATTACCACCCCAGGCCTGTGCTAAAGTACATATCTTCTTACCTCTCTAAAACGTCTTTACAGGATGGTCCAAAAGTGGCTCTTGACCCAAAGCTCCGTTTCACATTTTGAAACAGCCCATAGACGGTGAAAGTGGTGGCCCATTAGTTTAAACGGCGGAGATAGGCGTGTCCTTTAATTTTTACAGTCTTTGGTCAGAACCAGAAGCTAGGTGCGGGTCAGAAGAGAGAGAGGTTTAGAAAGATGACAGAGACAGTAATATGCGTTAAAAGTGTGAAAACCCCAAAAGTTGGAGGCCTGTAGTGAAACCATATCGGTATGATGGAGGCATTACCAACATTACATTATCAGACAGAAGTTACAATTTAATTCACCACAAGTTGCCACATGCCACATGCCTGTCCTACTGTGTCACCAGCTGGTCTCAGGGCTGTAAGACGACGCTGAAACCAATCGATTCTGTCTATAAGCAGGCTCTGAAAGTTTTGGACAAGAAACCTTTTTGTCATCACCACTGCAGTATATTGGACAAATATAACCTGCTGAATTGGGAAAACTTTGTAAAATTTCATGATGCTAATCTGGTTTTTAAAATTTTACGTGGTTTGGCTCCTCCACTACTTTTTAATTTTATAAATCTGAGCAGGCGACAAACTAGATCTGCCACCTCAAATAACCTGTTATCCCCCTTAGGAAAAGTGCCTTCAGTCAGTCGGCCTTTTCAGTGAGAGCAGTCCAGTTCTGGAACACTGTCCCCTCTCACATACGCAATGTCGATACATTAAGGTCCTTTAAAAATAAGTTAAAATCTTGGTTACTTGAGAATCAAACTTGTGCACATCAATGTTAATGTATTTTATTTTTTCTGCTTTTTTGCTAATGCCTGCTGCCGTTGTAATTCTGTTGTGTGTAATTGTCTATGATGTAGTGTTTGTGCAGAATTTTAACATAAGTTGTGTGGGAGCTCATACTAATGAATTGTTTTATCATTTTTAGGTTAATAATGATTGTTGTTGTTATTGTTATATATTGTTGGCAATCTACATCTTGCCCAGGGACTACAGTTGAAAATTAGCTTTGGAGCTAAAACTGGCACATTTACAGTGATGTTAATTAATGTGCATTGTCCCTGTTTAAATAAACTAATAAAATAAAATAAGTTATTATAAAACCACCCAGCCTTCATTTGTCACTTTCTCTAAATACATACATTCCTATATTGAACTCACACACACAAACCCACAATAACATCTACTGAACACACACACACACACACACAAATGTAGGTTTCCTCCAGGTGCTCCGGTTTACCCTACCACCAACAGCCTCCTCTCTGGAGCCCTGATGATCATATCTCAGTTTTAGACCATTTTGCTACAGAGGATTTCTCTCTCTGCTGCGCTCTCAGATCGCAGGAGGTAAATAATAGTGACCCCAGAAAGAACGTACTAACATCCATCCTCAGACACACAACTCTTCGGACGCACAATACGACTGTGGTTCAGCTCTTTCTGATGATTTTCAACTGGTTGTAAAATCTTTAAGGCGGTAATGACAAATATACAGTAGGTCTGGATTCATGGACTGAAAGAAACAATATCAGATGAAGGCATTAGGACCATTATGATCTCTCTGCTCTCTCTCTCTCCTCTCTCTCTCCTCTCTCTTTGCTCTCTCTCTCCTCTCTTTCCTCTCTCCTCTCTCTGCTCTTTGCTCCTTCTCTCCTCTCTCTCTCCTTGCTCTCTCTCTCCTCTCTTTCCGCTCTCTCTCTCTTTCCTCTCTTTATGCTCTCTCTCTCCTCTTTTTCTGCTCTCTTTCCTCTCTCCTCTCTGCCCTCCCCCGTCGCTCTGCTCTTTCTCCTCTCTCTGCTCCTTCTCCCCTGTCTCTCTTATCTCTCTCTCCTCTTTCTGCTCTCTCTCTCCTCCCTCTCTCTCTCTGCTCTCATTCTTTCCCCTCTCTCTTCTCCCTCTCCTCTCTCTCTACTCTCTCTTACCTTCCATCTCTCCAACATAAATAGATGTATTTACTGGTCCATCTCTGTTGTATATTTACAGACAGACAATGAATCAAAGGTCAGTCTCATTCCAACAGTGGTCTCCAGCAGTAGCCGACACATCACCACCTGATCCAGACCCAAACCTCCTCAACGCTTATCATTTATTTTCTCTCAGGTGGAGAATCGCCGCAGTCTGTGTCCATCCCCTCTGGTTTCTCACATGTGCATCATTATTTCAGTGACGGCTGCAGCAAAAATGCCAAAAAGGTCATGGTTTCTGTCTGCCACCTCCAAACATCCAGGGCTGCGCTGCGGGAAATGAATTGTAAGAATAAAAAACAATAAATATTTTGAAGAGCAGTTATTTTTGTGTTCATTCTGGTCTTTAAACATGGTATTTGGCATTTCAGGTTTTAGAATGTGAGGGTATTTTTTTTGGGTTTGTGTTTTTAGTTCTGCCTCACCCCTCCCCTTCTGTATTTTTTTCGTTCTGGTTTTAAGTTTCTGGTTCAAACCTCACTTTTCTACCAGATGATACTGTGCCAGGTGTGAGTTTTTGTCCAGTTGTGTTTTTCTAACAGCTTTTGTGTCCAATCTCTGGCCTCTCTCTGGCCTTTCTCTGGCCTCTCTCTGGTCCCTCTGGTCTCTCTCTGGTCTCTTTCTGGTCTCTCTCTGGTTTCTCTCTGGTCTCTCTCCCTCTAGTCTCTCTGGTCTCCCTCTGGTCTCTCTCTCTCTAGTCTCTCTTGTCTCTCTCTGGCCTCTCGCTAGTCTCTCTCTGATCTCTCTGATCTCTCTAGTCTCTGGCCTTCAGTCATGTTTTTGGTTTTTGTAAAGTAAATCTTTGATGGTGAATCCAGCTCCGTCTCTGTCCCTACTTTGGGTCCAACAGAACCTCAGAACTTCAGAAGCAAATAGGAGGAGGAGGAGGAGGAGATGGGGGAGGAAGAGGATGAAGGAGGACGAGGAGGAGGGGGAGGATGGAGATGGTCGTTAGAAGAAGCAGCTTCTTGACACAGAAGGACGGAGCACTTTGAAATAGATGTGGTCCTGACACTAATATACAGTATATTTTATGTCACAGGAAAATATTTTCATTAATCATCACAGAAATAATTATTGATAATAAAAATCACATTTATTAATAATTCAGCAACATGATTGAAACAGGCCCATAATGTGTGTCATGGTATGTAAATATATACTGTACATGTGTGAATACATAAATACATACATTGTAAATCTTTTCTTTCTCTGGCACCAAAAACCATTTGCAAAGTAACAGTCGCCCAAAAGATTGGTTCACAGAGGGTCACTTTACTTGTGTGATTTATCATTTGTTCTCACTCTCGTCAACACTTGGAGAAAAGCACATGATGCGGCGCATAAGTAATAAATAAGTGTTACTGAAACAACATACAGCGATATGTTTAAAGGTCACAGGCACCGTTAGAGAAAAAGCATTTGTATTATGATTTTGTTTATTTCCAAGCAGAATTAATAAAGTTCAGAGAATATATTCACACTTATAATATCTTTGTGTAAATATCTTATATAATCAATAGTTTTTTGATTCTCTGTTTAGACATGAGAGTGAAAAGAGAGTAGTAGATGTTGCTCTTTACCTTTCAGCTTCACACTGGCAGATTCAGAACAGTCAGTGACTCTTTGGATGGACATGATGAATGTCCATGAGAGCAGCAGTCCCTCACTGATGCTCCTGCAGGTGCAGAGTCCACAGAAGGCCGGCTGCTGTCATTGGCCATCATTTATGAAACTTGCACAGAAAAGGGTGCATATTTTTGTTGTGTATTTAATTTACGCCAGACTCAACGCAGGATTTATGAACATGTGAGATACGCACAGATCTGAGCATACGCATACGCGGCTGTTGATAAATGTCACGGTGAAAACTAGCGTATTTATGAAAGTCACGCCTAGAAATATTGAGAAAACGTTTTTAAGACAGGTCAGCATGGAAGTCGGCCACCAAGTCTAGTTGGAATCCTCAGAAGGCCTGTTAGTGACACGCACTGAGTTTATATTTAGTTTTATTGTATTATTGTGTCAAAAAAAAAAACGCTATAATATACCCGTTTTTTCCCTAGTGTCTAGACCCACTGCAGCGCATCTCTTGGAAATGAATGAGTGAATGAAAGAATAACTATTACTATCTCAGCGGTGACTCTCATCTGGGTCAAGCGTCAGTGACATCTTCTTGTGAATGCAATGGAGCGATGAGAGAGAAAGGAGGTGTATGAGTCAGATTAAGGTTAAGAGATCCATTATTCATCCCACAGTGGGGAAATTTCAGTCCCCATTTCAGTCCGTGATATCACAGAGAAACCGCGAGTGCGGTGGGACCTCTGTGGCACCTGCTGCGCAGTGCGCTCTGCCCGTGAGCCCGTTCCCACAAAAAAGCGCTTTGCCATATCTCTGCCATCGCTGTGTTTATGGGGCTTTATGCACAAAACTAATGACGAAATATGTTGCTTTGCCAGAGATGACTGAGGCAAAGCAAATAGCCATGCGTAAGTACGCAGGGTCTGCCACAGATTTACGGAGAAATAGATGGGCACACATTAAGTAACACAATAAGTAAGCCAGGTGTATTTGTGTATAGCGCCTTCACAGAGTAGGATTACAAAGCACTTCACATTAAAAATAAAAAACATACAGATGAAAATAATACACACACAAGTCAGATTTAAAAACGAAGAAACAGAAGCGGGTCCTCATCATTAACATATCATAATCTGTGATTTATTTGAAATAATCAGATGTGCAAATTCAAATTTAGAAACATGATGCTTACTGAAAACGTATCTTATAATTTTGCCAGAGTGGGAATATGTTTATTGTTGTCAAAATCTTGCATTTCATGCTTGTTTTGGCGTGTTGTAATGAAGGTTGAAATGAGCGTACACATTTACACCACCTCCTTACTTGGTGAATATTTTGTGCGTACCGTACGCCCACGTCCAGATTGATAAATGCCAAAAAGTGTAAATATTTGGTGTACGCCTCATTTACACCCAGATTTGGCTGTAAGCAAGTTTCATAAATGAGGCCCAATAAGAGCACAGTCTTGATCTCTCAGAGGGGGCAAAGTGGTGTTAAGTGTCTTGCCCAAGGACACAACGACAGCTGACGTGAGTGGGAGTCGGTGGAGAAGGTCTTTTGGTGGGCTCGAACCATTGGCCTCAGGCTCAAAGACCAATGCTACGATATCAATACTAGGTGGGATGGAAGCGGCTTATAGTTACTTTACACTTACGGCTTAAACCCATAGAGTGTAATAATTTACAGACCTAGTCACGGATGGGAAATGGGAATGGGGCCAGAATGGTTCAAAAATATATCCTCCCTTCAGTATTGACATACATGTGGAACCTAGCGTTGGACCAAAAACGACTTTTGGACCATCCTGTCTTACTTCGAGAAGTAAGAAGATACGTACAGTACAGGCCAAAGTTTGGACACACCTTCTCATTCAAAGAGATTTTCATTTTCATGAAGGAGTTCCTATGATTTTTGGCACTTGTTGGCCCCCCAAACCCATCTGGACTGGGTTCAGGTCCGGTGACTGTGGCAAGGCAAGGCAAGTTTATTTGTATAGCACAATTCATACACAAGGCAACTCAAAGTGCTGAAAAAAATAAGATAAATAATCACAGTACATTAAGAAGAAAGATAAAAATATATAATCACTCAGTTTTAAGCTAAACAGAACTATTTTTTACCTGGTTTTAAACATTAAATGGAGGTCATCTGGCCCAGCACAATCACTCTCCTTATTGGTCAAACAGCCCTTACACAGCCTGGTGTGGATCTACAGGCAAGAGTCATGAAAATAAACTCATTGAATGAGAAAGTGTGTCCAAACTTTTGGTCCGTACTGTACATAAGCATTGACTAATCTATTTGTGTCCATTGCTCCTGATCCTGACCTTTCCTCTCAGCCCTGCAAAGATGTACATGGAAGGATTTAGTTAATAACACGGATTAAGAGCATTAAATAATTGCGTGTGGATCTATACACAGCCTGAGCCTCCGCCCCTTAGCCTTTCTCTGTTCACCTGCATCTCTATCTCAGGTTCTACGCAGGAAAAGGATAAAATATGAGGTCATTATCGCTTGACTCGAGTTTTTATCTTAGAGGAGGCTAAACAGTCGGACGGACGGACGGAGAGACAGACAGTTAAATAGATAGACAGACAGACAGACAGTTAGCTAGATAGACAGATAGACAGACAGCAGCAGAAACACATCCATCCAAACAAGCAAAACAAATCAATACATTATTCTAAAATTAGCTAACAATCGTAATAAAATGCAACAGCAGCAAAACAATTCAGTTTCCCGACTTTAACAAGTTTTTTCCCATTCCCCAAAACAAGGAGGTAGTTTACACATGAATAGGAAGTTGGTGCAGACACTCAAATCAACATATGTCACAAAAGTTGCTACAGAGACGTCTGGAGGGAGAGAGCGGCAGATTGAGACGCGTTGATCGGCAGTAGATGAAAGCCGTATGTTTCTCCACGAGGTCATCACCGAGTTTGGATCTGGAACAAACTGAGACCTCTGCTTTCTCATGTGTTACAGTGGAGGCACTATTGTAAGACAGAAGTGCTCCAGGACACTTTTTATACAGTGACTTGGCTTACCACAAACACGTCCCCACATTTTTCATACATAATTGTATCTATCTCTGACTTCTTATGTATTTGGTTCTTATATGTGGCCTATTTCATACATTTCCCAAAAGAAACTGTGACGCCTGAAGGGTTAAAACAGAAAAACAAATAAAGGTCTAATGGATGGTTACGAGAGACTGAAATCAAGAAGCGGCGGACACATGGACCATCAACCGAGACGAGGGGGCTTTCACCTTGGCTCACACCTGGCATTCACTTCTACAGAGTGAAAAACCCAGTGAGAAACCTTGGGGTCTGTGAGAGAAGGATCCACTCCCACAGACACAGACTGCAGAACGAGGAACTTATCATGCTTTTTATACCGACAGCTGATTGGCTGAGTGAGTGAAGGTAACAGACGCGTTGCCAAGACGGTTGCTAAGGCAAGCTGGTGCTCCCCCCCATTAATGAAGGCCTCTGATTGGTCCATTTCTATATGACTCATTGTTACGACCCAGCTCTGCCAGGGTAAGGGAGGTAACAAAAAAAACAAGATGTTAACAGACACACAAATCCAAAATAGGAGCACTTTACAGGCCCAGGGCCGTAACACTCATATCTTTACAAAGAGAATGTAAGAATAAACACAGAGGAGTTTACTTTTCAATGTTAGTCAATGGAGTTGTAGTCAAACTTTGTCCTTGAGCACTTCTCTATGCACTTAACATGTCCAAAAGGCTTTCCAATAATTCAATATTCCCCCATTCCTCAGACAGATTTAATCAATAACAAAATATAACATTTTTGCAGTAATCTTTGAGGGACAGTGGCTACGAGATGAAGAGATAAAAGAGGATAGTGACGCCGCTGGATCGTGAGGAGAATTGAGAAAAAATAAATCTGATCCGTCAGCAGTCCACGAGCGCCAACAGCGGAAGCCAATATTCCAGAGCTTCAATCGAATAAAAAAAAAATGGAGGAAAACTGGTCTCACTGCGGCAGGAGACAGAGTCAGAGCCAGGTGAAACTCAGAGGCAGATTTAAAAACATATCTTCATATTTTGACACAAGTTTGGAAATTATTTTCTGGTAGGTTTGGATTCACGACAAGCGATTTCAACAACAGCAAGGTATAAGGAAGATACATGTGGAGAAGGTGAAGACATCCACTTCAGAGACATTCTACATGTGGGTGTAGGGTCAGAGAGTTTGGGTCTTTTTGCTGAGAAGCGAGAGTGGTCTAAATCAGGTCTAAAGCAGGACTAAAGCAGGTCTAAATCAGGTCTAAAGCAGGACTAAAGCAGGACTAAAGCAGGTCTAAATCAGGACTAAAGCAGGTCTAAAGCAGGACTAAACCAGGTCTAAACCAGTTCTAAAGCAGGACTAAAGCAGGTCTAAAGCAGGACTAAATCAGGTCTAAAGCAGGACTAAATCAGATCTAAAGCAGGACTAAAGCAGGTCTAAATCAGGTCTAAAGCAGGACTAAAGCAGGACTAAATCAGGTCTAAAGCAGGACTAAAGCAGTACTAAAGCAGGTCTAAATCAGGACTAAAGCAGGTCTAAAGCAGGACTAAAGCAGGTCTAAAGCAGGACTAAAGCAGGTCTAAAGCAGGACTAAACCAGGTCTAAACCAGGTCTAAACCAGGTCTAAACCAGGTCTAAAGGAGGTCTAAACCAGGTCTAAACCAGGTCTAAAGCAGGACTAAAGCAGGTCTAAAGTAGGTCTGAAGCGGGACTAAAGCAGGTCTAAATCAGGTCTAAAGCATATCTATTTGACCTGATAATTGAATTTACTGTATGGATGGCCAAGACCAGGCTACGTTGCTAGAAACAATCCATTAAAGCTGAGGTACCTAAGTTTGAAATCACGATGGAATTATTTAATTCAATCTCACAAATTCAGTTTGGTAGTTTTCACATGCATGTAATTTTGACTTCTGTCACATCCTTAGATCATCCTTTAGGGAAATTAATTGCTCTGACATCGTAACGACAATAAAGTTAATTTTGTGACTGTATTAAAACAACAGGGTTAGGGTTAGGGTTTTTTGTGGTAAAACTTGAAGTTCTGATTCTGGTGTTGGTTTCTTCTGGTGTGTAAAAATGAGTCATTTATTTTCCCAAACAACACCTGTAAAGTATAACAACATATTTCTAATCTGGTCCATATTGTTGTTGCTGATCTTCCATAATGAGCTCAGGGAGAAACAGGCACAAATCCACACCTCCCACTGACAACATGCGAAGCTCCAGGCTCCAGCTCTGCTCTGTGCTCTACTCTCTGCTCTACTCTTTTCTGACTCTCTGCTCTATGTTCTGCTCTGTGTTCTACTATTTTCTCTACTCTACTCTCTACTCTATTCTCTGCTCTACTCTCTTCTCTATTCTCTTCTCTACTCTCTACTCTACTCTCTGCTCTACTCTTTTATCTACTCTCTGCTCTGTGTTCTACTTATTTCTCCGCTCTCTTCGCTGCTCTCTACTCTATTCTCTGCTCTCCTCTATTATCTACTCTCTGCTCTGTGTTCTACTTATTTCTCCGCTCTCTTCGCTGCTCTCTACTCTATTCTCTGCTCTCCTCTATTCTCTTCTCTTCTCTAGATCTACTCTATTCTCTGTTCTACTCTCTTCTCTACTCTATTCTCTGCTTTACTCTCTTCTATATTCTCTGCTCTACTCTCTTCTCTATTCTGTGCTCTACTCTCTGCTCTATTCTCTGCTCTATGCTCTGCTCTGTGCCAAAACTGGAGCCTGATTGTCTATGAATGATCCCATTTCCCAGTGCCTCAGAGGAAGAGAAGGATCCAGGCACAAGTGGTGCGTGTGTGTGTGTACACGTGTGTGCGTGTGCGCGCCCGACGCTGCATTGGAGCGAGGACACACGGCTGTGCGCGTGCTGATCTCTTCATGCACCGCGCGAGGTGGTGCCGAATTCATGTCAAAGATTATAACCGGGAAAACTTTCCTGAGATCTGGGAAAAAGGTGTCAGGGCAGGGCCTTGCGTTTCAAGTTTGCACAGGGCCTGGCCAGGTGTGATTTTAAAATTCCGTATTTATGCACTCAATCAAAAACTCTCTATAGACAGGGGTGCACATAACTGGTACGCAGGTACGCATGCACGCCAAATATCAGAAATGCGTACTATCACTCGAGCTAGTAAGCGCCTTTGCGTACTTCACATAGACCAGTCCTTCTCAAACAGGCGCTTCTCCCTGGGGGGGCGTGGTGCAATGCCAGTGTGACGGAGCGGTCCGTCTCTAGGTACGTGCTCGAATATAGTATTATTCTAAAGGCTGACTTCATACTTCCAAATTAATTTTAGACTCTAAGTGGTGACTGGTTTAGTTTTAGGTGTCTAAGTAAGTGGTTAAGGTTAGGTTTAAGGCGGTCTGAGTAAGATGGTTAAGGTTAGGGTTAAGGGTGGGTCTGAGTAAGATGGTTAAGGCTAGGGTAAAGGTGGTCTGAGTAAGATGGTTAAGGTTAGGGTTAAGGTGGGTCTGAGTAAGATAGTTAGGGTTAAGGTGGTCTGAGTAAGATGGTTAAGGTTAGGTTTAAGGCGGTCTGAGTAAGATGGTTAAGGTTAGGGTTAAGGGTGGGTCTGAGTAAGATGGTTAAGGTTAGGGTAAAGGTGGTCTGAGTAAGATGGTTAAGGTTAGGGTTAGTTTTTACATACTGATATATGTTCTTACCTTACCTTAGACTAGTTGATCTGTACCTATCTGGTCTTTGTCCGTGCGCTCTGTCATGCAAACGGAGCACAAACGCAGCCTCTTCCACATACTGTATAGTTCCAAATCAGCTCCTGTTAGAAGCTACCAAACTCTTCCACGTGTTCCCTATTTAAATACAGTTACGTGACGTGTACCCAGGCTGCGGCTGATCACTTCCTCTGCAGAGCGCACAATGCGCTGTAGTCTGTGTTTGTCCCTGACTGTGGCTCCAGCGAACCACACGGTGATGGAGGGGGTGAGGATGGACTCGATGATGGCTGTGTAGAACTGCACCAACATCTGTGCAGGCAGCTTGGCTTTCCTGAGCTGCCGCAGGAAGTACATCCTCTGCTGGGCCTTCTTGATGAGGGAGCTGATGGTCGGCTCCCACTTGAGGTCCTGGGTGATGGTGGTGCCCAGGAAACGGAAGGACTCCACAGAGGTGATGGGGGAGTCCATCACGGAGGGTGGGCGTTCAGCTCCAGGTTGTTACCACTGCACCAGGACACCAGCCGGTCCACCTCCCTCCTGTAGGCGTACGCATCGTTGTTGGAGATGAGTCCAATGAGGGTGGTGTCATCACTTGATCAGCTTCACGGAGTCGTGGCTGGAGGTGCAGTGGTTGGTGTACAGGGAGAAGAGCAGGGGAGAAAGAACACAGCCCTGTGGGGCTCCTGTATTTATAATCCGAGAGTCCGAGACATTCTTCCCCAGACGCACTCGCTGCTTCCTGTCTGTCAGGAAGTCAGTGATCCACCTGCAGGTGGAATCGGGCACGTTGAGCTGGGAGAGCTTGTCCTGGAGCAGGGATGGCAGGATTGTGTTGAAGGCAGAGCTGAAGTCCACGAACAGGACCCTGGCGTACGCCCCCGAGGAGTCCAGGTGCTGTAGGATGTGGTGGGGGGCCAGGTTAATGGCGTCATCTACAGATCTGTTGGCTCTGTAGGCGAACTGCAGAGGGTCCAGGAGGGGGGAGGTGAAGGACTTGAGATGGGAGAGGACCAGGCGTTCAATGACTTCATGGCGACAGACGTAAGTGCTACAGGTCTGTAGTCATTGAGTCCTGGGATCCTGGGCTTCTTCGAGACGGGGACAATGATGGAGGATTTGAAGCAGGCCGGGACATGGCAGGACTGCATAGAGGAGATGAAAATGTCAGTGAACACAGGAGTAATCTCACTGGCGCAGTGTCTAGTCCCCCTCCCTGAAAGCAGACTCATTTGCTTTCCTGAGCTGCCGGAGTTTAGCAGTGAACCAGGGTTTGTCGTTTTTATAGATGACCCTGGTCCTTGTTGGAATAATGCTATCCTCGCGGAAGTAAATGTATGACGTCACAGTGTCCGTGTAGCAGAGGTGGGACAAAGTCATTGTTTAGCAAGTCACAAGTCAGTCTCAATTCATTGCCCTCAAGTCCCGAGTCAAGTCACGAGTCAAGACAGGCAAGTCCCGAGTCGAGTCCAAGTCAAAGGCCAACAAATCTCAAGTCAGTCCCAAGTCCTACGGTTTGACTTTCGAGTCCTCTCGAGTCTTTTTGACCGCGATTTGTTTCTTGTTGGTCTTCACGTACTTTTGTAGGCAAACAAAATAATGTTAGGAATCATTTTGCTGGTGCATTCTCGTTGGTCTCTGACCCATGGACTAACAGTTTGTTCCATGTCGTTGGCTGCTGGTAAATCAAAACTATCTACGTGATCTAATTGGATGTTGTGCCAGATGCAGGCTCAGTTACACATGCACAGACCACACATAAAATCAGAGCAGTCCATGTCAACATACTTTTTATCTTTGGGGTTTTTAATGGGAAGTAGCAAGTGCAGCATATATGAATATGAGTATTGGGCTAGGACCTGTATCTATATAATCAGTTTAATGTCCGTAGTGGTTATTGTTCCAAAGGACTGAAGGGACCAATGGAGGGGAAGGACCCCGGCCTGTATGAACTGGGCCAGCATTAGTAATATCTCATAATTACCAATATATCATTACATAATAAAATGTCTCATATAAATTAATTCAATCAGTCAAAGCACTGATTCTCATATCAATGCACCATAAACAATAGTGCAAATATTATTCTAGCTTAGTGCACATAATCAAAACAACTATCTAATGTATGCAAACTTTAGCAGGAGGAGCACAGCAAAAACATACTAATAATAATAGGCCTCGGCGCCCACACAGAAAAATATAAGAAAGAGCAAACAGAGCAGCGCAGGCTAGCGCTAGTTTGACTCACCAGTTCCTCTTTAAAACACGGCACAGAGTGTGACAACTGCGTCGATTCAATTGTATGAGGCGCCTGTAGTGAAAGCATATCAATTACGGTTTGTAGAACAAAATATGACGTTAGGTCGCGATAAATACCTGCAGCTCGCTCATTTCCAGCTCCCCTAGACAACACACCCACCGGTGAATGCAGTCCGCTTGTTTAGGGAAGTGTTGCTGCGCGAACTGCGGGGAACTCACGTTCGAACTCTCGCGCGAGCGCTACAACTACCGCGAGGCTTTGTTTCTTCAGAGACGGCATAGATAGAAAGAGAGATGCGGAGAAAGGTAAAAATGGCCCGGGTTACGCAAGTCTTTGCAAGTCAATTGGCGCAAGTCCAAGTGAAAGTCAGAGTCATTGATGTTAAAGTCCAAGTCGAGTTGCAAGTCTTTTTACATTTGGTCAAGTCGAGTCTAAAGTCATCAAAATCATGACTCGAGTCTGACTCGAGTCCAAGTCACATGACTCGAGTCCACACCTCTGCCGTGTAGTCATCCAAACTGTCTGTGGCAGCCCTGAAAAGGTCCCAGTCTGTAGACTCCATGCATGCGCGCAGCTCTTCCACAGCTTCATCAGACCACACTTTGGAGCTCTTCACTACAGGTTTTGAGAGCTTTAGTCTCTTTCTGTTACCAGGGATCAGATGTATCATGGAGTGATCTGAGAAGCCGAGGGCTGCTCGCGGAACAGCGCGAAAAGCTTACAGCTTAAAGCACAGTGGTGTAGCAGTGATCCAAAGTGTTCTCTCTGGTTGGGCATTTGATAAACTGTATTTGGATAATTCCTGGTTCAAGTTTCCCTTATTAAAATCCCCCAGAATACTAATCAGAGTCCGGGTATAAACGCTTCATACACAGTACTTGCTCTGAGAGTGCGCACTGAGCCTCGTGCGCGTCCGCGCATGGCGGTATGTAAACAGAGGCAAGAATGAATGAAACAAATTCACGTGGGGATTAAAATGGTTTACAATGAATGAAAATATATTCCAGAGCAGGAGAACAGTGTTTGGAGATCACTGTCACATCGTTACACCAGTTTGTATTGACGTAGAACCATGGAGGACCACAGTTATATAAAAGAACCTGTCATGGTGTGGACTTTTAGTTGTTGTGTACTTTGGTTTTATTTTGTAATCAGTTCTCTGTGTTTTAGTTTGACTTCCTGTCCTGTTTTCCCCGTCTTGATTGTCTGCCCCGCCCTGATGTGTTTCACCTGTGTCTCTGTCTATATGTACCCTGTGCTTCTCTCCTCTTGTTGCTGGTCCATTGTATAGTCAGCATTGTATTGTTAATGTGAACACCCAGGTACTCAAAGCTGTCCACCGACTTGATGTCCTGCCCCTGGATGTTCAGCAGCGTGTGGGAAAGTGGTTTTCTCCTGAAGTCGATTACCATCTCCTTACTGGTGTTCAAGCACAAGTGGTTGCGCTCACACCAGTCGACAAAGTCTGTGAAAACCGACCAATATTACAGTTCGTTCCCCTCAGAACACAGCCCATGATGGCGTTGTCGTCTGAGAACTTCTGCAGGTGACAGCCGTGTGTCGTATGTGAAGTCTGAAGTGTAGATGGTGAAGAGAAACGGTGAGAGGACAGTGCCCTGAGGGGCCCCAGTACTGCAGACTACCACCTCAGACTCACAACTGTACTGTGGACGGTCCGAGAGGTAGTCCATGGTCCATGCATTGAGGTTACTGTCCACTCCAGCAATTTCCTCTGCTTCAGTCACTTGAGCTGACTCCTCACCTTGTCTGGTGTGATGAAATGTGTGAAATGAAGTGAAATGTGCCATTAATTTATTACACTTGTGTTCTGATTGGTTATTGCATGCATTTTTCTTTGATTTGATGAGTTTTTGTTACTATGGAGAAAAGTTGTTTTCAATTTCCAGGGTTGTTATTTACAGCGTTTGAATAGAATTGTGATCTGGCAGCAGTTAAGACGACAGACCGCTGTTTCTGCTCACAGTATATTCACAATATGTTAGATGTCAAGAATCCGGTGGTAACGAGCCAAACACATGTCATTGCTGCCAACGGCATCTGGACCAGCTGGAAACTTATATTTTCAACACAAATACTCATGTTTATGCAACAGTCTCTGCTGCAATATTGAATTCTGTCTTTTCAGTCTATTTCATACCCCGTCTGTGGACAATCTGTTTGGAATGTAATACAATAAGTGTCAGCGACTGGCAGATAAGAGCTGAGAGGATTTAAAGGTACAACTTCTGGACGGGGTCTGCCACTCACCCATTGTTTGGTTTTGAATAAGAAATGGTCAGTATGGAAAAAATGTAGATAAGTCTTTTCTCATTCTGTCGCCGCCACTCAGTCTAATATGAGTGTAATGGCCGGGTTACAGTTAATACCTCCAATTAATGATTTTAACCACTGATTCTTTAACCATAGCAACGCCACCCTATATTTTAATAGGGAAACTCACAAGGACGTGCACGTCCGTGATTGAGTGGACCAAGAGACACAGATAAGAAAATGATTCGATTTATTCACATTAACGTTAGAGATACACTTTTACAAAAACAAGGTTTTGGTTCTTTTAAAATGAGCTCTACACAATTATTTAATTAATATCATTAGGCAAAGATTAAAACGTTATCCCAAAACGTTATCACATTATCCCAAAATACATTAAATTATTATTCAAAACATCATCCCCAAATGCCAACTCCCACAGTCTACTGTCCTACCGGAGGCTCGCGCTGGTCCGCACAGTGACTGGCCTGGCGCACGCGTCAGCGCGCACGCTGGTTTAGCTGGGCAGCTGTCCGGTCCGTCCGAGTCCCAGGGTCCTAGTCCAGTCCGGGTCAAGTCAAGTCAACCGTTGAGAGGACAGGGGCTTGCGGACTGGGTGCACTCTGGCCAGTACCAGCCGCTGGCTCAAATGGGAGAGGAGAGGAGCGGATGAAGAGGGTGAAGGAGAGACCCACTTGGAATACGGTCCTAAAAGTTAGACATTTCGGTGATTAAATCCTGCAATGGGGTGGAAACATGCAGCATTCCAAGAAACCATATTTCCCAGGCACTTACCAAAAATTAAAATGCTTCAGTGGCACCGTGCTGCAACTTACAGACCATTGAAATGGTTTGACCCGAAGCCAAACTAAAGAGTAATGAATAAAGTAACTAATTAAATAAATCCGATGAAATAATTAAAAGAGGAAAGCCTTACCGGAGTTGAGCACAGCCACAGTGCCACAGGCTGGTGCACCTGTTGTGCGTAAGCACTTGCCTGACGCTGCGCACTGTAACCAGCGCAAGTTAGAAAGGACTCAATATAAGTTGATATTGTGCGCACAGGGCAGCTTACCGGGGCTGTTTGGTGGAGTGGCCTGCAGCATGAGCCACAAGATTAGTTAGAGCCAAGCCATACGTTGCACTGTGTAATGCGAACTAGGGAAATGGAGCATTTTAGTCCACCACATTAACACCACTTTATTGAATAAACGCAAATACTCACTGAAGAGCAAGTGATGTTGGATTCAATTGCGAAATACAGATCTGGCGAGGCTCCAGCTCATGCCGCTGCAAGTTCCCAGGCAGTGGGTGACGTCAGAGGCAAGAGGGAGCGCAGGTGCGCTAACTACCTATTAAAGGGTGAGGCAGTACGCGATAGGCTACCAGCGGCTCAAGGGGCCTACCGCCACATAAGCAGCACCAGGGAAAAGGTCTGGACACTCCTGGAATACAACCTCTGAATGGGAAATTGTGATTTTAGCTATATTTCAAAAAGATTCAGATTTTTTTTTTTTTATTTGCAGTAAAAACTACTTTGTGAACATGTGTAAACTCCCCAGTGTCCACCAAATAAGTATGGGAATAAAACAAGATAAAGAGTATTAGAAAGAATTGCTAGATTGTTGAGAAGAAGCTGTTAGCAAGAGAGACTAGATAGAGACCAGAAAGACACCAGAGAGAGACCAGAGAAAGACCAGAGAAAGACCAGAGAACGACTAGAGAGGCCAGAGAAAGACCAGAGAGACTAGAGAGAGAGGCCAGAGAAAGCCCAGAGAGAGACCAAAGAGAGACCAGAGAGAGACCATAGAGAGACCAGAGAGAGACCAGAGAGAGACCAGAGAGAGACCAGAGAGCAATGAGAGAGAGGCCAGAGAGAGAGGCCAGAGAAAGACCAGAAAGAGACCAGAGAGAGACCAGAGAGAAAGACCAGAGAGAGCAGAGAGAAAGTTTAAGATTCTGGATTCATGAAGAACCTCCAGAACTGGCAGCTCACAGTCCTCTTTGAGACTCAGAAAAAGCGCTGTATAAAACCAGATAGTATTATTGTTTTTAATATTATTATTATTTAGGGCTGTGAAAAAAAATGTATTGAATTAAATATCTGTATTTAATGACGGATTCTCATAGGTCTGAGTCCTGGATAAAAGTGTCTCACATGTCTCTGAGTTGTTGCCATTGGATGTCTTTGCACTCAGCTCTCTGACTTCGCCCCGAGTCTGAAACTGAATGTTTATCCTGACTTTTGAAGAGTGTCAGAATCTGGAGCTGCTCTTTCATGTCTGTGTCATCGCTCGCATTAGCAGCTTCACTCAGAGGCAAGAATCTCACTTTAATCACACTTTTCCTGTCAAAACAACAACGAAAGATTCCCTCCACTGTCATTTACAACTTAGAGAATTATGGGGAGAAGTTAATTACCCGAAAGAAGTCAAGGGATTTAAGTTTTTCTATCATCCATGTTCTCATTCCACTGCTCATGTCTCCTGCATGGACTCTTAACGTAGTGGGAGTTTACGAGCTCGGATGATCCTAGGAGCTTTGTGTTCTAGGCCTTTTTGTCCCGGGTCTTCCACCTCTCAAGTCCTAGATGACGAGTGAGACGAGGCATGGTCTAGAACCCACCACGGACCACACAAAGTAGTTGTAAGTAAGTAATGTTTTATTATTTAGCACATTTTTACAGACCAAAGTCACCCAAAGCGCTTTACAATGTTCCAAGTTCAGATATTGTTCAATTCTCTCCACACGGTGATGACAGAAGCAAGTCGCCGAACACACTGGACCATCAAAGCATCTGACCAAACACCATCCATTCACTCACTTATTTACATACTCATTTTCATACTTATTGTGCATGTTTTTAGTGGTAAAGGAAACCGGAGCACCCGGAGGAAACCTACACAGACACGGGGTGCTAACCACTCAGCCACCGTGCCACCTCAATATCTGTGACGTAGCCCGTTATGACGCAGCCGGGGCCCTTTCCCTGGGGTTCCTGTTGGCTCACCACTTGCAAAGGGACCATGGGGGTCTGGTGCAGAGAGGACTGGTGGTGGTCGAAGACACAGACCTTTACAACCCGGTCCTGAAACCGGGTCGGAGGGATTTGAAAGAACGGCCCTGGTCTGAACTCAAGAAGAGTTCAGTTTTTGTCATCAGTAATAACAAACTCATGGCACCGAGGCTGGAGGTCGAGGATTGACTTTGTTGTTGCATCGTCTGTCGTTAGTTAAACCCCCCGTTTCTCAAGGTCCTGGGACTGGTCTGGCACTGGACTGGCCCTGGTGCTATAGTTACCATAGCAACAGACTGTTTACTGTAAGGAGCCAGTGACGATGAGGCCAGCACAGGGGTAATGTCCCTATGAGAAGGTGAGTAATTGAAAAACAAATGAATACACAAATGGAGCTTAAGCGGAGGTTCAGTATGGTAGACTACCTACGTTATCACACAAGGCTTGACCACGCCTTACTCAGCCTGTCTTAACACTAGGAGCGCCCCTAGCGGTCAACTGACCGTCACTCACTTTAATATGCTAATTAGTGTATTCAAAACAAAACGCCAGAAGTTTAAATTTTATGACTTTTACTGGGTACTTGTTGTTTATATTTTGGTGTGTATTGGTTTTGGAAAAAGTAAAGAAAACAAGATTTACACGCATTTTAACTTTTCTAAACCACAGCCCTTTCTGCTGCCCCATAGGGATACATGGCGCAGGGGCGACTGTTGTCATAGTACGATTTCCCGGGGGGTTTTCGCGCCTTATAAAAAGGTATCAATATGTTGTCATTAGACTCTAAAGGGACTTGAGTTTTTTTTAAATTATTATTTGGGAGAGAGAAAGAGTTTTGAATTGAGAGGAGTACAACATGAATAGAGCTGCAAGTACACGGAAGCCCTGACAGTGCTTCAAGACATTGAATGAGAACAGTCTGACGGAGGTGAGATGTCAGACTCTGAGGTGGAAAATGACAGCGGGGAGAACACCTATAATATTCTAAATCTGAACGTAAACCCATAGTGCATTCACGGCACGGACAGCAGTGTTGTAAGTCCAGAAGCAATAACGCACATGACCCGCGTAATGCCAGCCATAAGCAGGTGTCTGTGTGCACCTGTCGCTCCATTCTGCCTTTTCATTCATCATCAATTACATTATTATATTTATACATACAAGAAGGCAATAAAGCAGAATACAATATTGCAATAAAATAGAATAATTAGATGAACTATCAAGGCAGAGTGCAGAGAGAGCGCTGTGAGGCCTCTCGTCACTCACGGACACCTGCAGGAGGAGAGCGACTGTGGGGCAGAAGCGGCCCTCATCATATCAATAAGGATATCATTCTTATTTCATCCAGATAACACTGTGTGTTATTCTGCACAGAGCGCACTGATTATACTTTTGTTCTGATCATAAAGAGCACTGCTTGTCTCAAATAAATACAAATATATATATATTTGTCTTTCTAACGTGTCCCGTGTAAAATTGAAGATTTTACATTGATGATGGTAGCCTAGCTGATGATCTTGTGTCAATACAAAAACTATTATTATTATCTAGATAATATTTCCCACGGGGATTTCGGCTGGAAAGAGAAAACAGTCTGGAGATGACGTAGAAGTCGACGCATATAGCAGCGCGAAGACGTTATGGTCCCGTGCTTTTCTAAACTATCATTTATATTGTTTGAATTTACATATTGTTACTGAGTCAAATTTAACATATAGTGACCAACCTTTTAGGTGTTTGCAAAGTTACAAAATAAATCTAGCCTGAAAAGTCATCGTAATTTTGATGGATCAGTACACGCACAATGTGTCGTCTTAGTCTTTTATTTCGGCTAGAATTACAATTACTTAGCATATTTAGACAAATAATTTACACAGTTTCATTATGATCACGATTTCCTTGCAACATCAAGTTCTGGTTTAGTGAACAATCAATTTGGCAAAAGGCTGTATCAGCGCAAAATACATAGGCGGTCAACTGACCGCAGGGGGCGGTGCAAGGTATGTTTAGAGCACGGCGGACCTAGTGTTAATCAACTCCCCGCAGCCGTGTCACCAAACGGACTTCAAGCTGCAATGGGTTGCTCTTCGTCACCTTGTTACTCACGCCTCGCACATTGTTCGTCCTGCATGGTCGCGGCTCCTCTTCCACATCACATGTTTGGGGCTGCGCGCCATGGTCGCTGTGTCTCCACCGCGGCTCACCGCGGCTCCTCTCCTGCGGACTTGCTGCCGCTCGTCTCCCCGTAGCCGCTGCTACTCGCGGCCAGGCGTTACTCCGTGCACCCCGCAGCTTCCATACCGGGCACGGGACTTCTGTCTGCCTGCCATTGTCTGCCTGCCGCTGTCCACCCGTCTCCCTGCCTCCACTCACGGTACAGTGTCGGTTTCGTGTTTTCCGCACTACCATGAACGTACTGAACTGCGGCGTGTCAGTTAATCCCGCCGAATTGTCTCGCAGGCTGTGTTTCTAACCGCTGCATTGCTCTTCAGGCTGTTCGTTTTACCATCTGCATTGGCATTTAGACTGTCCGTTTTCACCATGGACCGTACATTTTAACCACTGTGTTGGCCTTCTGGCTGTCCGTTTTACTCATGGGCTGAACATTCTACACACTGCAGTGGCCTCCAGGCTGTCCGTTTTACTATGGACTGAAAATTTTACCCACTGCAGTGACCTCCAGGCTGTCAGTTTTACTATGGACTGAACATTTTACCCACTGCATTGACCTTCAGGCTGTCAGGTGTAACCATGGACTATAACATTTGTCGTCTGCATTGGCCTTCGCTCTGTCTAAATTGACCGTGGACTGTGAGTTTTGTCCACTGCATTGATCTGATTGGTCGGTGCGTGGCCGAGCCCCTCTGTGCTGTTCATTTGCCCAGTGCTCTGGCCTTACGCCACTTCAACGCCACGCTTCGACGCCACGCTTCGACGCCACGCTTCGACGCCGCACGCTTTGACTCCTCCTCCACGCCGCATGCTTTGACGCCGCACGCTTTGACGCCGCACGCTTTGACGCCGCACGCTTTGACGCCGCACGCTTTGACGCCGCACGCTCTGACGCCGCACGCTTCAACTCCTCCTCCACGGCGCACGCTTTGACGCCGCACGCTTCGACTCCTCCTCCACGGCGCACGCTTTGACGCCGCACGCTTCGACTCCGCTTTGACGCCGCACGCTTTGACGCCGCACGCTTTGACGCCGCACGCTTTGACGCCGCAAGCCTCAACGACGCCTCAACGACGCCGCACGCCTCACGCCTCAACAACGCCGCACGCCTCAACAACGCCGCACGCCTCAACAACGCCGCACGCCTCAACAACGCCGCACGCCTCAACGACGCCGCACGCCTCAACGACGCCGCACGCCTCAACGACGGCGCACGCCTCAACGACGCCGCACGCCTCAACGACGCCGCGCGCTTCAACGACGGCGCACGCTTCAACAACGGCGCACGTCCGCGGCCGCACGCTTCATCGCAGCTCGTTGGCGGCCGCACGCTTCATCACAGCTCGTCGGCGGCCGCACGCTTCATCGCAGCACGTCGGCGGCCGCACGCTTCATCGCCGGTGGGCGCTGTTTGACGCCACGTCGGTGTCCGCCTCCTGCCGCATTCTCGACGCCACGCTTCGACGCATTCGTGTGCTCTCATCCATTCATCGTGGGACCAGTGTCGACCATGGACTCGCGTTCCCTATTGGGGGGTGAACTTTCCAAAGCTTGGAGAGTTCTGCTTCACAATGACGGGAAGAGCCGGCATCGACGGATCAGGTCAGTGGTCTGACTGAAGACGTGGTCTGACTGAAGACGTGGTCTGACACTGCCCGTTGGTCCTTTTCACTCGAGTGATAGTGGTTCGAGGTTTCTCTTTTCAGCTTCGCAGGAACGCGATGCCGCAACGCCGCACCAAAACTCTGCTACAACGCCGCGACGGTGGCCTGCTGCAACGCTGGCCTGCTAAGACTGCATGAGTACTGTTCGGCGTGGCCTTCAAACCTGGCCGGCTATCTTCCCCAGGCCGCACTCATTGGCTTTTGGGTACAGCACTGCCCGCCACGGTTTGCGTGCACTCTGAGTGGCTGTAGGCGGTGCTCCTTCTCATGTTCCCCAGGCATATTCTCTCCTGGTCTCCTGGTGCGGCTCCTGCCGCCGGGCCTGTCTCACGCTTCGCCTTACCTGACGCACCCTGGCCCTCATTCTGACCGGGCCCTTGTGCGTTGGTTTTTGGGGGTCCAGAGATCTCCTATCGAACATCAATCTTCCTGGGTAAGTGTACTTCATGAATCTCATTTTCACCTTCTAGTCTCCCCAAGTGGAATCATGTTCGAAAGCAGCACTCTAAACACCAGCAGTTCATCCTTCATTCAGCATTCTCCTTTCCCTCTCACTGCACACTCTCAGTCTCTGGACATCAGCATCGCGGGTACTGCCGTCACTGCCTCATCTACATCGGCATTAAATACATTCTCTAAAATCCACTTCGAGTCACACTGCTCCACCCTCATAAGAAGATCCTTAAAGGAGTATTGGCAATGGTCCTTGTTCTGTAGTTTAGGTCCTGGACGACTAGCCTGTCTGTCCGTGGAGTGGATTCCCTCTCTCTATGTAGGGTCTTCCGAAGGTTTCTCACTTTTTTCCCCACGGGGTTTTGTGAGTTTTCCTCGCCATGCAGGAGGGTCTGGACAGTTAGTGTCCAACTAGAAGGCCGTGGTGATGATCCAGGATACTTTAACATTCTACAACATCTATGGACATTTTATCAACATTCATAGACTATAATTACTCCTTAAACAATCCCTCGACGACCCCCAGGTCTGAACAAATTCAAAACCTCTGCTCCCTGCATGTAACCTCTCTTCCTTTCTCTACACCCGCCACTCCTTCCGGATAGGAGCAGCCACTTGGACTGCTGCCCTGGGACTCCCTCAATCATCTCTCTTGGAGCTCGGTCCCCGGTTCTCTACCACATTCATCCGTTCTGGCAGCCCAGCGCCTCCTCTCATATAAGTACGTATGCATCTCCTGGTGGTGGCAACTCCTCATTTCCAGCATGCCGCGCACTCGAGCCAAGCTCGTGCGCGTGCCAACGCCTAGCGCTAGAGCCGAGCTCGCGCACGGACATTACGCCGCGCACTTAGGCCGAGCTCGTGCGCGTGCTAGCGCTAGAGCCGAGCTCGCGCACGGACATTACGCCGAGCGCGTGCCAACGCCTAGCGCTAGAGCCGAGCTCGCGCACGGACATAACGCCGCGCACTTGAGCCGAGCTCGTGCGCGTGCCAACGCCTAGCGCTAGAGCCGAGCTCGCGCACGGACATTACGCCGCGCACTTGAGCCGAGCTCGTGCGCGTGCCAACGCCTAGCGCTAGAGCCGAGCTCGCGCACGGACATAACGCCGCGCACTTGAGCCGAGCTCGTGCGCGTGCCAACGCCTAGCGCTAGAGCCGAGCTCGCGCACGGACATTACGCCGCGCACTTGAGCCGAGCTCGTGCGCGTGCCAACGCCTAGCGCTAGAGCCGAGCTCGCGCCCGGGCATTACGCCGCGCACTTGAGCCGAGCTCGTGCGCGTGCCAACGCCTAGCGCCAGAGCCGAGCTCGCGCACGGAAACAGTCACTCACACCATGCGCCTTCCATAAACGCAGCAACCAAGTCATGGCAAACGCATCGCTAGCCAAGCTCTCTTTTTGGGGATCATGATCTGCACCCAGGCGCAGATCTCTCCAGAGCACGGCCACAGCCGGGGCCTAAGCTCCAAACCAATAAACAAACTCAATCCATAAAATAAACAACTCTTAAACGCATCTCGTCTCTTGTAGTCTCTCCAGGTTGAAAGGCCTTTATTACATGGTACCTCTCCCTGGGACAATGTGAAATATCATCTTATAACTGGTAATATCCAAACTCTCATAAACTTGTAAGCACCATGACCCTGGACAGATCGGTTTATCCCTGATATAACAGATTTGCTATTTAATATTTACAATCAGCGGTCTGCATGTTTATGACGAACACCCGCGCAGTTCGACGGTTCTTCATAGATTGTGACAAGCATGAAATTAGCTGTGGCCCAGACAGAGTATCAGGGTGTGTGTGTGCGTGTGTGTGTGTGTGTGTGTGTGTGTGTGTGTGTGTGTGTCTGTGCAGTCTGCGGCGGCCATATTGACGATCTGTTTCCGTGGCACACGCACTGACAGACATTATCACCAGATGGATTAGAGCTGGACGCACAAACATGGACGATTTATCACTTTGGTTATGAATCAATGTGAGGAAATGCAGGTGGCTCGCAATATCCACGACGAAGCATCAATTAAAGTTGGGTTTTTGTGAATGTGCAGATGTCACCTGAACACAGACTCTTTCAGACAGAAATCAATGTTCTCGTCAAGCCTCGTGAAGAAAGGGTGTAGAGGAGGCATTGAGGTTGTTATCCAGCTAACAACAATTATCCTCGAACAACTGGCTCCACGTGAGGACTAAGGACAAAGCCTTCTGAACCCTTAGGACCGAGTTTCAGTTTCAGTTTAGTTTAGTTTATTTCAAAGAGGACAATGCAATTTAATAAAACACACGATTAAACAGGACCGAGCCTTCTGAACCCTGAGGACCGAGCCTTCTGAACCCTGAGGACCGAGCCTTCTGAACCCTGAGGACCGAGCTTTCTGAACTCTGAGGACCGAGCCTTCTGAACCCTGAGGACCGAGCATTCTGAACCCTGAGGACCGAGCCTTCTGAACCTTGAGGACCGAGCCTTCTGAACATCTGCGCGGGTGTTCATCATAAACATGCAGCTGATTGTAAATATTGTAAAATAGTTTATATCAGGTCTAACCCGGTCCGTTCTGTGCGACTGTAAAATACTATAAATTAATAAACTTGCCTCTTGTCCCATAGTTCATCTCCTCCACTTTTCCCAACTTTACTGTTGACATTACATTACATTTCAACCATATTTGTTTCATAAAGTTTTACAATTCTAACTACTACTTTGGTCTAATCTCACTAGGTTTTGGAATTAGGGTCAGACCAAGTTAGACACAGGAAGAACATGCAATACTCCAGTCTAAAAGAATCCCATTGATGCCAGGACTTAATGCTGAGAGGAGAAAATACAAACAATTCCAGCACTATGTGAATGTTCTTTTAAGTGTCGTACCAGTGAACTATACCATGCTTTGGACATTTGTACGTCAGATTGTAGCACCATGTGTTTATTTCTTACTCTAAAAGCTTGTCTCTGTTCCTTGTTTTGCCGAGTCCTTGAAACTTGAATGAATAAACCACTGGAGCGCTTCCTTTTTTCTCTCTTTCTCCAGTAATTGGCACCATTTTAAGTTACTAACAAACAAACTTCAAGCTGGAGAAGCAAACTTTAACTGACTGTAATTAATCCATGAAACCTGAAATCACCAGTTTTTTTCTCTAGTTTTCACATCGCAATTTAACCTCTGTCACATTTTTTTTATTATTTGAATCTCGCTGTTGCATACTGTTGCATAAACATGAGTATTTGTGTTGAAAATATAAGTTTCCAGCTGGTCCATAACTTGTACAAAACTCTTTGTCCGCAGCTTTAGCATAAACCTCCATCCATCCATCCATTTTCTACCCTTTAATCCATTTCTGGGTCAGGGGGGTGGCAATCAGAGATGCCACCCAAGTCTCATAGCACCAGCCCCTCACTGACCCTCTGCAGGTGGTGAGTCCACAGGAGGACGGCTGCTCTCTGAGTGTGAGCATAGCCTTGATCTTTCAGTGGGGGCTTTGGGCAAAGTGGGGTTAAGTGTCTTGCCCAAGGACACAACGACGCATAAACCTCCTAAACAATTAATTTCCCCTAAACATCCCGCCCCCTCTGTGGTGGTGCATCAAGGCTTTTAATCCATATACACTTCAGACAACTTTAATCCCATTTATAGAAAACCTATATTTATCCAAAGCCTCCACGACAGGAGACAAATGACTGCGTAACATTTGCTTAGCATTAGCCGAAGTAATGAGGTTAGCATCGATTTTTTTAGACAATACACTTAAGCTGAGTCTAGTCGGAGCGGACGTGTGTAGGCGAATGTAAAAGATGCAGCAGTGCACAGTATGGCCTTCAGTACATTTTGTTTTAGCTGTCATCTCCCCGCGACGGCTGCACCAGGGGCTAAATTTACCCGGTGATGTATCAGGGCTCGGAGAGGGGGCTCCAATCTGCACTAATTGGTGCTGGAGGCTTTTGCTTTGACTGTGAAGTACAATTAGAAACAGTCTTCAAGATACACATGTCATTGGTTTGATGAGAAGCAGGTTGTGTAACATGTGGCTGCATTAGAATGTGTATGATTTGTGTGAATATGAACTGAAACCTTATTTGCAATTTTTTTTACTTGATGCCATGATGCTGGAGGAAAGAACTGAACATATTTAGCTGCAGGCTGCAAGTGTGTGTGCGTCAGCGCATGTGTGTAAGCTCCTGGCTCTGGATAATTGTATGTGTGTGTGTGTGTATGACTGTGTACAGTATGTGAACGTATGTATAATGATGTCCCCAAGTTTTTAATCTAATTTGATCTATTTTTAGTTTTTTACTATTATTGTATTCATTATTTGAGTATTATGTATGTATTATTTATTTGTATTTATTTGTAATTTATCTATAAATTATTTTTATTTATTTATTTATTTATTTTTTGTAATTATCTTCCTTATTTTCTCCGTCATTCTTCCGTTTTGCAACATTTTCTTGATTTTTTTCCCTTTAAATAAAAAAGTAAAACGTACGAGTGACACGGGTACATATAGACACAGAGAGACGTAAAACTAAAACCACAGATATCTAATGTCAAAATAAAACAAAAGTACAAAATGACACAAAATCCACACCATGACAGAATTATTCCTAAAACTAGTCCATTCATTAATTCATTTTCTTCCCCTTAATCCATTTATGGGTCGGGGGGTGGCAGTCAGAGCTGCACCCAGTCACAGAGCACCAGCCCCTCACTGATCCACCTGCAGGTGGTGAGACCACAGGAGCTGAGATCTTTCAGCAGGGGCTTCAGGCAAAGTGGGGTTAAGTGTCTTGCCCAAGGAAACAACGACAGCAGTCATCAGTGGGAGTCGTGAAGTAGGTCTTGAGGTGGGCTCGAACCCACGACCTTCAGGCTCAAAGGCCAATGCTCTACCAATTGAGCTACTGTCGCCCCGAAAAAAACTAGTCCTTCATCTGGAAATGGCAACATAAAAGAATAGCCTCCTTTACGTTGTGTTGTCGATATTGTTGACCTTCTCCTGAGATCAGTCACAGAGTGAGGAGAAAGAACCTGTCGCTGGTTTTTATGAATCCAGAGCTTTCTCCAGTCTCTCAGTAGGTTGTGCTTATGTTGTAGAATTCTATATCAGTTGGAAACGCAGGTGCAATACGATTCTATGGAAAAAACGGCAATGTCCAAAGGTTTTCCTGGATTATTATTTGACAGAGATTGGATTAAAAAAGCAGCTATATTTTATCATTTCTGATTCTACTGGTCATCATCGTCCATATGTTTCACCATCACTGCATTGATAATTACTGATAAAGAAAAGGAGTTTTTATTTCATATGGATTGGCCCAAGAAGGACAGAAAAATCAGATTCAAACTAAGACCAGAATCTGACTTTTAACATTCATCAGTTACTAGGATTTTTATCAGTTGTCCCCTTCCACAGTGTTAAACTTCAATAATAATAATATTTTTTTATTTGTATGGAACTTTTTATTAAAAACAGCGTTCACAAAGCGCTCGTACAGTCGTAATAATAAAACAGGAGACTAAAGCAGACATAAGAAAGACGAAACAAAGACAATGTGGAAAAGTGAAATACATGTTGACTTTAAAGGTATATTCCGTATTTTTCTGAGTCACAGTTGGTACTCTGGAGCGATTTGTGTGTGATATTATTCAATTTTTATATTTTGAATGTAATATTTTATTTACTGTAAAATATTGAATACTTGCCCAGGCTTTTAAGATGAGCAATTAAGCTACAGATTAAAAATGCGACCTATACATGTTTTTTCCTTCTTTATTAGACATTTTGCGATTTGTATTCTGGAGCAATTTATAATCCCAAAAATACGGTAGAAGGAAAGAACAGCCCTCTCCACTTTTTGAAAAATCTCTCCTGTCTTATTGGACAAGCACGTATCACGAGAATGATTGACACTTAGAAGGATCAATAGTCTTGATGATTCATCCGGAAGTAGAAAATCCTCCTATAGACCTTTAAAACAGACAGTTAGGAGAAGACCATTCAATAAAAGTGATTGTTCCATAGCCGAGGACCCTGGAACCATCGTCTCCTTAGGAATTAGTGATGTCGCATATACATAAACTATAGTACAAATCATAATCTGCTTGTTAATTAGCATCAAATCCATCAAAAATGTACAAAATCAACTTATACGGGCATTTATTCCGACGGCGTTAGCTTTGCGTCAAAACGTGTTGCTAACTATCTATCTATTAAAATTGTAGAGGAATTTTGAACTTGTTGAAAACCTCTCCATTTCGAGCCCGGCCTGATCCACACTGGACCTTATTGATTTGAAAGCTCAGTATTTACAATGTGTTGCTCTGACATTTCACCGCACAACACTTTACAACCGTCTGATTGAGGCTAAAATTGAGTTTCCAAAAATGTCAGATATTTGTGGCGCAGACTGGGGACAGGTGCAGCTCAGTGATATATTGCAAGGAGCTAATTTGGGAGCGAGCGGTGGCTGTGAATCACCGAAGCAAAGAATAAATGTGTCCATATTTTCAGCCCAACATATAATTTAGTCCCATCCTCCAGCCTCTCTCTGTCTGTCTGTCTCTCTCTCTCTGTCTCTCTATGTCGCTCTCTCTCTGTCTCTCTCTTTCTCTCTCTGTCTATCTGTCTCTCTCTCTCTGTCTCTCTCTCTGTCCCTTTCTCTCTCTCTCTTTCTCTTTCTCTGTCTATCTTTCTCTCTCTCTTTCCGCCTTCTCAATCCTTAATTTCACTCATCTCTGCACATTAGTGCTGACCTGGTTTCAGCCCACACTCCTGAACTCCGCTCTGAGAGAGACAGAGACAAGAGGGAAGTTAGGGAAGTTTCAGTGTTGCAGGCAGCGCACAGGAACAGTAGGAATCAGTGCACAGAGGATACAGTTCACAGTTCATAAACAAGTTCACAGCACAAACCTCCATCACAATCAGGAGCTGTGGCACAAGGACTGCTGCCTGAGGAAAGAACTCACAGGGAAGACAGAACATACTGCAGCAATACTTCAATCTGGAGAGACTTGAGACGAAGATTGCATTCGAATATTTATTGTAGAGATGCATGAATATCACCAGCAGACTTAGATTGAGTTCTATTATATTCATTGCGTCAGGAATGGGGATTGAACCCCGGCGGGGATATTGCATGACTCATGCAGAAGGGAGTTTTGTAGAAACTAAAGCTTGCGACCCCCCGGGGCCTAGAACATGGTGGCAAAGAAGCTGTTTTTGTGTGTTTATAATTGACCATATTTGATAAATATGCTAAACCATAATGCCAAAGCCAAATATGAAAAAAGTGGTCTCTGTGGGTATGGCCGGCAGGCTTAAATGTTAAAGATTGATGTTAAAGAAAATTACAATTACATTTTGTAGTCCTTCTTAAATTTTATTGGCCATAATTTTAATGGTAGGAACTAGTAAGTAAGTAAGTAATGTTGAAATGAAAATGAGACTTGGACTTGACTTGGACTTTACTTGGTCTTGGAGGTCCAGAGGCTTGGACGTGCATGTCCAGAGACTTGGACTTGCAGGTCCAGAGACTTGGACTTGCAGGTCAGAGACGTGTGTGCATCTCTGATATGCACACTGTATGGACCTATTCCCGTTCAAAACATGCAACATTTCCTGATTGATCCTCAGCCTGTAGCTCTCCTCAGCCTGTAGCTCTCCTCAGCCTGCAGCTCTCCTCAGCCTGTAGCTCTCCTCAGCCTGCAGCTCTCCTCAGCCTGCAGCTCTCCTCAGCCTGTAGCTCTCCTCAGCCTGCAGCTCTCCTCAGCCTGTAGCTCTCCTCAGCCTGTAGCTCTCCTCAGCCTGTAGCTCTCCTCAGCTTGCAGCTCTACTCCTTCTCCTTCTCTCTAACCCAGTTCAGTCGTGTGTTTGTCAGATGAACTTTGGACTCGACTCTCGGGTCTCGTCTGTCGCTAATGATACATTGCGTCTTAAATTCAGACAGAAGACATGTTTTATTGTCGATGGTAGAGACAGCACGAACAACACAAACACAGAATGCAAGTGTATTATACAGAGCGGAGGCATGGAGACCTCCAATCAGCAGCTTCCACGGTGCCAGCAGAGATAGTGAAAACATGAAGTGGAAAAGTACAGGCTTCTGCCCATTGATAGAATGATGAGTTTAACCTTAACAAAAGTTGCTTAAAAGTGTTATGAAATCTCACAATACTATTCAGAAATACATATTTTATACATGTTTGAGTTGTTTTTTACTTTTTTGCTGCTGGAGCTGAGTCTAAGGACAGTGATGATCCAAGACATTATGGGCATAAAAAGACAGAACAGAGAGATTCACTGACTGATGTAGATTGGAGGTCATACCTGATCCCACCAGACTTGAGAATACAAGTCCCCTGTAGGGCAGGGTCTTGATAGTGCTGAGATGGGAGACCTATGGAGGGTCCAACCCACTAAGCAAGCCGACGTTGAATCAACGTAATTTGAACGTCGTTGTCCGACGTAGAATATAGGTCACTGGTGGGTGCAGAATGAAAGTTTTCTCGACGTCGTTTCCCGACGTCACCTCAACCTCCAAATGTTACGTTGATGGCACGTCAATTCAAGGTTTGAATGTGGTACGGAACCGGTCGGGTCTGACGTCCTATCAACGTCTCATATGACCAAAATATTCACGTTTATATGACGTTCGTTTTCAGTCGTTCCCACTAAGCAAGCAGATGTCAAAACTATGTCATTTCAACGTCATCTGGACGTTCATTCAAGGTTGCAATGTGGTACAGAACCGGTCGGGTCCGACGTCCTACAGTAGGTCCCATTCCGTTTTGTCGCCTTTCACGCGTGAATCACACGAGAATCACGTGTGATTCACGCGTCTTTTATTTTCCCCCCTCCCAGTGACGTTGCAATGACCAAAACAACCACCAGGTGGCACTTGTGAGCAGGGTTACATTGGCGAGTTTCTGCCCCGCGCACATCGACAATCTGGTTTAAACGGGCAACTCCTTGTAGCAGGCCAGTCTCTGGAATAACCCGCAGACATTAAAACTACTGCATATAACGTAAACTTTTGCATCACGTTGGTGATCTTTCCAAAAAGAGAGAATATCGTTATGGAAAGAGAAACTATTGGTAATATAACGCTGAATGTTATCTGACTCAAACAGCTCCGCTGGTGTCTCCTCCCACTCAGAAAAAAAGCAGACGCCTTTTCTCTGGCATCTCTAACATTTATAATAAATACATAAATATAACAATCATAATGAAGATGCTTTCAAATAATTTAGCAAGCTGTAATTCATTTATTTCAACTGCCAAACTTCTCTCGCTGCTCCTCTCCTCTCCTCCGCAAATCACTAAATGAGGAAAAGGGAATATTCACTCAATCTATTTTGAATGTTACACATACAATATTAATATAGTCTAAGCACGTGTACCACATGTAGCCCGTGTATTTACCACAGACTGTAAGTATTAAAGCAATGAGGCCCCTGCTTTAGGCCTCTGCTGTGAGGCCCACACCGTCATCAGTCTCGGTGCCTCTGTGTAGATCACACGTCTGTCCTCGGGCTGGAGTGTTCTGAGGCTTTAAGCGGGGAGTCAGGAAGGAGCGATCCTGTTTGTCAGCATGATTTTTTTGTTTAACAGCCTCCCTGCGCGATTGCAAATGTACTCAAGGGACTCCCATACCGTGGCTCACATATATAATATTATATAGGGATCAGGAGCTTTCTGACCCGACCCACCCGCACCTGACATGACTCATATTTTTGAGGCATCCAACCCGCCCGAAACCGCGGGACCCGCGGGTTGACTGCGGGTTTCGGGCCGACCCGCGCATCTCGCATGTCCTGTTCAGGGCTGCAGGAGCAATTGTCCATTATTTTAATTGGACTTCTGGTCCATGCACACTGTAAAAAAGATAAAGTTAGTTCAACTCAAAATTTCAAAGCAACCAGCTGCGAAGGATTTTTGAGTTGAAGGCATTAACTTAATTCTTCAAGTTTTGAAGAACTACACTTATTAAGTTGTGTCAGTTAAGTTTTCCAAGTTCTGCCAACTAAGTGTTTAAATTCAAGTTACTGGAAATTTCAAGTCTGTAAAAACTTACTTTTTTAAGTTCAGATTACTGTCCCCTACAATAACTTACTATTTTGAGTTTAAATTATCCCCCACATTAAAAGATCATGATGTTTATTTATATAGCGCATTTCATGGACCAACGTCACTTGGGTAGGGGAAACCGGAGCACCCGGAGGAAATCTATGCAGACACAGAGAACATGCCAATTCCACACAGAAAGGCCCTGTTCCGACCGGGATTCGAACCCAGGACCTTCGTGTCAGAAGCGAGAGTGCTATCCACTCAGCCACCGTGCCGCACACACTGTGAACCAGAGGGGAAACTTAATGTTTCTAAGACTGACCCAGAGAATATAAAGGGCTACTTTGGCTTGGCCCTGTCGATTACGGTTGGTAAAAATAAATACAGTGATTTTTTTGGTCAAATTAGTTTGTTCAAAATGTTGAATGCAGCTGGTTGCCATAACACATATTTAAATGAGCAAACGCAGATAAGTTGACTTCACTATAGCTCGGTGAACTGTAAAAACGACAACTCAAAATTGTTCACCTTACTCAGATTTTTGCATTCACTGACAATAAAATTTCCAGTTGGAACTGGAACTATCTTGTGAGCCACTTGAACTTTCAGAAGTTCACTACAACTTAAAAGTCAAATCAACTTAATATATCAAATAAGATGAACTTTTCATCAGAAACTTCAGAAAGTGAGTGTCGAAAATCAGACGCATAGGCAGGGATCTTTGCACACCAGAGCAACCTGGAAGTTTATTCACAACAGGTGGTAGATTCAGGCAGAACAATAAACAGGGAAACATTATATATTGGATATATTGGCGTCAGTCAGCTAAAACAACGGATACACAATCGTAGCAGATATACAATCAAAGAACATTGTGTGTCTTGTACTTCTATTTTATCTTGTTTTTGTACTACTATACAGGCCATGGCCTTCTATTGTTCATAAGTTCCAACTGGCAATTTTATTGTCAGTGAATGCAAAAATCTTAGTAAGGTGAACAATTTTGAGTTGTATTTTTTACAGTCCAGCACCAGAAGTCGCATTAATGGTGAGTGTTATAACAACATTATTTAAAAGAATAAATTCAGAGGCTTATTATATATATGATTCGAAGTTTGCGTGTTGGCCCCTGTTTTGAAAAGAAGGATAGGTTGGCTGCTAACATTTGCATGTATTGATTTGCAAATGTAGGTAATGACTTATAACAGCAGGGGCCTGGGGTGGGCTTTGTTTATTCGTGTGGGGGAGGGAGAGCTGCTTCTGTCCCGTGATTTTTAGCAGTGGTAAAAACCCTGAAGGAGCTAGCTTGTTTTCCATATCTGGACACAGCACATTTAATTGACTCTACTTTGTCTGATTGGTCTTTGAAGGTCTTCTCGTGCTTCGTCTCAAAATGACGCTTAACACTTGAAGTTCTGCACACAACATTTTCACAGCATAAAGTGCACAATCCACGTAGTGGTCCTAGTGCCGGCAGCTAAAGCGCACAGACAGAGGCAGATGCTTTTAATAGCCATAAAATGGCCACATCAACATTTCAAAGACTGAAAAACAGCTAGCCTACACATTTAAACTAAAACAAGTGTAGGTTGAGGCAACATCAAATGATCAGATGCATATAGCAGACAGACAGTGATGTGCGGTGAGGATTGTGATTGGGGAGGCACTGACTTTAAATGTCAGATTTACTATCATTATTAAAATAAAATAGCATTTAATCACCGATGCAATAACATTCACAAACTTCCCATGCTGTAAAGATGAGAGAACTAGCTTCTTTTAATAATCTCACAACCAATCTAGTTGCTGACTCTCGGCTCCGCATCAAACAACATCTTTAAGAAGAACAGGTGCGAGAGACGTGAGCAGAGAGAGAGAGACGTGAGCAGAGAGAGAGAGACGTGAGCAGAGAGAGAGAGCAGAGAGAGACGTGAGCAGAGAGAGAGAGACGCGAGCAGAGAGAGACGTGAGCAGAGAGAGAGAGACGTGAGCAGAGAGAGACGTGAGCAGAGAGAGAGAGACGCGAGCAGAGAGAGAGAGAGAGGTGAGCAGAGAGAGAGAGAGAGAAGTGAGCAGAGAGAGAGAGACGCGAGCAGAGAGAGACGTGAGCAGAGAGAGAGAGACGCGAGCAGAGAGACAGAGACGTGAGCAGAGAGAGAGAGACGTGAGCAGAGAGAGAGAGACGCGAGCAGAGAGAGAGAGACGTGAGCAGAGGGAGAGAGACGTGAGCAGAGAGAGAGAGACGTGAGCAGAGAGAGAGAGACGTGAGCAGAGAGAGAGAGAGAGAGGTGAGCAGAGAGAGACGTGAGCAGAGAGAGAGAGACGCGAGCAGAGAGAGAGAGCAGAGAGAGAGAGGCGTGAGCAGAGAGAGAGAGACGTGAGCAGAGAGAGAGAGAGAGAGGTGAGCAGAGAGAGAGAGACGCGAGCAGAGAGAGACGTGAGCAGAGAGAGAGAGACGCGAGCAGAGAGAGAGAGACGTGAGCAGAGAGAGAGAGACGTGAGCAGAGAGAGAGAGACGCGAGCAGAGAGAGAGAGACGTGAGCAGAGAGAGAGAGACGTGAGCAGAGAGAGAGAGACGTGAGCAGAGAGAGAGAGACGTGAGCAGAGAGAGAGAGAGAGAGGTGAGCAGAGAGAGACGTGAGCAGAGAGAGAGAGACAGAGAGAGAGAGGCGTGAGCAGAGAGAGAGAGACGTGAGCAGAGAGAGACGTGTGCAGAGAGAGACGTGAGCAGAGAGAGACGTGAGCAGAGAGAGAGAGAAGTGAGCAGAGAGAGACGTGAGCAGAGAGAGACGTGAGCAGAGAGAGACGTGAGCAGAGAGAGAGAGGCGTGAGCAGAGAGAGAGAGAGAGAGGTGAGCAGAGAGAGACGTGAGCAGAGAGAGAGAGACGCGAGCAGAGAGAGAGCAGAGAGAGACGTGAGCAGAGAGAGAGAGACGCGAGCAGAGAGAGAGAGCAGAGAGAGACGTGAGCAGAGAGAGAGAGACGCGAGCAGAGAGAGACGTGAGCAGAGAGAGAGAGACGTGAGCAGAGAGAGAGAGAGAGACGTGAGCAGAGAGAGAGAGCAGAGAGAGACGTGAGCAGAGAGAGACGTGAGCAGAGAGAGAGAGAGAGAGAGACGTGAGCAGAGAGAGACGTGAGCAGAGAGAGAGAGAGGAGCAGAGAGAGACAGAGAGAGAGAGAGCGCGAGCAGAGAGAGAGCAGAGAGAGACGTGAGCAGAGAGAGAGAGAGAGACGCGCGAGCAGAGAGAGAGAGCAGAGAGAGAGAGACGCCAGCAGAGAGAGACGTGAGCAGAGAGAGAGAGACGTGAGCAGAGAGAGAGAGCAGAGAGAGACGTGAGCAGAGAGAGACGTGAGCAGAGAGAGAGAGAGAGAGGTGAGCAGAGAGAGAGAGAGAGAGAGTGAGCAGAGAGAGACGTGAGCAGAGAGAGATAGACGCGAGCAGAGAGAGAGATGCGAGCAGAGAGAGAGACGCGAGCAGAGAGAGACGTGAGCAGAGAGAGAGAGAGAGAGACGTGAGCAGAGAGAGACGTGAGCAGAGAGAGAGAGACGTGAGCAGAAAGAGAGAGACGCGAGCAGAGAGAGAGAGGCGTGAGCAGAGAGAGAGAGAGAGAGGTGAGCAGAGAGAGAGAGAGAGAGGTGAGCAGAGAGAGACGTGAGCAGAGAGAGACGTGAGCAGAGAGAGACGTGAGCAGAGAGAGAGAGACGTGAGCAGAAAGAGAGAGACGTGAGCAGAGAGAGAGAGGCGTGAGCAGAGAGAGAGAGAGGTGAGCAGAGAGAGAGAGAGAGAGGTGAGCAGAGAGAGAGAGACGCGAGCAGAGAGAGAGAGAGGTGAGCAGAGAGAGAGAGACGCGAGCAGAGAGAGAGAGACGCGAGCAGAGAGAGAGAGACGTGAGTCCGCGTGTCTATGGTCCGCGCTCGGAGCCCAGACGGCAGTGCGTTCACTGAGCTGTCAGAGCGGGGGTCACAGCAGCTGCTCTCGGGGCCAGAGCGGAGGATGTAACGTAACGTTCGGTTTATCAAAACATATCACAATATTTAACGTATAACAATAGTGAATTTCACCTAGATTTTTTCAGACATTAAAGACAAGATGTTATATAATAATTGTTTAATGAAAAAACAATTTTGCCACAAGCAACCAAAAGATGTGCCTCAGACAAGAATCGAACCTGGGTTCTCCAGGTCCTTGTATTTAATGCTATCCATTCGGCCAACATAGCACCTCTGCAGTTAGACAGGTTTGCACGCAGTCTTATACCTGAGCGTCTAAGTCGCTGGCAGAGCTAAAGCGGACTCAGCCTGCCACCTTGTGGCGATAAGATGTACTATTTTTCACGCAGCTGCGTGATTCCCGAGAAGCGCGAATGAAGACGACAAAACGGAATGGGACCTACTGTATCAACGTCTTATATGACCAAAATATTGCCTTCATATGACGTTCGTTTTCCGTTGTTCCCACTAAGCAAGCAGATGTCAATACAACGTAATTTCAACGTCATCTGGACGTTCATACAAGGTTGCAATGTGGTACAGAACCGGTCGGGTCCGACGTCCTCTCGACGTCTTATATGACCAAAATATTGACGTTTATATGACGTCCATTTACAGTCCTATTGACCTACTTTACCTCTGCAGAATCACTCACTGGTCGAGACATACTTTTTGCAATAGGCAAGGCAAGTTTATTTGTATAGCACAGTCAAAACAAAAGGAAACTCAAAGCACTGAACAAAAGATAGAAACAATCAAACAAGGCATTACAATTATAAATATTGACAGTAAATTAAAAAGATACAAATAAAATCTCTCATAAAATCTCTCAGTTGAAGCAGAAACAGAAGTGTTTTAAACCTGGATTTTAACATTGTCAAAGAAGAAGCCTGTCTCACATTTCCAGGAAGACCGTTCCAGATTTTAGCCTTGTGAATCTGAAATGCAGCTTTATCATGTTTAGTTCTGACTCTGGGCAATAAACGATAAACACAGCATTCAAAAATCATTAGAACAACTGTAGTAGAAGGATATCAGTCATTATTGCAAATGGAGCTGCATTAAAAATCATGTTTCTCTACATGAAAGTACAAGTTAAACCACACAGGGCACAGTGTTATGAACACTACTGTACTGAACAGTTCATGCCAAAGTAAAAAAACATGATTGTAGCGCCTATGTTTGGATCAGTATTAAAACAGGCACAAGCTACACTCTAGGTTCCCCAGATGTAAAAACACAATCTGAAAGGCAGAAGAATGCATTTATTGAATGTTGAGGTTCCAACATGTGTCCTCTCTTGGTCTTCAGTCTCTCATCACAAGGTCCAAGCACAGCACCTGAAAATGTGGAACATGTTTAGTTTCAACGTAATGTGGCAAAGTGATACAGTATAACAACACATAACTTTCTATTAATGCCTCAAACCACTCGATCCATCACCATGTGATACAAACCTTGGCACTGCACTAGCTCGAGACACTGGAAGACACTCCGTCTGAGAAACTTGGGATAAGGCTTTGGTCATTGGAGTAATTCCATGAAAAAACAATTGCAAATGTGCATTTATTTTGCACATGGACACAAATGAGCCCTGAAAGCTACTTACCCTGTATTACTCTACACATGTTGCATTTCCGAGGGGGCATTTTCCCCTTGTTGCTCTTTTCCCTCATCTTGAGTGAGTTGCTGAACAATCTGAGAAAAAGATAGATGTTTTCAAAGAGAATACACCAAATAATGGTTTATTCTAAAAACAACATAATAATACAGAAGAACAATCAATGTGTGTGAGTGTGATTCTTACCTTTGAACACCTTCAACACAGTCTGACACCTGTAAGACTCAAACACACATGACACATTAGGAATACACACAGAACATTAGTTATTGCAACAATCATGAAATTATACTCTATGGATTTCACAACAATTGACTGCATTAGCAAAGGTAAATGTATTTTAATTAACATATGGCTGGTTTTAAAGTTTATAAGAAAAAGTAAGAAATTGAATAGAGTTGCAAGCGCTAGTGATCTTGCTACCAGCAGATGAATGGATATTTAATATTTGCAGCTAACAATAACAAAAATAACAACTGTAGTGGCTCATTTAAACAGCCACAGTGAGAAGAAGTGAAAGTCTCTGACATTGAAGATTTAATGGGAAGACATTAAATCCATTTATTAAGCAATACATGAACATTAAACTCTCTTTCTGCAGCAGGTAACATCTGTGTGCTCCTATGGTCCCACATGGTCCCACACCTGAACTCAACTCCAACTGATGACATCACAGGTGTCTAAATGATGGGAGTGTCCCAAATATTAAAGCTGATCTCCCTGTTTTTAAACTTAGTTTACTAAGTACTGTTGTCTTTTTGCAGTTTATAAACCATTGTGAAATATACAGTAACTTTACATTTTAGAATTGAATTATTATTTTAAAACTTATCTTAACCTTTTTTAACACATAGTTTGTTGGACAGTCTAACCTAAGCATTCTAATGTGTTAAAAATAGTTTGAAATATGAAAAACAATATCATATTTTAAACTTTAACTTAAAAACAAAAAAAGGTGTCTCCCTTTCAGCTGAGCAGTGCCAGCCGTTATTATTATAGATTCATGCACTGGCAATTCAAAATACAGATAATATACAAAATATACTTAACAAAATCCACGTATACGTGAGAAAACAACTTACTTTCTGTCTCCAACTCTTTTTAATGTGGAAATGATACATCTATATCTAAAAACTGTGCAGACTGTGTACTTACTAGAGAGGGTGATTCCAAGTAAATAAAGCAGGGCAGCGACAGAGGTACAGATTCAACGTCATATCAACGTCTGGGAAGGCATTGCTTTACGTCCAGATGCACACCTTACGTCGTTTAGACGTGGAAAACAGGTCCTCGAGCGACTCACGTGTCAGGCTGTAAAGCTAATAAACTCGCACGGCGCATAAGTGTGCGTCGGTTGTTTAGGGTGTTATGTATTATTTTTTCACAGTAGTCAGAAAAAATGCCTGGCCGTGGTGTAGCGGTTGCGTAATGAGACTTCGGTCCCAACGACGCGGGTTCAAATCCCCTTTTGACTTTTCACTTTTTAGCGAACAATTTCTCTGTTTGGTTAAAAACGAATAAACACTCAACATAAGATTGTGTAGTGGCTAATAATAAAACTTGTGAACCCATGCATTTGCATAAAATCTCAAGTGCTCACCCCTTATTTGCAAACTTGAGATTGTTAGCACAACAAATGCATACATTCACAAGTTTTATTATTAGCCACTACGTAATCCTATGTTGAGTGTTTATTAGTCTTTAACCAAACAGAAAAAAATTGTTCGTTAAAAATCTAAATAAATATGTAAAGATAATAATACACACACGTGGGCTCGAACTTACGTAACCAAGGCTCCACACATTTGCTTAACCACTACACTACCGTCAGGTACACTTACGTTGCTTCACAGCCTATATATTGTATTGCTAGATCAAGACGTACTGCGTCGGTCGGCCGATGACCTGTTTTCGACGTCTAAGGGAGGTCGGGATTGAACGTCATATCACGTATATGGGAGGTCATTGTTTTACGTCCAGATGCGCACCTTGCACAGACGTCGTTTGGACGTAAATAAAAGGTCACGACCGACCGACGCGATATTGACGTGATCTGGAGGTTGAGTGGACGTCGGATGTTTAGTGGGAATGCCACAATGGGGCGGCTGCAGGTGTAAAGAGAAGATTAACTTCTCTTTACATATCACATTTTGCACAGATAGACTCACTCAGATTCTGAAAAACACAGAAGTGTGCAACATGTAAAAGGTTAAAAACATAGTCTGTGCAGGATATAATTATGTACAGTAAAAAAGTGGCGATAAAAAAAAGAAAAAACTGCCAAACTGTCCTTACGCAAAACACTTAACTTACATTAGCTCCTGCAGTAGTTTATCACCACTGTGTATGGAGTGATTAGAAAGAGAGAGAGAGAGAGAGAAAGAGAGACCCCTGAGGGAAAAAAAGTTACAATACAAAACATAAAATACACATGATACAGATGCTACAGAAACATGGACCACATCACAGGTTGACACTTTCTCCAGCAGCAGGGTCCCCACAGTTTGCTCCAGTTTAAGGGGAGTCTTGATAAACGTGACCTTCTGTGTCTGAACAGTTTCTCTCTGTTCTGAAGTTGCTCTTGTCGTCTTCATGATGCAGATGTGAGAGGAGAGAGCCACACTCGGCCTCCGCAGTTCTCCATGACGACACTACACTTATAATTACAACACGTCTGAGGATTAAGTAAAAGAGCAGCTCAGAGGCCACAGCCGCTCCCTGGGGGACGATGAGAGGTTGTTTTCAATGACACCAAACGACATCTGCGGCGGCAAAAAGAAGAGAAATAAAATCAGAGAGAGAGAGACGGGGATGAGAGAGAGAGACGGGGATGAGAGAGAGAGACGGGGATGAGAGAGAGAGACGGGGCTGAGAGAGAGAGATGGGGCTGAGAGAGAGAGACGGAGATGAGAGAGAGAGAGACGGGAACTAGAGAGAGACAGGGACGAGAGAGAGAGACGAGGATGAGAGAGAGAGACGGGGCCACGAGACGAGACGAGAGAGCGACAGGGACGAGAGAGAGACAAGGCCACAAGTAGAGAGAGAGAAGGGGACGAGAGGAGAGAGAGACGGGGACAAGAGAGAGACAAGGCCACAAGAGGAGAGAGAGAGATAAGACCACTGGACGAAACGAAAAAGAGACGGAGACAAGAGAGAGACGAGGCCACGAGATCAGAGAATCAAACAGGACAGCAGTAAAAACTGTGATTGTGTATGATCTGGTCTCGCACTTTGAGTTGCTTGTGTATGAACTGTGACCCCACTGTAGCAGAAAGTCTTCCCAGAGGTCTCCCATCACAGTACTAACCAGACCCTGCCCTGTTTAGCTCGAGAAGTCTGATGGGATCTGTCTTCCACCTGCAGATTCAGATTCAGTCCCATCAAACCTGCAACACAGTGTTAGCTTAATGCCTGCTAACTGTAAGTCCACATATTTGACGATTGACTCCAACAGGAAGCAACTTTAAAAAACGTTTCAAACTTTAAAAACTAATAAAAACCAGGTGAGTTTTTGAGTTAGATCTCATTTGTGGCTCGAGATCTGGTTGCTATAGCTCTAACCTATATCTTTTGAATGCTGCTGCAGCCGTCTCTGGGGTTGTTCTGTTCCTTCCTCTAAAGAAACCCCTCAAACTATTAAGCGCCACTGAGATCTCGCATCTTCAGGAAGAAATCATATAGTTTTGTTTTTATCGTAACGACTTCAGCTGTTGACTTAGAGCCGCTCTGTTATGGCACAAATAGCAGCTACATTTATTTGGCTATCAACATTATCTATAGCAGAAGTACACAGCTATAACTCATCTATAATTATTGTTTTGATGCACTTTGTATTGTCTTCTTTGCGATTATACAAGTTACTCTGCTGCAGGTTTTAAAGTTAAAATGTTTAACAAATAATTCAACATTATCTATTTGTTCATAGAACATGTTTGAAATGTTGTATTGAGGTGGCTACTCTGTATTTCAGTTCCCCACGAAGAGGAAGCAGTTTGAAAAGAGCCGAGAGTTTGAATTTTTTTGAATTTTGAATTTTGAGTTATTAACCTGGTGATTGTGTGTTGTTGTAGTCTTAGCGGTTGTGTTGTAGTCCTAGTGGTTGTATAGTTAACCTGGTTTTTGTGTGTTGTAGACCTAGACACCCTCAAGTATGAACAGATGTGTGTTTGCTCTGAGGGAGGTCTCCTGGTTGCCATGACGTTGACAGACATTAGATTAAAGAGATCACGGCAACCGTCAGGTCTTCTACCCGAGGCAGACACGGCTTTGAACCAAGAGGCTTTTGAATCTAATCACTGACCCTCAACCTGACCTTAACCTATATGTTTCCATGTTAATGTATTTAATGTGTCTTTATTGAATTTTCTTGTGTGTCTGTGTGTTCAGAGTGTGCGTGGGTGTGGGGGGTGTATGTGTGTGTATTTGTGTGTGTGTGTGTGTGTTTGCGTGTGTGTCGGTGTGTGCATGTCCAGAGTGTCTCTGTGTGTTTATTTGCCAGTGTGCGTGTGTGTCTCTGTATAAGTGTATGCGTGTGTTCAGAGTGCTACAGTAGTGTGTGTGTATGCATGTATGCATGTGTGTTTATGTATAAGTGTATGTGTGTGTGTCTATTTGTGCGTTTCATCCATTTCCAGGAGACGTTTTAAATGCAACACTTATAACATAATATAAAAATCAACAAATCAAATACATAAATCAAAATAATATACATTTATGGTACATGGATGTATATTGTATGTGTAGGATTCATGGTCCAAACCAAGTGGATCAGGTGAAAATCCATTGGAGGAATGCTAACTTTTTGAAAAATGCTAATGAAGCATTTAGCATTTTACTTTGGACTGCAGCAGAGAAAATGGCCCGAACGAAGCGACTACTCCACCCTGTGACCCGTCCTGCTCCACTCAGAGGCTACTCCACCTCTGCTGCTGTGACCGTCCGGCTCCACCCAGAGGCTACTCCACCTCTGCTGCTGTGACCCGTCCTTCTCCACCCAAAAGCTACTCCACATCTGCTGCTGTGACCCGTCCTGCTCCACCCAGAGGCTACACCACCTCTGCTGCTGTGACCTGAAGCTGTTGCTGATTATTACTATTGTTTGCATTTGCATTTTCGAACCTGAATTTATCCAACGGGGAATAATAAAGTATCCATCTATCTATCTATCTATCTATCTACATTTATGGTACATTCTCCCACACTTGTCTCCTCCTCCTTCAGGTGCATCGTACTTTATATTAGATTAGTGAACTTTCTCCATTATAATATATTGATGCAGTTCTATCGGAGCGAGTGCACATGCATCTGTAATCATCTGTTAGCATTGATTTCTAATTTACTCACAACCAATCGGCATGTCTTCTCCTCCTAACGATTTCTCAAAATAACTCCCTCTCCAGACGCCTCCCGCACAAGCCGCTCTGGTCATGAATGATTAACAAACCATCAACATATCTTGGATTACATGTTTTTGTTTCACACAGAGCTCCTCCTCGGACAGAGTTTTCTTTCATAAATAATCAGATCTCTTTGTTTTTGAAAAATTATTTCAGGGATCAAAAGAGGAATGTGTCAGAAAGTGGTCCAATTCTGCTCTTACTATAGTTTTACAGCTGCAACAATAGTTATTAGCCTGAATATGTAAAAGTAAGTCTGAGTCCTATGGTCTAGAGCCTCAGTCCTGGGTCTACAGCCTCAGTCCATGAGTCCACAGCCTCAGTCCTGGATCTACAGCCTTAGTCCTGGATCTACAGCCTCAGTCCTGGGTCTACAATCTCAGTCCTGGGTCTAAAGCCTCAGCCCTGGGTTTTGCCTCAGTCCATGGGTCTACAGCCGCAGTCCTGGATCTAAAGCCGCAGTCCTGGGTCTACAGCCTCAGTCCTGGGTCTACAGCCTCAGTCCTGGATCCACAGCCTCAGTCCTGGGTCTACAGCCTCAGTCCTGGATCTACAGCCTCAGTCCTGGATCTACAGCCTTTTTACCATCTAAAAAACATTGCCAGGATCAAAAACATAGTGTCTAAAGCAGACTTGGAGATTCTTATCCATGCATTTGTCTCCAGTAGGTTAGACTACTGCAATGGCCTGCTCACAGTACATTACATCACAGTGCAGTACATTCAAAATGCAGCAGCTCGAGTCCTGACTAGAACCAGGAAGTATACGACCATATTAGTCCGGTCCTCAGGTCTCTGCACTGGCTTCCTGTGGCTCAGAGAATAGACTTTAAAACAGCTCTGCTTGTGTACAAGTCTCTCCATAGCCTCGCACCAAAATATATTAGTGACATTTTAGTCCCATATGAACCAGCCCGGACTCTGAGGAGCACAGGGACTGGACTCCTGTTAGTGCCCAGAGTCAGAACTAAACATGAGGAGGCTGCTTTTCAGATTCATGCTGCTAAAATCTGGAACAATCTTCCTGAAGATGTGAGACAGGCCTCCTCTCTGACAATGTTTAAAACCAGGTTAAAAACGGTGCTGTTTAGCTGTGCATACAACTGAGGGATTTTATGTTTTTATCTTTCTGTTTAATGTTCTGTGATTATTTATGATTTTAATGCTATCTTGTTCAGCACTTTGAGTTGCCTTGTGTATGAATTGTGCTATACAAATAAACTTGCCTTGCCTTGCCTTGCCTTACAGACTCAGTCCTGGAACTACAGCCTGTATCACTCCCAGGCTGTGATTTTCTGATCTGTGTTGGCGAATCGACAACTTTTTGCTGTTGGGCTGTACAAAAATAAATTGGACAGGACTTCAATTGAAATTAATTGAATTGAGAAGGTTTTTTAGTCCATAAACAAGCAATATGAATACAAAAAAGACTGACCAACACCTAGATATGTTTTTGTTTCCATTATATGTATGTATATATTTTTGACCTTGATGAAATATATTATGAGATAACCATTATTTGTCCCACGTACAGCAAGAACATTTCAGTAATTATTTCACATTCTAAAACACCTTTTAGTTATTCTTTGGTCATCAACAACAAAACAATAACAAATAAGGAAGGGTATCTTTTTTTTCAAATCCAGGTTTGAAAAAAACACTTTTATATACTGTGATTATGATTATTTCTATCTTGTTTTATGGAGTACTTTGAGTTGCCTTGTGTATAAACTGTGATATTTAAATATACTTGCCTGCCTATTGAGAATGAGGAGTCACGTGATAATTTGGGCGGGGTCTAATCCGGTCGGCCATGTTGATAGGATCCTCTATCGGTTGCCAGGGGCAACGCCACTAACGCTCGATATATACAGTCTATGCTAACGCTCCAGAGGTGTGTGTTAACTTGAGTGCGTTTATTATTTCGGCAGTAGATACATCTACGATTACAACACTAGCAAGACAGTTAATGGAGAAAGTGAAGGCGAAAGGAAATGGACCGTACAGGGAAAAGCTTCTACCTACGGCAAAACAACGTCATTTGGAGAAGCTCTCAGACATACAACAGGTAGACCCATACGAGCTTCCTGCAGCGGAGTGGCAAAAAGACCTTGACTTTTTGCCTCCGTGCACGTACATGGATGTAGTGAATTACCTTGTTTTCGGTGTTAGTTATTATACAATGCAGGAGTTTAGAAGTCACAAGTCACTGGAGAATTACGAGGCTTTCTGCTGTGGTTGGGTGCAGGACTTGGCCATCTACAAGCCTCCAGGCGGATGTTGTTTGTTCTTTTGCACTAATAACAGTATTATTATTACTTATGTTGTTTATGTTTACATGCTGGAAATATTTATACGTTGACTGCACACGTTCTTTTGCACTGTTAACTTTTCCAAGACATTACACCCCCCCCTCCAAAAAAATGTTAATTTCTCAATAAATATTGCTTTGCCACATGAAGTTGTTTCAAACATTTATTTCAAAGAAAATAAAAAGGCAAGGCAAGTTTATTTGTACAGCACAATTCATGTTACAAAACAATTCAAAGTACTTTAAATAAACAATTAAAAAGCATTACAGCTGGGTGCAGAAGAAGCATTAAAAAGTAACAGAATAAAAAGCATGATTTAAAATTAAAAACAAAAATTCATAAGAAAAAGATAACAAACAAGTAATTCCAGCTTAAAAGAAGCCGTGCAGATTTGTACATTAGAATACAAAAATATTCAAAAGCAGCTGAGAGCAGGTGGGTCTTTAACCTGGATGTTTCAGCTAATCTGAGGCTTTCTGGGAGTTTGTTCCAGACATGTGGAGCATAGAAGCTGAATGCAGCTTCTCCGTGTCTGGTTCTGACTCTGGACTCGGATCCAGATGACATGAGGAGTTCTGGTTGGTTCATAAGTTATGAACAAGGCACTCAAACAACACTTTTGCACATGTTCGTTAAGGCACAGCAAACAGTGACAATCTTATCTAAAGGCATTAGGTTTTCACCCTCACATTTGAGCAGCGTATGCACAGGTACAGTTGAGTGTAAGAATTTGAATTTGTTGCGCACAACACCAATCACCCTCTCAACGTGAATTCTGAGATGTGCAATGGCCCTAGTCTCCTCCACATCTAATGGACACAGCTGTGTGTACATCACACCAAGGGTATGGTGAAAGGCATCAGCGACTGTTGTCCGATGTACTCTAAACAGATGGCTGAGGTGCTGGATTGGAAGGTCTAATCTGAGGCGCATTAGAGTCAATAGGACAAGCTGGAAGGGTGAGAGCTTCCTCATCCTTCCTTGATGCAGATATGGAGTGAGGGTGAGTAAAAGTGTCTGGAACAAAGCAAAGTTTGGAAGCCCCGTGTAGTACTTCACTGTATTGTCATGACGACTCAGAAAGTTTTCATTCATCCGGTACTCATCAAGCTCCCGCTTCAGCTCTCTGTTTTCTTCTAGAAGATTGTTGATAACATCTTGTCTAGATGAGCAGAGTCCACATTCCATGTCCTGGGCTGGCGATGGGGGCTGCTGGGCTGGCGATGGGGGCTGCTGGGCCGGCGATGGGGGCTGCTGGGCCGGCGATGGGGGCTGCTGGGCTTGGGCTGGGAGTGATGACTACTCCAGATGCTGGGTCCTGCGCTTTACTTGCCGCTGATATCGCGCTCCATCTGTTTCTTTAACATTATTGTGGCCTAACCGCAAGGATGGTGTCCAGTCAGGGTGATTCTCCAACATCTCATATGATGGTTTACCTAGAACAGAATAATCTATGTAGTCAATGCTTTGAACTGGCAACATGGTAGCATAATGTCATGAACAGAATCTCAACTATTTTTAGCAATCTCATAATCTCATATAATGGTTTACTTACGTCAGATTAATAAGATTATTAAACAATCTGGAATCTAAAGAAATATTAAACAAGAAGGTAACGCTATTCATGGTTTCATAAAAGGGCTCAGGGGGTAGTGTCAACACAAGACAAAAAAAAAGTTTGGGCACCACTGGTTTAGAGAACATAAGAGACAGAGACAAACGCACTTTGAGTGCCCATAGTCCACCAACAAGGTAGGATAATGAGCAGAAACTTAAATATTCTTAGTTAACATTAATGGTTGGCCATTAAGCATTTTCATAGAGGCAACAGTTTGTTAACTGCTAGATAGTTAGCTAGGCAGCTAACTTAAGATGCACTTCAGTGTTTGCAACATTAACAGCTAGGTAACCTACACTTCTTAACTTTAAAAAAACAACATAAAGACATTTTAGGACGTACCCGAGTGAAAATGCAGAGAACACACTCTCATCGACTGGGGGGTGAGATCGAAAGTAAGGTCCTTTCTTCTTATTGCAGCCAACCAAGCCATCCGGCGTCTCTTCGTCAGGTCAGACACTTGCGCTCCCTGATGTTGTATCCATTTTGGTAGCCTAAAAAATTGTAAACCGTTGTTCCTACGTTTTCCTTTCTTATTGTGTGAGGTACTGGAGCAGTTTTTAACACAGCAATGAGCTCCAGGCATGGTAAAACAGAAATAGCGATGACCTCCTTTGCTCCCGAGTTAACTACAACGGTTTGCCGCTGGGTTCCTACCATCATGGCGGAGACGGGGAGGGTCCTGCGCCATCGAGGGGAGGGGCTCTGTGCTATGACGACAACTCCTCACTCTCAATATTTCCCATAAATAATGAATTGTTTCCTATTGTCCCAATAGAGTTTTGTAAAAGCAAAATGTTCCATCATGCTGTCTTTATCCTACTGAAAAACATAAGATTTCACATACTTTCAAAAAGAGGGAGTCACTATTTGACTCTTTGGGCTGAGAGCTGTTTGGCTGAGTGAGGGTGGTCCTCTATTTGCTATTTTTCTGTCTGAAAAAGCTGCAAAAAGCATGTGAAAAGTAGAGATACTGAGAAGTTATTAGATGGCTTTTATAATAGTTCCCTTTTAGTAATGACGTGCGTGTGTGTGTGTGTGTGTGTTGTGTGTGCGTGTTTGTGTTTACGTATAATCTTATTGCATTATGTCCAAACTTACGGTATCTTGATGCGCATTTATATTTAATCTTACGGTAAAAACGCCTGAAAGAAGTTGAATATATGTTATGCCAAAAAATTAATTAATGTTGTACGATTCAATATGCACACATATATCATAATCCCATAACGTCTTAAATTAATAAAAATAATTTAGAAAATACTTGATGACGTGTACGTCGGTCCTTCTCACTTCCGGGTTCGGGTAAACACATCCCTGTGGAGTCGGCTCGTGTCAAAAATGTGAGTTTTTGCTTTGATTCCAACATATTTTCATCGCGTTTCTTCCCGTTTTGAAACAAGAACACATGTGCTCGTCTTTACGCTGTTTATTCTCCTTTTGTCAGGTCCAAAGTAACGTTTAAAATCACGCTAACCTCGGACCCCAGGCTGCCATTCAAAGTGTGAGTAAAGCGACAGACACAAGCTAATCCACCTTTAACAGCACAGTATACACTCTACATTCCCTACATTTACGTTGTACTTTTTTTGCACCTTTCTTGTCTGAAATTCAACAAAGAAATCCATGTCGTCTCTTCCAAAACACATCTAGTCCCAGTGTATGTATTCACAGATGGGAAGGATGGAGGATTTACATGTGGTACTTGCTTTAGCTCTGAATTAAGTTATTTTTTAAGATAGTTATTTTTGCCAACGATTTGCTGTATCTGATTTGGCTTTGTAATATAGACAAAAAATGTAAATAAAAGCTTCCGTCACTCCTAATAGCTACACTGGTTTACCATATGTTGTGGATTAAAGCTGGGGTACCTGACTATTCCCTTCCTTAGTTGACAGATGTTGTTCGTTGACAACAGAAAATCATTTGTAAAAGTGAAATGCTGTGAAGTCAGAACACAACACTCCGTCATCATCTTATTAGATAACGTATGATTTTTTTTTTACTTACAGCAAGAGCCCTGTCACTATATTGCTTTGAGCTGATTGGCTGAGAAAGCTGATCTAAAGATGTGACAGAGGCAAAACTAGTGATTGAACCTAACTGTATTGAGAGGGAGGGACTAGTTACATGGATTTTTTATAATAGAATGTTTGAAGTCTTGTCTTAAAACCCACTGTTACTCTCTGGCTTCTAACATCACGAGAGTTGTGTGGGCCTTCAATGATTTATTTTTATTTTTTATGCATAATATATATATATATATATTTGTTTTTATTATGTTTTATAAAATGTGCTAAATACAGTGGGTTGGATTGGGTAATAGTTTCATTGTTGTGGTTTGAAAGATACGTTCCCAGCTATAACACTGCTAACAGAAGCATTGATTCATTCATATTTTTTTACGGCTGCACCCATTTAGCTTTCACCATAGTCTATACTGTTTGTGTTTGCTCTTAACCCTCGACTGTCTGCTGTTTTAAGTGAGTAAGTGTTCATGTGGATTACTTACTTACTGTTTTGTAATATAGTTCTGTCATTTGCCAACATACAATATGCGTAATATAATTCTACCATTTACCAACAAATAACTCAAAGCTGTCGCCATGTTTAAGTTTAAGAAGTGTAATTACTGTGCATGTTCCTATAAGACAAGATGAGAGATCCATCCATCCATCCATCCATTTTCTTCCCCTTAATCCATTTCTGGGTCGGGGGGGGTGGCAGTCAGAGCTGCACCCAGTCACAGAGCACCAGCCCCTCACTGATCCTCCTGCAGGTGGTGAGTCCACATGAGCTGAGATCTTTCAGTGGGATGGGAAGATGAGAGATCCTTTGTTAAAATATACAAAATAAGTGGCTGGTTTCTTAGCTAGCTGTAAATAACAGTCCATATGGTCTTCTGTTTTTCTATGTCTTATTTTAGAAGTTTTATCTTTAAAAAATAAAATTTTGCCACTTTTGGTAAACAACATTCTGTGGCTGTTAAATGTTGCGTCTGGTCCTTGTGTAGGAGGCGCTCTACAAATAAAAGTTGATTGATTGAAGATGAAGAAATCAACACACATAACATTCACATACGTTTTCACACACTCACAGCAGACCAGGATACGGACAGACACAGAGAGAGGCCAGTGAGTTTGGAAGTGAACCTCATCAAAGCATTCATCTGTTCACAATAATTAAAAATATAATATTAAAAAATCCATACATCAATGTTCTTTTTTGGGATTGCCACCAAGTCACAGAGCACCAGCACCTCCCTGATCCTCCTGCAGGTGCTGAGTCCACAGGAGGCCGCTCTGTCAGTGTCAGCCTTGATCTTTCAGCGAGGGCTTCAGGCAAAGTGGGGTTAAGTGTCTTTCCCAAGGACGGCAGACATCAGTGGGAATTAGGGGTGCGTACCTCACGATACGATACGATGTGTGATACAAAGCTCACGATAACGATTATCTCATGATATGACGGTGCAGCGATTATCGACATATTGGTAAAAAATATACCTATGATCAAATTTTTCTTATATTTATGGCGTGAATTAAGTGAAAAAATACACTTTATTTCAAGATAAATGGATAAAGTGTCATGTGTAACATTAAAGTGAACAAGCAAAAATGCCTTTTAACTGCACATTTAACTGCACATGTTCCAGCTTCTTCCCTCTGGTAGAAGATATCGCTCTCTGAGATGCAGGACATCTCGTTACGCTAACAGTTTTTATCCACAAGCTGTTATCAGTGTGAACAGAGCACTTTAATGATTTGCACTTGTTTTGAACTGTTTTAGTCGATCGATTTCACAGTGACTTTTGTTTACTGTTTTATTTGTTTTATTTTTGTCTTTTAATGTTGTTTTATGTCTGTATTTGTCTGTGCACACTGGAGACTTTTCGCTAATGTATTCCAATGTGGTTTTTTTACTGCAAATGGCAAATAAACTGAATCTGAATCTGAGTAAAAATCTTACTGTCTCACATTCAATAACATCAATGTGAACATTCTACAGAAATTGTAGAATGCGTAATGTAGTCAAATATCAAGTATCAATACTTTTTTTTTTTTTTCAAATTTGTATTTTTATTTTATTTTTATAAATCAATACTTAGCAAAAGCATATCGATTGCGTGAGAAAGTATCACGATGTATCACGATACATCACCATATCAATATATTGTCACACTCCTAGTGGGAATCGGTGGAGAAAGTCTCATTATGGGCTCGAACCCACAACCTTCAGTCTCTAAGGCCATTGCTCTACCAACTGAGCCACTGTTGCCCCGTATGAATTGTCTTCACACATGTACTTATTATAATCCATATTTAATAATGAAATAATCTGTAAAGAACTTTTGCCATATTGAAGGTATCCAGGAGGATTTTCTACTTCCGGGTGGATCATCAAGACTATTGGTCCTCCTAACTGTCAATCATTCTGGTGATTTGTCAAATAAGACCAGAGAGTTTTGCTCAAAAAGTGGAGAAGGCAATTCATCCCTAAAATTTTTCCCTAAAACACACTAAGATAACATTGAATTTCTCCAGATTTCTAATACAATGTAATCTAATACACACACATTTCTGTTACATTTGAACTGACGTATCTTACACAATCTGTTTTTCCAATTAAATTGAAATGGTAACTGATGAGGAGCCGGTTTCCTCCAGATGCTGTTGTTGCTTTGCTGTTTCTGAGTCTTGTTTCTGCTTCAGTGACTGTGGTCATGTGAAAACCTGAGTCTGTCCTCAGAGACTGCAGTCTGTGATGTCAGGACTAAACTCTGTCCATGAACCGAGAAACGAAGAGTAAATGAGCAATGTTAGTCTCTGGCAGAAGAGACCGAGCACTTTATAAGAACGTTCAGTCAGAGCCGTTCAGTTGCATTTAAACAGATTTTGGAAAAGTTATTCGGCGGATTCTTTATTTCTGATTTGCTGCCAACGTGAATAAAACAAAACCAGAGAAAATTATGTCGCTGGTTTGAACAGGCCTCGTCTCTTTGAGGATGTCTCACAAGAATAAATCCAGTTCATATCTTTTAATCCCACCACAGTTCCTCAGAATGTGGAGCCTATTCTGCCGAGATTATTGAGGTTGAAAAAAGTGGAATAGTAATTGTAAAGTTACCTTTGGACAGTTTTACATTTTTCCTGTCAACCATCATGTGGTCAGCGCTTATGTTAAATCAAAAACTAAACTGTACTAATATAATATAACTATAACTAATATAACTAAACTGTACTAATATGTTACATTTGGGTCAATGACACAAAAAAGTCCCAAAATGTCTGTGGCATGTTTCCTGCTGTTTTTCTGAAGTATTTTAGCGCCTCATACACTTTTACTGGTTTCCACGGCTTGAGGCAACAGGTAGTAGCTATGTGATGCCATGGTCATTAACTAACCATTTAATAAGCTATACAAGCACAATGTATTATTATTATTATGACTATTAATATTATGCCATTGTTGCATTGATCTCACTTTTGGCAGCTCGACTTCTGCCGTTTGTATTTTGTTTTGCTCTTTTATGGATGAGTCTTTGGGGAGTACTTTTCATCCTGGCGGACCTCTGTACCCTCTCTGTGTGTGTGTGTCTGTATATGTGTGTGTCACCATTTGTGGACTAAACGCTCTCGCATCCTCCCAGACAGAAATGATATTCCCCTGGCTAAAGCCCCAGGAGAGATCGACCCTTTTGACACGTTTGGCTGAAGATGCAGGAGTAGAATCCACTTTAGTTCAGATGCATTAATGCAGTATCATTGTTGTGTCTTTGTGATAATAAGGGAGAAGCTAGAGCAAAGTCATTAGTCTCTCTTTGATGTGTTGTGTTTTGTGTTGCAGGTTGAGTGTCCCAGAGAGCACACCGTTCACAGCTGTGTTGAAATTTGCGGCTGAAGAGGTGACTTTATATCACGTTTTTTTCATTTTTAATTTCATTTCCTCATCATTGATAAATGTATAAATTATTGCATTCTCGAGAGAGAGAGACCAGAGAGTGGGAGAGACCAGAGAGTGGGAGAGACCAGAGAGTGGGAGAGACCAGAGAGTGGGAGAGACCAGAGAGTGGGAGAGACCAGAGAGTGGGAGAGACCAGAGAGTGGGAGAGACCAGAGAGTGGGAGAGACCAGAGAGTGGGAGAGACCAGAGAGTGGGAGAGACCAGAGAGTGGGAGAGACCAGAGAGTGGGAGAGACCAGAGAGTGGGAGAGACCAGAGAGTGGGAGAGACCAGAGAGTGGGAGAGACCAGAGAGTGGGAGAGACCAGAGAGTGGGAGAGACCAGAGAGTGGGAGAGACCAGAGAGTGGGAGAGACCAGAGAGTGGGAGAGACAGAGAGTGGGAGGACCAGAGAGTGGGAGAGACCAGAGAGTGGGAGAGACCAGAGAGTGGGAGAGACCAGAGAGTGGGAGAGACCAGAGAGTGGGAGAGACCAGAGAGTGGGAGAGACCAGAGAGTGGGAGAGACCAGAGAGTGGGAGAGACCAGAGAGAGGGAGAGACCAGAGAGCGGGGGAGACTGAGACAACAACGTGTTTTTAATTATACCATTCGATCATTCCAAATTTTAAAGATCAACTAAACACCAGTGCCCACCCTGACTCCGCCCACATGAACTTAGAGTTGGGCGTGGTCTGGGCTGTGATTGACAGCTCCCTTGTCATTCAAAAAGCAAAGACAGACAGTTTTCATTGCTGCTCAAAGTAATAGTTTACACCAGAAAGTTTCATTCCATCCTTGTTTACACATTAAAGGAATAGTTCACCGTTTTTACATACTGACATATGTTCTTACCTTACCTTAGACTAGTTAATACGTACCTGTGTGATCTTAGTCCGTGCGCTCTGTCATGCAAACGGAGCAAAAACGGGAGGACAAATGCAGCCTCCTCTGTATACTGTGTAGCACCAAAAGGTAGCTCCCGCTAGAAGCTACCAAACTCTTCCAAGTGTTCCCTATTAAATGTATATAGTTACGTGACGTGTTACACTGCAAAGTATAGTAACACAGAAATGTAACTGTCGATTTTCTCAGCGGATAAAACGGGTACTATATTGTGAGGCGTAGTAATCTGAGGTGCGCTACGTCCGCGCACTAACTTCTGTCCGGAGACTTCTCTCTCGCTCACTTCAGTCAATAGAAGCAGCGTGACTTGTAGTACGGAGAGAAGTTAGTGCGCGGACGTAGCGCTCCTCAGATTACTACGCCTCACAATATAGTACCCGTTTTATCCGCTGAGAAAATCGACAGTTACATTTCTGTGTTACTATACTTTGCAGTGTAACACGTCACGTAACTATATACATTTAATAGGGAACACTTGGAAGAGTTTGGTAGCTTCTAGCGGGAGCTACCTTTTGGTGCTACACAGTATACAGAGGAGGCTGCATTTGTCCTCCCGTTTTTGCTCCGTTTGCATGACAGAGCGCACGGACTAAGATCACACAGGTACGTATTAACTAGTCTAAGGTAAGGTAAGAACATATGTCAGTATGTAAAAACGGTGAACTATTCCTTTAAGATAATTGTATAGCAGTAGTGGCGGTCAGTGGATGTAATTTAATTTCAATCCACTAGATGTTGCCAGAATACTCCAACTCGCTACTGAGCATGTGTGAGAGTTTGCTGCTTTTATACCACAGGCACAAAGTGATGTCACACAGCACTCCAAAGCCAATGGAAAGGCCAGGCACCACAATTCAAATGTAGTGCCACCAAAAATGCAGAGAGGGCGCCACACACACGGTTTTAGGCTCAAACGTGAGATTTGATCTAATTTGCACTAAAATGTTTTAAAAAATGATCAGGACATGTAGAGAGCACTATAAGAAACAAATGTATGTAGTTTATGAGTTAAAGAAAGTGGATTTTGTGTTTAGTTGTTTTTAAGTCCATTCACTGCTATACAGATGGATTTTAAAGTACATTCCTAATAGAAATTCACCCGTCTTGAAACTCTCAGCTCTACGCAGTGATAGAGAGCCCTAGTTACAGCCTCATGGTAACGGTCTCATCCTGGTCTCTGTATCCACTGTACTGTAGCAGTGATTTAGCTTATCTCCAGAGACAGACAGCTCCTCTGCCTCAGCTCTGTGTGGATACATCTGCACCAGAGGGAGACCGGAGAGAGACCAGAAATGGAGGCCAGAAAGCGAGAGACAAAATATCCTCTTTCCCTTACAAATATTCTATTCTATTCTATAAGTCTGACAATAAAGACCAAATCCAAATGAAAACGCCAGGATCATAGAAGCGGTGACTGTGACACGGATAGAGCCAGAGGAGTTTACTTTTACATGTGTCAGGAGGAGCCGGAGAAAGTCGGAGCAAAACTTTCTCCATGAGCACAAACAAATTAGCATTGTCCATCTGCATACAGTCTGTGGATGAAACACTAAAACAACCAGATGTATTAAATGGACGTGTTGTTTTAGTCTTTTTAGTCTGAATCTAATCTGAATATTGCATGTCATGTCATTCTCTTATCCTCGCTAAAACAAGGAAAGGTCAAAACTAAAAAACTTGAAGCATTATAGTCTGTCTGTTTCCAGTGACAGCCGAGAGTGAGAACAAAGACCTCAAACCAAAGCTGCTTTTCTCAGTTAAAACACTCTCTCTGCTTGAATGTCATATTTTCAGAAGTCATTTCAGTCAGAGGCATAATGTCCTCTGGCAAACTGCGATTAAAAAGCTCCGTGTACCAAAATGCTCTGTGGCTTTGAACCAATTAACATGTTTTCTTTTGTTACAGTTCAAAGTGCCGGCAGCGACCAGCGCCATTATCACCAACGGTTTGTTCAATTCCACTGTTTACTCTGTTACTGCGACTACGGCCCTTATATATATATATATATATATATATATATATATATATATATATATATATATATATATATATATATATAATCTCTGTCTCTCTCTCTGGTCTCTCTCTCTGGTCTCTCTCAGATCTGTCTCTCTCTGGTCTCTCTCTGGTCTGTTTCTCTCTCTCTGGGCTCTCTCTGGTCTCTGGTTTCTCTCTGGTCTCTGGTTTCTCTCTGGTCTCTCTGGACTGTCTCTCTGGTTTCTCACTGGTCTCTCTCTCTGGTCTCTCTCTCTGGTCTCTCTCAGATCTGTCTCTCTGGTTTCTCTCTGGTCTCTCTCTGGTCTCTGGTCTCGCTCTCTCTGGTCTCTCTGGTTTCTCTCTCTGGTCTCTCTCAGATCTGTCTCTCTGGTCTCTCTCTGGTCTGTTTCTCTCTCTCTGGGCTCTCTCTGGTCTCTGGTTTCTCTCTGGTCTCTGGTTTCTCTCTGGTCTCTCTGGACTGTCTCTCTGGTTTCTCACTGGTCTCTCTCTCTGGTCTCTCTCAGATCTGTCTCTCTGGTTTCTCTCTGGTCTCTCTCTGGTCTCTGGTCTCGCTCTCTCTGGTCTCTCTGGTTTCTCTCTCTGGTCTGTCTCTCTGGTTTCTCTCTGGTCTCTCTCTCTCTGGTCTCTCTGGACTGTCTCTCTGGTTTCTCACTGGTCTCTCTCTGGTCTGTCTCTGGTTTCTCACTGGTCTCTCTCTGGTCTCTTTCTGGGCTCTATCTGGGCTCTATCTGGGCTCTTTCTAGTCTCTCTCTGGTCTCTCTCTGTTCTCTCTCTCTGGGTTCTCTCTGGTCTCTCTCTTTGGTCTCTCTGGACTGTCTCTCTGGTCTCTCTCTGGTTTCTCTCTGGTCTCTCTTTGGTCTCTCTCTTATCTGTCTCTCTCTCTCTCTGGTCCTTCCTTCTTGTCTCTCTCTATTTGATCTCTTTCTGGTTTCTCTCTGTCTGAGAGAGACTCATTCTGGGTGTCCCTCTAACTAAAATGTTTGGACACCCCTGCTCCATGCTAACACGCTAACATCGTCCACTGTTGTTTTACGAGGCAGAAAACCAGTGTGTCGAGCAGAGAAAATTAAAGTCCTCTGGTCATACATTATACATAACGCTGTGTCTCGTTCAATAACTGTAAGAAATGATGCTGAAATAACAAACCGCCATAACATAATGCTTCATATAAATTCAAGTGGAACCGTTTGTGAGCACCGTGAAAACCAGCAAATCAAATGGATGTGGTTCTAGGAGACGGTCGAGACTCGGGGGGGAAATTGACTTTTTATTTTTCCCGTTTCTCATCAATTAAAGCGGCTGAAAAACACAGCGTTTGTTTACAGCTGCTCTGCTCCGACACGGAAGAATCCCGCCTTTATCAGTTGCAACTTTATCAGTTGGAACACAGGAAATGCAATGATAACAATGACCTAGGAGCTGTTGGTTCATAGGGAGGGGAATGACTGAGGCTGTAGACCCAGGACTGACGCTGTAGACCCAGGACTGAGGCTGTAGACCCAGGACTGAGGCTGTAGACCCAGGACTGAGGCTGTAGACCCAGGACTGAGGCTGTAGACCCAGGACTGAGGCTGTTGACACAGGACTGAGGCTGTTGACACAGGACTGAGGCTGTTGACACAGGACTGAGGCTTTAGACACAGGACTGAGGCTTTAGACCCAGGACTGAGGCTGTAGATCCAGGACTGAGGCTGTAGATCCAGGACTGAGGCTGTAGATCCAGGACTGAGGCTGTAGATCCAGGACTGAGGCTGTAGATCCAGGACTGAGGCTGTAGATCCAGGACTGAGGCTGTAGATCCAGGACTGAGGCTGTAGATCCAGGACTGAGGCTGTAGATCCAGGACCGAGGCTGTAGACCCAGGACCGAGGCTGTAGTCCCAGGACCGAGGCAATAGATCCATGAAGGAGGCTGTAGACCCAGGACTGAGGCCGCTTTCATTTCCACCTGGATCTGTTTTAAAGGCAGATTTTCTTACATATTCTCTCTTTAACGCCAAATCATGCATACATTTTTTTTTTTTCAACGACAACAACATAGAATCACTTTATACTTATATACTTGTGAATAGGTACTGTTGACTGTTTCTGCTGGGTACGGTCTAACTACCGTCTTCTCATTTCCATTACAAACATGTTTTTGATCTTTGCAGATGGAATTGGAATAAACCCAGCACAGATGGCAGGTAAGAAGATGCTTTTATTAAAACTACACAATTTTTTCACACACACTTCATCAAAACACATCTTATTTCTGCAGTTTGATGATTGTAACGAGCCCGAGAGCTTTTTAGTCCTGTCTTTGTGGCTTAAGTAAGAGTCAAAGTAGCTGTGAAATGGATTTAGATTCAGGTTCTTTTGTGTTTGAAGAATCAATGCAGCCTCTAAAAGTAAAAACAATTCTGCGTTTCATAAAAAGAAAAGGAGAATGTTACCTAAAAGTATTTTTGAGACGTTTCTGAGAGAGCAGAGAACAGAGAGAAGAGTGCTTTCAGCTCTGGCTCTAATTAGAGGAAAAAATATTTTTTAGACTTTAACCAGGTTTTCACCATTGTTCCCCCCTCAAAAGGTGTTGATTTGCCGGTGCTGAGGCTGTAGACCCAGGACTGAGGCTGTAGATCCCGGACTGAGGCTGTAGATCCAGGACTGAGGCTGTAGACCCGGGACTGAGGCTGTAGACCCGGGACTGAGGCTGTAGACCCGGGACTGAGGCTGTAGACCCGGGACTTAGGCTGTAGACCCGGGACTGAGGCTGTAGACCCAGGACTGAGGCTGTAGACCCAGGACTAAAGCCTAGTGTATAGTCGTGCGGAGCTTACGTTGGTGACGTGACTTGCGTGGATCACCTCAAGGCCCTTATGTCGCCTGCCGCGTACACCCCCGAAAATGTCTAACTACGTAAGGGTTGCCATTAGGAAGCTCCGCTGTGATTGGTCCGTGTGTGTGTTTTGGACAGAAGCATGGAGCGGCTGCAGGAGCATGGACCAGGCACTTCGGAGCAAATCTGCTTCGTGCTTTGAAGGAACCTAAGGAAAAGTAGTTTGGGTCCATGGCTCAGAGCCTGATTGGACGAGAGTTCAGTTGCATATCCAACTTATATAACTTATAAACTGTGCAGTCGTTTGTTTTGCACTGTTCCTGTCTTTGTTTGAATCTGCATTCGTAGTTTATCGCGTCTGTTGCATTCCTCCGCACTTGTAAATAGTTCATGTTTGTCTCCGATATTTACCACTTATTGTTTTGCTGTTTGTGCTGAATATAATTCAATAATAACTATGTTTCCAACAATAAGTGTGTCTTTATTCACAACATCACAGTTAAATGAGTTGAAGGCAAGGCAAGGCAAGGCAAGGCAAGGCAAGGCAAGGCAAGTTTATTTGTATAGCACAATTCATACACAAGGCAACTCAAAGTGCTGAACAAGATAGCATTAAAATCATAAATAATTACAGAACATTAAAACGAAAGATAAAAATATAAAATCCCTCAGTTGTATGCACAGCTAAACAGCACCGTTTTTAACCTGGTTTTAAACATTGTCAGAGAGGAGGCCTGTCTCACATCTTCAGGAAGATTGTTCCAGATTTTAGCAGCATGAATCTGAAAAGCAGCCTCCCCATGTTTAGTTCTGACTCTGGGCACTAACAGGAGTCCAGTCCCTGTGCTCCTCAGAGTCCGGGCTGGTTCATATGGGACTAACATGTCACTAATATATTTTGGTGCGAGGCCATGGAGAGATTTGTACACAAGCAGAGCTGTTTTAAAGTCTATTCTCTGAGCCACAGGAAGCCAGTGCAGGGACCTGAGGACCGGACTAATGTGGTCGTACTTCCTGGTTCTAGTCAGGACTCGAGCTGCTGCATTTTGAATGTACTGCAGCTGTTTTACAGCCTGTTTGGACAGACCTGTGAGCAGGCCATTGCAGTAGTCTAACCTACTGGAGACAAATGCATGGATAAGAATCTCCAAGTCTGCTTTAGACACTATGTTTTTGATCCTGGCAATGTTTTTTAGATGGTAAAAAGCTGCTGATGTTACTGATTTGATGTGGCTATTAAAATTTAAGTCTGAGTCCAGTATTACCCCTAGATTTCTGACCTTGTTAGAAGGTTTTAGGGAGAGAGACTGTAGGTGACAGATGACGCTCTCTCTTTGTTTCTGGGGACCAAAGACAATCATTTCAGTTTTGTCTGCGTTTAGCTGAAGGAAGTTGTTTTGCATCCACTCACTGATCTGTTGGATACAGTGAAGGAGTGAGTCCACTGGTCCATGTTCTCCTGCAGTCAGTGAGACATAGATCTGAGTGTCGTCTGCATAGTTATGATAGGAAACTTTGTTTCTGCGTATTAACTGACCTAACGGCAGCATGTAGAGATTGAACAGAAGAGGTCCCAGGATCGACCCCTGTGGTACTCCACAGGTCAGGGCCATATGATCTGAGACACAGTTTCCAATCTCCACAAAGTACTTCCTGTCTTCAAGGTAAGACCTAAACCAACTTAGGGCGGTGCCAGCGACGCCAACCCAGTCCTCTAGTCTCTGTAAGAGGATCTCATGGTCGACAGTATCAAAGGCAGCACTTAGATCTAACAGGATTAGGATTGAGACTTTGCCTGCGTCAGTGTTCAGCCGGATATCGTTTGTAACCTTAACGAGAGCAGTCTCAGTGCTGTGGTGGGGTCTAAAGCCGGACTGAAACATATCAAATGAGTTGTTGATTATAAGAAATCTAGTAAGCTGTAGGTAGACAACTTTCTCAAGGACTTTCCCCATAAATGGCAGATTTGAGATGGGACGATAGTTGTTAAGTACCGTAGCATCCAGACTGCTCTTTTTTAGCAGGGGCCTGATGACTGCAGTTTTCAGGGCCTTTGGGAATATTCCAGAATCAAGGGACATGTTTACTATCTGTGTGAGTGAAGGTAACAGACTGCTCAGAACAGACTTTAGAAATCTAGTGGGTAGTACATCCAGGCTGCATGTGGAGGAGCTCAAACTGGAGATTATCTCTTGGACAGTTTGATCATTTACAGGTGCAAAGTAAGTTAGCTCAAAGAGCCTTTCTGGCTGTTGGATTGTTATCTGTGGATTGGAGACAATGGCGTTTTTGATGCCTTGAACCTTGTCATTGAAAAAATGTGCAAACTCATTACATTTACGTTTGGAAGTTAGCTCTAATGGCATTTGAACAGGGGGGTTTGTTAATCTATTAACTGTTGAAAACAGAACACGCAGATTGTTGCTGCAGCCTTCAATCATTTCAGAAAAATACCTTTCTCTTGTACTACGTAGCACCTGGTTAAACTCGCACAACTTATCTTTGAAGATCTTGTAATCAACCTGGAGGTTGGACTTGCGCCACTTCCGCTCGGCCCTCCGGCACTCTCTCTTTTGTGCTCTGACCGAGTCTGCTTTAGCCCACGGCGCCTTCTGCTTATTTTTCACTATTTTAACCTTCACAGGAGCGATGGTGTCCAGAACTTTCAAAACACTAGAGGTGACAGAGTTAAACAGTTCATCTACAGTAGAATACGATGCATTCTCAAAGTTTATCATTCCCATAAATAGTTCACCCGTATTTTCATTTATGTGTCTTCTTCGTACAGTTGCAGAGTCCACTGGTGGTTTGTTAGTGAAACACATGTCAAAAAATATACAAAAATGATCCGAAAGCGCAACATCGACCACGTTTACATTATATATGTTCGCCCCCTTTGTAACTAACAGGTCTAGAGTGTGCCCTTTGCTGTGGGTGGGGCCACTCACATGCTGAGTGAGACCAAAAGATTCAAGAAGAGAACTCAGCTCTTTAGCATTTCTGTCATCAACATTATCCACATGAATATTAAAATCACCTGTAATAACTAAACTATCAAAATCTGTGCATACAACTGAAAGCAACTCTGTAAAATTATCAATAAAACTGTGACATGACTGCGGTGGCTTGTATAGGACAACGAAAAGTATTGGAGGAGATTGTTTTTGTTGTATTTTAAAAGACACATATTCAAAAGACGGAAACTTCCCAAGAGACATTCTATGGGAGACAAAGTGGTCTCTGAAAATGGCAGCTAAGCCTCCTCCTTTTTTGTTTTCCCGTATTTCAGATTCAAATTTGAAATTTGGTGGTGATGCTTCTATTAAAACTGCATTTTCTGTATTTTGGTCAAGCCATGTTTCAGCCATGAACATAAGATCTAGATTATAAGAACAAATAAAATTATTGATTAAAAAAGACTTGTTACAAAGAGATCTGACATTTAGCATAGCAAGTTTCAAAGTTTCAGGATCAGCGGTTGTGGTCGGCTGATTCTTACACGGAACAAGAATTAGATTTTCCTGATTAGACTGATTAACTCCAGATGTTTTTCTGTTATGTATTCTTTGTGTTATCACTAAGGGAATGGCACAGGTGGCTTCACGACAGGGCCCCAGCCGGGTCTCTCCTCTAACTAGACTGCCAGTGGCTGCGAAGCAGAGACCCTGTGCATCCTAGTGTTTAGAGAAAAGAGGGGTAGGGGAAGGCGGGGGAGGAGGATGGAGAGGCGGGTGGTTCTTGGGAGTTGGACGGGGAGGGGTTGAAGGTGGATGGGTTTTTGGTGATGGGTTAGGGGAGGGGCAGGCTGAGTTGGGTGGTGGACGAGGGGGGAGTGGAGGTGGAGGGTTTCTTGGTGCTGAGTTAGGGGGGGGGGAGGGGGGCTAAATGAGCAGGAGGGGGGGGTGGAATACTTATGGGGTTAGAGGAGGGACGGGTGGATTTTGTGGGAGAATTTGAGTTGGACGCCCTAGGTGGCTTTGGAGGTACGTATGGGGAGTAGTTTTGAATGTTAGATAGGACTCTTGATCTGGCTACAGTGGGTGTGAGAGGAATAGTCTTCATCGCCGATCTTATCATGCCTGCAGAGTGTTCTGGTAAATCCAGTAGTGAAGGCGGGGATAGAAAACAAAGGGAAAGGTCGTCCTCATTTTCCCTAGATGGAGTGGATGTAGCGGGGGGGACCCAAGCCGGGTCCATGGAAGGTGATGAGGGAGTCTTTGGTGGAGACAGAGGTGGTTGAGGAACCCCCAGTACAGGCCTGACTGTAGCCTGGAGTAATGGGGGAAGCTTCACGGGAGCTGTAGGTGGGGAAGGTGCTGCTGAAGATGATGGAGCAGCCACTGCTGCTGCTGTATCCACTGCTGCTGCTGAAGATGATGGAGCAGCCACTGCTGCTGCTGAAGATGATGGAGCAGCCACTGCTGCGGCTGTATCCACTGCTGCTGCTGAAGATGATGGAGCAGCCACTGCTGCTGCTGTATCCACTGCTGCTGCTGAAGATGATGGAGCAGCCACTGCTGCGGCTGTATCCACTGCTGCTGGTGGTGCTGTATATGCTGATGGCGCTGATGAAGATGTGGCAGCTGCTGATGATGCTGGGGGTGGAGGCGTTGAGCTCTTTCGAAGCCGTGGAGGTGTTGAGTTCTTTTGGAACCTTGGAGGTGTTGAGTTCTTCTTGAATCGTGGAGGTGTGGAGTTCTTTTGAGGCGGTGGGGGTGCAGAGACCTCGGGAGTCGGTGGAGATGGTAGTGATGTCTGTGCCCTTTGCTTCTTCTTTCTCCCTTTCAACGGCTGCACGCGCTGCGCAGGCTGAGGTCTTAGGGCAGATGCAAAGTTATCCATCAGCACTTTTACTCCGTAGTTGTTCAGATGTGGGCCTTTTTCTTCAAAAAGCTCGTGCCTATTCCAGAACAGATTAAAGTTTTCAATGAAGCCAAGTCCTCTGCGTGAACACTCATTGAGTAGAAATGTATTTAGCTGATACAGACGGCTAAACTTCTCCATTTTTCCATCTATATTTGGCAGTGGGCCACTAAGAAAAATTGTTATGTCCATTTTCTTGAGGTCATCCAGTAACAGCGTTAAATCCATTCGTAACTTCTCGCTTGCCTTCTCATAGATATCTACCGCCCCCGTGTGGATCAATAATGTACGCACACCACTGTTCTCAGATAACACTTTAGGCAGAAGAGTTCTTATCTCAGCAACTTTAGCAGAGGGAACTGAGACAGTGAGCATGGACTCCATGTTTACATTTTTCACCGAGCCATCTCCGATAAGGATACAGTTTGTCCTTGGTGGAGGCGCTGCAGTTTTTAGCAGCTTTGTTGTTTCAGAAAGGGGTAAAAAGCGGTTTGAAGTCTTCAGAACATTTAGTTGTGGCCTTATTTCACTCCTATTGTCATTCTTAGCTTTGTCAACTTTGGGTTTGGCTCCACAATTGTTCCAATAATTCTCATTGTTGATTTTGGGAAAAGAAATGACGTCATAACTTACATTTCCAGTCTGTCCATTCATCCCATTTTCACTCATTGGAAGAGTCGGGTTAAGTCCCATTTCTGTTTCCACAATAGATATCCGTGTTTGAAGAGATTTAAGCTGATTTTCCAAAGCACAACAGCCACCGCAGACGCTTCTCCGTCTCTTCCGTCCCGACATGACTAATGTTGATAAATTCCACAAAGCTGAAGTGTGTAGAAGGAGTAATCCTCGTTTTGTAAATAAAATGATTAAAGGAGAAACAAAAAATGTAAATAAAATGATTCAGGGAGATTAAAAGGCGAAGCAAAAGCAGAGCAGAGAGACACGACCGCTCTCTCGAGAAGCAGGAAGCAGGAAGCGATGAGTCCATCGAACTATCACATAAACCTACAGTAGAAACACATGTAATGATCTCAAACAGCTATGTTTTTGTTCTGAAGATTAAAAAGTAGCAGCGTAAGTGGGACCGCTTTGATTTCCCCATGGGTTTTCCCAGGCAACAGTCCAATGTAACCGCAACTGTAAGCAGCGCCGCGCGAGTGTACTTAGGCCTTGAGGCTGTAGACCCAGGCGTGAGGCTGTAGACCCAGGCGTGAGGCTGTAGACCCAGGCGTGAGGCTGTAGACCCAGGCGTGAGGCTGTAGACCCAGGCGTGAGGCTGTAGACCCAGGCGTGAGGCTGTAGACCCAGGCGTGAGGCTGTAGACCCAGGCGTGAGGCTGTAGACCCAGGCGTGAGGCTGTAGACCCAGGCGTGACGCTGTAGACCCAGGCGTGAGGCTGTAGACCCAGGACTGAGGCTGTAGACCCAGGCGTGAGGCTGTAGACCCAGGCGTGAGGCTGTAGACCCGGGACTGAGGCTGTGGATCCGGGACTGGGGCTGTAGACCCAGGACTAGAACTATTTCTGGCAATAGTTTTTGTTCTGTATTCCATATTCTCCTCGAAATGCCTGTCGGGTCTTGCTTATAGCCCATTTTTCTCGCATTACGACTTGACCGCTGGGTTGCAGTCTTTGGAAATGGGCGTTTTTGACCTGATCCAGATTCTTTGTGAGCTCGTCTCCGGTTCTTTGTGCAGAGCCGGGGATTTTCACAGCTTCTGTTCTCAGCTCTCAGTGCGTGGGCTCAGAACCTCCTCTGCCAGACACCGCTGTCAAATCACTGTCTTTACTCCTGCAGCAGCCACCTGAATCAGCAATGGACCAGCAATGGACCAGAGAGACAATACTATGCAAAAGGAATCACAACATCAACATTTACGGATCTCCGACGATGTTATAGATTTGTTTTATTTATTTGAAGCCTACACAACATAGCCCCAGAATTATCCACAGAAAAACATATAATAATTAGTGCTGTCCAACGATTAAAATATTTAATCGCGATTAATCGCATAAAATTTCATAGTTAACTTGCGATTAATCGCAAATTAGTCACACATTTGTGTGGGTGTGTGTGTGTATGTGTGGGTATAGACCATAGACTGTATAGAAACATGTTGTCATTATGATGATGATAAACAATCTGTAAATATTTTGTAAATGTGTTCATGTAAATACTCTATGCTGTTTCTCTGTTTACTTTCGGTATATCTATGACTGTATACTGTTTGCTTGTATTGCCTTTTTTATTAACCCCTCCCCCCCATCTCCCACTTCATGTCGTCCGTTCAGTTTAGTTCATACATGCTTCATACAAGTTCAGTTCATACATGCTCAAAGTGAACAGAACACGTTCAAAGTTCACATTTTTAATTCTGAACTAGTTCAAAGTTCAGTTCATTTTACTTTTTTCGTGAGATAAATACATATTTTTTTCACACTACGAGCTATATATATATATATATATATCTCCTGTACACCCACAGGAGGAGAGTCTTTTGACTACAAAACAGACAAGATTTACATGGTTTTCAATGGGAGCAAAACGGAGTTGCCCCATCACTGCTCATAAACTACAGACAGTAATGCGCTGCAGTGCGTGTGTCTATAATTTATGTCTAATGTAAACGGTGTAAACTTTGTCGCTAACTCACCCTGTGTTTTCATCACGACTCGGGCACATGTGAAAAGCACCAGCTCACAGCGCCGCACCGCAACATGGAGTCGGGGTGCGTTCACAGACGGTGGAAACCGTAGGAATTTTTAGATTTCGGCGGAAAAAGTGTGTTGCGTTTTAAAAGAGAAAACAGATTCCAACGTTCATAGTGATGTTTGCCGTTCATGACACATAAAATGAACTAATTCACGTTCAAGTTCTTTTTTTAAAAATGTGTTGCGTTCAGTTCAATGTTCACGAAAAAATGAGCGTGTTCAATGAACGCGTTCTTTTGAACTCGTTCACGCACAACACTTCTCCTACAGTATGTGCCCTTCTGGGTTTCTTCTTTGGCCCCCTGTATCTCCAACTACATATTGTTTGTAATCTCTGTCTACAATGTATCTGAACTAGTCCTTTTCTTTGTTTTATTTTTTTTCTGTATATGTGTTTGTCTGCAATAAAAAGTAAAAAAACAAAAAAAGAAATTAATCGCGCGATAAAAAAAATGACGCCGTTAATATTGATTTGCGTTAACGCGTTAATAACGCGATATTTTGGACAGCACTAATAATAATAAAATGATACCTGCACATGGTTTGAAAAGGGATTGGAATTGAACTTAGATTGATCCAATCGCGTCACAGCCGTTCAGACACACACATGACAATACAGAAGAAGAAGCAATACCCGTAAAGCTCACCCTAACCCTGATCTGACCAGAAAGACTGCACACGCACAAGAGAGAGACCAGGACAACCATGAGCTGAAGAAAGAGGCCACAAATCACGCAATGATTATCAAGTCTCTAAATCTGGCTTCTCGTGTCCCAGGACAAGAAGAGACTGTAAAGATTTTAGGTTAAAAAAATGTTTCATGTTCTTCTTTTAACGGCAAAATCAATGCACTAAATGAAGTGAATAAGGTTTCTAGTGTTTCCTAGAGTAGGGGTGTGAAAGTATAGGTACCCCTTTAACTGACACTTCTGCTTCTGTCCAAGACAGAACTTTTTGGACTTACTACACCAACATCATTTGTAAACTCTGGTCCATGATCATCTCCTACATGTACGTCTGGGTCTGATCCTAGTGGCTGCAGTTTCCTCGGTTGAATCCCCTCCGACCAATCAGAGAGCAGGGGAGGCGGGTGTTGTAGGTCCTGTCTGTGACGTCAAGAGTTTGTGCTGAATTTGTTGGTTGTAGTTTGTTGGAGAATGTGATAGTAAAATAATCTGTTCTTGTTCAATCCAAATATCAAGAAACTGAAGCCGGAGCAAGAGTTTAGCAAATGTCATTGCTGCAAAAATGTTGTGGCTCTACTCCCCACGGGCTCCGTTAGTGGCAAAGGAGATGGCTAAAGCTAGGCTAAATGCTAAATGCCCCACTCACTCGGGCTCATTACATACGTCATGGTAAACTCAGATCCAATGATTTCAATCTGCAAAAGGAGTTAACCCCTCCCACCTGTCAATGGGAATATTCTCAAGATCAGGTTTTAAGAAACAAAAAATTAAAATGAATATTTCTAATGTACAGTTCGAAAGTATTCGGCTCCCTAGAACATTCCGCCACATTTCAGGCTTCAAACATAAAGATATAAAAATTAAATTATTTGTCAAGAATCAACAACAAGTGGGACACAATCGTGAAGTGGAACGAAATGTATTGGATAATTTATTGGATGACTGATCAGAGATGCAGACAAGAGGCCCATGATCACTCGGGATGAACTGCAGATAACTACAGCTGAGGTGGGGGAGTCTGTCCATAGGACAACAATCAGTCGTGCACTGCACAAATCTGGCCTTTATGGAAGAGTGGCAAGAAGAAAGCCATTTCTCAAAGATATCCATACAAAGTCTTGTTTAAAGTTTGCCACAAGCCACCTGGGAGACACACCAAACATGTGGAAGAAGGTGCTCTGGTCAGATGAAACCAAAATCGAACTTCATGGCCACAATGCAAAACGATATGTTTGGCGTAAAAGCAACACAGCTCATCACCCTGAACACACCATCCCCACTGTCAAACATGGTGGTGGCAGCATCATGGTTTGGGCCTGCTTTTCTTCAGCAGGGACAGGGAAGATGGCTAAAATTGATGGGAAGATGGATGGAGCCAAATACTGTTGGAGTCTGCAAAAGACCTGAGACTGGGACGGAGATTTATCTTCCAACAGGACAATGATCCAAAACATAAAGCCAAATCTACAATGGAATGGTTCACAAATAGACGTATCCAGGTGTTAGAATGGCCAAGTCAAAGTCCAGACCTGAATCCAATCGAGAATTTGTGGAAAGAGCTGAAGACTGCTGTTCACAAACGCTCTCCATCCAACCTCACTGAGCTCGAGCTGTTTTGCAAGGAAGAATGGGAAAGAATTCCAGTCTCTCCATGTGCAAAACTGATAGAGACATACCCCAAGCGACTTGCAGCTGTAATTGCAGCAAAAGGTGGCGCTACAAAGTATTAGCGCAAGGGGGCCGAATAATATTGCATGCCCCACTTTTCAGTTTTTTATTTGTTAAAAAAGTTTAAATTATCCAATACATTTTGTTCCACTTCACGATTGTGTCCCACTTGTTGTTGATTCATGACAAAAAAATTAATTTTTATATCTTTATGTTTGAAGCCTGAAATGTGGCGAAATGTTGAAAGGTTCAAGGGGGCCGAATACTTTTGCAAGGTACTGTATGTTTGGGCGAGGAGTGGGATGCGTCTGTGCTTAATGTTCGGCTGTAAGTGCTTTGGACCTTTTCTCCGCGGCGCCTCGCTCTCCTCCTGACACCCAAACTGACGAGTAATTGCCGTCTCCCCCCATCCTCGCTCATCCCTCCCCCATTCTCGCCCCCTCACCCCGCCCCATGACATGTCCCTCTGCACTTCTGTGTGATTGCAGCAGGACTGACTCAGCCTCCCACTGGTTTGTGAGGAAAAAGCCAAAATTAAAAACTATATTTGAATAGTTCACGATCTGCACCTTTTACGAAGTAGTTTTTGGAAAAAGTCAGATCTGTTTTAGTGCCATACGAATAAAGTTTCACTCTATCTTGAGCAAACATTTTCAAATTTACTGACGATGATAAAAGGTTGAGGATTTTAGATAGAGAAATTAGACATTTTCAAAGCAGGGACGTCTGTTTTTGTAAATAAACTCCTCCTCTGTGAACGTCTTGAATCTCAATGTCAACCAGTCAACATTTGGACATTAGATCTGGTCTTTACACTGGGCCTGCAGGTGGCCAATGTGAGTGTTGAGGATGTGCACCTATAAGTGACCATTACGGTGTGTTTTTGATCTGCTGGGATCTTCAGATCCTCACCCTCTACCTGCTAAAGTAGAGAGGAGGATTATTACGGTTATTATGTACTCTTTTAATAGTCACTGTACATCCATCTTGGATCAAGTAGCTCCTTTTAAAACTAATAATCTTGAGCATCAACAGACTTGTCCCTCGGATTAATGAGACTGTTGTGAATCTGCGGAGATCCTGCCGTAAAATCGAACACTTGTGGCATCCCACCAAACTTGAGGTTCACAGACTGCATCTGAGGGACCTTGTCGCCTCTCTTAACGATCACTTAGATGAGGCGAGATCAAATTATTTTAATCAGTTCATTGTCTCCAATAAGAGAAACCCCAAGGTGCTCTTCGACACCATCAGTTCTATTGTCTCTCCTGCTTTTGCTGCTGTTGCTGTACAGTGAAGAGCAAGTTGTACTGAGTTTCTGAACTTCTTAAATTGACAAGGTTAGAGAGATTAAAGATAATCTTCCTTCCACTCCTTCCTCCCGTCATGCTCACATTGACCCTCCTCCTCAGAGCTGGTCATCCTTCAAGTCAGTCACTCAAGAGGATATTTTATCAACTCTAAAGTGCATGAAAGTGTCGTGATGTCGGCTGGATGTTGTCCCGGCCCGGCTTTTTGTTAATGTTTTAGAGTCTATCGGTCCGTCGATTTACTAAGATGTTTAACATGTCGCTCTCAACTGGTGTGTTCCCTTGTTCTCTTAAACATGCTGTTGTGGAGCCCCAATTAAAGAAACCCAGCTTGGACCCAACAGATCTTCAGAACTTTAAGCCCATATCAAAGATCCCGCTCTTGGCCAAAGTCCTGGAGAAGCTAGCCTACAATCAATTTACTGCGTTCTTGGAGGCTAACAATATTTTTGACACCTTTCAGTCTGGTTTCAGGAAGTTCCACTCCACTGAAACTGCTTTACTGAAAGTGTCTAGTGACATCATGATGGCTGCTGACTCTGGTAAATGTTCTGGCCTGGTCCTGTTAGACCTGTCGTCTGCCTTCGACACAGTGGACCATGGCATCTTGGTCTCTAAACTACGGGATGTGGTTGGTATTTCAGGCTCTGGGTTAGAGTGGTTTAGATTGGACTATTGTATCAGCCTGCTTACATGTCTTAGTAAAAAAGGCTCATTTACAAGTCGTTCAAAATTCTGCTGCAAGGCTTTTGACCCGCACCCACAGGAGAGCCCACATTACTCCAATCTTGAAGTCCTTACACTGGCTCCCTGTCTCACACAGAATCAATTTTGAAATTCTAGTGTTGACATTCAGGGCTCTTCATGGTCAGGCGCCTGAACACATCCAGGGCCTGATCCACCCCTATGTCTCCAACAGGAGCCTGAGGTCCTCCACTCAGAACCTGTTGATGGTCCCCCGCACTCGCTTTAAAACTAGAGGAGACAGATCCTTCCAGGCAGTTGCTCCTTACCTTTGGAATGAGCTTCCTCAGTCTCTGGCATCTTAGAGACTGTCGATGATTTTAAGTCCCAACTGAAGACGCATTTGTTTAGACAGGCTTTCTCGCCTCACTGTTCATAGGCCTCTGTGAACTGTGTAAACTGTGTGTTTCTGTGTTTTTGTTTTTAAATCGGACTTGTGTGTGTATTTTATGTGTTTTAATGTGTGAAGCGCTTTGTGACCCTGGTCTGTGAAATGCGCTATACAAATAAACTTTACTTACTTACTTAACATTCGCTTGTATAGCACAGTTTGTGTACACCGAGTTTCAAGTGCTTCACAAGAGAAATACATGACTAGTAACTAGTCTCATTTTGAATAGACATAAATACAGCATTTTATTTCTTCTTTTGTCAGAGGCACAAAATGAACAATGTCATATGGTCATCTCTCTCTGTTCTCTCTTGTCTCTTTCTTATATCTCTCTGGTCTCTCTCTCTTGTCTCGCTCTTGTCTCTCACTCTGGTCTTTCTCTCTGGTCTCTCTCTGTTCTCTCTTATCTCTTATATCTCTCTGGTCTCTCTCTCTCTGGTCTCTCTCTGTTCTCTCTTATCTCTCTCTGGTCTCTCACCCTCTTTCAGGTCTCTCTCCCTCTGGTCTCTCTCTTATCTCTCTCTGGTCTCTCTCTTTGGTCTTAACTTCCATAACTTTTTGCAGTGTATTTTGTTCTTTAAGCTTCCATCTTCTAAACCTGTAAATGACAAAGTAACTAGTCTCATTATCATTTCAAATGCACAAACACATAATAAACCTTTTCCTTCTTCTTTCAGACACACAAATGACACAAAGTCCTTATTTTATGTGTGTGTTTTTTTCAGGCAGTGTGTTCCTGAAACACGGCTCGGAGCTGCGGCTCATTCCCAGAGACCGAGTGGGAGGAAGAGGACTGTGACTCAGAGCGGACCCCAGCTACAGACACCAGGAAACACCTCAAACCATTGCACATGGATCCACCCAGAGAGAGGACAGCTGGTCACTGCGTCTGTCTCTGGGTGTACGTGACCCGTGTGGGGTCTCTGCACCGAGGGGGCGGGTCAGGAATGTTTGAGGACCCTCGTCATCATCACTTACTTTGCTACTTTTGTTTTGACTGTTCAATATATTACCATCAAAGCCCATGGAAATCTAAAAGCGTTAGATGAATCTTGTCTCTCTGGTCTCTTGCTAGTCTCTATGGTCTCTTGCTAGTCTCTATCTCTGGTTTATTACAAGTCTGTCTTTGCTCTCTTGCTAATCTCCGTCTCTCTCTCTCTCTCTCTCTGGTCTCTTTCTTCTGTTTCTCTGGTGTCGCTCTCTCTGGTCTCTCTTTGTTCTTTCTCCCTGGTTTTTCTCTGGTCTCTCTCTTGTCTCTCTGCTCTCTCTGCTCTCTTTCTGTTCTCTGGTCTCTCTACCCCCTCTCTGGTTTCTCTCTGGTCCCTCTCTGGTCCCTCTCTGGTCTCTCTCTGGTCTCTCTCTGGTCTCTCTCTGGTCTCTCTCTGGTCTCTCTCTGGTCGCTCTCTGGTTTCTCTCTGGTCTCTCTCTGGTCTCTCTCTCTGCTCTCTCTCTGCTCTCTCTCCCTGACAAGGAAATACAATAATGGAATTAAATCTCTTCTTGTATTAAAAAAGTTTTTACTCTAATGGTTTTCAGGCCTGTTACAATCATTACAACATCGACTCATCGTCCAATAATTAATGGTCGTTCGATACATTTTTACATAATTTATCATCTGTGTCTTTTCTTTAATAATTTCAATTGATTTCACTTAGTTTTTGCCCTTTTGAAGTATTACTTTTGTACATTAATTGTATTAATTATTAAATGTAATTCCTGCAGTAGTCTGACACATGTTTCTGCTGAGTTACAATAAACAGGAGAAAGCAGCGGAAGGAGACAGAGCTCTACTGCCCCCTGCTGTCCTCTGCTCAAACAGTGCCGCAAGTCTGGCTGCGTCCGAAATCAGAAGAATTCCCTTTTCTTGTTTAAAATTCTGAAAGATTTGCCACGATACTAAGGTGAACTGTGTGTTTACCATAAAACGATGGTACCAGTTTAACTTTAAAAACGAATATTTACTAAAAACTCTTGTAACTCTCTCAAAACAGTTTGGTTCAATCTCTAGTTTGTGATTTTGGCCTCCTTCCCATTTTTAGATCTGCTTTTGAGACATAAAATAGAGAGCCACACTTTCACCTGCAGGTGGCGCCACACACTTTGTCTTGATATTGTATTAATTATGATTAAAAGAAACGCTTTGCTCAAAGGTGTGTATTTTGTGACTAAAACCCATAATTTCTTACTGGTCTCTCTCGCTATCTGGTCTCTTTCCATATGGTCTGTCTCTTTGTGGTCTTTCTCTGGTCTCTCTGGTTGGTCCCTTGCTCCCTCTCTCTCTCTCCCTGGTCGGTCTCGCTTTCTCTCTCTTTCTCTCTGGTCTCTCTCTCTTTCCTATCTTCTAATTCTCCCTTGTCTCTCTCTCTGGTCGGTCTCTCACCCTTCCTTTGATCTCTCTTTCTCTCTTCGTTCTAATTCTCTCCCCTCTCTCTGGTCTCTCTTGTTGATCTCTGCTCTCTCTCTCCCCCCCCAGTTCCTATACCTCAAAAGTCAATAAAAACAGAATTTGGATGCAGACCTCATAGCCGCTTAATTGGAGTTTTTAAGGATGCAGGTCACAGCGAGAGTGAGCTGATTCTCAAACACCATGAAAAAAAAAAAACGTATTAAGGCTGCATTTGAGGTCAGAAATCTCCAAATCTGGACTTTTAACATCAGGGGAAATAAAGTGGGACGAGTGGGAGGACTTCTGCAATATGTCGCTGTCAAAACTGTGGCTTGAAGTCACACATTTTTAATTAAAATCCGCGCCTTGTTGCTTTTGAGACGAACGATGAACCCGGATCTGTCTTGTTGTTTACGTTCAGAGTGAGAGAAATGTGTGGTTAAAAAGCTGAAAGGATAATGACGCGGAGAGAGGAGGAGGAGGAGATGCTCCGGTAGCCACGGTCAGGGTTAGACGCAGGGACACAACAAATGGATTTTCTCATTTGTTTTGTTTTTAATCAGCTTAATCGCAGAACCACAGTCTGTAAATGTACTGCAGGGAAAAAGGAGAGAGAGAGAGGGGACTGTGAGGTCTTTCCATTGGAGGAAGTTGTTAAAGGAGGAGACTGAGGCCTTTTCATTGGAAGTCGTTAGAGCTGGTTCTGCTTTTAATAATGCAAATAATAATGTGAGAGGAGTGGTCACAGGAAGCACTTTTGTGGCAAGAGAAGCGACATTAAAACTTACTGAATTCATATTTAGTTCAAGGAGTCACAGTATTTTGACGCTATAGAACCCACAGAGAGTTCAAATCAATGGGATCTAAACCACAGGGGTCAGACTCACTGTGGTCAGGGGCCAAATTTAGGAACATAAGAACTGGTGGGGGCCGAAAGTATAAAAGTGTTTTTCTTTTATTCTTTTTTTTTCTTTTTTTTTATCAAACCAAAACTGGGCCCACAAAAATCAAGAATAGATGCAAGTGAAGATTGATAGTTAAATATAAAAAAATAAATGTTTGCCAAACTTAACTTCCAGGACCAGTCCAGGACCATGGCACCTTAATGCTTTAAACTGCAAATGTTGGTTGTCAAGCAAACCAAAATGGATGTATTTTAATTTTAAATTCAAATGGAGTCTGCATGTTCTCCCAGTGTCTGCGTAGGTTGCAAGGGCGTAGGTTTGCGTGGGGACCATGGGGACATGTCCCCACCAATATTTGGTGAGGACTAAAAAGTCCCCACCAAAATGACATGATGTCCCGTGACCCGGACGGTCCGGGACACATGTCTTCCGTTTGTGCACACTTCGCGCCTCCTCCTCGCCTCCAGAGCAACAGCAGCAGCAGCAGCACGTGACCCGTTCCGTTCCCTGCAGTGATTGGCTGTCTTCTTCAGCGCCAAACTGAAGCACTGAGCAACTGTTTAATTTTTAAAGGTTAGCCAGCGTGAAGCAAGTGTTTTTTTTCGTTCCCTGAGCGTTGTAGCACGTGAGTAATCAGAGGAAAGTACTGTAGATCTATTACCATTCAAAGTACTTACGTTATTTCTAATCTGTCAGTGCACTGTTTAATGTTCCGAGGAGCTCACACGGCATACAGAGACAGAACAGAACTGGCTCCAATAAAGAAACAGGTTGGTTGAAAGGCTGAGAAAATACTTATTGTGCTCTTATTATCCAAAATGTATGAGTGGGTGTGTTGTGTGAATCAGGATAAACTAGGGATAAAAATATTCCACGGATCCACGATTTACAACCTTTATCTGCTGATAATGTGATTTCTGTGAAATGTGTGACAGCGGGCACTTGCTGCTATTTGCTCTAAGCACATTCAAGCGATGCACTCGAATGTGCACGTCCTGGTGCAGCTGCTGCCGCTTTGTAATGACAGCCGCGGCGCTCAGTGAAAGCACAGCTCTAACATGGTACCGAGCTCGGACCATATGCAGACAGAACCATGTTGCAAGTGCGGGTCTCCCTCGTATCTCCCGCGTTTCTCCCCTGTGTCTCTGACATGTCTCTCCCCTGACTCTTCCCAAAGCGCAACCAGCGCTCCCGAAATTAAAGCTCGGATATGTAAATTTTCCATTACGTTAACGATGCATGCTGGTTGTGCGCAAAACACACCACAACAGGTTATTTAAGTTTTTATTTTGCATACTTGAGAGCCCTGTGAGTCATTACTTGCCTTTTTGGGTTGAGAGTGGAATAAAAAAAAGAAAATATAGAAATATCCACACTGTTACTTAATGCCAAACTCTTGTTAACTCATTGTATTGAGAAATACTATGTAACTTTTGACATTGACCAAGTTATATAAATGATTCTGCAGTTCATGTATATGAATGTCTGTTTTTGATTTTCTATACCTTCTTATATAATTTAGAAAAAATGCCACCTCCACAAAAAAAGATAAAAGATATCAGGAGCTTTTTTAACAGTTGGAAAGTAAGTAAGAGAAAGCACAAGTAATAGCAAATTATGAATTGTGATGATTAATCTTCTGTTAACATACATAGGAAACTCAACCAACAAGAACAATATAGGGAATGTTGAGGTAGAAGCAACAGGCCCTTCAGTGCATCAGGCGAGGTTGGAATTTTGTAGGTATGCATGGGACTATGAATTGTTTTTAGAGATTGATCGTATATGTCAAACAATGTAGTGAGATACTCACTGTAGATTCTAATTCAATATTTTCTCCTCTGTTTTTATTTATTATAGGAAATTGAAAGATCAGAGCATGATTTATTTCAAGTATCGAGAGCAGTTCCTGAACTGTTAGAGCATTATTATGGGCTATTATGTAGATTTGGATTAGGTTTAAGTCAGTATATAATGAACGCAACACAAAACTCAGAAGCTCTGATCCAATTGATTTTGTTTTAACTATTAGAAAAAATCCTTAACTGCTTCTCATTCAGTCTACAGCTGAGTTTAGTATAGAAGGCAACACACTATTGCAAATATAGTGTGTGATTACACAACAAATTCTGGGGGAGAAACTCTGGACCCCGTGTCAATGGGTGTAGACTCAGGTCGTAGTGAATGTCCCCACCAAGATTGGAACCAAACCTACATCATTGGTAGGTTGCCTCGGAGTGCTTTGGTTTCCCCTACCATTAAGAACCTGTACAATAGGAGAAAACAACGAGCTTTAAAAGTTTAGAATTTTGCTACTGTTGATAAATGGAACAATGTAATTACTTTTTATGTGAAATGTGAAATAATTGTAGGGTTTGATAAATATGTAAATAGTAATTCTTATCACATAACGGTTAATAATGTATCATAAACTACATTGTTAGCTAGCGTTAGTTCTTCGACATATAAAGGTCAGTTTGTATTTCTGTTCTTGTTCTAACGTTGATATGACTCAACCCAATAAATAACACAAACTTAATTTTATCTTTTTTATTCTGCATCCTTATTGACGTGTGAATGGATGGATGTGGGTCCGTGTACTTTTGCGTTCAATACATTTTCTATTTTTGAAGGGAAATCGAAAATCGAAAAAAGGCTATTTTGCATTTTCAGGCACACAGCAATATACAAAAATGACCTTTTTTTTTTTTTACATTGCTTATAAGACACATATATATATATATATATATTATATATATATTATGATAACCGGATTTGGATACTAGAAAATGCAATAATTCACCTTTTTTTAATATGTATTTAATACATTTCGGCGTCAATCGATTACCCGGAGGGTAAAACAAGTTTGTTTACCTCAGCCCTATTCGCTCTAATTTAGTATAATTTAATACGCAAATTACCTCCTGTATTTGTCCAAACACAGACGTCCTGTGATAATACTAGTCCCGTGAGAATCTGCATGTCAGTGATTGTGATCGCTATTGCCACTTTCGCTTTACTTTCTGCGTTGCTTTTTGTCAGTGAGGAAAAGAGTTGTGTATCGCGGCTGTGTACACAGCTGCAGAGTCGCGGTTTTCTGCTGTCTCTGTGAGGTCTATGGAGAAGTGTAGAGGACAGTGTAATGTGTTCATGGACACAAAAATGATCAGACCGATGGGTTGTGTTTGTACGTTTACTTTGCACTCTGTGGTATTACAGTACAGACGTGTTGAATACATACAGTCTATGGTTGATGCAGCCGTTACTACTGTATTTGTTGGCTCGCACGTATCTTAGCAGAGTATGTGGCGCGTTCACGAGTAGTCCATACAAACTATTATTAAACATCATAGATAATATGGGCCAGAGAACTGTAGGGCAGTAAAATGTATGTCCTCATGGTCCCTGTGGCTGCTGTGGTCAGACGCCGGACTTTCTGAACTGCGTGAAGCGGGGAGACCCGCGCATGTGCAGCCGTTATGTGAGATGTCAGTGAAAATAGATGTCCTCCGTGATTATCACACATTATCAGGGGTCCACCATGGATCTATTATAATAACGGGGTCCACAGGTAATTCTAATCCCGTAAACAAACTTGTTTCACTTCCGGGTAATGGATTGACGCCGAAATGTATTAAATACATAATAAAAAAAGGTTAATTATTGCATTTTCTAGTTCCCAAATTTGGTTATTATAATATATATACGTCTTATAAGCAATGAAAAAACCAAAATGGTCATTTTTGTATATTGCTGTGTGCCTGAAAATGCAAAATAGCCTTTTTTCTATTTTCCCATTCCCTTCAAAAATAGAAAATGTATTGAACGCAAAAGTACACGGACCGATGTGACTCCTGAATTTCTCCTTCAGGATCAATAACGTCAAGTGTCTGCATCTGATTTGTGTGAACAAGGTAATAGCGCTACATCTCAATTGTCTCTCTACAGAACCACAACATGATGTGGGCACACTATAGTTTGTGCTAATAAAATGTGGTTAATCCTGGTTTATTGGTATTTATACATACTTATTCTCTAACTGACACTTTCCCATGTGGTTTAGCCCTATTCACACCGGATTAGTTCTATTCACACCGGATTAGTTCTATCACTGGAGGTAATTTGCATGGATCTATAATAATAACGGTATTTTGCGGACAAATTATTACTTGACAAATGACAAATTATTACAGACATGACGCTTTTATTAATATTCATTTATATAGGTCACTATTCATGATTATTTAAATAAACCGTGTAACTTTAAATTGCATTCAAGTCAATGGAGTGCCGCTGCTGTGAGGAGCTGTATAACAAATTATTATTAAATATTAGAATATATTATAATGTTTAAATTAATACATTCGGATGCGAAACTAGCGGTATTCTTTTACTTATATATTGTGTTAGCAGTGCGTTGCTTTAGTGCCATTGCTCTATGGAATGAGAGCGTAGGGGAAATGAGAAGCCTGTGAGCGAGTTGGGGGGCGGTGCTAAACATTCAAACATTGCAGAAACGGGTATAGCGCCTTTAAGTGATTCTGCATAGGTTAACTGGATCAATAGGACTGTAAATGAACGTCATATAAAGGTCAATATTTTGGTCGTTTAGGATGTCGGACCCGATCGCTTCTCAATGGGGTACATTTCAACCTTAATGGACGGGCCTCGACATCACATTTGGAGGTCCAGATGAAGTCGGGAAAAGACGTCTGAAAACGTTCTGCACCCACCAGCACCTATTTTCTATGTCGGGCAATGGTGTTGAAATGACGGTGTTTTGACATCACCTTGCTTGGTTGGTAATTAGCACTTGATTAGCTGTTGAGGGCTAATCTTAAAGGTATACAGGAGGATTTTCTACTTCCGGGTGGATCATCAAGACTATAGATCTTCCCAATTGTCAATCATTCTGGTGATTCGTGCTTGACCAAAAAGACCAGAGAGTTTTGTTCAAAAAGTGGAGAGGGCGGTTCTTTCCTAAAATTTGGGAAAACCTTCCTATACTCTTAAGTTTTACCAAATATTTTAAAATAACAAGATGGACTTTTGTGAAATATTCTGGATATATTTGTATCTTCTCATTTGTCAAGTAAAAATTCCAGTGAAACCTATTGTTGTGTTAAAAGAAGGAGAAGAAGATGGAGGCGTCTCTCTCTTCACCACATAAATCTGCTGAGCCTCCAGATGTAAGGCTGAGGTTAGATATGGATTTATTTTTGTTTGGGGAGAGGGCAATTTTGAAATTTGCAAATATTCTTTATGAAAAAATTTATAAGAAAGGGACCAGCGAGAGAGACCCGCTCATATAGTGGAGTGTTTTCCTCTCCTGGTCTTTGGGACTTTGTTATCTCATCGAGGATCAGGAGAGAGAGAGTCATTATTTCTTGATAACCAACCTCTCAAGACAATAATGACCGCTGCCCATGGCAACGCAACATCTGCTTGTAATTCAGGTGTGTCGATTAATCATCTAGTAGTTCCGGCCATCACAACGGGCTACTACACTACTACTGTCTCTGCGAGAGAAGCTATCAGAGCTACCCACGCTCAATAGGCGGGAATAACAATCAATCAACACATTTAAATGTTAATTGAGACTGTTTGACTTAGCATTGTTTGACCCCGCTCCCATCTCTGTGTGGAGTGAGAGACAAATGCCCAAAAAATAACAATTGAAAACCGCTTTGTGACTCTGGTCCGTGAAAGGCGGTATATAAATAAAGATTACTTACTTACTTAGCATACTTTATGTTCTTGGGTCATTAACCCTTTAAGCGCCAGAGGATTTTTTCCAAAACGCTCAATTTTGACATCTTAATTTCAAAAGGCTATAACTTAAAAGTGATAAGAGATAAAGGCTTTCTGTAAATTAGAAAAATATAAAGGATGGTCCAAAGTTTATGTAGAGAATAAATCCCCCCATCTAATTTGCATATTATGACGTCATTTGGCGTTAGAAATAGTGGATTTTAGAATTTTCATACAATATTTGTATTTTTCTAACTGACAGACATATATTTATCACTAGAACATGAACACACACAGAGCACACACTGTAACATTGTAAATGTTCATGAAAATAGTAAAAAAATATAAATCATGGTGCTGCTGTGAGCAGTCTGCCCAGACGCGTGCCTCCAGGTGAAGCGCGTCACCGCGACCCTGCTGCTGCAGCTGTCTCCCCCACTCTCTCTCGTCTGACACACACAAGACAAGGCTTCTACAACACATTACTGTCCCGGTGAAAATAAATATGTGGGAAGCACTTTTAGCGGAGACTTTGGCGGAAACTTCAGCGGAGGCGGGAGGTCGCGGCGCGGCGCCCCGACCCGAGTTCCAGGCTGGTTCTCCGCAAATCTAACCTGTCTCCGAACCTCCCAATGACTTTGCCTTACTCTGAGAAACACTGTTCCCACTGCAGACTCTGTACAAAGTGTCTAAAGTTAGTGTTTGGTGCGCTATAACACTCGCAGGCTGCCCCGCAGCTGCATTCGCTTCGCTATGATTTCCGCACTGATTCAACGCGGTCTTGCTCGAATATTTTGTATGAGAGCATGACGTTTTTAGGGGCCAGGGAGGTAGTCTGACATGTCTGCCAAGTAGTGGCAGGGAGTATGAATGAATTTTGACACTCAGTTGGTCACACTCGGCCGTTTTTAACAGTACCGCAGCTTGTCGACTTAAGTCGACCGTGGCGCCTAGAGGGTTAATACTCTTTGGCTGCTGAGCGAGTGGTCATGTGACCGCAGCCACCCAATTAGCGTTGATTACAGTACCTTGCTAAAGTTTGCACCCCCTTGGTTTTTTTCCTATTTTTTTACATTACAGCCTTTAGTTCAATGTTTTTTAATCTGAATTTCATGTGATGGATCAGAAAACAATAGTCTAAGTTGGTGAAGAATAATATATACATAAAACTATTTTTCAGAAATAAAAAACTGGAAATTGGCATGTGCATATGGATTCACCCCCTTTGTTATGAAGCCCATAAAAAGCTCTGGTGAGATGGATGTATTGTGAGCGGCCAGAAAGATAGGTGAACCAGGCGAGGGGGGTGTGGGTGAGGCCGATGGAGGAGAGTCTCTTAGGGAGAGTGGAGTGAGAAATGGTGTCAAAAGCTGCAGTGCGGTCAAGAAGGATGAGGATGGAGAGTAAACCAGAGTCAAAGGCTATGAGGAGGTCGTTGTGGAGTTGAGCAGCTTTTGAAACTTGAAACAGATTTTTCAAGTATTTTGGAGATTAAGGGAAGGTTTGAGATGGGACGGAGGTTGTTGAAGTTGGTGGGATCCAGGCCAAGTTTTTTGAGAATGGGAGAGACTGAGGCTGTTTTGAATGAGAGAGGGACAGTACCAGAATGCTTATGGTTATTACCAAATGATTGTTATAGAACTATTATATATGCAAACGGCGTTTTTATTCAGCTTTATAATAATATGGTCTGCTTAATTACATGGCAGTTTCACTAAAGTTGAAAGACTCACGTTGGGAATAACTATATGTACTTTTGAGTGTTTGGTATTCCGCGTCTGTATTTGTGTTTTATATACATGTTGAATTGTATATGCTGCTATTGCTAAAATTGTATACTCTAGCTTCTAGCACTATACTCTAGTATTTTGAAACGTTAACTGACTAGCCTTTTTGAATTAAATTGTGCAATATTGATACTTTATAAAGAGAGATATCTCAGGTCTTTATAATACAATAATTGTTATTTATTTAGGATGAACAAGATAGAGTGTGTACACGTTCATTGATTTAGATGGTCCTGTTGTTTTTACACAGGCCACATTTGAACGATGGCGTGCTAAGACAAAGGCTTCTAGCTCAGAGATACGACTCACCCGGAGATTCCTTCGAGGACCCCACCTCCTGGTAGGAGGCTCTCGTAGCCACCCCTCACACTTGATTCGCACTACTCGCACTTTACTCTACGGCACATGTGTCAAAGTCAAGGCCCGCGGGCCAAATCCGGTCCGCGAATGAATTATCTATGGCCCCTGGGACATTGCGTGCCATTGAGGCAATGTATTGACCCCTTAAACGAGGAAAAAAATACATCTGCTGGCAATAGCAGATGTATTTTGAACTTCATAAGCCACAAGCTATATATCATTTTAAAGCTTATTTTCTCAGCTATATTTATATGTAAGTGTAAACGATATCAGACTTTGCATTAAAAAGATATAACGCATAATATGGGCACAAAATAAATCACGTCTGTATTTGTTTTTTACCTTTCGTCTTCTGCTGCTCCAACAAATTAGACTTTCCCCATCCTTGCTTAGTCTCTTTCTCTCCGTAACTGTCTATTGAAGAAGAACATCCACTTGTATTTCCCAAAGTATAATCCACTCTGCAGATTTAATCAAAAAACGCCCAGAAAAGAGGTCCAGACTGCTCTTTTACATTTCACCAAGTTTGAGGTTTTTTTTTTTTTTTTACTATTTTCATGTTCTCAGATGTCTATTACATCTAATATGTACAGTATGAGGATGGGCTTTAGAGCATATTTTATCGAGCTAACAGGTGTCACCGGCACTGCCTCTGGATGTTGAGAAACATTGAACCAGTCCGGCCCTCGACGCGTAGCAAACATTTTTTTTTGGCCCTCTGATGTATTTGACTTTGACATGCCTGCTCTACGGCCTCCAACAAACCGCATCCATTTTACCCCTCTTTCTACATCCTTCCTTCCGCTCCACCTGTGCGAAAAGACAGAGCAGTGCTCTCTTGTTGTGAGAAAATCAAAGGGCCGTGTCCCTACGAACTGGATTATTCAATCTGTGCGGTTGAAATGTTTCTTAGACTGTTTGTTTCATGTTGATTCCTATTTTTGACACTCACACTGTATATAACCTTTGGGGATTTATTAATGTATTATTTTCACTGAATGGCCATTAATTTTTAGCACTTGTCTAATTGTAATACGTCTGTCTTGTCCCGACACAAAAATGTAAATACAAATTAGCTAAAAGCAAATCTCCAGCCTCTGCGAGTCACACCAGTCTTCTGAAATCTAGCCTACAGTATAGCAATAACTATCCATCCATCCATCCATCTTCTACCCTTTAATCCATTTCTGGGTCAGGGGGGTGGCAATCAGAGATGCCACCCAAGTCTCATAGCACCAGCCCCTCACTGACCCTCTGCAGGTGGTGAGTCCACAGGAGGACGGCTGCTCTCTGAGTGTGAGCATAGCCTTGATCTTCCAGTGGGGGCTTTGGGCAAAGTGGGGTTAAGTGTCTTGCCCAAGGACACAACGACAGCAGTCATCAGTGGGAGTCGGTGGAGAAGGTGCAGAGGTGGGAAATGAACCCACGACCTTCTGGGCTTAAGGCCAATGCTCTACCAACTGAGCTACTGTCGCCCCTATATATAACTATATTGCAGTAAATACCTGAAATGAAATGGGTCGCTGATGTTCAGAATGTTTTGTTCAGTTCTCATGTAGTTTGAGAGAGTTCAAGTTTTGAAGTAGGTTAGCCAACCTAACTGTTTCTGGCCTGCCACGGGAAAAGCTTTGGGAACTATTTTATTTGCAACCATTCAATCAGAATCAGAATAATTTTTATTGCCATGTGAGTAATAGGAAGTCGCAGACAAGGAAATTGCTTTGGCTCAGTGCATCAGTCAGAAAAGAGAGGTAAAGAAAAGAGAATAGAGTAGAGCATAATAAAAATCAAATAATAATTTAAAATAGAATTTTTACGATTACAATTACTATATACAATATGCAATATACAAGTGCACATGGTGCACACAATATGCAGTAAGCAAGGTCAATATTGGAAAAAAGGAACCGACAGGGCGGAGCGGACCCGACAGGGCGGAGCAAACCCCAACCTGCGTACTATACATAAAGCTCTCAAGTCTCTCTCTGACTAGATATTGCTTCTTCCTCTTCTTCACTGTGAGCGTGCACATAGCCGATCCTGATAAGACCAGATAAGACCAGAAAAGCTCAGAGGAGTCCATAGTCCTAAACATGGCCTCTGCCACTCTGCTCTCAGACATGGAGTCCTGGAGTCAACAGCACGACGTGGTGAACCTCAAGGTACAGAACATCACTTTATCATAGGCCCTTTGACTGTGGTCATGGGAAGTGTGACATCACAACAGGGGCTTTGTTTGAATGGGTCTAACTGTGACATGTCTGTGTTGGAATGACATACTGTATACTGTACATTTTATATTAGAGCCAGCGGACGTGGGTGGTGTGTGTGTGAATGGTTGGTGGTGGTGGGGGGCCGATGGCACATACTGGTTGCCTAGCTTCTGGCAATGTGCCCCAGGGCAGCTGTGGCTACAATATTATTTTATCACCACTGTGTATGGAGTGAATGAATAACGATGTGAAGAGACTTTGAGAGTCCAGAAAACAGCTGAAACACATTTTTGCCCCTCCATTATCAGGTGTTGGTTCTTGGTGCTGGAGAAGCCCTATCGTCCACCCTGACAGTTAGGGCCTTATTGTGTTTATAATCTTCAGACAGCGCCTCCAAAAGGCTAACCAATGAATTCTTTCTGTAACACATGCATTTTTGTTACTATTATTATTATCATCATGTAGTTTCTGGTGTATTTCAAAGACCAAAGTCTGCAGTGAAATGACAAACAAGTTTTAGGTTGGGACAAACAAGTGCACAGACTGAGGAAGCAACAGCTGAAAGTCTCCTGGGCTAGTGATGTCTCCTGGTGATAGGGACCAGTGTGAGGGACCATCAGAAGGTTCAGAGTGGAGAATCATACCAGTAAATATACCTAAATAAAAGGCCAATCCCTGTGCTCCTCAGAGTCCCAGCAGAAGGCCAGTCCCTGTGCTCCTCGGAGTCCGAGCAGGAGGCCAGTCCCTGTACTCCTCACAGTCCCAGTCGGAGGTCAGTCCCTGTGCTCCTCAGAGGCACTAACATTTCACAGATTTGTTCAAGGTTGTGGAGAGACTTGTAACAAACCTTAATCTCTCATCTCTGGAGCCATTGTTCTCTATCACTGAACAGTGATTTACAAACACAATGCTCCTCTATTCATGGTACATATCTTTATGGTATCATAAAAATATGTATCATACGATATGGTTTATGGCAGTGTTTTTCAACCACTGTGCCGCGGCACACTAGTGTGCCGTATGATATTGTCTGGTGTGCCGTGAGAAATTCGTCTACTTTGTCTAAAAATAGCTGCATTCGCTGTTGACGAGCGGTGACTTGTTTTGAACTGTGAGTAACCATGTAATACTTTTTCAAATCAGTAGATGGCAGCAGATAGCTAAGTACTTTGAAACTGAAAAATTGGATGCGACCACTGGCTGTAACAGGTCAGCATTGTGGCGAGAAAGGTAAAATTGGATGCGACCAACAAATGTGTGAGGGAGCGAGACAAGAGCTTTGTGGCGAGTGAGAAGTGAAAGTGATAGAGACGTTTTTGAAAATGAATTATGCCGTTTCTGAACAGGATTAACATCCTCCGCTCTGCCCCGGGGTAGCTGTGGCCGCGTTGTAGTGGTTTAACTATGAAATGTACAATTTTTGTACAACAGCTCTAGCGAACGCACTTCTGAACTGGGTACCGAGCGCAGACCATAGTCGAGTGGACAGAACCACAGACATGCGGACCGGACAGAACCATGGACTCGCGTTCAGGACCTCCCGTGTCCCTCATCCAAAACTCCTGAATTTAAAGCTCGGATACCAAAATTTTTCCCATGCACTAACAATGCATGTTCTTTGTGTGAGTTATTATTTGACTATTTGGGCAGAGAGTGGATTTTCTTAGTTTTTTTCCACACAGTTAGTGCCACTTTATTCCCAAACTCTTGTTAATTGTATTGAGAAATATTAAATAAAGCTTAATTTCAAGGCCTGGACTTAAGCATTTTGATGAGAATAACTGTATATTGTGAATATAGGCTACAGAGTATACTGTATACATTATAAGATAAGATATACTTTATATATCACACAGAGTATGTACAGTATATATTTTTTTACATTAGTACTGTATACATTTTTACATTTTCTCCTGGAGGTGTGCCGCAAGATTTTTTCAGTGAAAAAAGTGTGCCTTGGCTCAAAAAAGGTTGAAAAACACTGGTTTATGGTATCTTCATCAGAGTCTTCAGGAGGCAGCAGCTGAATCTGTAAATGTTTATATCTTTAAACTTCACTGGTCCTTGATACTTCTGCGTTTATGATTCAAACGATTCTGAAAGTGAATCTGATGAACACGTTTACAGCAGTTTGCTGTGGCTCAAAGGTTCTTCATGTGACTGATGTGGCACTGGTCTGGGACTGGGACTGGACCAGCTCAAGCTGGTCTGGGACTGGGACTGGACCAGCTCACGCTGGTCTGGGTCTGGGACTGGGACTTGACCAGCTCCTACTGGTCTGGGACTGGGACTGGACCAGCTCCCACTGGTCTGGGACTGGGACTGGACCAGCTCAAGCTGGTCTGGGACTGGGACTGGACCAGCTCAAGCTGGTCTGGGACTGGGACTGGACCAGCTCAAGCTGGTCTGGGACTGGGACAGCTCCTACTGGTCTGGGACTGGGACTGGACCAGCTCAAGCTGGTCTGGGACTGGGACAGCTCCTACTGGTCTGGGACTGGGACTGGAGCAGCTCCCACTGTTCTGAGACTGCCATTCCATTCCATCTTCTTCCGCTTTATCCGTTGCCGGGTCGCGGGGGCAGCAGTCTAAGCAGAGACGCCCAGACTTCCCTATCCACACACACTTCCTCCAGCTCCTCCGGGGGGACCCCAAGGTGTTATGTGGAGCTGCCATGCAGACCTGTTCCAGTTCCAGGATCCACTTCCAGGATTTCCAGCCTGCATCAGGTTCCCTGCTGGGAGCCTATAAGACCACACCCTGACTCCACCCATCTCTCTCTCTCTGTCCTGGCAGCAGCAGCCCTGCTCACCACCACACCTGCCTTCCCCTTTTTGGTTTTCTTTGTGTTATCTCCCTAGACTTTTGTTGCTGTTAATAAATTATATTAACTTTTAGTAACCTGTTGTCCTTCATGTTGCACCTGTAGAGCCAGGGTGTAACAAAGGCGTTCCCAGGCCAGCTGAGAGACATAGTCCCTCCAGCGTGTCCTGGGTCTTCCCCGGGGCCCGACCCACCTCAACTGGTTCCTCTCGACTTGGAGAAGCAGCAGCTCTACTCCGAGCTCCTCACCCTATCTCTAAGGGAGCGCCCAGCCACTCTGCGGAGGAAGCTCATTTCGACCGCTTGTATCCGCGATCTCGTTCTTTCGGTCATTACCCAAAGCTCATGACCATAGGTGAGGGAGGGAATGAAGATTGACCGGTAAATCGAGAGCTTTGCCTTTTGGCTCAGCTCCCTCTTCACCACAACGGTCCGCATCACGGCGCACGCTGCACCGATCTGCCTGTCAATCTTACGCTCCATCCTTCCCTCACTTGTGAACAAGACCCCGAGATACTTGGAACTCCTCCACCTGAGGAAGGACCTTCCCACCCACCTGTATTTTTTAACTCTGCTCTATAAGAGGATTAACAATGATGAATCCTCTTATAGAGCAGATACAAAATGTGGTTCAGTGGAGTAAAACTAACAACCTCCAGTTGAACGCATCGAAAACATGTGAACTGGTCTACGACTTCAGTCGCAATAGTTCTCATTTGCCTGTCGTAATCGACAACTCCCAGGTGCAGATCGTAGAGGAGTGCAAGTTTCTGGGTTTAACTCTGTCTAACCTGAAATGGGTTAAAAACACTGACTGAGTCGTTAAGAAAGCTCGTCAGCGTCTCTACTTTCTGCGTAAACTTAGAGAATTTACCACTAACTCTAAGATTCTGCTTAACTTTTATCGCTGCACCATTGAGAGTTTACTTGTTGGTTCTGTGTCTGTGTGGTTTGGAAACATCACAGATAAAGAAAAGAAAGCGATAAACAAGGTGCTAGCTCTGATTGGTCAGAGCGCGGCTGAGCCCCTCTCTGCGCGTGTATAAAAGCCACACACCGCACGTTTGGCGCAACGCATCATGGGAGCTCGTCCACTGCGCAGAACCGGGAGGACCAGACGATGCCCAAATATAGGCGAGTTCTGCTAATCTCCCAGTCTCCGTGAAGTCCCATGCACTACTGAGCACAAGCCATTAATTTGAATAAGGCGCCATCTTGGATCACCAGGGCTTGCACCGTACCGGTCTGCATGCATCGCTAGTGTTTGTAAAACTTTTTTGCGGACACTGGAGGATGACGGAAAAGGCACTGGACAAAATGGGGGAAGTGTCAAATGTTATCTAAAGGCTATGTCTAGGTCTGGGCGATAAAATGATAACAATATATATTGTGATGATAGACATCAATTCGATATCAATAGAAGATGGGGTCAATAGAATGTTCAATAGTTTAACTTCATCAAGCCCCGGTGATCCAAGATGGCGCCCTATTCAAATGAATGGCTTGTGCTCAGTAGCGTATGGGACATACAGGGGACCGAGAGATTAGCGGAACTCGCCTATATTTGGGCATCGTCTGGTCCTCCCGGTTCTGCGCTGTGGACGAGCTCCCATGATACGTGGCTCTCATGCACGTGCACAGAGGGGCTCGGCCGCGCTTGGTCAATCAGATGAGCAGCGGTAGAGTGGAGCCAGAGCAGGAAGGAAACAAGCAGAGTTTGTGGCACTAAAGTGTGGATTTAAAGACAACCGAGGGATTTATGAAGAAAAAAAGTTCAGGATGACAAGGGACACTAAAATCTCCACAAAATACGACCTTTGTGAAAGCTGTAGGTTCGCTGTCAGCTGAGGTCAAGCTGTTTTAGTTTACATTGAGTTCTATGGGAGTTTTTTCTTGGTAGCCCGCACAAATTTAGTTTTCAGTACCTCGGGCGCCCCCTGTGCCCATGAGTGGGACAGCGATAAGATGGTAATGCCCTATCCAGTTATTCTTATAGATCCATAAACTTCACTAGCTAGAAAAAACGGGAAGAAAAAAAACGCTCGGTATTCTTGGGGACCCTGAGGCTTCTCGACCTATCACGGCCGAGCATGAATCGCAAGGCATTCTGGGAAATGCAAAAATATGGAGCTAGTATTGTTTCAATAATATTTATGTGCGTATAAAAAATATTTGTGTGTGTGTGTGTACATTTGTATGTGCGTAACAAGATTTGTGTGTGCGTAACTAGATCTGTGTGTGTAAAAATAAAATGGCAGTCTTTTTACACTGCCTTCGCAGATTCGCAAGTGTAACTTGGAGTGTGTGCGTGTGTACCAAAATTTGTGTGTGTGTGTAATTTTACATTTGTATCTGTAACAGAACAATCTGTATGTAAATAATCACGTTGTAAGAAAAGTGCTACACACAGGCTATTGTTTTAGGGTGTATTCAGACCTGCACATTTGGTCCACTTTAAACGGACCAGGATTTGTTTGGAACTAGGGCTGGGTGATATGGCTGAAAACTATATCACAATATAAGTAATTCATATCGGTCGATAACGATATATATTGAGTGATTTTTTTTTCATTTATTTTTTAAAACGTAAACAAATACATTTGTTGTGTCGGCTAACACATGTTAGTAGCCTTGTTTACTGTCACAGGGGAAGGCTGGAGGCGACTGTTCAGAAGCAGTCTCCCCCATTGTTAGTCCTGGTTTAAATCCCGGTTTAGTCCTGGTTTAGCTCCTGTTTTGGCTGTTTTCGAGTGTTTTATGTCCCTGTGACGTCTCCGGAAAAAGTTAATCTCTTGCTTTTGCCGAATGCATCAAGTCTGTTCAGAGACCTTCCACAGACTTTATATAAAAGTAGTATGTGTTCACTGAGGTGCGCAATAAGTTTATTTTATTATTAAACGGTACTTCCGCATCAGAGAACACACTCGAAGCAGTTGCATAAGGTCACGGGAGCATGAAAACGCATATTCACAAGCACAGAATTGTGAAACCTTGTCAAACCTGGTTTTAGTCCTTGTGTGGCTCCTGTTTTGGCTGTTTGCGAGTATTTTCAGTCTGCTCGCTTAGACAGCTAATGTCCCCGTGACCACTTTGAGGCTCTCTGATTGGTCGCTGCACGAGCGTCCTGAGGAAAGGTTGAGCAAAGTTTATCTCCTGTGGGCGTCCATTTTCAGCTCCTGCACCTCCCCTTCGACTTTGCCGCGCAGTTTGTGCGTCTCTACTGAGCAGTACGTGCGTGCATTCCGAGACGCACATGCTTTTTGACGCTCGAACGCGCGTCACCGTTGACTTTGCATTGAAAGCCGACGCAACGCATGATCTGGTCTGAATGGCATTAGGAATTAGCCACGCGTCACAGCTGCTAACGCATGCTACACAACAACAATGAGCCATGGGCAGACCTGGAGCAAAGAGGAGACACTGCAACAGGCTTATGGAGCCTTTTAAAGAAGCTATACCTGGAGTAGTTGATAAAAATGCTTATTACTACATACAAGTTGTATTATAATCCGGAATTTAATTGAAAACTTGAGGTAATTGATTCAGCTGTGTAAGAATTACAAGCAGTGAAAAGTGCTGAGTAGAGTCTGAGCGTGCCGCTCGTTCTCCTCCGCTCACAGAACGAGCAGCAAACAGCCTGCGTCCTCTAGCCCCTACAGCGCTGCTAAACACTAGGGCTTCGGCTTCGAATTTCAAATATAATTCTAAAATTAGAAAAAAATATATATATTCGAACACACATTAGACAGCCCTTACAATTCGAAATGTATTCAATGTCTGCAAATAAAATAGTTAGCTCCCAAAGGTTCCACCGGAACGTGCTAGGCAGGTAACAGTTAAGCTAGCTAGTTCACTACATGTTAATGGTTACTTCCGGGTTTTTCACGATCGCTTTTTGTCACATTAAAATAGTAATTTGGTCATGAAAACGATAACAAGAAATTCTGAAAAAGTCCGTGCATGTGTGTTAAGGATGTATATGTATATGTATACTGTATAGGGCACTGTCCGGTTTCCGACATGTGCTAAAAATAGCTCCGATGACACGGCATGCGCACATGTTTCGGACTAACATTATACGACTCCGTTGAGTACTACTGTGTTCTCCACATACGTGTGTGTATTTATTTGGGCTAAATCATTGAATCATGGTGACAACAAAACACTGCAGTTATGGTACTTGTCGAAGCGATTTCAGATACTTTCATATAGTCCTTATCAGAGTAACATTCAACCCGTTCGTTAAACCACACCATCGAACCAGACCAGGACCAGACCAGGACAAGTGCAAGAGGTGGGTTCGTGCTTGTGGTCGGCAGAATTTCTCTCATAAAAATGTTAAGATGGACTCATATTTGTTCAAAACACTTTGTCTGTGAAGCTGGACCAACTGTGGAGCATCCAGATCCAGTCCTAGCTACGTTTAGATGGGACTGGACCTGGACCGCTGTATCAGGTCCGTCTGAGCTCTTCTGAATGTAGTTAGCACAAACTTTCTCTTTATACCATTTACCCCATCAATCCATATTAGTCTGTCCTAATCCAGAATGTATGCTATTATCACACCTTTTTTTCAACTTCGTGACTATCGGAAAAAAGTACAGACGAAGAGCGTCGGGGTTCGCTTATTATACGGCTTTGTACCAACTGAACACACAAAATTAACTTCAGTCACTTTTATTAATGCCAAAAGGTTTATTTAATGACTGCAAAGAAAATAGTTCCCAAAGGTTTTCCCGAGGCAGGCGAGTAACAGTGAAGCTAGTTAACCTACTTCAAAAAAGCGATCGCTTTAGTCGCATTAAAGTATTTTTGTCATGAAAACCTTAACAGATAATTCTGAAAACCTCCGTGCACTTGTGTTATGAATGTATGTATGTATAATATATTCTCCCATTAACATTTAAATGTGTCGATTGATATTTGCGTTTATTGAGTGTGGCTAGCTCCGATAGTTTCTCTCTCCCGTGACAGTAGTGGCGTAGCCCGTTGTGACCCCATAGATCTATTATAATATCGGCGGACAGTAGCTAACTAGATCAAACTAATTACAACGTGGACAGTGCAAAAAAACTTGATAAATGGAAGTTAATAACAGCAAAATAAACAAAGAAGGCGCTAGCATTGCAATTTAAATGACAAGATAATGTTAGCATAATCCTCACCATTACCTTTTTATCAACTCAAACTTTCTACCAGTTACTGGAAGACCACGACATTCAAGCCAAACGTTTTAATTGGTCTATACTATGATCCCTGATGGTTTGATGGTGGAATTTTGCTCCTGGTATATCATTTTTCGTCTAAAGTGACAAGTGGTTATTGATTTATTTCGGCAGTGTATGTCCGAAACATGTGGGCGGGAGTTGACAGGCGGCGGGGGCGTGTCTTCGTGACGTCATTTAGATAGTTCGCTATTGTCTGATTAACATTTAATGGTGTTGATTGATAGATATGTAGTTGTTTATTGAGCGTGGCTAGCTCGGCTAGCTCCGCTAGCTTCTCTCTTTGTACTTGCGGAGTAATGCGGAGTATTTTACACACCTGAATTACAAACAGAGATTGCATTGTCAAAGGGCAGCGGTCATTTATTGATTTGAGAGTTCTGCTATCAAGAAAAAATTATCGGTAGAATTACATTCAAGTCAATGGACTGTTCTGCTGCTGCTCTGAGGTGCTGTATAATAAATTATACTTAAATACTCGAATATATTCTAAGTATTAAATAAATTTGGATGTGAAACTAGCAGTATTATTTACCTAAATATTGTGTTAGCAGTGCGTTGTTAGGAACTCGCTGTAAGGACCAGGAGGTCGGTATAAAACTATAAATAACACCGCTTTTTGTTTTCTCCACCCAGGACAGGTGATTGAAAGTGTTAAGTTTTCAAACGAGTGAAAAGCATCGTTGGTTTTGGAACTAAGAAGTAAGTTGGTGTGTGATATAATCGCAACGCAGCCGCCGCGACCTGTAGTTCTCGCTTTCTGGTAGTTAACGGAGGAGTGTACTCATTCAATCTGACGTAGTCGTCTTGTTGGAGCCAAGTCTCCGAGAGCGCAAACAAATCCAAGTTTTTGTCTATAATAAGTTTGTTTATGAGAAGCGATTTAGGCGAGATTGATCAGACCCTCAGACGTTCTCACTACTCTCCTTTACTTCAGACTCTCTCACTACTGTCTCCTTTACCTTCAGACTCTCTCACTACTGTCTCCTTTACCTTCCCAGACTCTCTCACTACTGTCTCCTTTACCTTTTCAGACTCTCTCACTACTGTCTCCTTTACCCTTAGACTCTCTCACTACTGTCTCCTTTACCTTCTAGACTCTCTCACTTACTGTCTCCTTTACCCTTCAGACTCTCTCACCACTGTCTCTTTACCTTCAGACTCTCTCACACTGCCTCCTTTACCCTTTCAGACTCTCTCACTACTGCCTCCCTTACCTTCAGACTCTCTCACTACTGTCTCCTTTACCCTCAGACTCTCTCACTACTGTCTCCTTTACCTCAGACTCTCTCACTACTGTCTCCTTTACCTCAGACTCTCTCACTACTGTCCCTTTACCTTCAGACTCTCTCACTACTGTCTCCTTTACCTTCAGACTCTCTCACTACTGTCTCCTTTACCTTCAGACTCTCTCAACTACTGTCTCCTTTACTTTCTTCACTACTGTCTCCTTTACCTTCAGACTCTCTCACTACTGTTTCAGACTCTCTCACTACTGTCTCCTTTACCTTCAGATCTCTCAAACCTTCAGACTCTCTCACTACTGTCTCCTTTACCTTCAGGTCTCCTTTACCTTCAGACAAAAACCGAAGCAGACTCTCTCAGACTGTCTCCTTTACCTTGACGCTCTCCCTACTGTTTTTACCTGGAACAGAAACCAAATCCAGAAAATTCATCTTTTGGGCGTGTCAGGGATGAAGCACATTGAAGACGCTTGAACAGGATAAAGAAGTGTAGCCACAGTTCTCTTCAAATAAATCCTTTTTTATTCTTTAAAAATAGAACTTGCACATTTGGTTGTGCTGTGTTTGAAAAATGTACACAATACATTTGCAATTAATATGATAGAACATTTTCTACAGACATAAAAACGCTTTAAAGTGTGTTGCATTCCTATGGCAGAGAGCCATGATTTCCACCGTAAATAATAAAAAGTGACTTTCTGAGGAAGACACATTCTGCTGCTTGTGTGATTCCTTATTTTGTGCAGGTGAGAGTTTGTTGTGTGTAGTAATCGGCTACAACAGCACCATCTACTGGTGCAGTGGTAGAACAACCACATGTGATTCTCTGGAGATTTGTGCATGAACAGCCTCTCGTTCAATTTACACACACATCTGAGAACACACACATCTGAGAACACACACATCTGAGAACACACACATCTGAGAACACACACATCTGAGAACACACACACATCTGAGAACACACACATCTGAGAACACACACACATCTGAGAACACACACATCTGAGAACACACACATCTGAGAACACACACATCTGAGAACACACACACACAGTCCAAGTTACACTTACGAATCTGCAAAGACAGGACTGTGTCAAAAGATCTATGTGTAAAAAAAAAGACTTTTGTAAAGCGTAGACTTTGTTTTCACACACACAGATCTGGTTACACACACACACACACACACACACACACACAAATATCATTGAAACAATAAAAGCTCCATAATACTGTTCCATGTTTTAGACATTTTGTGAACACATTTGTGACTTCAGTGTGGTGTACCTGTAAGCAAGAGCCCTGTGAGTCACTTATTGTCCCTTTGGGCTGAGTGAAGGTAGTTCACTCTTTTTCAGAGGTCACGTCACAGAACAAGTGAAGAAAATGGTTTAAGCAGGAACTGGTTACATGGATTTTTATTTTGTGGAGTTTAAACTTAGGTTCTTTATCTTTAATTATGTATTTATTTACATATGTATTCTAGTGAAGCAGCAACGACACAGGAGGGCGTGAACAATGTCTGCAAGAGACGGCCACAGGAGGAAGGAGGAGAACAAGGAGGAAGAAGAGGAAGAGGAGGATGGGAAGGAGACGGGGGAGGAGAAGGAGGAAGCAAAGAAGGAGAAGGAGGAGGAGAACAAGGAGGAAGAAGAGGAAGAGGAGGATGGGAAGGAGACAGGGGAGGAGGAAGACGAGGAGAAGGAGGACAAGGAGGAAGATGAGAAAGAGGAGGAGGGGAAGGAGGACGAAGAGGAGAAGGAGGGGGAGAAGGAGGAAGAAGATAAGGAGAAGAAAGGAGAGAAGAAGGAAGAGGAGGAGGAGAAGGAAGAAGAGAAGATGAAAGAAGAGAAGGGGGAGGAAAAAGAGAAGGAGGAAGAAGAGCAGGAGACGAAAGAAGAGGAGAAGGAGGAGGAGGAGAAGAAAGAAGTTGTGGAAAAAGAGGAGGATGAGAAGAAAGAAGAGAAGAAGGAAGAAGAGGAGGAGAAAGAGGTTGTGGAAAAAGAGGAGAATGAGAAGGAGGAAAAAGAGAAGAAAGAAGAAGAGGAGGAGGAGAAGGAGGAAGAAGAGGAGGAAATGGAGGAGGAGGAAGAAGAGGAGGAGGAGAAGGAGGAAGAAGAGGAGGAAATGGAGGAGGAGGAAGAAGAGAAGATAAAAGAAGAGGAGAAGAAGGGGGAAGAAGAGAAGGAGGAAGAAGAGGAGGAGGAAGAAGAGAAGATAAAAGAAGAGGAGAAGAAGGGGGAAGAAGAGAAGGAGGAAGAAGAGGAGGAGGAAGAAGAGAAGATAAAAGAAGAGGAGAAGAAGGGGGAAGAAGAGAAGGAGGAAGAAGAGGAGGAGGAGGTTAGTGTGTTCAGCTGCAGTAATGTGTGTTTCTCAGTGGAAACGTGACCAAACGTTGGACTTGTTTGTTTGCAGGAGTTTTATGAAGCTGCAGAGACACTTCTACATCAGGACTGTTCAGACACTGACAAAGGTACGGTTCTTTCCCTCTCCATGGACTCGGTCTCATTGTAATCTTTAGAGCTTGGGTTACTACAGCAACAATTGTCTTGTGGTGAGGTGAGTGAGGACTCAAATGCCAGAATGCCAAAATAAAGATTTAATAAAATAAAGTCCAAGGTAAAAACCAAAACACCAAAAGCAACCAGGAACCCAGGAACAAGACAATGGACCAGCAACAAGGGGAGAGAAGCACATGGTACATACAGACACAGACACAGGTGAAACACATCAGGGCGGGGCAGACAATCAACAGGGGAACAAGACATGAAGTAAAACTGAAATTAAACCAGAGAACCAATGTCAAAATAAAATCAAATACAAAAATAAAATCCACACCATGACAACAATATCATCAAACAAAATATTTGTCTCAAAAACGTTCAACCGACACTTTGGGTCTCCTCTGGTGTGGTTTATCTGTACCATGGGTCTCCTCTGGTGTGGTTTATCTGTACCATGGGTCTCCTCTGGTGTGGTATATCTGTACCATGGGTCTCCTCTGGTGTGGTTTATCTGTACCATGGGTCTCCTCTGGTGTGGCATATCTGTACCATGGGTCTCCTCTGGTGTGGTATCTCTGTACCATGGGTCTCCTCTGGTGTGGTATATCTGTACCATGTGTCTCCTCTGATGTGGTATATCTGTACCATGGGTCTCCTCTGGTATGGCATATCTGTACCATGGGTCTCCTCTGGTATGGCATATCTGTACCATGGGTCTCCTCTGGTGTGGTTTATCTGTACCATGGGTCTCCTCTGGTGTGGTTTATCTGTACCATGGGTCTCCTCTGGTGTGGTATATCTGTACCTTGGGTCTCCTCTGATGTGGTTTATCTGTACCATGTGTCTCCTCTGGTGTGGTTTATCTGTACCATGGGTCTCCTCTGATGTGGTTTATCTGTACCATGTGTCTCCTCTGGTGTGGTTTATCTGTACCATGGGTCTCCTCTGGTGTGGTTTATCTGTACCTTGGGTCTCCTCTGATGTGGTTTATCTGTACCATGTGTCTCCTCTGGTGTGGTTTATCTGTACCATGGGTCTCCTCTGATGTGGTTTATCTGTACCATGTGTCTCCTCTGGTGTGGTTTATCTGTACCATGGGTCTCCTCTGATGTGGTTTATCTGTACCATGTGTCTCCTCTGGTGTGGTTTATCTGTACCATGGGTCTCCTCTGGTGTGGTATCTCTGTACCATGGGTCTCCTCTGATGTGGTAGTTCAATCTGGAGAGACTTGAGAAGAAGATTGCATTAGAATATCTATTGTAGAGATGCATGAATAAACACCAGCATACTTAGAGTTCTAATATATTTTTTGCATTAAGATTGACGATTAGACCCCGGCAGGGATACTGCATGCCGTATGCAGAAGGGAGTTTCGTAGAAACTAGAGCTTGCGACCCCCCAAAAATGAGGTACCTGAAGTGCCAGGCTGGTAAGCTGGTGGTGAGGAATTTACCAGCTTACAGTACAGAACTTTATGTTTACCCTGACGATTTAGGTGATTTCATGATAAGTGCAGCAGCGCCTGAGCTGATGATGTAGCCGCAGCAAGGATGTGGGGGTTCCAGGATAATGTGGCAGCAGTGGTGGCAGCTGGTTTATGAGAGTTTACGCTTAGATTAATTTTAACGTTAGAATGACTTAATTGTTATTGTCCCTCAATGTCCTGGATCATCACCAGAGTTCTTCTTGTTAGACCCAGAAGGGGTCCAACAGACCCTCTTGCTTCGGCAAGGAACAACTCAAAAACCCAGTGGGAAAAAGGAGAAACCTCAGGGAGAGCCACATTAATAGAGGGACCCGCTCCCACGGACTAACGGGCTGTAGATCCAGGACTATGAATAAACCTCAGTAAATAATACTTAAGGGGAGAAAACCGGTGTTGTGAGATACTTTTAGGAACCCCCATAGACTAAGGGAGGGACAAGACTGCAGTCTGCGTCTTACCTGCCTGAATCAGATGGCCATAGTTGTCGCCGGTCGCCAAGAGAAGCCATGAAGCCAATACCGTTCTGTGGATATGGGTGAATTGCTGATATGGAAGCAGTGCCTGTGCTGATGTAGTGGCCCCGATGTGGCAGCTGCAGAGACGATATGGCGGTGGTGGCAGCAGCGGCACCTGCTGAGATGATACGGTAGTGGTGGCAGCTGCTGCGCTTATGAGGCAATGGTACGGATGATGCTGCAGCCGGAGTGATGTGGCAGGCTAAAACATACAGAATGCAATTAGATATTTTTATTTATTGGTGCATTGACCCCGGCAGTGACACTTCCTAAGGGGAGATCATTACTGAGGAAGATGATCTCTGATCCCCCAAAACTAAGAGCTTGGCTCGACCAGAGCTTTGGGCTTGACGAGAGCTTTGGGCTCGACGAGAGCTTTGGGCTTGACGAGAGCTTTGGGCTTGACGAGAGCTTTGGGCTCAACGAGAGCTTTGGGCTCGACGAGAGCTTTGGGCTCGACGAGAATACGACCTGACGAGGGGATGAATGTGTGCCGGGGAATGCGCGAAACGCTGTGCTTAGTTAGGTTAGTGATAGGGTGGCATGCCGGAAGGACCTGTGGGGCATGATAGAATAGGTGTGATTACAATACAATACAATTTACAATACAATACAATTTATTCTTGTATACCACTAGGTCATAACAGAAGTCATCTCAGAGACTTAACAAAACCATTGAAATCACCAACACAGGTCAGAGAATCAACAGTTAAAACACATGAAGAATATAAAGCACACACAGAAGAAAATGTCCATACATGTTGTAGAATGCTAAAGTGTCCTGATCATCACCAATCCTTTCTGTTGGACACTAACTGTCCAACAAGACCCTCCTGCATCCACAAGGAACAACTCTTAAAAAACCCAGTGGGAAAAAGTGAGAAACCTTGGGGAGAACTAGGGAAACCCACAGGGAGGGAGACCCATTTGAGAAGGGATCCGCTCCTCCGGACAGACAGGCTAATGATCCAGGACCTAAGCTAGCTACAGAACGTGGACCAGTGGCCGCTGAACGTGGACAGGTCCGGTGCAGGACTGAAGCACTCCCAGGCGGGTCGGGCGGGGCAGTCCGCAGGTGTAGATGGAGGAGGCCAGGCTCAGAGATCCCGTCATGGTACCATGAAACAGACAATGGGACAACGGGTGAATAGCAATGAACAAACTACAGTCAAAATCCTAAAAATGCTAAACAGATAAAGTAGGAAGGAGGAGAGGATAGTGCTCAAGTTACCATACTTCTCCAGCAGGGGGCTCCCTATGCAGCTTGACTGACAGTCTGAGGAGTTTAGCCTTCCCTGAATCTTACCTTCCTAGCCATATGCTAAACTAAAGAGGACTGTTTTAAACCTAGCCTTGAATAAAGAGGGCGTATCTGAAAGGAGGCGAGACAGCAGCAGCCACGGCTAGTCCAGGCTACAGCACCAAGATTCATGGATTGCACACCAGGTGTGCAAACCGATCCAGGCAAACCTAATTATATTAGTTACCATGGCGGCGGATGAACATGCTGCGGCTTCTCTCTCTCTTGACAAGGTGACGTTTCTACCCTTTTCTGCAAACTGCATTTGCAGTTTTTGTGATCCGCATTGTTTTGCAAGATGTTGTTGTACATCTTTGCCATGTTTTTGTGGAGTTCATCGGATTTTTTACTGCCAAAGCTCTTTGCTAGCAATGAACAGAGGATGTGTTTTTAAAAGTAAACACACAGTTAGCATCTGAGCCCAAAGGCTTTTTGAGCAGTATTTAAGACCTACAAATCCAGAGATATCATCTTCTGAAGCGCTGACAGGTCACCGAGGGCCCCACGCATCTGCAGCACAGTGGAGGCGTCACAAGAGGCGCTACAGGAGTCCCGGCCTCCGTTGTGTGCAACTTCTACAGAGGGACTGTAGAGAGCATCCTGACCAGCTCCATCACTGGGTGGCACGGCACCAGCACTGCCTCCTGCCGAAGGAGCCTCCAGCGCATCGTGAGAGCAGCAGAGAAGATCTGTGGAGCCCCTCTCCCCACCATTAAGGACATGTACTCCACCCGTCTCACCCGCAAAGCCGTCAGAATCACCAGGGACCCTACGCACCCATCACACAGGCTCTTCAGGGTAATGCCTTCAGGGAGGAGACTGCAGAATTTACGGAACAGTTCCAGTCGACTTAAAAACAGTTTCATTCACAAGGCCATCAGGAAGCTGAACTCCCTGGCCCTCCCTCCCACCCCTCTTCCCCCATCCCCCGCTCCACAATCAAGGATGAGATAAATATAATTTCAAACCATTCACTTGGTTTGACAAATAAAAATCTTTAAATCTTGAAATCTTATATATTATATATCAGACACATCATATATACCATACATACCATATATATCATATATAATACATAACATAACATGCAGCATAATATATAACATAATATACAACATAACACAATACACAACATAATACATATATTGTATAATATATAACATAATATATAACATAATACAGCATATATATATAATATATACACCATATATTATATATTACCTAATTATATGCTAAATTAAAGTAGAGTGCTTTAAGCCTGGCCTTGAATGTGGAGACCGTATCTGCTTCCTTAACATAGATGGGAAGCTGATTCCACAGTAAAGGAGCTTGGTAGCTAAACGCTCTGCCGCCAACAGTGATTTTTGAGACCTTAGGAACCACCAGACGTCTGGCGTTTTGTGAGCGCAACGCTCAACTTGGTTGATACGACACTAACGTGTCTTGGAGATAAGAAGGAGCCAAGCCATTTATGGCTTTATATGTTAAGAGAAGGATTTTAAACTTTATTCTGTACTCCACAGGGAGCCAGTGGAGTGATTTTAACACCGGAGTTATGTGCTCCCTCCTTTTGGTACCTGTTAAGATCCTAGCTGCTGTATTCTGAACGAGCTGGAAGCTCTTCAAAGAGGTTTTAGGGCATGCTGCCAGTAAAGCGTTACAGTAGTCGAGCCTTGAGGTGACAAACGCGTGAATGAGTTTTTCCGCGTCACTTTTAGGAAGGAAATTCCTAATTTTAGCGATGTTCCGTAAGTGGAAGTACGCCGTTTTAGTTGCTTGGCTTATATAAGCCTTGAAGGAGAGTTCTTGGTCAAAAATGACTCCAAGATTCCTCACAGTGTTACTGGGTACAATACTGACATTATCGAGAGTGATTATCTGGTTAGTAAGGGAGTCACGCAGGCGCTTCGGACCGAGTAGGATCACTTCTGTCTTCTCCGGGTTGAGAAGTAGGAAGTTAAGAGTCATCCACATTTTAAGGTCCTTTATGCAGGCATTGAGCTTTTCTAGCTGATCTGTCTGATTTGGCTTCATCGACAGATAAAGTTGTGTGTCATCTGCAGCAGTGGAAATTAATTCCATGCTTTTTAATAATGTTTCCTAACGGCAGCATGTAGAGAGTGAAAAGAATCGGTCCGAGTACCGAACCCTGCGGCACACCGAATTCTACTCCAGAATAAGGCGACGAGTTCTGATTTACGTTGACGAAGTGATACCGATCTGATAAATAGGATTTAAACCAGCCAAGGGCTGTTCCTCTAAGACCTATATCACATTCTAGCCTCTGCAGTAGAATGCTGTGGTCTATTGTGTCAAATGCAGCACTACAGAAAGGAATTGTGGCGAAGCGTATGGCTGCAGATAATGTGCAGAGGAAATTTGATGCATGTACGGGGAGATGCTGATGCAGGTATGAATGATTAAGTGGCGTATGGCCGCTTCCATCATTGCTGGGTAAGGGGTGTTACGAAACGACAGCTGGACGTTGGACTGAGAATTATATAAATAAACGTGACTTAAGCCTGGTTCACACGGCAGGATAATTAGGCCAATTTTGGACCCGATTTACCCCTACGACAATCGAAAGAACGCTCCGAATATTGTAACAATAAATCTGATGTATTTTCCTGCTGTGTGTGGTGTGTTAAGACTGTGCTCGTCGCTCTGAAGGACTTCGGGACTGCTCCGATCTCAATATCGGGGATATCCAACATGTTGGATTGTTTTGGCCCGATTTCTCTTCATGTGTGGTGTCCCCCGGGGACAGACGAGCGCGTTGCCATGACTGCAGCGTGTAGCCAATCAGAAGACGAGACAAGCCGGCGAGGAAACACCGTAAAAAAAAAAACTGTCAGCGGCATGGCGCACCAGAAAGTTCGGTGGACATCAGAGATGGAGGAACAACTAGTTGACCTCTGGCAACACCGTGAATGTATGATGTGTCGTGTAAAGAATATCATCACTGAAATGACAAGGAGAGGAATTGGGCAGAAATGGCTGCTGCACAGGTAGTGTTGGCATAAGCCCTGTTCGGACGGGATTAGTACTAAATGATCAGACTGATGGTTGTGTTTGTACGTTTACTTTGCACTCTGTCCTAATACAGTACAGACGTGTTGATGCAGCCGTTACTGCAGCCGTGCTTGTTGGTTTGCGCGCATGTAAAGTTTCATGTCTAGCAGTGCGTGTGATGCGTTCACAGGTAGTCCGTACAAACTGTATTGTTAAACAGCACAGACAGTACGGGCCAGAGAACTGTAGAGCAGTAAAATCCACATGTACACTGGGGCAAAAAAGTATTTAGTCAGCCACAGATTGTGCAAGTTCTCCCACTTAAAATAATGACAGAGGTCTGTAATTTTCATCATAGGTTCACTTCAACTCTGAGAGACAGAATGTGAAAAAAGAATCCAGGAATTCACATTTTTAAAGAATTTATTTGTAAATTATGGTGGAAAATAAGTATTTGGTCACTTCAGCCAAGGAAGATCTCTGGCTCTCACAGACCTGTAACTTCTTCTTTAAGAAGCTCTTCTGTCCTCCACTCGTTACCTGTATTAATGGCACCTGTTTGAACTGGTTATCTGTATAAAAGACACCTGTCCACAGCCTCAAACAGACTCCAAACTCCACTATGGCCAAGACCAAAGAGCCGTTGAAGGACACCAGGAAAAGAATTGTAGACCTGCACCAGACTGGGAAGAGTGAATCTACAATAGGCAAGCAGCTTGGTGTGAACAAATCAACTGTGGGAGCAATTATCAGAAAATGGACGACATACAAGACCACTGATAATCTCCCTCCATCTGGGGCTCCACGCAAGATCTCATCCTGTGGGGTCAAAATGATCATGAGAACGGTGATCAAAAATCCCAGAGCCACACGGGGGGACCTGGTGAATGACCTGCAGAGAGCTGGGACCAAAGTAACAAAGGTTACCATCAGTAACACACTACGACGACAGGGAATCAAATCCTGCTGTGCCAGACGTGTCCCCTGCTGAAGCCAGTGCATGTCCAGGCCCGTCTGAAGTTTGCCAGAGAGCACATGGATGATACAGCAGAGGATTGGGAGATTTTCATGTGGTCAGATGAAACCAAAGTACAACTGTTTGGTATAAACTCAACTCGTCGTGTTTGGAGGAAGAAGAATACTGAGTTGCATCCCAAGAACACCTACTGTGAAGCATGGGGGTGGAAACGTCATGCTTTGGGCTGTTTTTTCTGCTAAGGTGACAGGACGACTGATCCGTGTTAAGGAAAGAATGAATGGGGCCATGTATCGTGAGATTTTGAGCCTAAACCTCCTTCCATTGACTTGAATTTGTGTTATTGACCAAATACTTATTTTCCACCATAATTGACAAATAAATTCTTTAAAAATCCTACAATGTGAATTCCTGGATTTTTTTTTACACATTCTGTCTCTCACAGTTGAAGTGTACCTATGATGAAAATTACAGACCTCTGTCATTATTTTAAGTGGGAGAACTTGCACAATCGGTGGCTGACTAAATACTTTTTTGCCCCACTGTATGTGTTTGTCCTCATGGTGTCGGTGGCTGCTGTGGTCAGACAAGAGTCTCTATAGGCTGCGTGAAGCGGAGAGGCCTGCACACTCTGTTTACTCTGAAGTCACGCTTGATCTCGAGAGATGTTGTGAGATTTCCGGTGACCTGTGAATGCTCGGGGGTGAAATCGGTTTGTGTGTGATGTGTGTGGTTTGAAATCTCCAACACAGATCAGAGAATCAACAGTTAAGACACAGAAAATACACATATGTATTGGACCATAGGGAGAGACCAATGTCCATGAATTGTAGAATTTTAGAGTGTCCTGGATCATCACCACAGTCGTCCTTGTTAGACACTAACTGCCAAACAAACCCTCCTGCATCACAAAAAAAACCTCACAAAAACCCAGTGGGAAAAAAGTGAGAAACTTCGGGGGGATCCACAATTGAGAGAGGGATCCGCTCCCACAGACGGACAGGGTATACAGTGCCTTGCGAAAGTATTCGGCCCCCTGGAACCTTTCAACGTTTCCCCACATTTCAGGCTTCAAACATAAAGATATGAAAATTATTTTTTTTTTTGTCAAGAAGCAACAACAAGTGGGATACAATCGTGAAGTAGAACGAAATTTATTGGATAATTTAAACTTTTTTTACAAATAAAAAACTGAAAAGTGGGGCGTGCAATATTATTCGGCCCCTTGCGCTAATACTTTGTAGCGCCACCTTTTGCTGCAATTGCAGCTGCAAGTCGCTTGGGGTATGTCTATCAGTTTTGCACACCGAGAGACTGGAATTCTTTCCCATTCTTCCTTGCAAAACAGCTCGAGCTCAGTGAGGTTGGATGGAGAGCGTTTGTGAACAGCAGTCTTCAGCTCTTTCCACAGATTCTCGATTGGATTCAGGTCTGGACTTTGACTTGGCCATTCTAACACCTGGATACGTCTATTTGTGAACCATTCCATTGTAGATTTGGCTTTATGTTTTGGATCATTGTCCTGTTGGAAGATAAATCTCCGTCCCAGTCTCAGGTCTTTTGCAGACAACAGGTTTTCTTCCAGAATGGTCCTGTATTTGGCTCCATCCATCTTCCCATCAATTTTAGCCATCTTCCCTGTCCCTGCTGAAGAAAAGCAGGCCCAAACCATGATGCTGCCACCACCATGTTTGACAGTGGGGATGGTGTGTTCAGGGTGATGAGCTGTGTTGCTTTTACGCCAAACATATCGTTTTGCATTGTGGCCAAAACGTTCGATTTTGGTTTCATCTGACCAGAGCACCTTCTTCCACATGTTTGGTGTGTCTCCCAGGTGGCTTGTGGCAAACTTTTTTTTTTATGGATATCTTTGAGAAATGGCTTTCTTCTTGCCACTCTTCCATAAAGGCCAGATTTGTGCAGTGCACGACTGATTGTTGTCCTATGGACAGACTCTCCCACCTCAGCTGTAGTTATCTGCAGTTCATCCAGAGTGATCATGGGCCTCTTGGCTGCATCTCTGATCAGTCTTCTCCTTGTTTGAGATGAAAGTTTGGAGGGACGGCCGGGTCTTGGTAGATTTGCAGTGGTCTGATACTCCTTCCATTTCAATATAATTGCTTGCACAGTGCTCCTTGAGATGTTTAAAGCTTGGGAAATCTTTTTGTATCCAAATCCGGCTTTAAACTTCTCCACAACAGTATCTCGGACCTGCCTGGTGTGTTCCTTTGTCTTCATGGTTCTCTCTGTGCTTTAAACAGAACCCTGAGACTATCAAAGAGCAGGTGCATTTATACGGAGACTTGATTACACACAGGTGCATTCTATTTATCATCATCAGTCATTTAGGACAACATTGGATCATTCAAAGATCCTCACTGAACTTCTGGACTGAGTTTGCTTCACTGAAAGTAAAGGGGCCGAATAATATTGCACGCCCCACTTTTCAGTTTTTTATTTGTTAAAAAAGTTTAAATTATCCAATAAATTTTGTTCCACTTCACGATTGTGTCCCACTTGTTGTTGATTCATGACAAAAAATTAAAATTTTATATCTTTATGTTTGAAGCCTGAAATGTGGCGAAATGTTGAAAGGTTCAAGGGGGCCGAATACTATCGCAAGGTACTGTAGATCCAGGACCTAAGCAGGACTGAAACAGCTCCCAGGCGGGTCGGGAAGGACAGTCCGCAGGTGTAGATGGAGAGGGCCGGTTCAGAGGTCCTGTTGTCGCCATGAAACAGACAATGGGACAACGGGTGATTAGCAATGAACAGACTACAGTACAAATCCTATTAATGCAGACAGATAAAGTAGGAAGGAGGAGAGGATAGTGCTCAAGTTACTATACTTCTCCAGCAGGGGGCTCCCTATGCAGCTTGATTGACAATCTTAGATGTTTAGCCTTCCCTGAGTCTTACCTTCCTAACCATTTGCTAAACTGAAGAGGACTGTTTTAGGCCTAGCCTTGAATGTAGAGACCGTGTCAAACCAAAGGAGATACGGCAGCAGCCACGGCTAGGCTAGCCCTGGCTACAACACCGAAGAAAGTGTGTAATCCATGAAAAATAGTTACGAACCAGAGGTGCAACGGTTCATCACTGATCTGTGATCCGTTCGTATCAACGTCTTCGGTTCGGTACAGACGTGATCCGCGGTTTGATTTATGAAAAAAAAGTTGTGCGCATGTTGTTCAGTCCACAAACAGCGTAATCAGGGCGAGCGGAGGAATGGAGAAGCCTGCGTCAATTAAATCCCCGGTATGAGAGCATTTTGGCTTCACTTTCAACTATACTGATGATGAAATAGTCGACAAAACTGACTAAACTGAGTAAAAAAAGTGTCTCAACAACCGCTTATTGCCGCGGCATTTAAGTAGCCCCTTTATGTCAGACTGGGCTAAAGTCAACTCTCCCGCGCATCCACAGCTGCGCTCACGACTGACGCTTGGACGTCCCGCGGAACCTATAATAGATCCATGAGCGGAACGGACAGCTATGTTACAGCCGCTCACTTCATCACTGTAGACTGGGAGATGAAGAGTCCGATGCTGCAGACACGCCCCCTCTACAAAAGTCACACAGCGCAGGTACTGACACAAGCAGCAGAGGAATGGAAGACAAAGGCCCAGTACTAATATCCCAGTCACAACTGGTAATGCAAAAAAAAAAAAAAATATGCCGTGAATGAGGCAGGACATAGACTGTATATATAGGACTGGGCCCAGAATGGAGCACCTCCTTGGGAGAATCAGGAAGGTGGTTTAATATGAAAGTGCCTTCTTATGTTGCACTTTGTGTTGTTTTTCATTAATTATGTTAAAAAGACATAATTGGATGGATGGACGGAATATGCCTTCCATCCATCCATCCATTTTCTTCCCCTTAATCCATTTCTGGGTCGGGGGGAGTGGCAGTCAGAGCTGCACCCAGTACACAGAGCACCAGCCCCTCACTGATCCTCCTGCAAGTGCTGAGTCCACAGGAGCCTTGATTATTCAGTAGGGATAATATGCCTTGTGCACTTTAATTGATTTTATACATTTTAATGTATTAATAATAAAGTGTTTCGAAAAATGAACCGAACTGTGGCTCTGAACCGAGGTACGATCCGAACCGTGATTTTTTTCAAACCGTTCCACCCCTATTACGAACAATGAACGATGCAGCAGTTCGCCCGGCTAAATTAATTACACATTTTAGGAAATGTGTTAAATTGACCTCCTGGCCTTAAATGTTGATATAAAATAAGTCATTTTATTAATTCTAATATTATGGGTAAGTCCCACCTTCCCTTCTTTTAGCTATAGTTCAGAATCCACGGTGCCGTCGAAGTTAACCAATCGAGTCATGCCAAGGGCTGTCAATCATCAGAGCTGATGCTCGTAGCTGTGCGCATGCTCAGTTGTTTGTTTTCGCGGAGCCTTTGAATCAAGCCTCTATTAGGCTCTGGAACTACATGAAAACTGAACAAAGAATTCTGAACCTCTGCGCTGAGTTACTCATTTATATACTGAACCTATATCCATAATCATTTATATACTGAACCTATATCCATAATCATGTATATACTGAACCTATATCCATAATCATTTATATACTGAACCTATATCCATAATCATTTATATACTGAACCTATATCCATAATCATGTATATACTGAACCTACTGTATATCCATAATCATGTATATACTGAACCTATATCCATAATCAGATCCTCTGCAGACGTGTCCTATAATGTTCGATTAATGATAATAGCTTGTTCCGGGTTTGCTGTGATCGCTTTTTTGTGCATAAAAACATTATTTTTTTAACAGATCATTCTGAAAACCTGTGCATGTGTATTAATAATGTATATGTATAATGTGTTCTCTGATTAACATTTAAAAGTGTTACGGAAACGTAGGAGTAGACCAATCAGAAAGGAAGGGGGAGGAGCTTGCGTCGTTTTTTTTTTTCAAATCAAGTACCTCTCTGTCTCTTTTTCTGACAAACTCCAGACAATTGTCCTTTGAGTCCGTAGCTTTAAAAAGAGAGGTTCCATGAAAAGATAGGAGCAGGTTTAAGTCCGCAGGACCCTTGTGAAAAAGACGAACCGCATCCACTTGCAGAGGGGTCCGTTTTTGCCTTGTTGTTGATTACAGGCTAGCGCTCTGTGCTAGCCCTGAATGATTGACGTGTCTAAGTAGCCAATAAAAATAGCTTTCTTTTGATGGGTGGGACTTGTAGGAACTCTTTTCATTTTCACAGTAAAAGCATGCGTAAAGACGCTGTTAGTACTGCTGCGCATATTTTATATGCATTTACACTACTAAAAAAATAATTTTGAAAAAATGTAAAAGAAAATCCCACAGATTTGTAACTTATGAGTACCAAAACTAAAAAATATCCTTTTTATGATGGTGAAATGTTAGTAAAGCAGTTGGTTCCGAATGGCACTACTTGATAAAAAAGAAACTGCATAAAAACTATAAAACTTAGAAGTCTGAAACTTTACACAGTTGTTGTCAACAACACAATGAACAAATTGGCGTTTAAATTTAATTTTATTCTTCCAATGAAGTAGGCGTTTTTAGGTCATTTATACATTGAATTTTTTAGGCGAGGCTAAAAAAGACTTCAAAGGATGCAGAGTGAAATAGGAATGACATACATTATTTCAGTGTATATTTACATAAACTAGAAGGGCCTAGCTTTAAAATGATGCATCACACAAGCATGTGAGATGTAAGATGTGTTTTTAAATTAGCAAAGACATTTGGGTATGCCAAACTTTTGTGCACGAGCCAAAACGGAGTTTAAGAGAACCGATTTGCGAGTTTTTGTGACACTAATGTGTCTTGAAGATTAGAAGAAGCCAAGCCATGTATGGCTTAGTATGTTAAAAGAAGGATTTTAAACTTTATTTTGTGCTCCACGGGGAGCCACTGGAGTAATGTTAACACCAGAGTTACAGGGGCAGTTTACACGTAGACAATGTGGCAGTAAAACGCTATAGTTGGATGTCGGTTTCTACCCCCCGTTCATACGAAGACTGTGTTCCAGGGGGGTAAAAACTAAAGTGTTCAGATCTAGTTTGCAGATTGGGACAGCTCAGATACGCTGCTCAGCAGGGGCTATTTCACACCCGCGAGAGGGAAAAAGATGTGAATTCCCTGCCTGAGCTGACCCACACCTCCCGCTGCTCCCCGCACGTAAATTTGGACATGCGCAGTAGCAGGTAACAAAGATAAACATCATTGGCGGCGGGCACACAAACTAGCTTCGTGGGCTTCCAGCGCGGCACAGAGGGTAATTCTACTCCTTCGTTCGTCCAAACGAGACCACGCGAAGCTCTGTGTTCAGTTTCCATTTTCACAGCTGCTGTTAAAATGCAGAATGATGTTGTTGCGTTCTTCCGCAGTTGGGGGGCTGGGCACGGGGCTGGGGTTGCGTGTGTGGGCTGTAAAGTTTCTCTGCCCACTACTGGCCGGGCGCTAGAACTGCATCGTTTTTCAACCTAGTATGAACGCTGAGAAATTATTCCCATTAGGAGCCTGGTCGTTTCTGCTAATAGCCTGGAAACGTTTGCGCAGCGTCTCAGTATAAACTCAGCCACAGTATATTCTTCCTCCTTTTGGTACCTGTTAAGATCCTTGCTGCTGTATTCTGAACGAGCTGGAAGCTCTTCAAAGAGGTTTTAGGGCATGCTGCCAGCAAAGCGTTACAGTAGTCAAGCCTTGAGGTGACAAAAGCGTGGATCAGTTTTTCCGCGTCACTTTTAGGTGAGTGGAAATTTGCCGTTTTAATTACTTGACTAACATCAGTCTTGAAGGAGAGTTCTTTGTCAAAAACGACTTCAAGATTCCCCACAGTGCTGCTGGGTACAATAATGACATTATCAAGAGAGATTATCTGGTCAGTAAGGGAGTCACGCAGGCGCTTTGGGCCGAGTAGGATCACTTCTGTTTTCTCCGGATTAAGCAGTAGGAAGTTAGGAGTCATCCACGTTTTTAGATCCTTAACTGGTATGGCTGTGTGTCATCTGCATAGCAGTGGAAGTGATTTCCATGCTTTTTAATGATGTTTCCTAACGGCACCATGTAGAGTGTGAAAAGAATCGGTCCGAGTACCGATCCCTGCGGCACAGCGAATTCCACTCAAGAATAAGGCAACGAGTTCTGATTTACATTGACCAAGTATAACCCTAACCCTTTGGATATGAAAGTAAGGTTCGAGATCGGTCTGTAGCTTGTAAGTAGTTCTGGATCCAGGTTTGTTCTCTTCAGAAGAAGTTGATTACAGCGGTTTTAAAAGCTTGTGGGACATAGCCACATTGTATAGATGCGTTTATTATATTTAAGATAGGCTCAATTATCAAAGGAAGTGTGTCTTTAAAGAGCCAAGCCGGGATTGGTCCCTTCTTGTAGAGAGGGACCACCACCCCGGTGTACCACTCCATTGGCACCACCTAAAATCACCACGCAGAGACGTGTAAGCCAAGCAGTCCTACAACAACCAGAGACTTTAGATAGTCAGGACTGTAGTGCATTGGCCTTTGGGCCTGAAGGTTGTGGGTTCGAGCCCACCACAAGACCTACTTCACGACTCCCACTGATGACTGCTGTCGTTGTGTCCTTGGGCAATCCACCATGCCTGAGGCCCCCACTGAAAGATCAAGGCTCCTGTGGACTCACCACCTGCAGGAGGATCAGTGAGGGGCTGGTGCTCTGTGAACTAGGTGCAGCCCTGACTGCCGCCCCACCGACCCAGAAATGGATTAAGGGGAAGAAAATGGATGGATGGATGGATCTCATCCACCCCTGGAGCCTTGTCACCAAGGAGGCTTCCAACCACCTTGGTGACTTCAGCCAGGGAGAAGGAAGTATCCACTCCAACATCCTCAGTCTCTGCCTCCAGAACGGAGGACATGACAGGGAGATTGAGGAGAACCTTGAAGTACTCCTTCCACGGCCCAACAATATCCCCCGTCAAGGTCAGCAGCTCTCCAACCGTACCGTACACGGTGTTGGTAAAGAACTGCTTCCCCCTCCTGAGGCGCCGGCAGACGGTTTGCCAGAATGTCTTGGAGGCCGAATGATAGTCATGCTCCATGGACAAGCTTCGCCACGAACCATCATGGCTCGATAGGACTCCTTCTTACTACCGGTGTTCACCACCACGTTCGGGGGTTGCCGCCGGGACCAGCACCGGAGACCTTGCAACCACAGCTACGAGCCGCCGCATCGGTGATAGAGGCTGAGAACATGGTCCACTCAGACTCTATGTCCCCCTCCTTCGCCGGGACCTGGGAGAAGCTCTCCCGGAGGTGTGAGTTGAAGGTCCGACTGACAGGGGGCTCAGTGAGACGTTCCCAGCAGACCCTCACTACACACTTGGGTCTGCCAGGTCTGACCGGCTTCTTCCCCCGCCAGCGGATCCAACTCACGACCAGGTGATGATCGGTTGACAGCTCCGCCCCTCTCTTCACCCAAGTGTCTGCGACACTCGGTCGAAGGTCAGATGATCCGACAACAAAGTCGATCATCGACCTCCGGCCTAGGGTGTCCTGGTGCCACGTGCACTGGTGGACACCCTTGTGCTCGAACATGGTGTTCGTGATGGACAAACTGTGCAACAACTGAACACGGCTCGGGTTCAGATCAGGGGGGGCGTTCTTCCCGATCACCCCTCTCCAAGTGTCACTGGTATTTCCCACATGGACGTTGAAGTCCCCCAGGAGAATAACGGAGTCCCCGGGTGGTGCACCGTCCAGTACCCCTCCCAGGAAGCATCCCCGGGAGAAACACCAGAAAAGTGGAGCGTCCAACCCCTCTCAAGGAGTTGAGTTCCAGAGCCCAAGCTGTGTGTGGAGGTGAGGCCAACTATCTCTAGTCGGTAATGCTCAACCTCCGCCACGAGCTCGGGCTCCTTCCCACCCAGTGAGGTGACGTTCCACGTCCCAAGAGCCAGATTTTGTGTGTGTGGACTGGGACTTTGAGGTCTTCGCCTTCGACTGCTGCACCTGCCCGCCACGGGTCCCTCTGTGGGTGGATGGTCCACAGGAGGTTCTGCCCACGTCATCCATTCGAGCTGAGCCCGGCCGGGTGCCCCTGGGCTAAGGCCCAGCCACCAGATGCTCGCTTTCTAGCCCAACCACAGTTGTGTTTCCAGGATGGGGCCTCGGCTGCGCCATGCTGGGCAACATCACAATTATTATCTGCGTGCTATCCATGGTGGGTTTTGGACTGCGCTTCGTCTGACTCGTCACCCTGATAAAGCCGCAGACAATATAGCTCCCAGGATCATTCGAGTACTCAAACTCCCCCACCACGTTAAGATGGCAGTCCAGGGTGTTAATCAGTAATCTTTGTGATTGTTTGTTTTCCCCTGAAGGATACCTTGGCACTTGGAACGTTTTGTCTATTGAATATTTACTCTCATTTATTTTGACTGATAAATGTCTTTGCGAAAGGGGGTGGACGTTAATAAGCTTCTTGCTTCTGCCTACTCCTTCGAGCGTCATATGTATTATTTACTTTCCTTACATTCTTTGCTTTGTGTAACATCTGCTGAACCATGTGCTTAGTTCAAAACATACTGGACAATGTAAAACCCAGACGCTAAAAAAAAACATGTCAGCAGCAGTGGTCCCATATTGCACATTCTAACCTTATTTCTAATTATTGTACACTGGCATGAAATATGAGGTCAGGTCGGCAGTGTTCATTATTCTTCTTATTCTTTTGTTCGGAAATTGTACGTGTCACCCACCACACTTAACAGGCAGTACAGCACTAGTACGATGCAACGATGGGTGTGTTTCCTCAGGTTCCAAACTGGAGAGATTTCTGGAAGAATTGAAGCTGATCCGTCTCTACAAGGACAAGTTATCGTTGACAGAAATTCTCCAGATCGATGTCAAGGCTACAACAGACGAACCTGTCAGGTCTAAGACGGATGCAGTCTGGTATTTTGTGAAAAGACTTATGATGGCAAATGTAACAGCGAGAAACGTTGACCATGACTCAGTGAGCGACTCAGACAGTGACGACTCAAGCACAGAGACCACCCATGATGATCTTCTTGTTAGTGCAGATTCAGATAAACTGAACCCTCTTGACATAATAACAGCTCTGTTTCTGTGCTCTGATAGCTTTGTGCAGCAGGAACTGTCACTCAAAATGTCCATGTGTCAGTTTGCTGTTCCTCTGCTGCTTCCAAACTGTGACACAAACCAGTGCACACTGATGCTGTGGGCTTTGAGAGACATTGTCAAAAAGTACAGACCTAAATCTCTCTCTGAATCCAAGGGCTTCAAAGAAGAACGTGTCGTAAACTCTGAAATCCCAATGATCTCGTTCATGAGACTTGGTGAATGCTCTTTGTCCAAGTCTGAGATTCTAAACAAACTCCTGAGCAACTCCCAGCAATACCACGACACCTTTGTGCACCGCGACATGCAGTGTGGCGACAACCCGAGAATAATCTCTAATGGACTCGCTGAACTTACTTGGTACGTTCCCTGTGGGAATAAAAACATTGACATCTTTGATGAACCAGTGGCAGTCGTTAACCTCCGTGGGGATATTACTAACTTTGAAACACAGTATGCCTTTCTCTGTCAAGCGTCTTCCGCGGTTTTTATTTTTTCTGACAATATTTATTTTGATCATGACCTTCTGAAAAAAACAAACCAAACAGACAAAGAAAAGATCTACTTAGTGGTTGACGAGAAAAACAAACAGTTTAAAAAAGAAAATCTAAAAACAGTAGCTTCTAGTCTGGGTAAGAATAGAATCCTTTTGAAGAAAAAATCTAAAAATGATGCAGACTTTGTCAAGGACTTAAGAAAATCCGTCACTGATGTTGTTAGGAAGACATCAACTAAAAAACCTATTGTGAAAATGGTTGACATAACATTTAATTTGGGAATACATATTGATGAAAACCAACCTGAATGTCAGAGGGCCAAAAAAGAGGCAGATAAATTAACTTCTGAAATTGCAGACATACTTGAATTCAAAGAAAGGCAGCTGCCCCTGCAGGGACGATTCTGGAGGGACCTGACTTCTATTGAAAAAGAAGAGTGTAGACTCAGGAAAGTAGAAACTGAAAGCATTGAACATTACAAAAGTTCCCTCCAAACACAAAAACAAACGATTAGAAAAGAACAGAATTCTCATAACATAACAGAAGCAATGGACTGTTTCATCAGCGCGATATCAAGCCCTGGGATCGAAAGGTCCTTCTTTTTGAAATGGCTTCGGATAAACCTTGACAACCTTTCTCATGAAAAGTTGTCAGACCTCAGGGAGCAATATAAAATAAAATGCAATGATTCAGGAAACAAAGAAGAGATTAAAACAATAGACACACAACTCTCCAACAGTTCACTAGGAACGGAACACTTCTTCAGGGAAATGGGTCAACTCTACGAGGCTTCATTGTCTCTTTCAGAAGAAGACCGTTCACGCCAACAGCTGCAGCACCTTCCCAAACTGTGTGCACAGCTTCTGATTGATGGTTTTCCTCTGGAGCTGGTGGATGGAGATGCCTCCAACATCCCTCTCAGATGGGTGAGTGATGTTCTGACCCAGCTCCATGAACTGGTGTCTCCTAACAACAAGATTCGGGTGATCACAGTCTTCGGAGTCCAGAGCACAGGGAAGTCCACTCTCCTCAACACCATGTTTGGAGTGAAGTTTGCAGTGAGCAGTGGCCGATGCACGAGAGGCGCCTTTATGTTACTCATCAGAGTCAGTGAAGATATGAAAGCTTCTCTCAACTGTGACTTCTTAGTGATCATCGACACAGAGGGCCTCAAGTCTCCAGAACTCGCTCAACTGGACGATAGTCACGAACACGACAACGAGTTAGCAACCCTTGTGGTTGGATTGAGTGACATCACCATCATCAATATTGCTATGGAGAATTCTACAGACATGAAAGACATCCTGCAGATAGTTGTGCACGCTTTCCTCAGAATGAAAGAAGTGGGTAAAAAACCCAGATGTCAGTTTGTTCACCAGAATGTTTCAGATGTTTCAGCTCATGACAAGAACCTCAGAGACAGAAAACTGCTCTTGCAGCAGTTAAATGAGATGACTCAAGCTGCAGCTAAGATGGAGAGAAAAGAAGAGAATAAGAGCTTCACTGATGTCATGGACTATGACCCCGACACTGGAAACTGGTACATCCCTGGACTGTGGAATGGAATCCCCCCAATGGCCCCAGTCAATGTAGGATACAGTGAAGCAGTCCAAGAACTCAAGAAAAATGTTCTGCACAATTTACCAAATTGTGCAACAACTGCTATTAATATTATAGAGTTTCGTGAGTGGATCAAAAGTCTGTGGAACGCAGTGAAGCATGAAAACTTCATCTTCAGCTTCAGAAACAGCCTTGTGGCTGATGCATACACGAGACTGTGCACAGAGTACAATAAATGGGAATGGGAGTTTAAGAAGTCCATGTTTTCTTGGGTTACAAATGCAGAGACACAAATTTGCAACATCGGCGTAGTGGCTGAAAAGTCGGATATTGGCCAAGTTCTTGCTGATCTAAAACTAGACGCTAAAACAGAATTGTGCAAATGGGAAACAGTTCTTCTTGATCACCTCAAAGATTACTTCAAGCAAACAGAAGGACATGTTCATCTGGTTGAAGGTTACAAGGAGCAATTTTTCAACAGTGCAAAAATGTGTCGAAGGGAAATGGAAAACTCTGTCATAAATCAGCTCACAGCGACTGCAGAAATCAAGCAAGGCCTGGAAAATGTTGACAAAGTTAAAGAAAACCACACAAAAGACTTAGGAGAAAGAGTGTGTGCTTTGATTGACAAGTGCAGAAAAGAAAAACACACATTGACGGATGAAGAGCTCGATGCAGAATTCAACAGAATGTGGGAGACGATTGTGACGAAGATGAAGGAATCTGTGTCTTCCACAAAAACTAAAGATGTTTTTGCACAAATATCTCGCCAACTAAGAGCAAATATCTCACACAGAGGCAGCTGTGCAAATGAATTAGTCTCAGAAAATAAACTACAGGATTGTGGTTTAGAGGATTTTGTTGTAAAACCTGTGGATTCATATGAAAAAATTAAAAATACAGTTTACAAATGGTTTTATCGTGAGGATAATATAAAGGCTGCTCAAAAGTTGGCAGACGGCATTATTACTGTCTGCCAAGAGTTTATCTCTGAAAAAGTGGAAATGGGAACAGATTATCACGACATCTACATCCAAGAGATCCTCAGAATGATTGATGATAAGTTGAATTGTCATCGTCATGTTCACATTACCATGGAGTGTGAGGTTTCACTGAAACTACACGTCTGTGGATATGCAGCCAGAAGGTTTCAGGAAATGCATGAGCGTTTTCTGCATGAAAACGATCCTTTCGTACATCTGAACAAAAACAAACAAAAGTTTTGTGCTGATTTCAAAGATGTATTTAATGAAAAAGACCAATGTCAAAAAAAGGCAAATGAATTCACAGATCTGTGCCTGAAACCTGCCGTGGAACGCTTCGTGAGTCGCTCTCTGCGGCCTGACATCGTCAGTGAAATGCAGACTTGTCATACGTTCAGCACACGGACAGCTTTCCAGTACCATGTGTTACTGGACCTCGTCACAAATGAGCAATTTGAAAGATATTATCAATACATTTGGTATTATGAGGTCTTCGTTAAGGAATGGATACATCAGCAAATAGTGGAACACTTTTCAAACAAAGAAAAAATATCAGAACTTGAGAATAAACATCTTCAGAAATGCTTTGGAGACATAACTAGTGCCATAAAGAAAGCCTCAACAGAAAATGGCACTTTAAAGGAATTTATTGAGGTTTTGTGCAAAGATCTAATGCATAAACTGGTGATTTCCCAAGATGCACTGGGAGCTTTCATGATCTTAAACAATGCTGATCAAGAACAGTTCTCACACTGGCTTACCAAGTGTGTGTCTGACATGATACAGACTCTAAAAAACACGTTTGAGGAAACAGAGGTCAAAGCTAAACTCAAACAACTGAGTCTGAAGCCTCATCAAGAGCTTTCTGACAGGATGATCGGGTGTGGTCAGCAGTGCCCCTTTTGTAAAGCACCATGTGAAGCTGGAGGCAAAGGTCACACAGAGCATTGGGCCTCTCTCCATCAGTCACAGGGGCTGGGTCAATACACACATTATTATAAAAAAAAACTCACATATGACATATGCACAACTCTTGTTCAAAGTAATGGCAGTTTTCGGTGTTCGGCCACTGATGAGAAATGGCACCGTTACAAGAGATACACAGAGATATTCCCTGACTGGAAAATATCTGCAGATTCTAGTCTTAAAGCCTCCGATTACTGGAAATATGTTTTGACAAAGTTCAATAACCACTTTGCAAAAATATACGAAGCAAAACCTGCAGACATTCCAAAACCATGGAAGTCCATCGGGCAAGATGACGCCATCAAAAGTCTTAAGATGTCATTTCATATGGAATGAGCAACACTTACTGTAGATCTGAAAACACATTCCAGTGTCTTTGTTGTTTCAAATATAATCGAAAATAATCAAGAATGTCGATGTGTGGTCCTTGCTTTTTGGAGCAATCTACAAACTATCTGCAGCTTTCAATCATTAGACAATCAAATCATAACTTTATTAACTGTACTTTTTGACAATTGCCTCTCGCCGTTGGAAATGATTCTACTTGTGGGTCGATATATGGGTTTTACTGCAGTCCATCTGTTAACATAGTTTACCACACTGATCAGGAATAATATGGACATTTTTGTGAATTTTTATGTAAGTTTATATTTTATATCTCCAAGACTGCTGCTTGCTTGAGATCATTGTCTTTGTATAAGAATCCCTTCAGATGTGGGTATAGTTTTATCTAGGCACAAGGGTAAAATGGTACTTTAAGTGTCATCCAGCCAACTTCAGCTGAACCAATACAGTCATGCCATACCTCGTTGTGAAGCTCAGTCCCATTGGATCCAGCTATCAACTTTATATATTCCGACATTGTTTTTTTCTTGTGTCACAAAATTCCATATGACGCCGATGTAGCTGTGGTGTGTGTCATACGCCATAAAAAAAAATTCATGAAAATTCTATAATCCATGATTGCCACCACCATCATACTAAGTTAAATAGAATGAGTTAATTTCATTCCTAATTTTTTTTTTCCTCACCTCACGCTTATTTGCGATGTTTTTGTAAACTACGATAGACTTTGTGTTAAACTATATTATTTCAATATTGAATTTTGCTATGATTTAATATATAATTGGTTTGCAATCAATTATTATGTTGTCATTATATTTTACTATTATTATTGTATGATTTTTTGTTAATTAAGATGGGGAAGATCCTGTATAAACCATTATGGCTTTTTTTTCTTCCCCAGCACGTATATATTTTCTTGCTCTATTATGTAATACAACATTATTTTAATATCGAATAAAACAAATCAAATAAACTTTGGCCATCCTTAATATTTCTCTAATTTACAGAAACCCTCTATCTCTTATCACTTTTGATTTATAGCCTTTTGAATTTAATATTTTTTTACCTTATTTTTTTACCAGCGTGACCTTTAGTCACGCTGGCCTCTCCTTCTTCATTCTGACAGCATCCCTTACTACTGGTGTCCACCTCCAGGTTCGGAGGGTTGCTGCCGGGACCAGCACCAGAGACCTTGCAACCACATCTACGAGTTGCTGCTTCAGCGATAGAGGAGGAACACATGGTCCACTCAGACTCAATGCCCCCCTCCTATTCCAGGTCCTGGGAGAAGCTCTTCTCCTCCTCCGGGGCCTGGGAGAAACTCTCCTCCTCTTCCGGAGGTGTGAGTTGAAAGTTTGTCAACTGACCGTCAACAAAGTCCATCATCGACCTCCGGCCTCAGCACCTGGTGCTCAAACATGGTGTTCATTATGGACCAACTATGACTATCCCAGAAAATTGTAGGGTGCTTTGTGACTGACTTTCCAAATAAAGAGAATCGTTACTTACTAAAGCAGTAATGACTCTCATTCTCAGAGATTTACCAGATACTTGCAGTTTTACAAATATACTGACGTTAACAGGCTTCAGAGAAAAGAAGAGTCTATTCCAGCTTAGAAGTTGTTACAGTTCAGAAATATTGTACCTAACAGTATATTTGGAGGTATGTTTGCCTTGTACCATAAGACTGAAGTTTAAAATCAGTGGTTTGGTTTGACAGAAATCCTTCTCTCTCTATGGCTTTGCTTTGCTCTAAACATTGCATATCACTCTGCTCACACCGAAAGCTCCTGATAACCATCAACAACATGAAATCATTGCAATACAAAAACTCAACAGTGTGTAGTCTGTACTTTTATAATAAACATAAAACATGTTGCAGTCTAACTGAAGAAAGGTGCTTGTAAAAAACACAATTATGACTGAATAAAATCCTGAAACTAAATTGAATGCAATTTCTGGGATGGTATCATAGTTTAAGGACTTATCAGGACCATGGACTGTATACAAATGGACAAAGCGAACCCGCTAGCTCGCATAGCTTAGCCCCCTTAAAAATCTGACGGGTCTGTGCGGCCCCCCAAAATGATAACCAAGAAGACAATGTCAAAAATAGGCTCTTCTCGTTATTTTATTTGGGGGAAATAGCCTCTGCAATAATGTAAATGATGCACCCCATTTTGTAATACAAAAATGATTACAATTTGATTATTCAAGTCAAATAATGAACAAAAATATTTTAATATTATGTAGGAGGAATGAAAATGACCTCTTTCCTTATCAAAGACATTTTGTTGTATATTGAGACATATTATAACTTCTGTCTCCACTGTGTGTAAATCCTTGTGGTTCAGGTCTTATTGTGGGTAAGTGTGCCTTAAGATAGGTGCCATGGCAACACCCTTCCCCCAACGACTCTTCAAGATGTGAAGATATGCAAGGATCCACAGAACAGAAGCCAGTCTGCTTTGGAGTAACAACACCCTTTGTTGTCTGGGCCTTGGGCCTCCAAGATGGGTTCAAACCTTAGCTCCACGTTTGAGGCCCTGTTTATACTGAGAGGCTGCGCAGACGTTTCCAGGCTATTAACAGAAACGACCAGGCTCCTAATGCAAATTTCTCAGCGTTCACATGAGGTTGAAAAACGATGTAGTTCTAGCGCCCGGCCAGTAGTGGGCAGAGAAACTTTACAACACTCACACGACCCCCAGCCCCGTGCCCAGCCTCCCTCTCGGCAGTGTACTCACTTCCTGTACCAGACCCTCAGAGCGCACCAACATCATTCTGCATTTTAACAGCAGCTGTGAAAATGGAAACTGAACCTAGAGCTTCGCGTGGTCTCGTTTGGACGAACGAAGGAGTAGAATCTTCCTCTGTGCAGCGCTGGAAGCCCACGAAGCTAGTTAGTGCGACCGCCGCCATTGTTGTTTATGTTTGTTCTCCGCTACTGCGCATGTCTAAATGTACGTGCGGGGAGCAGCGCGGAGGTGGGGGTCAGAGCAGAGGGGGATTTCACACCTTTCCCCTCTCGCGGGTGTGAAAGAGCCCCCACTGTGCAGCGTATCTGAGTTGTCCCACTCTGCAGGCTGGATCTGAACACTTAGGTTTTCACCCCCCTGAAACACAGTCTTCGTATGAACGGTTGGTAGAAACCGACATCCAACTATACCGTTTTACTGCCACATTGTCTCCGTGTAAACTCAGCCTAAGAGGACTTCCACAACCCTTCAATAGTCTCCAGCTTCAACCTGAAGAAGTTGCTAAACTGTGGCTCCTAGACTGTGGGTCGTGGGAGGACGTGGTTCAGCCACATGATACAGCCTCATGGTCTAGGCCCCATGAACAAGGCCTTCATCCGTCGCCATCAAGACCCAACAAGGACCGCCATCGACCAAAGGCCATTCTGGTTGTATGATCTGCTTACTACTCACAGTTGTTGGCTTAATTAAAATCTACAATTCAAACTAGTCACGAGTCAGACGAAAAGCGGTCCAAAAACCACCATGGACAGCACTAAAATGAGACCAGTGACGTCGCCCGGCATGGCGCAGCCGGGGCCCCACCCTGGAGCCAGGCCTGGGGTCGGGGCTCGTATGCGAGCGCCTGGTGGCCGGGCCTTAGCCCACGGGGCCCGGCCGGGCTCAACCCGAAGGAACGACGTGGGCAGTCCCTCCTGTGGGCCCACCACCTACAGAGTCCGTGGTGGCGCGGTGCTGAGGACTGGGCAGCAGTCGAAGGCGGAGACCTCGGCGACCCAGTCCACACACACAACATCTGGCTCTTGGGACGTGGAACGTCACCTCACTGGGGGGGAAGGAGCCCGAGCTTGTGGGGGAGGTCGAGCAATAGGAGGATCTTTGTTTACATGCGCGTGCGCATGCGCAGTGCGTTGGGTGGCAAGAAGACAGAGCGGCACATACAAAACCATGGATGCGACGAGTAATTTTAAAAGAGTCAGTGGGCGAAATGCACTTTATTTAAGCACTTTAACGCAAGAAGATCGGAGGAGATATACAGATAAACTAAAGATAAGCATAGGAGACCGAACTGAACGGATTCAAAGCCCATATGAGACCTGGGATGACAACAGACGTTGGTCAGACTCGCCTCTGTCTTGGCCACCGATCTGCTGGGGAGACATTTATTTTTACTTAATCGAAAACCCGGGACCCTACACGCAAGAAAAGTTAAAGGCCTTTAAAAGTCTGGAGGCCTATGATTATTTTGTTTCCAGAAAGGTTGGGCCAATTTTTTCCGTGAAACATAAGTCCGTGATTGTGTTGAAAGCTGAGGTCAGACCAGGTCAAGCAGAGTCACAGCGGGATTCACATCTGCCGTGGGTGATAACGAAGGAGAATGGTGAAATCATCACTGCTCACTGCGACTGTAAAGCCGGGTAAGTTGTCATTGATCAGTGTGTATGTGTGTGTGTAATGGCTGTAGTACATTTTGAGCTGGTATGTGGATTGAGAATGTCCAAAAAAATAACTGAATATCAGCTCACACAATTCTTCCTCAAATCCAGTCTTGGAGAAACATGCAGTCATGTTGCAGCTTTACTGTTTAAAGTGGAGGCTGCAGTCAGGATAGGACTAACATCTGCTGCATGTACCAGTGAGGCTTGCAGGTATCGGAGCACAGAGCAGAATGTAATATTATTATGTTGATAAGATTACATGTACACTTTTTAATATATTTTTAAATATTTCATATGAATTAGGTCTAAATATCTTCTCTAATATGTCTAATATGATCTCATTTTCAATGTTTCAGTTGGAATAGAGCTTTTGGAAGCAGCTCTCTGACTGCACCTGTCAATGAAATAAACTTCCAGCCCAGTAAGAGCAGCGAGACTGCCCCAAGGCCTGCGTGTGAGAAGAATGGCAGAACTCCCCTGGCTTGTACCAGAGGAGATGAAGGATACATGGAGGCAAATAGTACTTTACTCGGTGAACTGAAAACAATATGCCCCAGCGCCTGCGTATTCAAGTCCCTGCCCAGATTGGACCCAGAAGAGACTGATACAGCAAACAGCGAGGAGGATTACACTGAAGAAGAAGGTAATACTATACTAATAATGTACTTGTTTATTTGTTCATGTTATGAATTGTGTATTATTTTGCTATTACTCTTCTGTGTGCTGCACTTCCTATCTGTGCGTATAATGTGCTTTAAAACCATTTCATAAATATTTGTTATTCTGTTACAGCTATGGATGTTTCAGAGCACAACAGTGATACCTACCAGGTGTCTGTAACACCATGTCTGATACCACCGCCTCTACATGGCAAGGAGCCTTCTGGTACACCACCGTTCCCATTTAGTGGCACTAGGCTCCAAAGGTGGGGAGAGGTCCCACATGACATCTCAGCTCAACAAAAAATGTATGTAGAGTCACTCTCTGTGACATATGATCAAGCAAACACCCTTCAGAGAGAGACCGTGCGTCAGGCCGATTGTCCCAAATGGTTTCAGCTTAAAAACCCTAGAGTCACTGCATCTAATTTTGGAAAAATCTGCAACAAAATGAGCAGTAGAAGAGCCAGACCAGAACTTGTTGCACGCGACCTGCTTCATCCTAAGCCCCCCACTGAGTTCCAGAATAAAATGTTCAAGTGGGGAAAGGAAAATGAAAATGTTGCCATTAAAATTTACAAAGGACTTCCCCAAAGAAAACATGTTTCAGTGTATGAGTGTGGGTTGTACATCAGCCCAGAAGAACCCATCTTAGCCGCCACTCCTGACAGAGTGTGTTATGATGTCACTGAGAAGAGAAAGTGGGGAGTGATTGAGGTAAAATGCCCATACCGTGCCCGAGACCAAAGCCCATCTGAGGCAGCACTATCAGAGAAGTTTATGAGCAAACTGAATAATGGCACATTAGAACTTAAACATGATCATGAGTACTATTGTCAAATACAAGGACAAATGGCCATTACTGGAGCCGAGTGGTGTGATTTTGTCATCTACACAAAAACTGGAATAGCCATTGAACGAATCCCATTTAACCCCCTGTTTTGGGCATCATCTGCTTGCAAATTACACAACTTCTTCTACTCTTACTTTCTTCCCATGTTCATTGCCTCACAAGAGTCAAAAGAAAATACTAGGGCACTAGACTAAATATTTTATTTCACCAATGGAGGTAGGAGATTGACAAGTGCAGCTATTATTGTGACAATATTGTCAGCATTCTTGAGCAGTCCAAAGTCCCACGTTGTGTTCAATATACGGAACTTCTTCATGCGACCAATTGCACGTTCCACCTGTTTAAAAAGATAAATGTGTGTATTTATAAATCACTCTGTATTTCAATTGTTTTTACTGCTGTGTTATTTGTGTTGGCCATTTGCAACAGGGCACTTTGTACAAATGTGTTAGGGAAAAAAATTGTTTGTTATCATTGCACATTTGAGCACTTTGGTTACAAAATCTATGCACTTTTAAGTATTGCCTATGTGTTTGATGAGTCTGAATTCAGTGGTCTCTTTTGTTCAAGTATTTATTAGCTTTCTTAAAAAAAAATTATTTGAAAGATAACTTGACAAAATGTTAATAAATGTTTTGTAAACAACATCAATATGTCAGTTCTTTTGGAAACAAATGAATCATAAAAGGTAACTGCATTTCCTACTCACATGAATTCTGACATTGGCAATCTTCCTTGAACCAATGACTTCCTTGTGGCTGAGCTGATTTTTGCCCTTGGTGAATGCAGGGATGACGAGGCTTGCTCCTCTGCAGAGAAGTTCTTCACGAATAAGGAATCCCCGATCTGCCATAACCTTCAATACAATCAGAAAATATTAATGTAATCAATATTGTCTCCATGAATTATGCTACAACTATTCTTTGCTAGTGGGTTTGGATGGCAATAAGTTTATTTACCTGGTCCCCATGCTCAAGCTGTTGCAGGAAACCACTGTTGATTGTCAGCTCCTTGTCTGACACCCGGCCGCCCCAACACTTTGACAGAAAGCTAACTGCCCCTGTTGGAGTTTTTTTATTTTTTATTTTTTATTTATTTGAATTAGGACAGTGCACATTAATCAACACGTCAGCCAAAAGCATCAATGTAAATGTACCAGAATTAGCGTGAGAGCTAAATTGCATCCGTTGTCCTAAGGCAGGAAAAGAAACATTGACAGAAGGAAAATACAAACATAGTACAGAGAACAGCACAAAGTTACAGTCATAGTTACAAGGACAGACACAGGTAAGATAACATAACACGCCCAAGAATTGATTAAGCATTGAACTTTAATTAAACTATCTGTGAGTGCAAGATTGATTTGTTTTTAACCAGATTTTTAGGACCTTTTTAAAGGTGTGGTAATTGTCACAGTTCCTGATATGAACAGGCAGCGAGTTCCAAAACTGCGAGCCTCTGATAGACTCCACCGTTTGACTGAATTTAGTCCTACGACGTTGCACAATACAGTCTCCTCTGGTCAGAGCTCTGGTATTTACTCGAGTGTTACTTATTTGTGATATAAAATTCCTTAATGGTGGAGGGGCAAGACTGAGTGGATAGCACTCTCGCCTCTCAGCAAGAAGGTCCTGGGTTCGAATCCCGGTCGGACCAGGGCCTTTCTGAGTGGAGTTTGCATGTTCTCCCCGTGTCTGCGTAGGTTTCCTCCGGGTACTCCGGTTTCCCCTACCACTAAAAATATGTACAATAGGTCTGGCATGCGCCTCCTGTACTAGCGACCCCGCTCCCATCTCTGTGTGGAGAGACAAATGCCCAAAAAATAACACTTGTAAACCGCTTTGAGACTCAGATCTGCAGTGAAAAGGCGGTATATAAAGACTTACTTACTTACTTACTTACTTTTAAAACTCTAAAAACTAAACAGGCATCCAGGAACTTCTGATAGCCGTCAAAATCTAAAATATTATACTTACTTACAATGTGGCAGTAATGATAATGTAAAGGCTTTCTATCCAAAGTTTTCAATGTTTTCTTAAAGAGAGACTTGATGGGGCTCATGTTGGACTCTGATGTTTGGGACCATGTGGTTTGACAGTACGTTATATGGCTAAAGATCATTGCATGCATATAAGCCTTTGCAGACTCTGTGGTCAGACATGGTCTTATATGCTTAAAATTTGACAAATTGAATTTAATGATGTGTGCAATTTTCTTGATATGCTGCTTAAAATCTAGATTTGAATCAAAGAGCACTCCTAAATACTTGAATTGTTTAACTTAATTTAATCTCTCGCCATTAACTATCACAGATGGTTGTTCGTTCCCTACTGGCTGACGAGAAAAGAACATGCAGACAGTTTTTTTTGTATTTAAATGAAGGCAAGAATTTTGGAGCCAATGGGACACTGGGACCATGGCTGCAGATAGGATTGCAGCAGCTTCACATTTTGTTTTAGCGTGCACATATAATACAGCATCATCAGCATATAACTGCATGTTAACAGTTTTACACATGTTGGGGAGATTATTAATATATAGGCTGAACAGAATTGGTCCCAATATTGAACCCTGTGGGACACCTGCGGAACAATTGAGAAATGTGGACTGAACATTGTCTATTTGTGCAGTCTGTTTTCTGTCTGTTAGATATGATCTCATCCAGAGGAGGGCGCTCTCAGAAAAATTAAAACTGGATAATTTGGCTATCAGAACGTCATGATTTAAGGTGTCGAAGGCTCGTTTTAGATCGAGGAATACAGCACCCACATACCCACTCCTATCTAACATATATTTAACATTTTCTAAAAAGTAACAAGTGGCGGTTTCTGTAGTGATGCTTCCTGAACCCAAACTGCATGGGATGGAGCGGTGTTTCACAACAATTTAGGTGTTCTGTTAGTTGTGCAGCAACCCATTTTTCTATTATTTTGGACATGATTGGTAGGATACTAATGGGACGGTAATTCTCAGGTTTAGTTTTGTCTCCTGCCTTAAACACCGGAAAAACCCTTGCCATTTTCCAATTTGACGGCACCGTTGCCTGTTTTATGGATACATTAATTAAATGTGCAATTGGACTTGCAAGTGCCTCTTTGTGACGTTTCATAAAATCACTGGAAAGACCAAAGATATCTTTGGCTTTTGAGCTTTTTAGAGAAGAGATTATTTTTATAACATCAGGGATTGTTATTTCTTGTATACTAAATAATGTTTTGCTGAAATCAAGCTTTTTACATGAACTGTCAGTACATTTTAGATGCCCTGTCAGTTCCTCTATTGAACCTATAAAAAAATTATTAAAGCACTCTACGATTGATTTTGTATTGACAGTTAATGTCCCATTGACCTGAAGCTGTAGGTTTTTAGGGTGATCATCTTTGGTTTGTCCCAAAAGTTTATTCACATTTTTCCAAATCACTTTACCATTTCCATTTGCACTTTGTATTATCTCTAAAAAGAAATTGGCTTTGGCTTTACGCACCTGATTAACCACTTTATTTCTGAGTGATGTAAAAATCTGACGATCAGTTGTGTTTCCTGTTTTTAGCGATTTTCTGAGAGCGCCGTCTCTCTGTTTCATTAACTTTTTAATGTCATTAGAAAGCCAAGGAAGGTTTCCTTTGTGTTGTTTGAATTGGCCCTTTTTGGTAAAACCAACTAAGGTTTCAAGGACCTTCTTTAAAAAAATATCGGAGCTCTTCTCAATGTCACTCTTTTCAAAAAGCTCAGACCAATTTATTTGCCCAAGTTCATTATTCACATCATTTTGTGCCCCCTTTGGTATAAAATGATAAATCCTCTCTTTGTTCGATGTGGATGGAGGATGTTTCTTAATTTTTCTTGAACACAGAATAAAATTGTGATCAGAAAGACCAGACAAGAAGTTAAAGAAGATTTTTTTGGGCTTATTGGTAAAAATTAGGTCAATTTTTGTTTTTGACACATTTGTAATTCTTGTTGGTTCTTTTATGATCTGAGTCAAATTGTGTTTATCAGCTATTTGCTTAAATTTTTTTCTGACTGCTTTGTTATCCCAATTGATATTAAAGTCACCAACAAGAATTATTTCTCTGTTCGATTTGCAATGATTTAAAATAATCTCGAGCTGATCATAAAATATCTCCTTAGCTGAGGGAGGTCGATACAGGCAGATCAGGGTGAAAGACATAGCAGAGGACAGTTTTATATTCAGACCAATACATTCAACAGTGACTTCCTCCGGCCAATTCATTAATTCACTTTTTAAATGCTCTCTCACATAAACGAGTACCCCCCCACCTCTTCCCGTCACTCTGTCTCTTCTATGTACATTATATCCTGGAATATTTACAGCTGCTGTTGGCGATGTTGGGGTTAACCAACTTTCACTAATCCCAAGTACATCAACATTGGAATCACATAACAATCACCTCACAACATCACAATTCCTACCAACAGCTTAATTGTGTTGTGATGTTTGTAGTTTGAGTATGTGATGTTTCGAGCAAGTAAATTGGATGGCCGCTGTATGAAGATCTCACTGCAATCGATTATGACACGAGTGTTTTTGTAGGCTCTGGTGTGTTTGAATGCTTTGGGAAGGTTTCTAATGAGTGCCCCTTTTTCTGGCCACACTATCAAGAACTTTAGGGCGTCAGCCATTATAGAACTTCCAACATTCACAATCTGTGTTACTTGGTCAGTACTTATTTGGAATCTGAAGCAAGACAAACAAAAAAGTGTTAATAATATCTGTAATAAATCTAGCTATAGCAATTTAAAACCAATGAATCTCACCTGTATGCTAGGTCCTTGTTCTGCAGCCCAAGCCTCAATTTCATTAGAATAAGAAGGACCTTGTCTGTAATGCTCAATTTCTTGCAGAAGGAGGGCAGTTGATGAGCAGAAACCACTTCAACTATCCAATTAAATAGTTTAGAACTTCTGACACCTTGAACAAAGAGACGAATATCTACATGTTATATTGATATAAATATTGCTTGAATAGAGTTAAATAATTAAATAAAAGGTGTATTTTCCCTACATTTCAGCAGGTAAAATTCCTGTTATTGTAATATTATTTAAGTGTGATCATATTTAATCAATTTAAGATAGTATATTGTTTTGAAATAGTCAGTAATAATACACTTCAAAACACATACCTGTGAAATAGTTGAGTTGTTTCTCGCTCAGATTTTTTGCTGTAAAAACTTCTTTATCCAGAGCTTCTTGCAGTGTTCGGCACTTTTCATTGAAGTAGACACTGGATTCTTTCTGCATCAGAAGTTGTTCTGCCAGTCTCTTGTTTTCTACTTCGAGTAACAGGATTCTCGCGGCCTGTTCACAACTAGCGGTCTTTTCATTTACAGAAGTAGGGTCAGGATCAACTTCATAGTCCATGGTTTCGTCTATGTCGGGACCCGGACGCATAGCAGAGGTAGAAGACATTTCCAACTCGTGTAGCCTTTTGTTCCTCCGTTTATATCGCTGAACCGACTTTGCTTTTGCACTTGAGTGTTCAGATCCATAGCCCATGTTGATATGAGGAACATAGTCTGGGTGCTGTGGATCTCTATTTGGGAAACCTGAATCAGACGCAAACAACAGTGACTATGTTTATAGTATGATCTTGTCGAAATAATTCAAACACAGGCATTACAACTTACCATTAACAAAATGAGCCCCACATACTCTTTGTGATGATCCCGGAATCCAGGCTTTCTTCTGAAAGTTCACTCTCCTAATCGCCCGCAACCATTTCTCGCGTTTTTCGCAGTTTTTTGCCAAAGGAATTCGAAAAAACCATTTACCTGGCTCCCAGCGGGTCGTACAACCGACCACACAACAAGAGTGGACCATTTGATATGGTAAAATCTCCTTCCAAACGTCTGAAACTAGCGAACTCTCTAGCAAATAAGTAGCAGTCGCTGCCTTGTTGCCACCCAACCACGTGACCGGCGCGAAAAAAATATCAACAATGACGTCACTCCAAGATCCTCCTATACCACCTAGAGATAGTCGGCCTCACCTCCACACACAGCTTGGGCTCTGGAGCCCAACTCCTTGAGAGGGGTTGGACGCTCCACTTTTCTGGTGTTTCTCGCGGGGAGAGGCGGCGAGCTGGGGTGGCCATACTAATTGCCCCCCATCTCAGCCGCCACGTGTTGGAGTTCTCCCCGGTGAATGAGAGGGTCGCGTCCCTCCGCCTTCGGGTGGGGGACAAGTCTCTCACTGTTGTGACGGCCTACGGGCCTGTTGTCAAAAAAGATTTGACTGACATGTTCAGAGTTTGATACATTTATTTCTCTTTACAATTATATATTGATACAAAACTCTTGGAGCTATTAATTATCCCTATCCCTGTTGCTGAGCTGAGCCATTCAACTATCCCTCCAGGCCTGAAAATGTGCAGAGAACATCCAGGCGCTCTGCGATGTTCTCTGTCTATATCTCTCCCTGCTCAGACTGAGACTAAAACATCAAGCAAAATCATATAAGTAATAATGTGCCGAAGGGGCGTGTCGTATCAGCCAGTTCCCGGTCCCGCGTCCGGCCTTTCCATCAGGTCTCCCCCTCCGCATCTCATTCCACACCTAAAAAGGGATTCACACTTCCAACCTATAGATTTATTCCTTCCTTGAGATAAGGAAGAACTCTCAAGGCTGCTGTCACTGGTCTGACATCAATCTCCTTCTCCAAACAACTCCCTTAATTAGTCCAACAGCCGCTTCCTAAAGAATAAACCTATAGAGTACAAAAACCTCAAATCACACTAACAACATAGTATCAAAGTGTTAGTACATGAAATCACCAAAAATATAAAGTAAATATATGTTAAGAAAGGTTATGTGTATTATCATATCAATAAATGTGTGGATTAGCAGGGTCTAGCCAAGAATGCAGAACTCCCTCAGCCCCCAGATAAAAGTCAGAGATCATTGACTTTTTCCTGGACTCTGGTCTGAAGGATAAGAAGAGCAAACAAACAGCAGGTGCAGCCGCATTTTCTGAGATATGCATCATTCCCTCTCTTGACCTATCATTAATAGGTCACATCCACGTCCTCGTTCATCAGTGACATCATCAATACCTGTGTTGAAGACATTAATACAGAGAAAACACAACTAACAACCACATTTGAAACATTAATTTACAAATCACATTACTGCTAACACATCAGGTATAATTATTTTAATTATTTAATAATGATGGTTTTCTTAAACCATGTCGTCTATTTTTTCTATAAGATTCTGCATTAGTGTGTACGCCTGATTTATTACCAAACTGCTGCTGTTCGTTAATAAAAATGTTCCCAACAAAAATTTAATATAAACATATTCCTTCAATACTATTTGATGACCACTGCTGTGTCATTCTGATTCTTCATCAACTCACTTTTCAACCTCGTCTGTAATGTATGCACTAAAACTTTTATTAATCACTATAGTTTAAAACTATTCTAATCTATTTACAAATATGTTTGTATATTTGCTTTTATTAAACCATATTCTTAAACATATGTTTTAATCTAATAAATCTCTCTCTGGTTTACTTTCATTATCATTGCCATATTGTCAGTGGGATTTTGCTCCATGTCTTTTCTACATTCTCAGGAATAAAACTGTGAACACAGAAAGGCAAATAGTTAATATGAACATTATTATGGCGGTCAGTTTTCCAAATACATTTGTTGAACCAGGAAGTGCTGTCACTTCCTCCTCTCAGGCAGTTTGGGATGAATGTACATCAGTAATCAAATTGGTATTATCCTTACAAGAGCTAATATATTTTAGCAGGTTTGGGGTCAGTTACTCTACAATGGTATTTGATTCTCTAATCTGTGCTGACAAATCGACAGCTTTTAAAATTCTCAAAAATATATAAAATATCTACTTTTGTGCTATACCCAAATACATCAAAATGCTTTTACATGTTTTTGAATCTCTGTTGGTTCTAATCTATCTCATTAATCTATCTCATTAATCTATCTCATTAATGTAAGCTACATTAGTCTAGGCTACACTCATGAACTTTTTGCATTGTCAACATTCACCAATGTTTGAAAACAAGTGAATTTGACAAGTATTTAATAAAACTGTACATAAACTGTAATGAACTTTATCTACTTTTTAAGTAAATACTTGTGAACATATTTTGAAGGAAATGGTCCTTTTACAGTTTGATATTAGCACTGGCTAAAAATAATCTATTTTTGAAAGCATCTATGGTTGATGTATTTATCTATTTCTACTCTATTTTGACTCTAAAGCTCGGTTGCAGCTTGAGCCAAGGCATATTTCTAATTTGTGACTTCTGTCACTTTTAACATCTACTAAAACGCTACAATACTCATACTTTATCATTTTAAAACATTTTAACAGTTGCTCAGTCTCCCAGACTAAAAAGTCAAAGTTTTTGTCTGCCAGACTGAATACTTAACATTTATTGCATTTGGTCACAGTTGTGGTTCTAGTTGTAGCAATAGCATCGGCAATGGACGATTTTTCATTGGCTGGTTCTTGTTCTGCAAATCACTATTTTATGTATTGTATTTCAGACAATTCAAAAAACAACACAGTAGTTCTCAAATATAAAAGACATAAATCTAAATCAAGTTGCCTGAAAGGGAGCAGGAAGAAGAGAACTAATTAAAAACGTTATCTACGATTATAAGGCTATGAAATTAATTATTTAATAAACAAAAGCACATTCATGGCTTCTGTCCGCTGCTTATAACTATTTAAAGTGTTGTCCAAAACTTAATATGTGTAAATACATCAGCTGTTCGTAATAAACAATAACATTTAACCTGTTCTCCAATGGAGCAGCTCAGAGGCTGCGTCAAGAGCAATGTTATATTTGAGCTATTTTTAGATTTAAAAATTGTTAAAGCCTGTCGTTCTATGTCTGCATTTTAATACTACTCTATAAACACATCTGCACTAGATCCTACAGATGTGGAAAACAGAAGCATCTAAAATCTGACTCCATTTGATTCCTTTTTACTTTAGTTATTAGAATAATTTGACATTATTGATATTTATTTTCACAATAAAAACTATTTTGATTATTCACTAGTCTAACTATTATTACTATTGTTTATTCTGACACCTCTTCTTAGCGACACTTTAACCATTATCCTTGAACCCAATGACATTATAGCTCCAGACTATTTCATTCTATTCTATTATTATCTTATTATTATATGATCTATTATCTTAACCCTTTAACCCTCTATGCCCATGGTTCATTTTGGGGAACTTTCCTCGCCTGGTTTTCTTTGTGTATAATTGTTCATAAAACAGTCATCTTTTGATGCAGAGTCAAGCAGTATACTTTGTTTTTTTCAGTACAACCTGGGGTTTTAGAATATTCATATTGTAAAGCTGTCATATGAATTATATAAAAATTGTGGAATCATGAAGACAAAGAAAAAAATCAAACGGAAAATCAATTTAACAAAAATGTATTGAAAAAACACAATGAAATGCTATAAACAACTTTTTACACTGCATAGAAATGTTATTTATGGACTTGGGGATAATGGGGAAAAAAATTGAATCTCTAACTATTATACTTTTTACAAAATTCCACTATAAAAGCAAAAAACTCTGTACTCCTGATGCCCTTCCTGAAGCAGTTTGTCTATAATGCTGGGGTTGCTTCTGTAGTACAGCTGTAAAAAACGTAAAACATAAGAAACTGAGCCAAAAAAAAAAAAAACCATCAATTATTTATATAATACTTATATTTATATACATCATATACACATAATGTAATTTTACTGTATTTATTATCGTCTTTATCAATAATGCGCACTCTTCCGCCGGTTATTGCAATCGCAGCTGTAGTTTCAACTGTGGGAGAACAAGTAAACACAGAGGAGTGAGACATCTCACTCTCTGACGATCTTTGGCAGTCCCCGTCTGTTTGTATCTCACAGCTGTTTGTACCTCACGGTCAGGCTTTGGACACGGACTTTCAGACAAACGTAGTTTATCCTACGTGCATCGCACAGACAAATCAGCCCTGAATACGTACTTCACAGAGGAAAAAAAAGTAAGTTGCTACGTTTTACCGTTCGCGAGTAAATCGATCATTTGTAAAACATGCCCGCGTGCATCGGTGCCGATGCACGCGGGCATATAGGGTTAAAGACCTTATGACGGGTTTGATTTATTTAGAAATACAGTTTTAATACCATTTTGTATTAGAAGAGAACTACTAAAGGTTTCAAAATCAGTTGTTTTTTTTGTCTGATCCCCCCAAATCGAAATAACCCCATAGCAACGCCCTTAGAAACGAAAAAACTTCACAGCCCTTGGTGACGTCAGAACGGGTACGTTTCAACGCTGTAAGTTGTTTACAATTTGGTATTCGTTCTTTTTTTGCGGATATTCAAGATGACAAGGCCGTGTACAGCGAGTATGAGATAACTACTAGATTGTAACACTTCGTTGTTTCTGAGATAGTCCAGTGGTTGTGTCGATGGACTGTCAATCCAGATACTTGGATTCAAATCCCACCTCGGACTCTTTTTTACACTCAAAACGGCAATTTATGTGTAGTGAGCAATTGTCACCTGTAGAGTGCAGTATTGTGTTGGGCATCAGTGGAGAGAAGAGAGAAAAGGCAGTCCTGTGGCATAGATCCATGGTTTTCAATGCATGGGCGTTACCCGCTGTGACGTCACACACAGGTTAGAGCATAGACAACTTAAATTCATGAAAAACACGTTCTTTTTATAAAATATAGGATTTTTTTTTGCCGGAATCTCTTTCAAATTGACATTGTCATGCAATTTTGATATCCACTATTTAAAAAAAAAAAAACCCGTCATAAGGTCTTTAAGCGCCAGAGGTTTTTTTCCAAAACGCTCGATTTTGACATCTTAATTTCAAAAGGCTATAACTTAAAAGTGATAAGAGATAAAGGCTTTCTGTAAATTAGAAAAATATCAAGGATGGTACAAAGTTTATGTAGAGAATAAATCCCCCCATCTAATTTGCATATTATAATAATAATAATAATACATCAAACTTATATAGCGCTTTCTTGGACACTCAAAGACGCTTCACATGGGGAGTAAAATACAATAATAAAAAGGGGTTTACGGAAAAGCTTGTTTGAAAAGATGGGTTTTGAGTACTGATTTAAAGTTTGATAGTGAGTCGGAGTTTCTAATGAGCAGTGGGAGTGAGTTCCAGAGGGTTGGGGCGGCAATGGCAAAAGCTCTGTCCCCCAAGGTTCGGCGGTTAGTGCGGGTGATGGGGGTGAGGAGGTTGGAATTGGCTGAGCGAAGGCGGCGGGTGGGTTGGTGCTGCTGTAGGAGCTCAGTAAGGTAGGGCGGGGCCAGGTTATGGAGGGACTTGTAGGTGAGGAGAAGGAGCTTGTACTGGATGCGGTATTGAACGGGGAGCCAGTGGAGCTGCTGGAGGACAGGGGTGATGTGTTCTCTGGACCGGGTGTGGGTGAGGAGGCGGGCTGCAGAGTTCTGGATGTACTGCAGTTTTTGGAGATGAGTGGTGGGAAGTCCGTAGAGGAGGCTGTTGCAGTAGTCGAGTCTGGAGGTGATGAATGCGTGGATGAGGATTTCGGCTGTTGACTGGGTAAGGGAGGGGCGGAGGCGGGCAATGTTGCGGAGGTGGAAGAAGGAGGTTTTGGTGATGTGTTTGATGTGGGTTTGGTATGAAAGGGTGGAGTCCAATATGATGCCAAGGTTGCGTACAGAGGATGAGGGGGTGACAGTGTGACCGTCAATGAGGAGGGTGAAGTTCTGGACAGAGGGCAGGAGAGTTTTGGGGCTGATGATGAGGAGTTCTGTTTTGTTACTGTTGAGTTTGAGAAGGTTATTGTCCATCCAGGTTTTAATGTCGGAGATGCAATTTTCGATGGTGGAGCGAATAACCGGGGTGATGGATTTGGTGGAGATGTAGAGTTGCATGTCGTCGGCATAACAGTGGAAATGGAGTCCATGATGGCGGATGATCTGACCGAGGGGAAGCATGTAGATGGTGAAGAGGAGAGGGCCGAGCACGGAACCTTGGGGGACACCATGGGTGACGGGGGAAGTGTGGGACTTGCAGTTGTTGACAGACACGAAGTGGAGACGATTGGAGAGGTAAGAGGTGAACCAGAGGAGTGCTGTGCCAGAAATGCCAATGGATTGTAGACGGTGGAGGAGGATGGAATGATCTATTGTGTCAAATGCAGCGGAGAGATCGAGGAGAAGGAGGATGGATAAGGAACCAGAGTCGGCAGCGAGGAGGAGGTCGTTAGTAACTTTGAGAAGTGCTGTTTCTGTGCTGTGGTGTGTACGGAATCCAGATTGAAATGTTTCGAAGAGATGGGAGGAGTGGAGATGTTGGTGGATTTGGTTGATGACTACGCGTTCCAGGATTTTTGACAGTAACGGGAGGTTGGAGATGGGTCGAAAGTTGTCCAAGTTGTCAGGGTTGAGGCCGGGTTTTTTCAGGAGGGGTGTGATGGAGGCTAGTTTGAGCGGGGAAGGGACAGAACCAGAGGTTAGGGAAGTGTTGATGATGCAGGTGATGAGAGGGATGAGAGTTAGTTGACAGGTTTTGAGGAAGGAAGATGGGATTGGATCAAGCTTGAGAGAAGTTTGGTGGTGTCAGAGGGAGAGAGGGGGGAGAAGGAAGGAAGGCTATGGACTGTGAGTGCAGTGGGTTCAAGTTCGGAGTAGGGAGAAGAGGAGGAAGTGGAGGCAAGTGAACAGTGTATGGTATGGACTTTGGTATGGTAGAATGACAGGTAGTTATTGCATTTGTCTGTAGTGAATGTGGAGGTTATATTGTCCTTGGGTTTTGTCAGATTTGCAAAAGTTGAGAATAGGGTGCGGGGGTTGGAAGAATTTGAGTGGATGAGTTGTGAATAGTAGTTGGACCGGGCAGTTTTGAGAGCAGAGTTGTATGTGGTTGTGGCTTGTTTGTAGGCTTGTGCATGAACAAGGAGACCAGTTTTTATATGGAGCCTTTCAAGTTGTCTCTTTTGTTTTTTGAGACTGTGGAGATCTGGGGTATACCAAGGGGCGGAGGTAGAGAAGGAGACTGAGGCAGTTTTCATGGGGGCAATTTGGTTGAGGCAGGAGGAGAGTGTGTGGTTATAGAAAGTGACTAGATCGGAGGCAGATGGATCTGAAGGGAGGGAAGAGCTGGATAGGGCAGGGGATATGGAGGAGGAGAGAGATATGGGACAAATGGACTTAAGATTTCGGAAAGTAATTGTTTGTGTCTGTTTGGTGGTGGGAGAGGGGGTAATTATGTCCAGGGTGATGGCCAGATGATCAGAAATGGTCAGGTCGGTGAGTGACAGGTTGTGTATGGTGAAGGAGGGGGTGGAACAGACCAGATCCAGGATGTGTCCATGGTTGTGTGTGGGTGAAGTGACGTGCTGGGTGAGGTTGAGGCAGTTTAAAATGTCCAAAAAGTCAGATGTAAATTTAACTGTAGGGGAGTCAATATGAATGTTGAAGTCACCAAGGAGGAGAACGGATGGAGAAATGGAGGACAGCTGAGTTACGAAATCAGTAAAATCTGAGAGAAATGATGAGCAGGTTTTGGGAGGGCGGTAGATGACTGCAGCAATGAGTGATTGGGAACCGGGAAGTCTGAAGGCCAAGTGTTTGAATGAAGATACAGCCGGGATGGAGATGGGGCGGAGGGAGATGTTGCTGCGGTGGATGACTGCAATGCCACCTCCTCTCCGGTCTAGGCGCGGGTTATCGATGTAGGAATATCCAGGTGGGGTGGTCTGATTTAATGTGGTGTATTCCATGGGTTTGTGTCAGGTTTCAGTGAGACAAAGTATGTCCAGTTTATTGTCAATGATGAATTCACAGAGGAGCAGGCTTTTATTGCTGAGTGACCGTGTATTGAATAGTGCTGTTTTTAGAGGCTTTTGTTGTGAAGTTTGTGTGGCAGAAATTGGGACAGACAGGAGGTTTGATGTAGTCACGTGATGAGTGCTCGGATGACGTATGCGGATGTTGTTGGAACCAAGCCGGTGTGAGCTGCGCATGGATCTGCAGGCGGACCAGACAGAGGGAATATTGCTTTTGCCTGTGAAATTGAAGACAAGATTGCGACGGGACCCTCGGTGGATGTAGGGGCGACGGCGGACAAGACAGTGTTGTTGCAGAGTTGAGGTGATGTCCAGTGAAGGAGGTGCGCGGTGGTTGAGTCTGATGAGCTGTGAGGACGTGTAACGAAGCGCCATGGACGGAGCCGGTGTTGACAGGAGCCGCAGAGAGGCCAGCAGGAAAGCCACGAACAGTAGCCGCATAGCTGGCTGGCTGCTCCGGGGTGCAGGCCGGCCAGTAACCGGGCTGTAATCCGCTGATTGAGAAGAGCACAGCGCGGCTTGGCCGGAGGCAGCCCCGGGAGCAAGCGTGATGGTGGGCACAGCAGGGACACACCGTGACAGGCTGTAGCAGGCGGCAGACGCGGGCAATCAGTCAAGGAAACAGTCCAGGCGCCGATGCATCAGACAAAAATCGGTACGTTAAACCGTTTACTTTTAGCAAAAACAAACTTTTTCGTCCGGAGTGAGAAGCGGCAGCAAAAACGCGCCCGCGTCCTCTCGCGAGTATATTATGACGTCATTTGGCGTTAGAAATAGTGGATTTTAGAATTTTCATACAATATTTGTATTTTTCTAACTGACAGACATATATTTATCACTAAGACATGAACACACACAGAACACACACTGTAACATTGTAAATGTTCATGAAAATAGTAAAAAATACAAATCATGGTGCTGCTGTGAGCAGTCTGCCCAGACGTGCGCCTCCGGGTGAAGCGCGTCACCACGACTCTCCTGCTGCTGTCTCCCCCACTTTCTCTCATCTCCCCTGATCTCTCTCTCGTCTAACACACACAAGACAAAGCTTCTCCAACACGTTACTGTCCCGGTGATTACGGGAGGCTTGAAAATAAATATGTTGGAAGCACTTTTAGCGGAGACTTTGGCGGAAACTTCAGCGGAGGCGGGAGGTCGCGGCGCGGCGCCCCGATGTGAGTTCTAGGCTTGTTTTCCGCAAATCTAACCTGTCTCCAAACCTCCCAATGACTTTGCCTTACTCAGAGAAACACTGTTCCCACTGCTGACTCTGTGCAAAGTGTCTAAAGTTAGTGTTTGGTGCGGTACAACACTCGCAGGCTGCCCCGCAGCTGCAATGATAACTGCACTGGTTCAACGCGGTCTTGCTCGAATATTTTGTATGGGAGCATGACGTTTTTATGGGCCAGGGAGGTAGTCTAACAAGTCTGCCAACTAGTGGCAGGGAGTATGAATGAATTTTGACACTCAGTTGGACACACTCGGCCGTTTTAAACAGTAGCGCAGCTTGTCGACTTAAGTCGACCGTGGCGCCTAGAGGGTTAAAGAGTAGATCTGTTTGATGTTATAAGCGCTATTATTTCTCCTTTTGAATTTGCACAACAATAAAATTAGAATGACCCACTGTGGGACAAATAAAGATTTTTATTTTATTTTGGCAACTCCGAAAATTAATTAATAATTTTCCATTTTGCTTTTAGGCTGCCCTTTCCATTATTTATTTGTTCTTGCAAATATATGTTTTACACTTCTTTCTAATGTTAGCAGGTTAAGGACCATGACCACCTAATGACAATAACATTACAATACTCCCTCTCTTGGTCGTGGGCCAAGTGTAAATGTAAGCGTGTGTGTGTGTAGATTACTGTTCCAATTATATTCAGTTGTTTCTCCCGGGTCGTCCTCAATTCGTATTGTGGGCTGTGATGCCAAAGAAGAGGCTCATTTCCTCTCATGATCATGTTTTCCCTGAAGCAGGTGTAGTTTATCTTTTATCTGAAAAAGAAACATTAGAACACAAAAATGCCCACTTCCCGACCCTAGCATGGTGCGGCCTGTCAATCATTCCAATTGGGCAAACATAACTGCATTGACAGACTGTCGTGTGACATCAGGGCAGGGGCTGTAGCCAAATACAGACTTAACAAAATGTATGTTTCTAATTTTATACTCCACTAAATGTGAGTTACAAACCAAAGTTGTCCTCCAACCAACGACCGTTCACTGCGGCTGGACTGTGTCACTGTCAGGACGAGCAGCAGAGGGAGGGACTCCCAGTACCTTCAGCACAGTACTTTCACCAGAGTACTCTCACTTTTACACCTGTTCAATAAAGCTTGTTATCTTTGAATCTCTAGTACTTACACCGTACGCTGTTGACAAAAATAATTACTCAATGATCACATTAAAACAAAAAACATTTGTTATTCCATTCTTCGTTAACCACTCCTCATTCACTACTCATTCACAATACACTCACTGGCCACACACCGACTCCTCATGTTAGTATTTTGGTCCAGAGTTTGTTAAGGTCAGCGTAGTGTATTCGACATGACGCAGAAACATATAACACACACAAACATATAGACAACACAGAAGGCCTGTAATTTGACTTTCTTATTTTTTTCCATGTCCAATTACAACTGTCTCATGAGTTATTCTATTGTTGCAACTTTCAGAGCCTGCAGAACATGCAGAGCTTTAAGAGATTTTTCCTAAAAGGATCCATTTCAAACTTTAATGTTTAAGCCACGTGGTCTTTACTCGGGCTTCTCACAGACTGTGTCCCCTATAGTTTAAAGAGCTCTTATTGTTACTTTCAGACTCGTGCACGTGCTATAAATGTTTTCCCTTTTTCAGTAAAGCCAGTTCGGATTCATTAAAAATGTAAATTAATTTCAAACTTTGATACTTCACCTTTTGTTTCACGTTCATGTGGAGAAAAGACTATTATTGTACGTGTACTAACGTACTTGCACCAATCATGTCTCAGATAAACTGCCAACAGTTGTATCAAAGACATAATTGTCCTAATTGTTTCTAATTTATCTATTAGGAAAAGAAACATGTCATAAAAGATTTCAAAAAATGTTTCTACATCCGTGTTTTCAACCAGTGGGCCGTGGTGCGTTAGTGTGCCATCAAAAATGATCCAATATAACCTTTAGCCAAGATTTAGAAATACTCTATTATTTTTCAAACTTTTTTGATTGTTTATACAAACCACTTTGTATTAAATGCAACGTCCATTAAAGGCTGCAGCTCTTTTTTCTAGCACCAGTTTCAACTGTGCATGTGATTGTTTTAAATGAGAAAGGTGCCACGGCTCAAAGGTTGAGGAACACTGCTCTAAATGTCTGTAGTAACAAAATCATGCAGTTTAAACCAATAATTCTAAACTTCTCAGCGTCTGTAACTTTAAATAATAATAATAGTTTTATTAATAAAACTCATCTAAATCATGCACAAATATACTGCTGTTCTAATCTTCTTTTCTCTCATTCTAAAGTAAGAGTCTAATGACTTTGACGATTGCCTTGTAATCATTCATGCAGTTAAATGTAGTGTTACGAACGTATGACCTAAATGTGTAAATATGACCTAAATGTCTTATATGTCCCGGTGCGTTGTTGTTTGTCTGTGTATACTACCTTCTGTCTGTTTCATTTGCCCAGCCACGTCCTCCTCAAATGTCTGTTAATGTCTCTTTCTTTTTCTCATGGCGTCTTCCAATGTCTTTGTCTCATAGTGTCCAATGTCTTTTCTTCTTCTTTCAATCACTGTCTTTTTTCTTCCAATAACTTTCTTTCTCATAATGTCTTTCTTCTTCTTTCAATCACTTTCTTTTTTCTTCCAATAACTTTCTTTCTCATATTTGACACACAAATGTGTCGTCTCTTTCGCTCGGCTCACACACTGTTCCTCTTTGTGCACATAACTTCACTCAGTTTGTGCAAAAGTCTGTGGCCTTTTCTTTGCCGCAATGATGCTTCAATAGAAATGGAGGCTGGAGAAGTCTTCTTCGAAAGTTCTTGTTAGCTGCTGCAGCCGATACTGCTGTTGTTGGTGGCCCCCTGTGGGTCGGGGAAGACGCTGATGGTCCGTTTTGGTGGCGCTCAGTTGTGGTTTGTGGCGGGGACGATTTTGGCAATCGGCCAATGAAACAGACAGAAGTTTTCTCAGAAAAAAACAGACAAACAAGAAACACAAACAAGTGTGTTAATACAATACAAAACCAATGATGAAATATGAACCTATAAAATAATTAATATTAACATTTTAAACATTAAATTCTGAAAACCGAATTTGCATTCAACTGCTATCCTAAGCCCTATTTTTTCAAAAGTATAATGCTCTTTAAGATCATTTTAAATTTTATATCACCAAAATGTTGGGAAAGAATGTTTAATAACTTGTCTAGACGCCTTGGAAATGGCCAAAAAATAATGCCTCTTTACAATCTAACTCAAAGTTCTGTGATCATATGACTCTATGACAGTAACATTATCCTGTGTGTAAATGTAATTTTCTACAAAAAATATATTTGGTATGCATCTTTCTTAACGGAGAGAGGGAGAAGAGCAGAGGGGAGGGGCTGTGTGGCTTCTCAAACAGAGGAGAACATGTACGACTGAAATACACCAAATTCATGAACATCCCCTTTAAAATTTGCTACATTTTTCTCGTTTTTTATCGTGACAATGTTTTAATCAGTGGTGAGAGTTTTCTCACGTCAAACGACACTTTACACTATCTGTCTTATCATTAAATACGTCAGTAATGGAAAACATTACAATTTGATTACATGAATAATGTATTACTAGTTACAGCAGGATCAATTTTTTTAATAGTAGTACCTCTGTAACTATTAAAACATTACAAGACAAGAGAACTCCCAGAACCGATCCTTTTGTCATTTCTCCACATGAAACTCGCATCTACAGCCAAGTGGCTCTCTGATCCTGATTAATCAGATCATTCTTATTCAATAGTCAGAATCCAACAGTTTAAATACTTGGCTTTTTTGTTTAAATTAAATGTACCCTTTTTCCCGCCCCCCGGGGGATATGGAAGGTTTTATTATCCTGTAACTTCTGACCCTATAGCTGTCCCTATTTCTAATTCTATTTCTATTTTCACTAAACACTTGTGCCTCTCTGCACTTTAAAACGGTGTGCCTCTTTTGCACTTCTAAAACCCTTGTGGACTTTCTTTTCTCTTTTCTCTTTTTTTTTAGAGGGGACCCATTCTTCCCTCAAGGCTAAAACGTCAAAACCTGACTATTGTTTTATCGCGTCCGATAAAACGCCCGTCACGGCGGGTCGGTCCACACCTGCAGTCATGCTGGGCTGAGACCTCTCTCTCTTCTACTAAAAAAACAATGTGCAGATTTTCAAAAATATGATCTGCTTACCTTTTAGAAGCGACTGTTTTGCAGAGCAGAGAGTCTCCAGACCCACAGACCCAGTTTCTCTATCTGAGCTCATCTTGCGTCCTCTTTCTGTATCAAATCACGTTGGGGTCACCATTTGTTGTCAAAAAAGATTTGACTGACGTGTTCAAAGTTTGATACAGAAATAAGATCAAGAATACAAGAGTTAAAATAGAACATTTATTTCTCTTTACAATTAAATGTTGATACAAAACTCTTGGAGCTCTTAATTCCCTGTGAGCCAAGCCATTCTAAGTATCCCTGTGCTGAAAATGTGCAGGGAGCATGCCTGCATGTTCCCTGCACATTTTCAGCAATTTTTCAGCATTTTCAGGGATAGATTTTCTCTATCTATCCCTGCTCGGACTGAGTTAAAACATCAAGCAAAAGCATATAAGTAATAATGTGTAGAAGGGGCGTGTGCATCAGCCAGTTCTCGGTCCCGGGTCCGGCCTTTGTCTGTTTCCCCTCCGTATCTCTCCATTCCAGACCTAAAAAAAGGGATTCACACTTCCAACCTATAGATGTATTACTTCCTTGAGATAAGGAAGAACTCTCAAGGCTGCTGTCACTAGTCTGACATCAATTCTCCTTCTCCAAACAAGAATAAACCTATAGAGTACAAAACCCTCAAATCACACTAACAACATAGTATCAAAGTGTTAGTACATGAAATCACCAAAAATATAAAGTAAATATATGTTAAGAAAGGTTATGTGTATTATCATATCAACAAATGTGTGGATTAGCAGGGTCTAGCCAAGAATGCAGAACTCCCTCGGCCCCCAGATAAAAGTCAGAGATCATTGACTATTTCCTGCACTCTGGTCTGCAAGATAAGAAGAGGAAACAAGGTGTGTTGAGTTAGTCCCGATAAGAGAGACACGCTGTTCTGAAAATCATTAGTATACAACATTTTAATTCTACAACAAAGGCCAGGTCAATTTAATAAAATTCTTAAAATTTGTAATTAACTCATTGACTGCCAGCCTATTTCAGAACAGGTACTCCCATATTGCCAGCCATTTCTGATGATTTTTACAGATTTTTCAAGACCCACAGAATATTGTGTACTATGACTATCTGAAATCCAATACCAGATTCTGAAAGAATGGACTGTCTACTTTCATCAGCAAAAAAAATTGTTTCTAGCTTGTTTCGTTCCCCTGTAATCCCCAGTTGAGTAGAGGGAAGTTTTACTGAAATCACCAGAAAGCTGAGAAAAAAAAGAGGCACCACATGTGCACCTAACTGCTTTCAAACCATTCATAGAGAAATGCTGCCCCCTGCTGGCTAGATAAAATATGGTCTCAAGCCATCCCCATACATATTAGATACAATAGACATCTGGGAACGTAAAAATAGCGGGACACGCAATTGACGTGTTAACACGTCAATGGAAGACAACGTTACTATTGTCAATGAGTTAATTTAGAGTTCCAGACTATCACTTTAAGGGCACACTGACAGAAGTTAGGCATCCAGTCTGTGCCATCAGCCCCTCCCACCACCACTAACCATTAGCACAAGACTCATTCTAATGTGGGGGAAGTGCCTTGCCTAAGGACACAACCACAGTTTGGCACTTTAAACCCGCAACCTGGTGTTCCCAGGTCTCCCATCCCAGTACTAACCAGGCCCTGCCCTGCACAGCCTCAGAGCTCTGACGGGATCTGGGTTTCACCTGCAGGTGGCGCCAATTCAAATTAAACCTGAAGAGAAGAGAAGCCCCTGGATACCAGTCGTTTATTTCCATAGCAACAGCAGAAAGAGCAGTTTTATTGTATTTATTGACAGACTGTACAAAACACAGACAATGCACTTAGTTACCAAAAATATATTTATAATAAAAACAAACATAGATTCATACAACAGAGTCCTGAGACCAGAGAGAGACCGGGACCAGTCTTCAGACCAGAGACCAGACTTTTTCCTCTTGGCTCAAGTTTGAGTAAGTTTTGATGATTAGATTAGAATGAATGACGTTTGATTTAGTTTAATAAAGTGATGTTTGTGCTGAGTTTATTACGATCAAGATTAGATCAAAACTCTTTGATGCTTGGAAAGTTAGGTACCCCAGCTTTAAAGTTTAACACTAAACATGTGTTTATGACAGGGGTGATGTGTTCTAAGGATACTGCACAAAAAGGTAACTCCTTAGAAGCAGTTGTTTGTTTTAAGGCTGTAAAAACATCACAATTTAACACTATTTTTACCTCCTGAACTCACAACAAGAGAGACCAGAGAGGGACCAGAGAGAGACAAGAGAGGGACCAGAGGGAGACCAGCATGAGACCAGAGAAAGACTAGAAAGAAACCAGAGAGAGACCAAAGAGAGTCCATAGAGAGACCAGAGGGCTACAAGAAGACCGCGGAAGTCCTCTGAACTCATCACACAAGCCACAAACATTTTCTAAGTAAGTAAGTAATGTTTATTTATATACCGCTTTTCACAGACCAGAGTCACAAAGCAGTTTACAATTGTTATTTTTGGGCACTTGTCCTCTCACTCCACACAGAGATGGCGTCATGTTATCGTAGCGAGTAAATGATGTTGGAGTAAACACATGAGAGAAAAACACTGGAAAACAACAAATGTCCCACAAAAAACCAAAAAATTATTCGAAACAGCTAGTGGTAAAGTGTGAAACAGAGAGGGACCAGGGTTCTGAGGCTCCTGGACCAAAGGCACAAACGGATGGGAGCACTCGGGCCTCACGGTGTCAGGTCTGTGATTCCGGTCTTTTCTCTTTGGAGTTTGCATGTTCTACCTGTGTCTGTGTGACTTCCACCTGCGCGCTGGGTCCTCCCATCATCAAAAACATCCAGCAGACGCCAAATCCCGAAGTCAGCGAGATCCTGTCCTTCTGTAGGGTCAGGGTTGGTGCTCTTCAGGACCCTGAGGAGCCTTTGGAGGATTCTACAGACAGCATGGATCTATAATAACTGGATAGGGTATTACTAGCATAGAGCTGAAGGACCCATGTGCTCATGGGCTTCCCGTGGTGCTGCAGACAAAAGACAAAATTCATGTGAGCTACAAACATTTTCATATAGAACTCAATGTAAACTAAAACAGCTCACCCTCAGCTGACAGAGAACCTGACAGAAAACCTACAGCTTTCATAAAGGAGGATTTTGAGGGGATGTTACTGTCCCTTGTCATCCTGATTTTTTGTTCTTGTTAAATCCTTCGGTTTTCAATAAATCCACACTTTAGTGCAACATATTCTCCTGGTTTTCCTCCCGCTCTGGCTTGGCTCTGATCAGCAGCTCTGATTGGTCAGAACTTGCCTGAGAGGCACACACATGCTCCTTAGTATTTGGCGCAAAGCATCATGGGAGGATGTCCACTGCGCCGCTAATCTTTCGCCTCTGAGCACAAGCCATTGATTTGAATACATCGCCATCTTGGATCGCCGTGGCTGAGGACGAGGTCTGTGCAGCTGCCGAGGGCTTTAAAGTTTGATCTGGAAAGTCTGACAGGTCCGGGTCTCAGAGCTCCTGAGCCGTGAGCAGAACACGGCCCGAGTCCACGCCCGAGTCCACGCCCGAGTCCACGCCCGAGTCCACGCCCGAGTCCACGCCTGAGTCGTCACTTAAACTGTTTCTACAACACAAGCAGCAAAACAGGTTTAATCCAATCCCACTTTATTTATTTGGCACATTTACAATCTGGGTTTAAGACCACAGAGAAGGCCCTGTGCTCTGGGGTTAATAATAATAATGCATTCGTTTTATATAGCGCTTCACATGTTGTTATTCTTTCATTACATACACAGTGGTGATAAACTATTGCTGTAGCCACAGCTGCCCTGGGGCACGCTGACAGAAGATGAGAAATCTAGCGTAAGAATTCTTGTGATAAAGTGCTATGTTCTGAATCTATCCATCCATCTATTTTCTTCCGCTTTATCCGTTGCCGGGTCGCGGGGGCAGCAGTCTAAGCAGAGACGCCCAGACTTCCCTATCCACACACACCTCCTCCAGCTCGTCCGGGGGGACCCCAAGGCGTTCCCAGGCCAGCTGAGAGACATAGTCTCTCCAGCGTGTCCTGGGTCTTCCCCGGGGCCTCCTCCCGGTGGGACGTGCCCGGAACACCTCCCCAGGAAGGGGGCATCCTGAACAGATGCCCGAGCCACCTCAACTGGTTCCTCTCGACGTGGAGAAGCAGCGGCTCTACTCCGAGCTCCTCCCGTGTGACCGTGCTCCTCACCCTATCTCTAAGGGAGCGCCCAGCCACTCTGCGGAGGAAGCTCATTTCGACCGCTTGTATCCGCGATCTCGTTCTTTCGGTCATTACCCACAGCTCATGACCATAGGTGAGGGAGGGAACGAAGATTGACCGGTAAATCGAGAACTTCGCCTTTCGGCTCAGCTCCCTCTTTACCACAACGGTCCGATACAGCGACCGCATCACTGCGCACGCTGCACCGATCCGCCTGTCAATCTCACGCTCAATCCTTCCCTCACTCGTGAACAAGACCCCGAGATACTTGAACTCCTCCACTTGAGGAAGGACTTCCCCACCCACCTGGAGAGGGCAAGGCACCTTTTTCCGGTCGAGCACCATGGCCTCGGATTTGGAGGTGCTGATTCTCATCCCAGCCGCTTCGCGCTCGGCTGCAAACCGTCCCAGTGCATGCTGCAGGTCCTGGTCCTCGAACGCCTTCTCCAAATCCACAAAGCACATGTGGACAGGTTGGGCGAACTCCCATGAACCCTCGAGTATCCGATGGAGAGTATAGAGCTGGTCCAGTGTTCCTCGACCCGGACGAAAACCACACTGCTCCTCCTGAATCCGAGATTCAACCATCGGACGTAGCCTCCTCTCCAGTACCTTGGAGTAGACCTTACCGGGGAGGCTGAGGAGTGTGATCCCACGATAATTGGAACACACCCTCCGGTCCCCCTTCTTGTAGAGAGGGACCACCACCCCGGTCTGCCACTCCATTGGCACCGCCCCCGATCGCCACGCGATGCTGCAGAGACGTGTCAGCCAAGACAGTCCTACAACATCCAGAGACTTTAGATAGTCAGGACGAATCTCATCCACTCCCGGCGCCTTACCACCATGGAGGCTGCCAACCACCTTGGTGACCTCGGCCAGGGAGATGGAAGTATCCGCCCCAACATCCTCAGCCTCTGCCTCCTGGACGGAGGACGTGACGGGGGGATTGAGGAGAACCTCGAAGTATTCCTTCCACCGCCCGACAATATCCCCAGTCGAGGTCAGCAGCCCTCCACCCGCACCATACACGGTGTCGGCAAAGAACTGCTTCCCCCTCCTGAGGCGCCGGACGGTTTGCCAGAACCTCTTCGAGGCCGACCGATAGTCATGCTCCATGGACTCTCCAAACTCCTCCCAGTCCCGGGTTTTTGCCTCTGCAACAGCCCGGGCCGCGGCACGTTTGGCCTGCCGGTACTGGACAGCTGCCTCAGGAGTCCCACGAACCATCATTGCTCGATAGGACTCCTTCTTCAGCCTGACGGCATCCCTTACTGCCGGTGTCCACCACCGGGTTCGGGGATTGCCGCCGGGACCAGCACCAGAGACCTTGCGACCACAGCTACGAGCCGCCGCATTGGCGATAGAGGAAGAGAACATGGTCCACTCGGACTCGATGTCCCCCTCCTCTGCCGGGACCTGGGAGAAGCTCTCCCGGAGGTGTGAGTTGAAAGTCCGTCTGACAGGGGGCTCAGCAAGACGTTCCCAGCAAACCCTCACTACACGCTTGGGCCTGCCAGGTCTGACCGGCCTCCTGCCCTGCCAGCGGATCCAACTCACGACCAGGTAATGATCGGTTGACAGCTCCGCCCCTCTCTTCACCCGAGTGTCCGAGACACGCGGTCGAAGGTCAGATGATACGAAAACAAAGTCGATCATCGACCTCCGGCCTAGGGTGTCCTGGTGCCACGTGCACTGATGGACACCCTTGTGCTCGAACATGGTGTTCGTGATGGACAGGCCGTGACTGGCACAGAAGTCCAACAACTGAACACAGCTCGGGTTCAGATCAGGGGGGGCGTTCTTCCCGATCACCCCTCTCCAAGTGTCACTGGCATTTCCCACATGGGCGTTGAAGTCCCCCAGGAGAATAATGGAGTCCCCGGGCGGTGCACTGTCCAGTACCCCTCCCAAGGACTCCAAGAAGGCCGGGTACTCTGCACTACCGTTAGGCCCGTAGGCCGTCACAACAGTGAGAGACTTGTCCCCCACCCGGAGGCGGAGGGACGCGACCCTCTCATTCACCGGGGAGAACTCCAACACGTGGCGGCTGAGATGGCGGGCAATGAGTATGGCCACCCCAGCTCGCCGCCTCTCCCCGCGGGAAACACCAGAAAAGTGGAGCGTCCAACCCCTCTCAAGGAGTTGGGTTCCAGAGCCCAAGCTGTGTGTGGAGGTGAGGCCGGCTATCTCTAGTCGGTATCGCTCAACCTCCCCCACAAGCTCGGGCTCGTTCCCCCCCAGTGAGGTGACGTTCCACGTCCCAAGAGCCAGATGTTGGGTGTGTGGACTGGGTCGTCGAGGTTTCCGCCTTCGACTGCTACTCAGTTGTGATTGGACGAGAGCTGCTCATGTCTCCGCCCCCCGACACAGAAAATGTCTGATTGCTTCAGAGATCCAGACCCATGTGTATTTTAACTAAATGATAAATAACTAAATCATTGTTGTAGGAGACCCCAGCCCAGGAGAGCCCACTCCAGGAGAGCCCCCAGGAGAGCCCACCCCAGGAGCCCCAGGGCACTGACCCGATGTACTGTGTAGTGAAGGAGACCTCATGTCCTTCTGGCCCCGTCCAGTTCCAGACCAGGCAGTAGTTGGTGTTCACGGCTCTGACAGTCACATCGTGAGGAGGAGGAACCAGCAAACCTGCACAGACAGACTACTGTTATGAAGCCTCCTGACCCCTGACCTCTGACCCCTGACTTCTGACTTCTGACTTCTGACCTGACCTAGTGCTAATGGGTTTGGTTCTTTAATTGACATTCATCGTGAACTTTATTCATACAGTTCTTTGTTCTCCCCCAAGGCGGGAGGTTCTTCTAGTTTAGAGTGTCGTTGAGAGTCTGTGGTTTAGAGTCTGTGGTTTAGAGTCTGTGGTTTAGAGTCTGTCGTTTAGAGTCTGTCGATTAGAGTCTGTCGATTAGAGTCTGTTGATTAGAGTCTGTGGTTTAGAAAGTTCTTAACTGTATTTAAAGACCTTATGACGGGTTTGATTTATTTAGAAATACAGTTTTAATACCATTTTATATTAGAAGAGAACTACTAAAGGTTTCAAAATCAGTTGTTGTTTTTTTTGTCTGATCCCCCCAAATCGAAATAACCCCATAGCAACGCCCTTAGAAACGAAAAAACTTCACAGCCCTTGGTGACGTCAGAGTGGGTACGTTTCAACGCTGTAAGTTGTTTACAATTTGGTATTCGTTCTTTTTTCGCGGATATTCAAGATGACAAGGCCGTGTACAGCGAGTATGAGATAACTACTAGAATGTCACATTTCGTTGTCACTGAGATAGTCCAGTGGTTGTGTTGATGGACTGTCAATCCAGATACTTGGGTTCAAATCCCACCTCGGACACTTTTTCACACTCAAAACGGCAATTTATGTGTAGTGAGCAATTGTCACCTGTAGAGTGCAGTATTGTGTTGGGCATCAGTGGAGAGAAGAGAGAAAAGGCAGTCCTGTGGCATAGATCCATGGTTTTCAATGCATGGGCGTTACCCGCTGTGACGTCACACACAGGTTAGAGCATAGACAACTTAAATTCATGAAAAACACGTTCTTTTTATAAAATATAGGATTTTTTTTGCCGGAATCTCTTTCAAATTGACATTGTCATGCAATTTTGATATCCACTATTTTTTTTTTAAAAACCCGTCATAAGGTCTTTAAAATCCTGTCTGTATCACTGCGACAGACTCTTATTGTGACGCAAAGAGACATTCAATTTCAACAAAATTTCTGGACATTAGTCTCAGTCCCTATTGGACAAATAGCTGTTTCATTGTTTGATTCTCTGATCTGTGATGGCGAATCGACAACTTTGTAAAGTCTTACGAGATAACTACAATTGTGATTTAGGGCTATACAAGAATTCTTGAAGAATACATAGAAATCAGAAGCTACGCGAAAGTGAAAGTAAACACACACCCAGACCCCAGGCCAGCAGCGGGAGGGACAGCAGCGGGAGGTACAGGCCCCGAACGCTCATGTCTCTGCCCGGGACCAGGCCCCTGTGTGGGACCAGGGTTACACCGAGGTCCTGGTCCTGGTTAATACAACAAATCCATGGTCCTGACACAGCTCCTGTTCCTGTTCCTGTTCCTGTGCTCTTCTTCTGCGGCTGACGGCCTCACAGCGCCCTCTAATGTTTAAAGCTGTAATGACAAACTGCATCTATTAAAGCTGCGGTACCGAACTTACAGTTTTTTCCTGTTGCTTGAACACAGTTTGCAAAATTTCGCTCATAGTCACAAAACTCTACACACACGATGACCTGACACAACACTGGGACATAAACCAAACACATCTGGGTCAAAATGAAACTCCTTTATCAAAACTCAAACTCTGCTCTCAAAATTAAACAATAATTCGTCAAAATGAAACTCTGAGGACAAAATGACACACACTTGCATCACGTGAACACACTTTCAGATTGGAAGCAACACACTACAGTACTTTATATAAAACACTACAGTCATTTTCACTGTTTTTTTTCTGTTCATCAGTCAGTTTTCTGTGAAGCTCAATTGAACTGTTTTGGTTCTCAGTAGTACTGAAAGGTTACAAATAACTCAATACAGTACAGTACTACAGTATACTTTACAGTACAGCATTACAGTATACTGTACAGTACAGTACTACAGTATATACTGTACATCACAGTACTACAGTAAATACGGTACATCACAGTATTACTGTATACTTTACATCACAGTACTACTGTATACTGTATATCACACTACTACGGTATACTTTTGTAGGATAAATTAAAATGACCTCTTTCCTCAATCAAAGACATTTTGTTGTATATTGAGACATATTATAACTTCTGTCTCCACTGTGTGTAAATCCTTGTGGTTCAGGTTTTATTGTGGGTAAGAATGTCTTAAGATAAGTGCCATGGCAACACCCTTCCCCCAACGACTCTACAAGATGTGAAGACTTACAAGGACCCACAGGGAAGACAAACCAGTCTGCTTTGGAACCACGGAGTGACCAGACCTCCCTGGGCTCTGCCCTGGGCTCTGCTCAGGCAACCAAGGGGCTTTGGGCCTCTTAGATGACCTCAAACCTCAGCTCCACGTTTGAGAAGACTTCCATAACCCTTCAATAGCCTCCAGCTTCAACCTGAAGAAGTTGCTGAGTTTTGGCACCTAGACTGTGGATCGTGGGAGGACCACATGATGCAGCCGCATGGTCCAGGCCCTGGGGACAAGAAGCCTCCATCTAACACCATCAAGACCCAAGGACTGCTATTCACAATACAGGCTAGTCTGTATTGTGTATACTTCATTAAATCTACAAAACCATCTTTGTCTGAAAGTGATATTTGTACTTTTAACTCCAGAAATTGGGTCACTGATTTGTAAAAGAATTCACTACCTTCAGATTCTATTGAAGAGAATTGGACTAATTAGCTAATTAAATAATGAAAGGACTCATGAGATTACTTAATCAATAAATGAGCCAATTAATTGATATTGTGACGTCATATGCACGTTATCAGTTGGGAGTTATTCCCTGGTGCCCCTAAATAAAGCTATTATCAATTATTGTATTTATTACATGGTTGTTTTTATCCAATTCTCCGATATCAGGTACATAACTTAAGTTATGTGTGATATCGACATTTTCTCACCCTACACTTTACCGCATTTGTGTCAATGCAGTAAAACAAAAAAACTCTAATGTAAAACTAAGCAATTGTGTGTGTGTGGATTATGGATCATGGTTCATGGTCTATTTCCACAAAGGCAAGTTCCTGTTGTTGGTGAACAGTTGCCGACCACCTCCAGATGTTCATTTAGTCATTTTGTATAAATATGAAACCACAAATTGTTACTATAGGTTTAGTTTTATGTACTTTACTGTCTTGTATGTTTCACAAAACTAAATTTTTTTCAAAAGGAGCAATAGCCAACTTGCAAAACAGTACATGTGATACAGTAAAGTACTGTAAATACTGTAGGTACAGTCTGCAGTAGAGCGTTGGAAACATGTTTCCAACTGAAGGTCCTGAAGGACCTTGTCTGGATTCTCTGTTTCCCTCAGTTTGAGGCCATGATTTATCAATCAATCAATCAATCACATTTTATTTATAAAGCGCTTTTCATACAAAAGATGCAACACAAAGTGCTTTACAGTTTGGTTAAAAACAATCCCGCCGACCCAAGACCCCTCCCCCAGACCACCCAACAGACCCACCCCAAACCACAGACAAACACACACACGCGCTCATGAACACTCATACACACACACACACACACACACACACCAGTAAAACAATAAAACCATGATGAGAGACTTGGCAGGGTTCAGATGCAACCAGCTGAAAAAGCGTCATCCAAGGAGCCGTCTGCACCAGGAGCAGAGAGCCGCCCGTAGCCACAGGGGACGACACAGGACCCAGAGGAGACATGAAACCGAGGCCCCAGGCCCCCACCAGGCCCAAGAGTCCGACCCCCGCAGCCACACCGACCACTGCTCCCAGTGCAGAGGGCTCCTCCAGAGGAACACTGGGTACACTAAAAACAATACAATAAGTAAAACACTAAAATGTGAGACTAACAGGAACACACAATACATGAATAATAGCAATAGCAATATAATAAATAATAAATAATAAAAGATAAATAGAATGGAATAATAAAAACGAATCAAAAGCTAATCTAAAAAAGTGTGTCTTGAGCCTACTTTTAAAAATATGAACGTTCTCTGCGGCCCTGAGCTCCTCCGGCAGACTGTTCCAGAGACGGGGGCCGTAGTGCTGGAAAGATGCCTCGCCGTGAGTGTGTGTCCTGACTTTGGAGATGGTTAGGAGTCTGCTGCCGGAGGAGCGCAGGGGCTGGGAAGGTTCATAGGATAAAAGCAGTTCTGAAAGATAAGAAGGCCCGAGACCATTAAGACATCTAAAAACCATTAAAAGAACCTTAAAATCGATCCTGAAACACACGGGGAGCCAATGCAGCGATTTTAAAACCGGTGTAATGTGGTCCCGCCCCCTGGTCTTAGTCAGGACACGTGCGGCCGAGTTTTGGAGTAATTGAAGACTTGCAATATTCTTTTTGGGAAGACCAGAGAACAGGGCATTACAGTAGTCAATGCGACTGGTGATAAAAGCATGCATCAGCGTCTCCGTGTTGGCCCGAGAGAGAATGGGGCGGACTCTGGCGATGTTCTTTAGATGATAAAAACCTATTTTTGTGATACTCTTGATGTGAGGAATAAAAGTCAGCTCAGAGTCAAAGATTACGCCCAGATTTTTCACTTGTGATGATGGATTAAAAGAGCGTGATTGGAGTTTTGATAAGTTTCTCTCTCTAGGCCTCAGGACCGATGACTAAAATCTCAGTTTTGTCCTGGTTAAGCTGGAGAAAGTTTTCTGCCATCCAGGATTTCAGGTCTAAAATGCAGTTAAAAAGAGCATCCATTGGCCTGGTGTCGTCAGGAGACATGGAGATGTACAGCTGTGTATCATCTGCATAACTGTGGAAGTTAATTCCATGCCTCCTGACGACACCGCCAAGAGGGAGCATGTACAGGTTAAAAAGGACTGGACCTAAAATGGAACCCTGGGGCACACCACATGTGATTTTATGGACCTGAGAGGAGCAGGTATCCAAACTTACCATGAAGGATCTGTCTGTTAAATAAGAAGTGAACCATTTGTGGACAGCACCAGAGAGGCCGAGGTGTTGTAGGCGTGATAAAAGAATGGTGTGGTCTACTGTGTCGAAGGCAGCGCTAAGATCCAGTAGAACCAACACAGTCACCTTTTTAAAATCATAACTTAGTCTAAAATCGTTTAAAATCTTTAAAAGAGCAGTCTCTGTGCTGTGGTTCACCCTAAAACCTGATTGAAATATTTCTAAAATTTGCTGCTGATCTAAAAAGGCATTGAGCTGGGTAAAAACAAGTTTTTCAAAATTGTTGCTTAAAAATGGTAAGTTGGATACCGGTCTGTAGTTGTTAAAATCATTAAAATCTAAATTGCTCTTCTTCAGAAGGGGTCTCACCACAGCCGCTTTGAAGGCTGCAGGAAAGACTGCAGCCTTGTTCCTTCAGTCGATATCTTCATAGTTTAAACCTGCATCAAAGGATTTTCATTATTCCTGATATTTCTTCTTCGTTTGATCATCTTCTCTCGTTTATTTGATTTATTTTCTCTCTTCTTCTCGAGAATTCCTTCTCTGAGTTCTTTGATTGTATCTCTCAGGATTCTATCTTCTCTCCTCTGTTTTGCTTCCCTATCCACACACACTTCCTCCAGCTCGTCCGGGGGGACCCCAAGGCGTTCCCAGGCCAGCTGAGAGACATAGTCCCTCCAGCGTGTCCTAGGTCTTCCCCGGGGCCTCCTCCCAGTGGGACATGCCCGGAACACCTCCCCAGGGAGGCGTCCAGGAGGCATCCGCAACAGATGCCCGAGCCACTTCAACTGGTTCCTCTCGACGTGGAGTAGCAGCGGCTCTACTCCGAGCTCCTCCCGTGTGACCGAGCTCCTCACCCTATCTCTAAGGGAGCGCCCAGCCACTCTGCAGAGGAAGCTCATTTCGACCGCTTGTATCCGCGATCTCGTTCTTTCGGTCACTACCCAAAGCTCATGACCATAGGTGAGGGAGGGAACGAAGATTGACCGGTAAATCGAGACCTTTGCCTTTCGGCTCAGCTCCCTCTTCACCACGACGGTCCGATACAGCGACCGCATCACTGCGCACGCTGCACCGATCCGCCTGTCAATCTCACGCTCCATCCTTCCCTCACTTGTGAACAAGACCCCGAGATACTTGAACTCCTCCACTTGAGGAAGGACCTCTCCACCTACCTGTAGAGGGCAAGGCACCTTTTTCCGGTCGAGCACCATGGCCTCAGATTTGGAGGTGCTGATTCTCATCCCAGCCGCTTCACACTCGGCTGCAAACCGTCCCAGTGCATGTTGTAGGTCCTAGTTTGTTGGAGCCAACAGGACAACATCGTCCGCAAACAGCAGAGATGAAATCCTGTGGTCCCCAAACCGGACCCCCTCCGGCCCCTGGCTGCGCCTAGAAATTCTGTCCATGAATACAGTGAACAGAACCGGTGACAAAGGGCAGCCCTGGCGGAGGCCAACATGCACCAGGAACAGGTCTGACTTACTGCCGGCAATGCGAACACAGCTCTGGCTCCGGTCATACAGGGACCGAACGGCCCTCAGCAGAGGACCCCGGACCCCGTACTCCCGGAGAACCCCCCAAAGAACACCTCGGGGAACACGGTCGAACGCCTTCTCCAAATCCACAAAGCACATGTGGATAGGTTGGGCGAACTCTCATGAACCCTCGAGTATCCGATGGAGAGTATAGAGCTGGTCCAGTGTTCCGCGGCCGGGACGAAAACCATACTGCTCCTCCTGAATCCGAGATTCGACCATCGGCCGTAGCCTCCTCTCCAGTACCTTGGAGTAAACCTTGCCAGGGAGGCTGAGGAGTGTGATCCCACGATAATTGGAACACACCCTCCGGTCCCCCTTCTTGTAGAGAGGGACCACCACCCCGGTCTGCCACTCCATTGGCACCGCCCCTGATCGCCACGCGATGTTGCAGAGACGTGTCAGCCAAGACAGTCCCACAACATCCAGAGACTTTAGATAGTCAGGGCGGATCTCATCCACTCCCGGCGCCTTGCCACCATGGAGGCTGCCAACCACCTTGGTGACCTCTGCCAGGGAGATGGAAGTATCCGCCCCAACATTCTCAGCCTCTGCCTCCGGGGCGGAGGACGTGACGGGGGGGTTGAGGAGAACCTCGAAGTATTCCTTCCACCGCCCGACAATATCCCCAGTCGAGGTCAGCAGCTGTCCACCCCCACCATAAACGGTGTTGGCAAAGCACTGCTTCCCCCTCCTGAGGCGCCGGACGGTTTGCCAGAATCTCTTCGAGGCCGACTGATAGTCATGCTCCATGGACTCTCCGAACTCCTCCCAGACCCGGGTTTTTGCCTCTGCAACAGCCCGGGCCGCAGCACGCTTGGCCTGCCGGTACTGGACAGCTGCCTCAGGAGTCCCCCGAACCATCATGGCTTGATAGGACTCCTTCTTCAGCCTGACGGCATCCCTTACTGCCGGTGTCCACCACCGGGTTCAGGGGTTGCCGCCGGGACCAGCACCAGAGACCTTGCGACCACAGCTACGAGCCGCCGCATCGGCGATAGAGGAAGAGAACATGGTCCACTCAGACTCAATATCCCCCTCCTCCGCCGGGACCTGGGAGAAGCTCTCCCGGAGGTGCGAGTTGAAAATCCGTCTGACAGGGGGCTCAGCGAGACGTTCCCAGCAGACCCTCACTATACGCTTGGGTCTGCCAGGTCTGACCGGCTTCTTCCCCTGCCAGCGGATCCAACTCACGACCAGGTGATGATCGGTTGACAGCTCCGCCCCTCTCTTTACCCGAGTGTCCGAGACACGCGGTCGAAGGTGTTGTGGCGAGTTTCATATATTAGAATATATCGTACTAAAATTCACTGATACATTTAAACAAAGGCCGCTTGTTCTACACAAAGAGGCCTTCACTTTCACATGACCTTCGCGGAGGCGACGGTATCATCCTTTCGCTCGTTATAATGTTAAATGTTATGGCAGGTGCACTATCATTCTTTCCCCTCCCTATCTTTTACCTCCTCTTCCTGCATAACTCAACCCACCTTACCCCCACTGTGACATGTCTTGTTCTTTGTTCTAGCTTTTCGCAGAACTATATTATCAAATGTTAGATGTCAGCAGGGGAGAGAGAGACGACGCAGACTTTGAGTATGCGTCGCTTCTGTCTGACTCTGCAGAGTTTTATTGTATTTGTTTATTCTCATCACCTTTTAAATAAATTGCACAAAGACAAGCTTGTTTTCCTCGGATTTATCCATTGAAGTATTTAATTTCCACTACAATTTTGGTGGTTTCAGAAGTGGTCCCTGAAGTCTGATCGTTGGAACGCACACGGTCCGGCTTGGGGGCTGATCACCCGGGATATAAATCAATCTCGTCGCTTTCCCACACTCTGGACGGGCGGACTAACCGGACATGCTGGGTTTCAACCGTCACCTCTCGGAATTTTAACACTCACCTCAAAGAACAAACGGTATATTGTTAAAATATTTTGACTTGCTATACTTCTAGTTGGATCCAAGGAGTACTTGTGGTGCAGTGTGAATGCATGTGGGAGTGCCAGGCTGGTGACGGAGCTGCTCATTCTAATCCAGGCTGTTGGAAATCCTAAATTAGAGTCTTAGGCTGAAGTTTGAGTCTTCAGTTGTGACACAGGTTCGAGTCCTGTCTGAAATCTAAGCTTGAGTCTTAGTCTGGGGTTCAAGTCCCCGGTTGTGCAACAGGTTAGAGTCCTGTTTGCGTGTGACAGCAGGTTAGAGTCCTGTCTGATTGTGCAACAGGTTAGAGTCCTGTTTGCTTGTGACAGCAGGTCAGAGTCCTGTCTGAAATCTAAGTTAAAGTCTTAGTCTGGGGTTCAAGTCCCTGGTTGTGCGACAGGTTAGAGTCCTGTTTGCTTGTGACAGCAGGTTAGAGTCCTGTCTGATTGTGCAACAGGTTAGAGTCCTGTTTGCTTGTGACGGCAGGTTAGAGTCCTGTCTGAAATCTAAGTTAAAGTCTTAGTCTGGGGTTCGAGTCCCTGGTTGTAGAACAGGTTAGAGTCCTGTTTGCTTGTAAATCCTAGGTTAGAGTCCTGGGCAGAGTTAGAGTCTCTGTTTGTGTACAGTGTTCGAGTCTGAGTTCGAGTCTCAGACCCAGCCATGTGGCTTAGAAGAAAAGGCACAGAATCACCAGTTTGGGACTCACCATGCATGACTTTGATGAGAAAGAAACATGGTGATGGACTTGTAAAATGTGTTGACATGTGGGTGGCTGAATTGGGCTTTCCCAAAAGTGGCTCTTTCAGTCTAAACCAGTTGGACAAAATCAAAGGGAAATTAGATGAAAAAGAAGCACAACTAAAAAAGGGAAAGACAGTGCGTGTGAAAGATCTGAACTGTTTGGATGAACACAAACGATGTTTGAATGTTTGGATGGCTGAGGCTAAGTTTAGGGATAGTAAGCAGAAAAAGTCAGAATGTGAGGAAAAGGTAGAATTTGCAACTGATCATTCTCCTTCTGCTCTTCTGTCGAGTTTTTCACCACCTCGGAGCTCGCATCAGTGTGGACGCAGGAACTCAAACAATTGGACACCGCTGTACCCCCCTCTCCCACCCCCGCAGTATCAACCAGACCCAGCAGTAGCAGCAGGAGCGGCAGCAGCAGCAGCAGCAGCGGCAGGAGCAGCGGCAGGAGCAGCGGCACCAGCAGCAGCAGACCTCCCACCGCTGTTCTTCCCCGCAGCGGGAGCCTCCGCATCTGCCCCCGCCCCTCCCCTCCTGGCTGGAGCAAGTCACAGAGAGGCCGCACCTGACCAGAGCGCAGCGGCTTTCTCAATCCACTCTGTCACGCATGATCTGAGTAAAGTTACACTGGACAATGACAATGGCATGACACTGAGAGATGGAAAGACTTTACAAGCGCCTATGATAGAATATCCCGGTCCACAAGGAACTCCAGTCCTGGTTTTGCGTCAAATGGACCAGGAGATGAAAGAGTCCGTTAAAGACTGGCCTTCCCCACACAGAGGAGGAGATTCGATGGCAGATACTTTTCTGGCCTTTTGCAAAGCGTGGCGTCCTACGGGCGCTGAAATTAAAAAGCTTCTCCTTCTGTATTTAAAGCCGGAGGGTTTTGCTAAAATAGAGCCGGAGGTTCATCGACAGAATTATGAGACTCTACGGGCTCTGCAGGCGGATTGGACAGACGCAAATGCATGGGAGACATATATTGCCAACATAGTGACAGCTCTCAAGCGTGCGTTCCCAGTGAAATTTGATATGGGAAAGATTAAAAACTGCTCTCAGAAAACGAGTGAGTCAGTTGTGGACTTTTATCATCGTCTTGAGGATGTATGCGTGGCCCACTCTGGAAGTCAAAAGCCAGAGAATTACACTGTCGCAGCCGAGACCACATTTGAGGTGATCTTTAAGATGGCATTCTGCGAGGGCCTTCCCCAGCCGATTCAAGCCGCACTGAAACAGACTTTGGTTGGAGGCTGGCAAGATAATCGCATCCCAGAAATCCTCAGACACGCTAAGCATGCAGAGATAAAGAACACTGAGGAGAACGCAGTGAAAGCTGACGCGCAGGAGAAGGCCCAGCATCAAGCCAATCTCACATTGATCAAAATAACAGGAAAACAGTTCCGCCGAGGAGGCAGAGGACGGAGAAGAGGTGGCAACGGCCATTTCGAGAACAATCGTGACCACGACGTCCAAGACAAATGTTTCAACTGTGGTGAAATTGGACATTGGAATCGTGACTGTCCCCAGCCACGCCGAGACGCGGGACGCTGGAATGGCCGGGGGACCAGCCAAGATTTTCTTCAGATTGACATATTGATGCGGGGCCCGAGGCTACTGTACAGATGAGTAACACACCACACGCTCTTACACACAACACACTAACTGCTAACTGCAATGAAGACGCGCTTTCTACTGATTCAATGCTTGCCTTAATTCAGGACAGAATCAGGGAGCTAGAGGACGGTGACAGGCCCAAAACAGGGACCTACTTAGCTTATGAAAATGAAGCTTACAGGAAAATGCCAACTATTGTTTGTGAAATTGAGGGGAAACCGATCACTTTTTTAGTCGACTCTGGTGCAACCCACAGTGTGATTCAGACAAAAGAGCTCTCAATCAAACTGAGTGGGAGAAGTGTTTTTTCCACAAGTGCGAGCGGACAAACAGTGCCAGAAATGTTTTCTGTTCCAATCAAATGCACTTGGGCAAACGGGAGTAACTCAGTAACAGCAAAACATTCATTTTTGATGTCTGACCTTTGTCCTATAAACTTGTTAGGCCGTGATTTAATGATAAAATGGGAAGTTGTGATCACATCGACAGCAGAAGGCCTTAAAATAGACAGAGGTGCGTGCGCGACTAATTTTGTCAAAGTAAACACAAACTGTCCCCTGTCTGTATATCAATGGTGGGCTCACCCCGCCAGCGCCAGTCATTTGATGGAGGCTACATCTCCATTTCTTAATCCAAAATCTGATATAATGAAAGCTGAGGACCTGCATTGTGTGTGTCATTTACACCATAGCCCTGATTATGAATTTGACGAAACGTTTAAACTGGGCTCAAATGACTGCTTAATTATTGCTGACGTGTACTTTGATGATTTCAAATGTGCTGTTTCAGTAAAGTTAAGCCAGTTACAAAAACAGTGCTATCGTCTTGAAAATTCAAGTCCTCATATTTCAATAGCAAAGGCAAAAACTGACGCATGGCAAACTTTAGGCCCTTTTGCACGCAGATGTACTTTGGCAGAGGACTGGCAGGCGTGTGACCGTGGAGAAAATGTGTTTTATTCACAAACTGTTTGCGCGTATAAAAAGTCTCATACAAAAACAGTTGATGTGCTAAATTCAGTGCTTTTGACGTCTCCAAATAATGACAATGACGGACCATATCTGACTCTGACTTCTTTGACTTCTCCGCTTGAGATTTCGCCTTTGTTATCACAGGTACCGGACAGTCTGTGGGCAAAAAGTAAACATGATGTTGGTTTGATCAAAAACTGTCCACCTGTCCGTATTGAAGCTAAATCTGATTACAGACCAAGGCAGCGTCAGTATCCTTTGAGGCAGGAGGCCATAGAAGGAATTACACCTGTTTTTGAATCATTTCTTGAGGCTGGCATAATTGTCCCTTGTGAGGATTCACCGGTGCAAACTCCTATCTTTCCAGTAAAGAAAATTAGACCAGCAGATAAACCCACAGAGTGGCGTTTTGTGCAAGATTTGAAGGCAGTTAATGCTGCGATCATTTCTCCTGTCCCTAATGTCCCAAATCCGCACACTCAGGTCCCAGCAGATGCAGAGTGGTTTTCAGTGGTTGACCTGTCAAATGCTTTCTTCTCTGTGCCTGTGGACAAAGATTCACAATTTTGGTTTGCCTTCTGTTTTAATGGAAAAAGATATACTTTTACCAGACTTTGCCAGGGCTTGAACTCAAGTCCCTCATTGTTTTGTGAGGCTCTGAACCACAGTCTTGCGTCTCTTGTGTTGACAGACGGGACTGTTTTGATTAATTATGTGGATGATTTGATGATTGCTAGCCCCAATCGGGCGGCACGGTGGCTGAGTGGATAGCACTCTCGCCTCTCAGCAAGAAGGTCCTGGGTTCGAATCCCGGTCGGACCAGGGCCTTTCTGAGTGGAGTTTGCATGTTCTCCCTGTGTCTGCGTAGGTTTCCTCCGGGTACTCCGGTTTCCCCTACCACTAAAAATATGTCCAATAGTTCTGACATGCGCCTCCTGTACTGGCGACCCCGCTCCCATCTCTGTGTGGAGTGAGAGACAAATGCCCATAATTAACAATTGTAAACCGCTTTGAGACTCAGATCTGCAGTGAAAAGGCGGTATATAAATAAAAACTTACTTACTACTACTTACTTACTTACTTACAAAAGAACAATGTGAAAAGGACACAATTAGGCATCTCCAACACTTGGCTGATGAGGGTCACAAGGCTTCTGTTTCAAAGTTGCAATTCGTCAAACAAAGTGTTGTGTTTTTAGGCCACATTATAACCCCTGAGGGTAAGACTTTGTCACCAAAGCGTGTGACGGCAATAGTTGATGCTCCAAAGCCTTCAAACAAAAAGGAACTTCTTTCTTTTTTGGGGATGTGTTCATATTGCAGACATTTTGTTGTCAATTTCTCAGAGATGGACAAACCTCTACGTGATATGACTGTGGGAAGGAACATGTGTGCGTCCTCCCCCCTTGTGTGGACCCCAGAAGCAGAGCAGGCCTTTACAGACTTGAAAATTGCTTTACAATCGGCTCCAACTCTGGGGATCCCTGACCCAAATAAACCTTTTGTTCAGTTTGTTGACGAAAGATGTGGATGCATGACATCAGTGCTTTTACAAAAACATGGAGATCTTTTGAAACCTGTCGGTTATTTTTCAAAACTTCTTGATCCTGTGGCGAGAGGTCTCCCTGCTTGTTTGAGAGCCATAGCTGCGTGTGAAACAGCAGTATTGGCATCACGTGACTTTGTTGGGTTCTGCCAGCTTTTTTTGTTTATTCCACATTCTGTTGCTTTGATACTACAGGAGCAGAAATCTTCACATCTTTCTGCATCTCGGTGGCTTCGATATCATACAACGCTCTTGGGATTGCCACTAGTGACTGTCCATAAGTGTTCTACACTCAACCCTGCCACATTGTTGCCCCTCCCTGGAGAGGGCACACCACACTCGTGCATGGCAGAGCTGAATCAGATCTGTACCCCAAGACCAGATCTTTCTGATACACCATTTAACCCTGATTTAATTCTCTATGTAGATGGATCAGCATATCGAGACCCGGACACCGGAAGGTCGCATGCTGGATACGCTGTGGTGGATGACCACTCAGTCGTGATTTCTTCCCCTCTTCCATCGATGTTCTCAGCACAAGTGGCAGAGCTGGTGGCTTTGACAGAGGCGTGTACATTTGCAAAGGAACGCTCTGTTACAATATTTACTGATTCTCGCTATGCATTTGGAGTGACGCATGATTTTGGGGCGCTGTGGAAACATAGAAACTTTCTAAAATCAGACGGAAAACCAATTTTACACCACAAACATGTTGCAGCACTGTTGGAAGCTATTTTGCTCCCTTCTCAGATTGCAGTATGTAAGTGTTCTGCACACACTGCTGCAACTGACTCTGTTTCATTGGGCAATGCCAGGGCAGACAGAGCTGCGAGAGCTGCTGCAAAACAGCCTCTCCCTGCCCCATGCTGTTCCCCCAGAGACCCCTCCTCTTTCCCCTCCCGCCTCTCTGGAGGATCTCTGCTCACTTTCTTCCCCTGAAGAGCGGCGCACATGGGTTGGACCATGTGTCAAAGGGGAATATGTTTCAAGCAGTCCAACAATTTTGGTTTACAAAAGGGTTTTCTACATTTGCTGCAGAATTTTGCAGAAGCTGTTTAATCTGTGCACAGAACAACCCTGGTAAGCCCAGGCCTCTGACACAGCAATCAGCTCACCCAGCACCTACAAGACCCTTTGAACATGTCATGATGGACTTTATTGAATTAACACCCAGTGAAGGGAAAAAATATTGTCTTGTGATGGTGGATATGTTTTCAAAGTGGGTTGAAGCTTTCCCTGCAAAACATGCGTCCTCCGCTGCAGTAGCAAAAGCCATTTTAACTGAAATTCTTGTAAAATGGGGAATTCCCCGGAAATTGTCCAGCGATAATGGGTCGCATTTTGTTAATGAAGTGATAAAACAACTGTCTGATTATTTGAAATTTGATTTGAAAACTCACTGCAGCTATCACCCACAATCTGGTGGAGCTGTGGAGAGAGAGAATTTCACGATAAAATCAAAACTGGCCAAATGCTGTCAGGAAACAAAACTTGCCAATTTTCCTGATGTACATGCGGATGAGAGTGCGCACGCGAAACAACCTGTCCCCATTTGAGATTTTGTTTGCAGCTCCCCCCAACGTAGGAATGGGACCTGCGGGACCTCAACCAGATGCCATCCTGTGCAAGGATAGCATGGTAAGGTATTGTATAACCCTAACAAAGTCTCTTTCTGACATCAGACGACAGGTGTCATCGGCACTCCCCCAGCGTGCGGATCATCCACTTCACAACATCCAACCCGGTGACTTCGTCCTGATAAGGAACTTCAAGCCCAAAAGCTGGAGTCACCATCGCTGGCTTGGCCCATTCCAAGTTCTCCTCGTCACCCACACCGCTGTGAAAGTCCAGAAGAGGCAGACTTGGGTCCACGCGTCGCACTGCAAACAAGTCCCAGCTCTTCTTGCGGAGCGTACAACGGAAGCGTAAGGAGGGGCACATCTTACCCCCTCCCAACGCGAAAGGAGGGTCACACACACACACTACCCCCTCCCAACGTAAAACATTGTTAGAAATACATTGTTAGCTGCATCAGGAGAAAAGTGCTGGTAACTACACTCCTAGGTCATAGATGAGCAGAAGATAGGTAACACAAAGAAGATCAACAAGTGCCAATCCAAGTCCAAGATGAGCGACGAAAGGGAGGACGGTCCCTGGCATCCATTCAGGCAGCAGGGGTTTTGCGGGATGAGAAAGACTTTGTGTGTGCTCAAGTTCATTTCCTTCCTCATTGTGTTTCCACTGTTATGGTTTGAAGGTTGGGAGAATAAAAAGAACAATCAAACACAGGCCACTGTCAATTACAATTCTAATACCTCTTCATTTACATCGAAACGTGTGAAGAGGGAAGATGTGGCCAAATTGGATTATACGTGGTCGCATGTTTTGGCTAAGTCAATGAATCACTCCAGTGTGTACACACTTAATTTGTGGTATCAATATGCAAAATTCATAGCAGACTCACAAAATCGCTCTAATTGTTACATTTGTACTCATATGCCTATTGCGTCATCAAACCCACACATCACACCTCTACCAATAGTTAATGCATTTACACATTTTCCAAGGGTTCTGTATTCAACTGTCTCTGTTAAGTTTCTCAATGAGACTGTCACAGAGCGCACAGGTAAATGTGTCCCTCCACTCAAACCGGCTGTTAATTCTGATTTCTTCAATTATTAGTTTAATGATGAAAAAGGTCCAATTTTTGGTCCGGTACATATCAGACCTGGTACTAAATTTGTATGTTATGTGTCTAATCCGTGTACTTCTTTTCATGGTAATTCAAGTTTACACACTTCTCAGGCCGCTCCAGGTAGTAGATGTTCTCCATATTTCACAGTTCCTGACCAAACAGGAACTCTTCCTCTGAAGGGTGTTTTGTGGCTGTGTGGCTACAATGTCTATGTGAAGCTACCATTTAATTGGATAGGTCGTTGTGCTCTGATAACGGCTTCAGATCACTCTTACATCATCTCTGCCATTCCTAGATCGCGAGGTAAGCGCGATTTTGCTGCTCATGATGCAGTTTGGGGAACGGATGTTCCAGATGATCACAAACTGTGGACTAAGCCAACAAAAGTAATTCTCTCTTTGTTCCCTCAGCTTGGTGTAGGGAAGGTTATGCTTAGAATGGAAACTTTAAATTATCGGTTTTCAAGTTTTGTGAATTCAACTGTAACTATTCTAGAGGCCAACAGAGTTGAAGTGAATGCGTTGCGTGCCGTTGCTTTACAAAATAGGATTGTTTTGGATCATTTGGTTGCTTAAAGTGGAGGTGTTTGTGTTTTACTTAATCAGACCGCTTGTTGTACTTATATTCCTGATAACAGTGCCGATGATGGGATCATTGCACAGGGTATTCAAAATCTGACTACTTTGCGCGACGCAGTTAACCGTGATTTCGTTCTAGATGCTTCATGGTTTTCAGACTGGCGAGCGTGGTTGATTCAAATAGGTACTGGACTTGGAGTTATATTAGTGTTGCCGATAGTGATGTCATCTTGTGTCATTCCTTTGATTCGTTCGTTGATCCGACGTAAGGTCTCGTCGACACTCGTTCAACACACTTCTCTTAACCTACATGTTGACTGTCCGGATGAGATGTCACTTGATGGTTTTGAATGAATTGGTTTGTATGTTTAACCCATTTATGATGGATTTTCTTAAACCTACTAGGTGTGAAAATTTTGATGTTTCGGGGTTTGTGTTATATTTTACTTTATTTCTTAGTACTTAATAGCATGTGTATGATTGATTTAGAGAAAGTGGGGTTGACGCCCACATCCAATACTGAGCAGCGTGCAAAAAAAGTCGATAATAGAACACATGAAAAGAAAAGGAGATGACTCTGCACAGCTTTTAGCTCCCAAGAGTTATTTAATGTTATCACCACAAGATGTGACGTTTTGGGTCACTACCCTTCATCAGACATAAAGAAACCACAGGCTACACACCTGTATATATACACACAGTAATGACAGGTCACATGACTCATTCGATAGTCAAAAAGTAAAGATAAACAAACAATGAAATTATCATTAAAGTGTAGCCCCCCTGAAGTGTGATGACAAAAAATACTATAGCATAGAGATGGGACGGTACCACAGCATATACGTATATACACACAATAATATACACATTACCAAAAAATGTGAAATGTTCACACCATCACATATTTACATTATAATTTACAATTTACAATATTTACACTAGTAAAAGATACCTTTACTCACAGGAAGGTCTGAAGACAAAAAAAAATAAAATAAAATAAAATAAAATGAATTATAGAAAAGGTCTCAGATCAAAGTCTTCGTTTAGACCCTTTGGACTTAGTGTGTCTAGTGTATAAATCCAGTAGGCTTCACGTTTGAGTAATTGGGAGTTGATGTCTCCTCCTCGGTTTGGAAGTTTGACGTGTTCGATACTTGTGTACCTTAATGTACTCACATTGTGTTTTTCTTTTGTGAAGTGGACAGCCACTGGGCTTTTTGTGTCATGATTGCGGATGTTGCTCCGATGTTCTGAAATTCTGGTCTTTAGAGGTCTAGTCGTTTTGCCCACGTATGCCAGGCCGCAGGGGCATCTTAGCATGTAGATCACGTTGTTCGTCTTGCAGCTGATGGTGCCTTTGACTCTGAAGGACTTCCCAGTACTCGGGTGTTGAAAAGTTGTTGTCTTGTGTGTGAAGTTGCACTGCATGCAACCACCACATCTGTAGTTGCCATGTGGTATGTTCTGGAGAAAGTGTGTTTGGGGCTGAGTGGGTAAGTTGGCCCTCACCAGTCTGTTACTCAAGTTGGGCGGCCTTTTATACACAACTCTGGGTGTGAGCGATAGGTTTTGTAGAGATGGGTCCGACTGGATAATGTACCAATGTTTTTTTATGATATGTTCGAACTCTTTTCCCAGTGGTGAATACTGCATTATGCAGTTGACTTTGGTTTCCCGTTGTTTGTTTTTACTCTTGCTTTGTTGTAAACATTCCTCCTGGGTGATTGAATCAAACTTGTTGCGTGCTCCTGTGATCCATGCTTGTTTGTAAGCTCGTTGCTGAAACCGTTTCTCCATGTCATCCGCATGATTCTGGTATTGTGTGTCTGAGCTGCAGATCCGTCGTAAACGGTTGAATTGAGAGATTGGCAAACTTCTTTTTAAAGGAACAGGGTGGAATGATGTCCCATGGAGGATAGAATTACGGTCAGTGCTTTTTCGGTACAGAGTTGAGCATAGTTTATTAGACTCTTTATACACTAGAATGTCAAGAAAATTCATTTTCTGAGTATCAAATTCCATGGTGAATTTCAAGTTGAAATAGTTTGTGTTCATAAAAGTGTGGAATTGTCTCAATTGTTCCTCTGTGCCACACCACAGGAAGAAGATATCGTCAATGTACCTTCTCCAATTAGAAATGTATCTCAAATATGGGTTGTTAGCACTGTTGAACATTTCAGATTCAGATTCAGATTCATTTATTTGCCATTTGCAGTAAAACCACATTGGAAAAACTGTGCAAGACTACCCCGGTGTGCGCCAGACAGAGAAGGCGACACACACCAGAGCTCTTGCCACGGCGCCATGCGACAAACAGTAGAATAAACAGCAGAGAGCAATAACATTCAGGTTACAACAGACAGTTGGATAGAAAACATTGTGCTTTGTATAAACCACGGATTTTTTTCTCGGGATGAGCACCTCCGGCTGCCGGTCCAATGTGGCTGTCAGAGGGGGGCGGGGTCAGGGAGGGGGTGAGTCGGAAACACATTGAGGAGTGGAGGGGAGGGAGAGATCAGAGGGAGGCGGGGGGAGCGGGATCCAAGCTGGAACTGACTGAAAGAGTGTGAATTGTTGTAGAGACCAGATTTATTATTATAGCCTTGGCCCGAGGAATGTGAGATAAGAGTGGGGAGAAGACACAGCAAGGAGAAAACACATCTTCCTGTAACGAGGGACAATATAGTATGCATTTTAGCAGTCAAAAACAGGCAGATATTCTATTAAATCCAATTAAACCGAATTACGGCGCCCTCAGACCCCGTACACAGGGGCAAATCCAAGCCGGGTCAGAGAGTTCAAGCGTGACACACAATGTCATTCAATCTCAATTCCAGAGTTTTATGCCCATCAAGTGAACGAGCTGCGAGATCTTTGATCAACTGTTCCACTAACACCACTCTTCGTTGTCCAGCCACAGCGCTCTCAACCACGACTCGGTTAAGCTCCTTGTACATCCCATCAATTTTGTTGGCCAGCAGGTCGTGAATCTTGCGAACTGCCATGCCTCCGAATTTGTGGTAGATGACATCTCGTTCAAAGTGTCCGCAGTAAAGAGAAGCAAAGCTGGGTGCCATCCTTGAGCCCATGCTGGTGCCGGAGATCTGTAAGTAAAAATCAGATTCAAACTTGAAAAAATTTGAAGTAAGGACCGTTTTTAGGAGATCTATTATACATTCAGTGCTCGGTGTGAGTTCCGCTCTTTGGTTGAGGAAGAGTTCAGTGGCTTGCAGACCTTTTTCGATAGGTACATGTGTATATAGTGCTTCAATGTCCATGGTGACTAGGAGAGCATTCTCTGGAACTACTACAGTCTTAATCAATTCCAGGAACTCCATTGAGTCTTTGATATATGAGGGTAATGACGTGACCAGAGGTTGCAGGAAAAAATCTACAAAGGCTGACATTTTTTCTGTAAGTGAGCCGATGGCTGAAACAATTGGTCTGCCAGGAGGAACATCTGTGAACTGCTTATGTATTTTAGGGAGAGTATACAGAACAGGGGTGACCGGATACTCCACAGTCATGAATGCATGTTCTTGTTTGGTAATGTCGTTGTTAGTCAAAAAATGATCCAGTAACTCCTTGATCGTGGTCTTGAACCCAGAGGTGGGATTATGGTCAAGTTTCTTATAAACAGTCTTATTGTCCAACTGACGTTCCACCTCTTTAATATAAGCTGTGCGGTCCTGGATCACAATGGCTCCCCCTTTGTCTGCACTTTTAATAACGATGGAGTCGTCTTTTTGAAGAGACTCCAGGGCAAGTTTTTGTTCTTTGGTGAGGTTTTCGGCCACTGTGTATTGTCTCTTCTTTGAAAGTACATGTGAAAAATCTAGTTCCACCAGTCTGCAGTATGTATCTAAAGAGGCATTCCTCCTGGGGGGTGGTATGAACGTGCTTTTACCTCTGAACGGAGTTCTTGGTCCCACTGTTGATTGTTGATTAGTGCCTAGTTCCTCTGGGGGTGCAGCAGGCTCAGGTGTAGTGTTGCCTAAAGTCACAGAATCAAGAGATGAACCACATTTATTGCCGTTATAAAACTCACGGAGCCTTAGTGTTCGAAAACATTTATGTAAATCCACAATCACGTTAAAGTCTTTGCAGTATGTGGTTGGTACGAAGGATAGGCCTTTGCTCAGAGCCATTAAGCAGGGTTCAGATAAAGCTTTGCTAGACAAATTGATGACATTTGTTACCTCTGTGTCCGTTGGTTCCGTGTTTGGTATGGTTCCCTTGCGGCGTGTGTTCTTCCCCCTCCTGCATTTCTTCTTCCTCGTGTTCGGAGAGTTTTTGTTGTGTCTCTTCCTCCAACCAAAAAAGAACTGCTGGAGGATTGAGAGTGAGAGCTGGATTCAGACTCTATATCAGTGTTTGTTTCGTTCCTGTAGCGTCTGCTGCCCATGTAGTTACCTCTGCGGTTGTTGTGTGCCAGCGTGAGTCCGCGTTGGCTCCGCGTTGTGCGGTTCCTCCATTGGTAAATTAAACCGCTGCTGTAGTCTGCCGCATCTCTGTCAAATTTCTTTCTCTTTGATGTTATGATTTCTTTGTGAAGTTCATTTTGCTGTCGCTCACATTCAGAGAGGAGGTGCTGCAGCTTGGCCGAGTCGGTGAGTTCTGTTTTGAGTTGCTGTTTCACTTCCGTGATTGCTTCTCGGGTTCTCGCGAGATTTGCCGAGACCTCTTGGATAGTTAATGCCATCAGGTCAAAAGAGCATTTATTTAAGATCTCACTCCATCGATCGCAGAATGTGTCATTGTCACTGCCGATTATCGGTCCTTTGTTGATTCTCAGTCCCCGAGGGATCCTCTTCACTCGCATATAGTCGCTTAGGGTGACGGCATGTAGGTAAAGGCGAGTTTCTCTGGCCAGAAGACGTTCTAAATCACGTGACAGCTCAGTGGGGGAAGTAGCTGAAGTAACATCGGTGCTATCAAAGAGAGAGTCTTTCAAAATGATACTTGAATAGTCTTCTTCGGTAAGTTCCAGCGTGGCAGAAGGATTCATGGCAGCGGCCTTTAGCAAAAGGTACCTGCCTGGTGTTGCTGTGGGTGTCCTCAAAACGGGAGTCTTGGAGGGAGTGCGGCGTCACAGAGACAAACTAGAGAAAGTGGGGTTGACGCGCACATCCAATACTGAGCAGCGTGCAAAAAAAGTCGATAATAGAAAACATGAAAAGAAAAGGAGATGACTCTGCACAGCTTTTAGCTCCCAAGAGTTATTTAATGTTATCACAACAAGATGTGACGTTTCGGGTCACTACCCTTCATCAGACATAAAGAAACCACAGGCTACACACCTGTATATATACACACAGTAATGACAGGTCACATGACTCATTCGATAGTCAAAAAGTAAAGATAAACAAACAATGAAATTATCATTAAAGTGTAGCCCCCCTGAAGTGTGATGACAAAAAATACTATACCATAGAGATGGGACGGTACCACAGCATATACGTATGATTGATTTAAGATAATGAATAGGGAGGATTGTTGTGGCGAGTTTCATATATTAGAATATATCGTACTAAAATTCACTGATACATTTAAACAAAGGCCGCTTGTGCTACACAAAGAGGCCTTCACTTTCACATGACCTTCGCGGAGGCGACGGTATCATCCTTTCGCTCGTTATAATGTTAAATGTTATGGCAGGTGCACTATCATTCTTTCCCCTCCCTATCTTTTACCTCCTCTTCCTGCATAACTCAACCCACCTTACCCCCACTGTGACATGTCTTGTTCTTTGTTCTAGCTTTTCGCAGAACTATATTATCAAATGTTAGATGTGAGCAGGGGAGAGAGAGACGACGCAGACTTTGAGTATGCGTCGCTTCTGTCTGACTCTGCAGAGTTTTATTGTATTTGTTTATTCTCATCACCTTTTAAATAAATTGCACAAAGACAAGTTGTTTTCTCTCGGATCCATTCATTGAAGTATTTAAATTTCCACTACAAAGGTCAGATGATACGACAACAAAGTCGATCATCGACCTCCGGCCTAGGGTGTCCTGGTGCCACGTGCACTGATAGACACCCTTGTGCTCGAACATGGTGTTCGTGATGGACAAACTGTGACTGGCACAGAAGTCCAACAACTGAACACCGCTCGGGTTCAGATCAGGGGGGCCGTTCTTCCCGATCACCCCTCTCCAAGTATCACTGGCATTTCCCACATGGGCCCCAGGAGAATAACGGAGTCCCCGGTTGGTGCACCGTCCAGTACCCCTCCCAAGGACTCCAAGAAGGCCGGGTACTCTGCACTGCTGTTAGGCCCGTAAGCCGTCACAACAGTGAGAGACTTGTCCCCCACCCGAAGGCGGAGGGGAGAACTCCAACACGTGGCGGCTGAGGTGGGGGGCAATGAGTATGGCCACCCCAGCTCGCCGCCTCTCCCCGCGAGAAACACCAGAAAAGTGGAGCGTCCAACCCCTCTCAAGGAGTTGGGTTCCAGAGCCCAAGCTGTGTGTGGAGGTGAGGCCGACTATCTCTAGTCGGTATCGCTCGACCTCCCCCACGAGCTCGGGCTCCTTCCCCCCCAGTAAGGTGACATTCCACGTCCCAAGAGCCAGATGTTGTGTGTGTGGACTGGGTCGCCAAGGTCTCCGCCTTCCACTGCTGCCCAGTCCTCTTAGCACCGCGCCACCACGGACCCCTCTGCAGGTGGTGGGCCCACAGGAGGGACTGCCCACGTGGGCTAAGGCCCGGCCACCAGGCGCTCGCATACGAGCCCCGACCCCAGGCCTGGCTCCAGGGTGGGGCCCCGGCTGCGCCATGCCGGGCGACGTCACTGGTCTCATTTTAGTGCTGTCCATGGTGGTTTTTGGACCGCTCTTCGTCTGACTCGTCACCTGAGACCTGTCTGCCATGGGAGACCCTACCAGGGGCATGAAGCCCCTGGTAGGGTCCAGACAGCAGCAGACAGCATACAGTATTATGCTGTATGCTGCAAAAGTATTTGGCCCCTTTGAACCTTTCAACATTTCGCCACATTTTAGTCTTCAAACATAAAGATATACAAAGTCTCTTTCTGACATCAGAATGTTCGAGCACAAGGGTGTCTATCAGTGCACGTGGCACCAGGACACCCTAGGCCGGAGGTCGATGATCGACTTTGTTGTCGTATCATCTGACCTTTGTAGTGGAAATTTAAATACTTCAATGAATGGATCCAGAGTGATCATGGGCCTCTTGGCTGCATCTCTGATCAGTCTTCTCCTTGTTTGAGATGAAAGTTTGGAGGGACGGCCGGGTCTTGGTAGATTTGCAGTGGTCTGATACTCCTTCCATTTAAATATAATTGCTTGCACAGTGCTCCTTGAGATGTTTAAAGCTTGGGAAATCTTTTTGTATCCAAATCCGGCTTTAAACTTCTCCACAACAGTATCTCGGACCTGCCTGGTGTGTTCCTTTGTCTTCATGGTTCTCTCTGCGCTTTAAACAGAACCCTGAGACTATCAAAGAGCAGGTGCATTTATACGGAGACTTGATTACACACAGGTGCATTCTATTTATCATCATCAGTCATGGGGGCGACAGTAGCTCAGTTGGTAGAGCATTGGCCTTAAGCCCAGAAGGTCGTGGGTTCAATTCCCACCTCTGCACCTTCTCCACCGACTCCCACTGATGACTGCTGTCGTTGTGTCCTTGGGCAAGACACTTAACCCCACTTTGCCCAAAGCCCCCACTGAAAGATCAAGGCTATGCTCACACTCAGAGAGCAGCCGTCCTCCTGTGGACTCACCACCTGCAGAGGGTCAGTGAGGGGCTGGTGCTATGAGACTTGGGTGGCATCTCTGACTGCCACCCCCCTGACCCAGAAATGGATTAAAGGGTAGAAAATGGATGGATGGATGGATGGATCATCAGTCATTTAGGACAACATTGGATCATTCAAAGATCCTCACTGAACTTCTGGAGTGAGTTTGCTGCACTGAAAGTAAAAATCGTTTTGTTCCACTTCACGATTGTGTCCCACTTGTTGTTGATTCATGACAAAAAATTAAAATTTTATATCTTTATGTTTGAAGACTAAAATATGGCGAAATGTTGAAAGGTTCAAGGGGGCCGAATACTTTCGCAAGGCACTGTAGCTCCCAGGATCACCCGAGTACTCAAACTCCCCCACCACGTTAAGGTGGCAGTCCAGGGGGGAGCAGGCTGAACCTTCACCTACTTAAATGAACTTTGGCCTAGTTCTAAGCATATACGGTCCTTCCTTGCCGTGAACTTTAACACACTTAAATGAACTTTAACCTAATTAGCTTAATGTTACATACATCACATTACTGACCATCAGGATCACTATTTTAAAGCATTTTTCTTAAGTTTCACACATGATTATAAAATGTTATTTTGTATTACATTACAAAATCATATTTTGTATTACAAACATGTAAGGACATTTTCTTCTGTGTGTGCTTTATATTTTTCATGTGTTTTAACTGTTGATTCTCTGACCTGTGTTGGTGATTTCAATGGTTTTGTTTAGTCCTCTGAGATTACTTCTGTTGTGACCTAGGGCTATACAATAATACATTGTATCGTAATTGTATTGTAATGGACGGGCCTCGACATCAGATTTGGAGGTCCAGATGACGTCGGGAAAAGACGTCTGAAAACGTTCTGCACCCACCAGCACCTATTTTCTACGTCGGGCAATGACGTTGAAATTACAGTGTTTTGACATCACCTTGCTTGGTTGGTAATTAGTGCTTAATTAGCTGTTGAGGGCAAATCTTAAAGGTATACAGGAGGATTTTCTACTTCCGGGTGGATCATCAAGACTATTGGTCCTCCCAATTGTAAGTAGTAAGTAGTAAGTAGTCTTTATTTATATACCGCCTTTTCACTGCAGATCTGAGTCTCAAAGCGGTTTACAATTGTTAATGTTTGGGCCTTTGTCTCTCACTCCACACAGAGATGGGAGCGGGGTCACCAGTACAGGAGGCGCATGGCAGAACTATTGGACATATTTTTAGTGGTAGGGGAAACCGGAGTGCCCGGAGGAAACCTACGCAGACACGGGGAGAACATGCAAACTCCACTCAGAAAGGCCCTGGTCCGACCGGGATTTGAACCCAGGACCTTCTTGCTGAGAGGCGAGAGTGCTAACCACTCAGCCACCGTGCCACCGTCATTCTGGTGATTCGTGGTCAACCAATAGTCAATAATCAATCAGAGAGCTTTGTTCAAAAAGTGAAGAGGGCCGCTCTTCCCTAAACATTGGGAAAATCCTACTATACTTTTAAGTGTTACGAAATATTTTATCATAACAAGAGGGACTTTTGTGAAATATTCTGGATAGTTTTGTTTTTTCTCATTTGTCAAGTAATAATTCCGATGAAACCCATTGTTGTGTTGAAAGAAGGAGAAGAAGATGGAGGCGTCTCTCTCGTCATCACCAGATTTAAGGCCAGTTCTGGATAGGCCGATTTTGAAATTAGTAAATGTTCTGTGACAAATAATCAATGCATAAGAGAGAGAGAGACCCGCTCATACAGAGGTGTGTTTTCATCTCCAAGCCTTTGGGACTTTGTTATCTCAACAAGGCCCAGGAAAAAGAGACCAGGGAGAGAGTGTGAGAGAGAGAGACCAGACACAAAGAAGGAGAGACCAGACATAGAAAGAGAGAGAGGCCAGAGAGAGACTGAAGAGAGAGACAGGCCAGACACACAACGAGGGAGAGAAAAGAGAGAGACCAGCAAGAAAGACCAGACCCACACAGAGAGAGACAAGAGAGGGAGCGAGACCAATGAGAGAGAGAGAGGCCAGAGAGTGACTAAAGAGAGAAAGACCAACGGGGGAGAGAGAGAGACCAGAAAGAGGGACCAGACACACAGAGGGAGAGAAAAGAGAGGGAGAGAGACCATGGGAGAGAGAGAGGCCAGAGAAAGACAAGGGTGACAGATACCAGAATGAAAGAGAGAAACCTTCCAACTTTTTTATGGCACATTGTGTAGAGGTTATGCGATCAGTAATTCTGGTCAGAAGGGATGTAACCGGAGCCACAGTTTGGAGTCTCTGAGCAACTCCACTCTGGAGAAAATACAACACAACAACAATAGATATTACAACTGCTGTTGTGTAGTTCTGTGGGAGACTGTTGTGTAGTTCTGTTTTGCTCCATGTTCCTGATTCGTCTGCAACATCTATCCACAGTAAGTCTTGTTTGTTTGTGTGTGTGTGTACGTGCTTGTGTGGGTGTGTATGTGTGTGTGTGTGTGTGTGTGTGTGTGTGTGCGGTTGGTTGGTGGTTGACTACAGGATGAAGTTGGACCAAGAGCCCCTTTTGGAACATCCTGTAAAGAGGTGTTCAAGAGGAAAGAAAACGCTATACAAATGCATTAGGGAAATTCTCTTTCCGGGTACACCCCCACTGGCCCGGAGCGGTATTGCAAGTGTGTCAGTGGACGTGCTCATGGACCTTTTGAAGCCGGGACCCGCCCCCACTGGTCCCTAGTAGCTTCCAAGATTAAATGATCCACTGTTTTAAGATGAGTTAGTGTTGGAGTTACAAGACAAACCCTAGTTTAGTTCAAACTCCTGGATCATGCATGATCCCCACTTTACTGTGTGGGTTTATTGCATATAAATGTTCTACAAGTGATGTTAGGGTCTGATGTGTATGCTCTGTTATCTAGCCCTCACTCTGGTCAGCTGCAGTTGTGTGTATTAAATAAACTGAATGAAAGTAGAACTATATAAAGTCCTCATCGCATTAGTTACCGTCAGTGTCTCTGTGGTGCAGCCTCTGAGTGATGCCTTCTTAATGGAATATAAAGCTCTCAAGTCTCCCTCTGACTGGAAATTGCTTCTCCTCCTTCAATGTGAGCGTGCACAAGGCCACGAGCGTGCATGAGTCTGAGGCAGATAAGACCAGATAAGCTAAGAGGAGTCTACAGTCCTCCACATGGCTCTCAGGAACGCCTCTGCCCCTCTGCTCTCAGACATGTTGCCCGAGTCCTACTCCAACCGGGTCCAGCCCTCTCCCTCCCCCAGAACCACCACCATCACCAGGAGCAGGCTCCAGGAGGACGCTCCGAAGCTGCAGCACGTCGTGGGGAACCTCAAGGTCAGTACAGAACATCACTTTATCAGAAGCCCTTTGACTCTGGTCATGAAAACTGTGGCATCACAACAGGGGCTTGGTCTGGTGCTTTCACACCTGTTGGTCCAGTAAATTTGTTCGCTTGGGCCCTAAAGTTGTTACAATGTTGCAGTTCTCAGCTAGTTTGGTTCTCATTCACACCAGGGTTTTTGAAAATTAACCAACCACTGTGGATGTTACATATTCTGCCACCCATGTGGTGGCGCTGTTCACAAAATACTGTGTATTGGATGATGTATGTGAAACCTGATTGGCGCAGGAGTGAAAAATACCGGAAGAAAACAAATTTGTCAGATCCTTAACAATGAACTGTGCTACTCTAGTGTGTGGCTATTTTTTTTATCATCGTTGCTTTGTGCAGCACAAATACTGCAGTTGTTCCAGTATGTATCACGGATTCAGCACGAGAACACTCTGCGGGTGTTTTTGACTATTCTATCATATAAAAAACACAATGTGTGTGTCAAAAAGTGAGCTACGCAACAGAGCAGGGCCATATCGAGGCCGGTCAGCGTTCTCACGAGCAGCGAACCAGACTGCAGTCCACATGGAACCGTACCGAGACCAGCTCCATAAGGTGGTCTCGGTGCGGTTCTTTAGTCCGGACCAAATTTAACTGGTCCACTTTCACACCTGTTCAAACGAACCGTACTTGCTGGTGATCCAGACTCCAGTCCGTTTTAAGTGGACTAAATGGTGCAGGTGTGATAGCACCCTCACTGTGACATGTCTGTGTTGGAATGACATATACTGTACATTGTATATTAGACGCCAATGGACGTGGGTGGTGTGTGTTGGTTGGTGGTGGTGAGAGGCCGATGGCACATACTGGTTGCCTAGCTTCTGGCAGTGTGCCCCGGGGCAGCTGTAGCTACAATATTATTTTATCACCACTGTGTATGGAGTGAATGAATAACGATGTGAAGAGACTTTGAGAGTCTAGAAAACAGCTGAGACAAATGCATTATTATTATTATAATTATTATTATTATCATGTAGTTTCTGGTGTATTTCAAAGACCAAAGTCTGCAGTGAAATGACTTATAAAAATTTCCTGAGGAACAGCTGATAGATCTGTCTCCTGGTGATGAGGACCAGTGTGAGGGACCATCAGAGGGTTCAGAGTAGAGAACCTGAATGTACTTAATACCAGTAATATATAAAAATATATTATCAGTAAATATTCTTAAATAAAACTGTACATACCTGCTCTTTACTTAAACACAGCCAACACTGAAGAAGAATGCCTAGCTGAACACAACTGTTTCTAACCTGGATTTGAACAGAAGAATAAGCCTGTCTCACATTCTAAAGAAGATTGTTCTAGATTTGAGCTGTATAAATCTGAAACGCTGCCTCCTTATGTTTAGTCATGAGTCTGGCCCAGCAGGAGGCCAGTCCATGTGCTCCTCAGAGTCCCAGCAGGAGGCCAGTGCCTGTGCTCCTCAGTGTCACTAACTCACAGATTTGGTCGAGGTCGTGGAGAGACTTGGAACAAACCTTAACCCAAATCTCTGGAGCCATGGTTCCTTTTTACTGAACAGTGGTTTACAAACACGATGGTCCTCTCTTCATGGTACCTACAGTATCTTTATGGTGTTGGAGTCTTCACGAGTCAGCAGGTGAATCTGTAAAGTGTTTTTATCTTTAACAGTATGAACTGCTCTGGTCCTTGACTCTTCTGCTTTTATGAACACGTTTACTGCAGTTTGCTGTGGCTCAAAGGTTCTTCATGTGACTGATGTGACACAGGACTGGGACTGGGACTAGACCAACTCCAACAGGTCTGGGACTGGGACTGGACCAGCTCCCACTGGTCTGGGACTGTATGATGTTGATTGACTTTATAAAACATCTGTAATGGTTTCAGACAAACATCATTATAGTTTCATTATAATCCTTGACTCAGATCTGTCCCCAGAGCCTGTTGGCCCCGTGTCACCAGCTCCTCTCACTGTTTGTATGGACAAGACCTGATTCCTCACCCCTTCCTCACCCGTCTAGTCCGTAGGACTCACTAAAATCTTGGTTTTCAAATGTGTGTGACTCTCCCCCGTCCACCATAAACAGGGGTTGGTTCTTGGTGCTGGAGAAGCTCCATTGTCCACCCCGAGGGTCAGGGCCTTATTGCATGTATAATCCTGCAGTAGCAGCAGCAGCATTAGCAGCAATATCAACAGCAGCAGCATTAGCAGCAGCAGCAATATCAACAGCAGCAGCAGGAGCATTAGCAGTATTGATCAGAGCTGTGTCTGGACCTGTCTCTCTGCAGTGACTCAGCACAGTCCTGTCTCTCTGGCTCTGACAGTGACTCTCTCTTTATCTGGAGCCCCCTTTTCGCCTGTTAACTCTCTCATTCTCCTCTCTGGTTCCTTCTCTCTCTCCCCGTCTCTCCAGTTTCTCCCCCATCTTCTCTCTTTGGTTTCTCCTCTCTCCCAATCTCCCCTCATCTCTCCTGTGTCTCCTCTCTCTCTCCATCTCCTGTTTCTCCCCCATATTGTCTCCTCTCTCTCGCCTGTTTCCTCTCTCTCCCCATCTCTCCCCATCGCTCCAGTTTCTCCTCTCTCTCCCCATCTCCCCTCTCCTTCCGTCCCACACACACAGACCTCTCCCTCCAGTCTACACCCATGTCCTGTGTCCCGTTTGGGTCTTGACGATGATTCAGGCCGAGAACAGTTTATCGCTGACCAAATGTCCCTCCGTGCAGATGCGCAGTTACTCTGGCTGGATCCAAAGACACGTCTGCAAGAAGGAATGTTGCTACTTCAAACCCAGCACCAGGTACTACTACTAGTACTAATGTTTACTACTACCACTCACTGCTAGTATTACTACTTTACTTACCTTATTATGATTATATTAATCAGTGAGGGGTGGAAGGAGTACTTTGGCAAATAGTTACTGAGGCTGTAAACCCAGGACTGAGGCTGTAGACCCAGGACTGAGGCTTTAGATCCAGGACTGAGGCTAAAGACCCAGGACTGAGGCTTCAGATCCAGGACTGAGGCTGTAGACCCAGGACTGAGGCTTTAGATCCAGGACTGAGGCTAAAGACCCAGGACTGAGGCTTCAGATCCAGGACTGAGGCTTTAGACCCAGGACTGAGGCTGTAGACCCAGGTCTGAGGCTGTAGACCCAGGACTGAGTCTGTAGATCCAGGACTGAGGCTGTAGACCCAGAACTGAGGCTGTGGACCCTTTATCAGAACTTCTCTCGATTAAAAGGATTGTAACTTACCTGTGTCTGTGTGTTAGTGAGGGTCGCTGTGGGTGCGGACTGAGGAAGAACAGTCATGTGGACGAGGCCCTGAGACCCGCTGAGGCCGTAGAGAGCTGGGACCTGCACAAACATGTCCGAGAGGCCCCCACTGACGCCTATGGGAATGTGTGCCTTGGAGGCCTGGGACATAAGACCGCCAAGGTGCATATGAACCTGGGTTAGGCTGACATAGACTTAGTTTCTTGCTTCTTTATTTTACTACACTGTAAAAACGACAACTCAAAATTGTTCACTTTACTAAGATTTTTGCATTCACTGACAATAGAATTGCAAGTTGGGACTTGAACCGTCTGTAGGGAGCCACTTGAACTCACTTTCAGAAGTTACTGATGAAAAGTTCACCTTTTTTGATAAATTAAAGGAACAATATGTACAAATCTGGCCAAAAATGGTACTGCAGTCACAGTCAATATTTTGTAGTCCTCTCCCACTCTCCCTGACTCAGGTTGCCAGATACACACCAAATCCAGCAGCAAACACAGGGAATTATTTTATCAGTTGTTTGTCTGTCTCCATTCACATTGCCATGAGGCATGCTAATGTTGAATGAATGTTGAATTTTTCATTTTTATTTGGACATTTGAGATAAAAAACAAAAAACAAAATAATTATTATCCAAAATAAATGGGCAATTGATGTCCAAAATAGGAGTGGGAAGAATGGATGTATTTCTTCAGCGTATCAACACCTTTACATTTTATTTATTCCCTATTTTTTAGACAAACATGTATAAGTCCCACATAAAAAAGAGACTAACATTATTTTAATTGGGGTACATGTGGTCTCAAATGATTCTTTTTACAATTAAGCTATAATCTGCAAAAAAACGTCTTGACCTTCGTCTTTTACCGTTTTTAGAGCAATCTGTCATAGAATGTGATAACATGCAATTAAATACAAAAAGGCTCTGCCCGGAATCTAACCTAGGTTACTGCATCGTGAACACGTAGTTTTAACCACTCGACCACCAATGCGTGCTGAAAACATCACTCTGAAGAACGGACTCAAACGAGAAAATTTTGCATCACACAAAAACTCATCAGCTGTCTCAATTGTTCAAAGGCATCCCGATATAAATCCTCGTTTTAGTCTTTGTTTTGTCATTAATTATTTGAGAGTCATAACAAGACCTTTTTTAGTTCTGCGGCCACATGTTATTTTACCAGTGAGATTAGTGAGCCACGCGGAGTTCTGGCAACCCGATCACGGACTTATATGACACTTCCTGATTGGCAAAACGGCGGAGGGTAGGACAGCAAAATCAAAACAATAACAACTTTTACGGGTCGTAAAACTAATTTTGATATGCAAATATCTCGGCTGAACTACTGTTTTCAGTTAAAGATGTATTCGAAAAGAGTATGATTTAATAATGCCTTTTGAAATATGGGGGCCATTTAATGATGACTTGACATGCAAATATTACATACTGCTACTTTAAGTTCATTTTACTTTGAAGTTGACATGTTACTAAAAAGTAAAATAAACGTATTCAACTTGTAGACTGTGTTTAATGAACTTATATTGTTATGTTCATGGTATTTATAAAACTAATCTTTATAAGAGGGGACGAGTTTCCTTAAGAAACATTAGTTTTCCCCACTATTCGGGTTTACAGTGTGTGTGGCACGGTGGCTGAGTTGATAGCACTCTCGCTTCTTGGTCGGAACAGGGTCATTCTGAGTGGAATTTGCATGTTCTCCATGTCTGCATGGGTGTCCTCCGATTTCCCCTACCCAAGTGACCCTGGTCTGTAAAGCGCTATATAAATAAACATGAGGATGAAACATGATGATTTAATGTGGGGGGTAATTTAAACTCAAAATAGTAAGTTATTGCAGGGGACTGTAATCTGAACTTAAAATAGTAAGTTTTTACAGACTTGAAAGTCCCAGTAACTTGAATTCCAAAAACGTATTTGGCAGAACTAGAAACACTTAGCTGACACAACTTAATGATTGTAGTTCTTCAAAACATAAAGAATACATTTGATGCCTTCAACTCCAAAGTTGCGAGCAGCCAGTTACCTTGAACTAACTTTTTCGTTTTTACAGTGTGTCTGGATTTGATCTTGTTTTATAGTATAGAGTTTTTGTCCACTGTCTGCTTCCCTACTTCCCTATTTCCCTATTGTGTGACGATCCAGGACTGAGTCTGTAGATCATGATCTTGTGTGTGTGTGTAGTATGTCCGAGTCTCCTCGGACACTGAGCCTGAGCTGCTGTATGAGCTGCTGACAGAGCAGTGGAAGCTGCCTCCTCCAAACCTGCTGATCTCAGTCACTGGAGGAGCCAAGAACTTCTACTTGAGGGCCCGCCTCAAGAACATGTTCCACAGGGGCCTCATCAAGGTGGCCCAGACCACAGGTACGACCACAGTAACACAAACATATACTATTTATTCTGCTGAAAACTATTACCATCAGCTGCTGTAGAATATTTCTTTGGGACGAGAGAAACAAATGTATCCAAGTACATGCTTTACTGGCTCAGGAGTGTGTGTCTGATATTAGGTTTTAGAGCGAGCGGAGCGTCCACGACCTAGAGTAAGTCTTCAGGAAACGCACTATTCAAAGGTTAAAGCTCTAAGTTCACACATCACTGGTTTCCAGAACACTTCCAAAAGAACGTTTACACTGTAAACCCGGACAAGTTCAGACTACTCAATTCACATTAGGAAACCAATTCCACTCAAACCGATTGAGTTATTGCCCTGAGGCAAAACTATGAATTGATTAAGTAGAGTAAACTTAAAAAAGTAAAACAAAACACAAATTACTATATGGAGTCATAGCCAGTTAATGTGTTTAAGTTTTCCAATTTTAGAACTAATATGTTTATGTTCAGTTAACTTAACTTGTTAGGGGAATTACTAAAAGAAAACTTTTTTGATTTAGTAGTGTCAATATTAGAAAACTCAAATCTTTGCTTAGTACTACTTCAAAGCTCATATATTTAATTAAAACTAACTTAAAGTTGAGTAAATAAAAACTGAATGACTTTGGATACGTTGACTTTTATTTCTTGAGGAAAACGGAAAAAAACGTCAAGGGTTTCTCAGCTGATGATCCGCAGAAATTTGTTTTTTACGCAAAATCGATTAAAAAAAATATTTCTGTAGCAAAAAATCCTGACCTGATTGAGCAAAACCAAGGTCATTTTTCAACTCAGAGCATCAAAATTAGTCTAATTCAGCTGGAAAACCCTGGACTATTTTTTAAAAAAAAAATTGTTGTTATCCAGTGTTATGATTTCTATGGGGATGTGGGTCACCATCAGCAGAATTCTGCAAAGGGGAAACAAGAAGAAACAGTGAGTAACCCGTTTGTGGAGAGTAACGCAAGTACTAGTCCTCCCAATTGTCAACTATTTTGGTCATTTGTGCTTGTCAAATAAGACCAGAGTTTTGTTAAAAAAATGGAGAGGGCAGTTTTTTCCTATAATCTTTCCCAGGAAGCGCATTCACATGTGTGAAAACATCCTAATATGTGTTTTGGGTTGTATCTGTTTTTTTATGTTTTAGAATTTGGAAAACACATCAACCAGTAAAAGAAAAAGTATAATTTGAATATTCAAACATTACTTACTTTGTGACTTAAAAGCATTGTCCCGAAGAAGAATAGGAAGCTTGAGTTATGAATCCAACTCACCTTTTGCTTTTGAACATTTGCCTTCATATTCTGTCCTTCTGGTGAAGACCTCTTGAAAGCCAAGGTAAAAACCATCCAGAGAAGTAAATAATTCTCCAATGGACGTTTTTCCAGTAATTATGTTGAATTCCAAGTTGACCTATAAACAAGCCCCAATTATTACTTTCAAAAATATAACACAAGATTTACAATAAACAAAAACAAACCTGGCATTCAGTCACCCCTGAACAATCCGGCTTGACCACTTCAGCTCTGAAGGAGAAAGGAAAGAACATTTTAAATTATTTGTGTTACTTTAAGCAACTATAACCCAAACCCCACAACAGGTCTGTGTAACCTTATCTTTACAGTAAATAAATCTTTACAGCCATGACACTACCAGTGAAAGTGCGTGCACTGAACTAACCGCCATCTTTAGTTCAAAGTAAAGACTTGATTCTCTGGTTTGCAGCAGTAGCACCAGAGTTAGCTTAGCTTACATTTCAAACCTCCAGCGGGCTCAGCAACATGAGCGACCAGCTCTGTGCTTTTCCCACGAACGCTGGAGCAGACTCTCCGCGTGGCTCCTGGTGGTCCCCTCTCTGCTCCTGCTGGTCCTCTCTCTGCTCCTGCTGGTCCTCTCTCTGCTCCTGCTGGTCCTCTCTCTGCTCCTGCTGGTCCTCTCTCTGCTCCTGCTGGTCCCATCTCTGCTCCTGCTGGTCCTCTCTCTGCTCCAGCGTCCGTGGGAAAGCCATGGTAGCTGGTCGCTAACGTCGCTATGTCACTGGAGTCCGGTGTAACGCGTGTGCAAGCTTCAGTGACAGAGACTGGCTACGTGTACCGTATATAATAAAAAGATAAAAAAAATAACCTTGTCTAAAAATGGAGAAAAACAATAGACTCAAAACAATGTTCAGGAGATTACATTAGCTTGTGCAGTTGCATAATGTAAAATACATTTTAAAAATAAATAATAAACTTAATACAAAGATTTAACTCACCTTTGACTTGAGGAAGAGTGCGCTCTATCAACTGCAGAATGGAAAAACACGTTCAAGTCCAAGGAAAACATTAATAAACTGCTTATTCTTGAAAAATTCAAACAAACGACTCTGTCCAGACATGTCCCTGGTTCCAGTGCAGCCGGGAAAAATATAGGAGGAGCTCTGAAAACTTAAAGATAGTGAAAGTGCTTTCAACTTAAAGGTTGTAGTAGTGATCTCATTAACTTGTTTCATTTGAGTGTTGACTTCAAAACTCATTCTCTTACACACATTTGTACTCAAACTATATTTTAGAATAAACTTAAAATAGATTGGACCAAGTTAAATGTATTCATTCTAGTGCATCACATGCAACACTATATATGTTAAGTCCATTCAACTTCAACCAATGAGTTCTCTCTGCTACACTTATTTACCAACAGTGGTTAGAGCTGAAACCATTCAAGTGAATTAACTTTGGGTTTAACAGTGTACATCTTTAACTTTTTCATTTTGTCATGTTTTTGTGAAAATGTGAATTAAATTGAATTGAATGAGCAAAATAACACATATTTTTATTTATTTATGGAAAATGGGGTTTGGGTTGATGTGTTCTCTCTCTCTAACCGTGGGGTGATGTGTTCTTTCTCTCTAACCCTGGGGTGATGTGTTCTTTCTCTCTAAGCCTGGTGTAATGTGTTCCCAGGGGCCTGGATTCTGACCGGTGGCACTAACACTGGGGTGATGAAGCACGTGGGGCAGGCGGTGAGAGACCACGCCCTCAGCAGCTCCATGGGGGGGCACATCGTCGCCATCGGGGTGGCCACATGGGGGATCCTCCACAACAGACATACCCTCATCAACCCCAAGGTACAGAGATACACACGGAGACACACACACACACAGCAACACATACAGCAATACATACGGCGACACAAACGGAAACACACAGAGACACATACACACTCAGTTAAGGTATTTTACTCGTATCTACAAAGAAGACAAGATGACCTCTGACTTTGGCCTGACCTCTGACCCCTGGTTGCAGGGCTGTTTCCCGGCCTACTACGAGGCGGATGTGGAGGGTCAGGGCCACCTCTGCTGCCTGGACCAGAACCACACACACTTCCTGCTGGTGGACAATGGCACACATGGTCAGTACGAAGCCGAGATCCAGCTGAGGGCGCGGCTGGAGAAGTACATATCCAGGAAGAGGCTCTCCAACCAAGGTCAGGGCGTGGAGCTCAGGTTAGAGCCGCTGGACACTGAGACGTGTCTCTGAGATTAACACACATGTTTGTTTCAGCCAGCGGAGTGGACATCCCTGTGGTGTGTGTGGTGTTGGACGGAGGACCAGGAACTCTCAACGTGAGTCTTTGGGTCAGGGAGACTAGGGTTAGATGACTAGGTTTATTCAGCCACAGAATTTCAATGTTATCGTTGTAGCACACATTACAGCAGAATAAAAGAAAATAAGAGCCCTCAAACATGATCTATTATGGATGATAAAATGATGATAAAATATAACAATGGAATAAAACTCTGGAGCTATAATTGTACTTAGTTCAAGGATAAGTCACTTGTGGAGTTTACACTGTAGTCAGCAGCATCAGGAGGTATTTATCCATCCCTCCATTTTCTTCCATTTATGGGTCAGCGGTTGGCAGTCAGAGCTGCACCCAGTACACAGAGCACCAGCCCCTCGCTGATCCTCCTGCAAGAGGGGAGTCCACAGGAGGCTGTTTTGTCGGTGAGAGCATAGCCTTGATCTTTCCACGGGGGCTTCAGGCAGAGTGGGGTTCACAGCTGAACTCTGCGAGTTGAGCTGTGGGCGCTCTGGGCAGCAGTTCCCACCTCCAGCGGCTGTGATCACGGCGAACGGTGCCGTCGTAACGTCATATCCAAGACCATACACGCACAAAACTATTCTCTGCTTGTAGTGTGCGTGTCTTTGCGTAAACGGTGCACACAAAAAATACAGTGCTGAAGCTGGACTACGGAGCCTCAGTCTTCTCCATGTCTTCTCCCGAAGCGCACTCGCTAAATTAAAGCTGGGGTACCTAATTTTCCCTTCCACTACCAGTTCATGTTGTTTGTGCCCAAAAGTAATGGTGTGAGCAAATGACATTCTGTATTTCAGACTGTCAGTTTTGAAATGTCCCTCATCTGTAACAAACAATTGCTTGCTTCCAATTGACGTCACGTCCGCCTCATTACATATGCGTATCACGGACTGGTGGTCAGCCGAGCTAGTTGTTCACTAGAGCAGCGTGTCTGAATATACCTTTTGCATGTGTTGTTTTAAGTTTTCTAACCGATCGAATCGTGAAACCTTTAATGGATACTTTAGGATTCCTTTTGAAGAGATGAATAAAGAGCCTCACACTCAGGACTTTACGAAAACACGCAGGAAAAGTGGCTTGCTAACATTTCACTAGCAAACGCTTTTACCTCTAAGGATTAGTTATTTACCCAGCCATGCAGTCACAATGCACAGTTATTACATCCCCATCTTTATTTAATTAATGGTCAGGTATGAGTTGGCGTTTTAAATAAACACTGTGTATGTTTGACCTGAAAAGAACACATCCACAGACGCATTGTTTTGTTGAGAATGATAAGTTCATACCAATCCTTACTTACACGGCTCTGTACGATGCAGGATGTGTCCTTCAGGACCTTAACTCTGAGTTCTTAAACCCACAGACAGACGGAAAAGTTGCAGCATCCATGTTTATCCAAACCGTCATTTGTTTAGCAGTGCAAAAGCTTGATTGTAACACTAGCTGTGGATTAGAATCTAAATTGAATAAAAAGACAGTCTAGGATCTTGTCTTTAATTCAGACAGAAGACATGTTTTATTGTCGATGGTGGAGGCAGCATAAACAAAGACGTTACAGAATGTAAGTGACATACAGCGGAGGAATGGAGACTTATTAGCATATTAGCATTTACCGCTGTGCCAGTAGCTTCAACCTTGATATTACCAAAACATGTAGTGGAAAAATTCTGCCTTGTGCATATTGTTAGAATGATGAGTTAGAACGTTCACCACAGTAGCTTCAAAGTGTCATGAAATATCCAAAAAAGCAAAAAATACTCGGAAGAGTCGCATTTTCTTCATATATCAGCAGCAACTCTTGCTGGCCTGACCACCACTCCGTCAACCGGAAGTTTATGCATCACGTGATTGCAAGCAAGCAATAGTTTTGGTCTGAGTCTAAACAGAAAGACAGAATGTTAATAATGTTAATGCCATTCTATGTGGATTTATTGTATAATAAACAAAAACAGTAAATATGTACACTATGCTGTCATTTATCTTTCCATTCAAAGAAACATTTACAGAAAATTATGGCATCATTTCGCAGATAGTTAGAAATTCAATTCGATGAAATCCTTTTTAAGCTGTAATTAACTTGTAATTAATTACTCTTAAAAATGTGAATTGTTTGACAGCCCTAGTATTTACAGATGTGTTTATTGTACTATGACTGGCATAAACAATAGTAATAATAGCAGCAGGTAAAGAAAAGTAAAGAAGGAAACTAAAGATGGAGACTAGGGTTAGAGTAGATGTTGTAATACTGTTACTCGAGTATTGGTACCAAAGCCGATCCTGTTCCAGACCATGTACAACGCCATGCTCAACGGGACCCCCTGTGTGGTGATGGAGGGGTCCGGCAGGATCGCAGACGTCGTGGCCCATGTGGCGGAGCTCCCCGTGAGCCGCGTCTCCATCGCTCTGGTCCAGCAGCTCATGAAGAAGTTCTTTGGTCAAGAGTACGACTGCTTCTCCGACTGTAGGATCATTGAATGGACCAAAAAGGTAAAAACACACATCCTTCCCCAGAGGTTTTCTGCAGAGTTCTTTTGGGACAACAACATAAAATGGAATGACTTGTTAAGACCCAGCTCAGAAGTAATTGAATGGGTACAATACAAGGACATAAAGGGGAAACAAAACAAGCTAACTGGACTAACACAGAAACTAAACACTAATTAACAAAAGGAAAGTGTCACAAAAACAAAACCAAAAGTGACAGAGACCAAATGAAATCTATACAAATGTCTCTTTAGTCACTGTCACAACTCAGTGACAACAATGGACATTTCCACCCGGTGGTCCTCCAATCACAGGCCAGGGATCCACAATATTTTTCGGATTTCCATTGGTTTGAATGGAAGCAGTCAAAATGACGGCTCAGGGAGTTCAGGTGGTAGGAGGACACAAGTAAGTACAACTGTAAACCGCTTTGTGACTCGGCGATATATAAATAAAGATTACTTACTTAGGACGTTTTTAAGAGTGGTCTGCGGTTGCTCTGGGCAGTAGCCATGTTAACTATAGCGCCAACTGGTGGTGGACCAAAGAACAGGTCTCAGGGGTTAGAGATGTGGAGGTGGGACACATGCAGGTGCATGATTATCTTCTGTTTGTGTCAGATCCAGGATATCCTCCGGGCGCCGCATCTGCTGACCGTGTTCAGAATCACTGCAGACAGCGACGGGGAGGTGGACATGGCCATTCTCCGAGCGCTGCTCAAAGGTCAGTCTGAGTCTAACCCTAAAAGTATTAGAGTAATTACATTCTGCAGAGAGAGACCAGAGACTGAGACCAGGGACTGACCTCCTGCTGGGACTGAGGAGCACAGGGGGGACTGACCTCCTGCTGGGACTCTGAGGAGCACAGGGACTGACCTCCTGCTGGGACTCTGAGGAGCACAGGGAATGTTCCCTCTAAGCTGCGCACGTGCACAATTGCGCAGTGCTTTTAGGGTCTCAGCGCACAGACATCTCTTTCCTGCGCACACAATGAAAATCCAGCGTCCTGTGCCTCCAGCACAAACGACGCGGGTGCATATTTCAACAGAGTATGGACCACGGTGAATCTGCGCAGGCTTCATTCTCTGTCTGTGACCATGAGGTGCACTGTTCGCAAGTGTGGGAGAAGCGCCTGACACAGAAGTCTGAAGCAGCGTTCAATCCAGAACAGGGCTTGCACCAACTGCGCCCTGCACATGTGAACTCGCGCACTTGGTCTTGCCGCGGACTTTTGAGCGGTGTGTCACGAGCACTACACCAGCTGCAGTGTGCGTGGAGCCACAAACACACGCACGCACTTATGTAGGGAAGACCAGGTCTGGTCAGACCAGTGTCCCCATCAGTTCAGCACAAAGTTGCCTATAGCTGAGTAAAGTTGGTTTTGTGGCAATATTATTATCTTAGATAATTATTGGTCTATGTGTTTTATTTTATAATGCCATATGACTGAATCAAACCATGTCTACTATGTATTAATATACTCTAATTACTCTATATCAAAAATAATATGAATAGACAAAATCCACTTTGAATATAATGTTTTTTTGGTGCAATTCACCAAATATATTCTTCAATCTACTTTAATTGGTCATCTATAAAAGAATTGAATCATGATCAAGTGAATATTGAACCGAGTCATAGTTGGTTGAAGCTGGAGTAACTTAAATAAATGGGATCAGTAGGTGTATACAGGAGTTTTATACATGGGGTGTATACAGGAGTTTTATACAGGAGGTGTATACAGGAGTTTTATACAGGAGTTTTATACAGGAGGTGTATCCAAATGTGAATGGTTTTCAACAGAGATCTTTCGCTCAAAGTGTTCTACGTGCCACTCAGGGGATTTATGTTTTTGCACTGACCCATGAAAAATTAGAGGGGACATTGAGCACAGGGACTTACCTGGTGGTGGTGCCCAGAGTCAGGACTAAACATGGGGAGGCTGCATTTCAAATTTCTGCAGCTAAAACCTGGAACAGACTTCCTGAAAATGTGAGACACGCTTCTTCTCTGACAATGTTCAAATCCAGGTTAAACAGTTCTGTGTCCTCTCTGTGGGGACTGTGTCTTAGATCTAGTGTCCCTCTGTCAGCCTCTAGGAGCGGCTCGGGGCCCGGGTCTGGTCCTGGGGCTGAGGACTCTCAGAGGCAGCTGGAGCTCGCTGTAGCCTGGAACAGAGTGGACATCGCCAACACAGAGATCTTCACCGACGAGAGGCAGTGGAAGGTGCAGCTTTTTATATATTGTTTATTATATTTACATATATACTCTCTCCTCGGCCACCGTGGGCGGCACGGTGGCGGAGTGGATAGCACTCTCGCCTTTCAGCAAGAAGGTCCTGGGTTTGAATCCCGGTCGGAACAGGGCCTTTCTGAGCTGAGTGGAGTTTGCATGTTCTCCGCGTGTCTGCATAGGTTTCCTCCGGGTGCTCCGGTTTCCCCTACCACTAAAAACATGCACAATAGGTAGAGAGTGAATGGATGGTTTTGATTGGGGGCTGATGCGCCAGTGTGCTTGGCGACTCGCTTCTGTCATCACCGTGTGTGGAATGATTGGAACAATATCTGAACTCTGAACATTGTAAAGTGCTTTGGGTGACCTTGGTCTGTAAAATGTGCTATATAAATAAACATTACTTACTTTCTCTCTTTCTCTCAGTCAGAGCAGCTGCACAGTGCCATGCTGTCTGCTCTTGTGGGGAACAAGCCTGAGTTTGTGAGTTTGCTGCTGGAGAACGGTGTGAGTCTGTGGGACTTCCTTCAGGAGGAGACTTTGTGTGAGCTCTACAGACAGCTGCCCACCTGCCTGTTCCTGAGGCGCCTCGCCCGCAGAGCCACGGAGCAGCAGCGCCGCCGCAAGCCGCCGCTGGGACTGCGCCCTCGAGCCTTCTCCACCCAGAGCCAGACCATCTCCCTGAGCCACGTGTCCGAGGAGGTGCGGCGTCTCCTGGGGACCTTCACCCACCACATCTACTCCCCCACCCCCAACGTGTACCTGCTGGACATGTCCACGGCCTCGGACTCCGTAAGACCAGGACCACATTCACACACTGTACAAGGAGACCAGGAACAGGGTGGGTGTGGCTGCAGGTTTTAGTTCAGCAGGAGCAGAGTAGACTCCACCCATTTCTTCAGGCGAGTCCAGTTTTCACCTGAAGGTTTGAAGAACAAGGTGGAGTCTGCTGTGTTCCTGCTGTTGGAACTAAAACCTGCAGCCACAGTGACCCTTTCTGGAACCGATTTGACATCCCTGCGTTAGAGGTATTGGTTGAATATATAAGAGGTCATTATCCTTCTCTGAGTTAGCTGTTCATTACAATCATTGGGAACCTGCAAAAACTATTGAGCTGAAGTCTTAATAAACTTAAAGTGAACTTAATTCATCATTTCTTTATCAGAGTTTTTTTTTTACCTTTTTTGAGCCAAGGCAAACTTTTTTCATTGAAAAATACTTGCGGCACACCACCAGTTGAAAATGTACAAAATATATACTCCATAGCCTACAGTATATCCACAATATATAGTCATTCTCATCAAAGTGCTTATATCCAGGCCTTAACATTGAGCTTGGTTTGTCATGTCATGACATTTTCTACCCCTTTATCCACTTCTGGGTCGGGGCGGTGGCAATCAGAGCTGCTACCCAAATCTCAATGCACCAGTCCCTCGCTGATCCTCCTGCAGTAGTGAGTCCACAGGATGATGGCTTCTCCGTGATTGAAGACATGGCCTTGGTCTTTCAGCGGGGGCTTCAGGCAATGTGGGGTTAAGTATCTTGCCCAGGGACACAACGACAGCAGACATCACCGTGGGGGCAGATGACATGGGTTGTGGTGGACTCAAACCCACGACCAATAGGTCCAAAGACCAGTGCTCTACCAACTCAGCTACTGTTGCCCCGCTTTGTTTAATATTTCTCAATACAATTAGTTAACAATAGTTTGGGAATAAAGTGGCACTAACTGTGGGGAAAAAAACATTAAAAAAATCCGCTTTCAGCCCAAAAAGTCAAATACTGACTCACAAAACTATGATTCTGTCTGCAGGTCCATGGGTCTCTCTGCGCGTGTAAGGTTCTGTCCGCGTCTATTGTTCGGTCCACGCAGGACCATCGCAAGGGAGGTGCAAGGCCCTGTGCAAACTTGTGTTGCGAGACCCTACCAAACTCAAAAGTATTTTTTTTCCCCATCAAATAACGTTTTTGCCATGCCTCTGTAACACTTACGAGGAGTAGTACAGGGAAAGGGCTGTATAGTATATGGGCTTGTTCACACTAAAGGGCACAAAAGTGTGACAAAAGAGACCACAGACCAGTGAGTAAAGTTAACTGCCGGCTTATTATTTAAACAAAATAGACGAAGGACAATGACATACATTAAACATTAAACGTTGAGAAATCCTTTTTCCGTTAAACCTTTTAGTTTACTTTTAAAAGATTGAATTTATTTTAAGTTCTATCAATATATAGGTTAATATTGATGTTGGTTTATTGTAGTAGTAGGTTGCAACCTTTAGTTCTTTTAAATTTCAATTCAAGTTATTTCGTTACTTGAGTTAACTCTGTTTTGAAGTTTAGTTCTATTCTGTTTCAAGTTCTTTTATAGTAATAGGTACTGTGAATTTACCCAGACGTAAGACAAAACGAGACTTCGACATAACTGCGTATTTCAAAATAAAGTCTTTATTGTCAGAAGGTTTGAGCGTATTCTGATCAAGTACAACGCAGCTTCCCGTCATCCTAGTCTGGCCTCAGAAGTCTGAAGTACTGACAAAGGCTAACTCCTTATATACATTTAAAATGATTATGTAAGCATGACTATGCAGAAGTACACGTATGGTTTCAACGTACAACTGTGATATAACTGTTTTGTAATGGAGAAAACTCCAACGTACACCATCCATACTGCATCACTGTTTGTTCTGTCTTATCTGTTTCCATGCTTCTGTAAGCAGTTCAAAGTACAAGTGAACTCTTATTGAACTGTTTAACATGACATTTTAGCAGGCAGAAAATAATTAAATATTCACAGTACCTTTTGTTGTTTACAACCAAACAGTAACAATAATACTGTTATAATACAGTACTTGTGTATGGTCAATAAAATAAAATATTCAAAACTTCACAAAACTCAAAATATTCAGCAAAAGACTGAACAATCTGTATACCACAGAAAGTCTTTGGATTAGCAGTCCAATGTTGTTTATCCTGAATCCTCTAGTTTCGGTGGACAGTGGATAGATCCTACCAGTTCACTTTGGAGAGACCCATGAGGAAGAATGCCGTTAGATTTATTAGATTTAAGCATGTTTAATGATTGAACATGTTTGGCGCCCTAGGCCCGGGAAGGATGCTGTTGAGCACGGCGCTTGCTCGCGTGCATAATCCCCCCGGGGCCTAGGTACTGGTGACGGCAGAGGCAGTAGGCAAGCACGCTTCGATGAGAGAAGGAGGAGGTGGGGCGGCGGAGGTTTGCAGACTTCGGAAGGCAGGGAAGTGGGTGTCTCCGGCTTTTAACTTGCTGTCCTGGTGGTTATTGGTTGACTGGATGTGGGCGTTGCTGGTATTGATGAGTCGAGGAAGAGCAGCCTGTGGCCTGGGCAGCAGCAGCCGGGTCTACCACAGTGAACTTTCGCGAAGCTCCATTTCACTTTGGAGAGACCCATGAGGAAGAATGGCGTTAGATTTATTAGATTTAAGCATGTTTAATGATTGAACATGTTTGGCGCCCTAGGCCCGGGAAGGATGCTGTTGAGCACGGCGCTTGCTCGCGTGCATAATCCCCAAAAAGCGGGCCTGCAATTGGGATATTCGCCAGACGCTAAAGCCAAGGAATCTTTGAGCGAACTGGGAACATGCGCGCACGCGCATGTTCGGCCAGTCGCAGCGCGGGGGAGTCTTTGAGCGAGCTGGGAATATGAGATGCACGCTCATATTCGCCAGACGCGGAAGCCAAGGAATCTTTGAGCGAGCTGGGAATATGAGATGCACGCTCATATTCGCCAGACGCGGAAGCCAAGGAATCTTTGAGCGAGCTGGGAATATGAGATGCACGCTCATATTCGCCAGACGCTAAAGCCAAGGAATCTTTGAGCAAACTGGGAACATGCGCGCACGCGCATGTTCGGCCAGTCGCAGCGTAGGGGAGTCTTTGAGCGAGCTGGGAATATGAGATGCACGCTCATATTCGCCAGACGCTGAAGCAAGGAATCTTTGAGCGACTGAGAACATGCGAGCACGCGCATGTTCAGCCAGGCGCTGCGCAGAGGAATCTTTGAGCGAGCTGAGACATGCGCGTTTGAGGAAAGTGCGTGCCGCCACCAGAATCTTATTGCTTACTTGCTTTGCTGGGAGCTTACGAGGAAGCCGGTAGACGTTGTGCGGCCATGATAGCGGTCGCATCTGGCCTGATGTAGTTGGAGAAAGCCGAAGAGGACCAGCGCCCCAGCTGTTGTAGAGAAGAGTGGGGGAGCCCCAGCGAGGCCGCGACCACTGGGAATGTCTCGTGTAGGGCAGAGGAAATGCTCCGGGGAAAAGTAGCGGGCCACGGCCCGGCGAACCACTGGTCCTGGGAGAACCCCCCAAAACCCCGGAAGGGGCAGCGGCCGCGTAGAAGCGGAGACCTGTAGGGGCAGAGAGACATACCGAAGAGGGCCAATGATGTTGCAGGCGCCCTCACGCTCAGAATCTTGGGTTGGAGAGTAGATAATCAGGACAGTAGGATAGGTCGGGAAAGCCGCGTCTCGGACCGCATTGAAGGTTGAGTGAGCCGTAGTGAAACGCTTATGCGGAGAAGCCATAGAAGGCGAGCAGGAAGATGCTACGAGGAGGGCAGACATGTACCTGGAGGATGAGCCGGAGTTCAGTGCCGCTCAGAGCTGCTGCAGGATGGGCAGCATGATGGGGAGCCTGCAATCAGAAGAGTGACGAATACGGGTACGAATGCCTTTGAGTAGGAGTTTGATTGACCGCTCAGCAGTAAAGAGAGATGTAAAGTGAAGAGACATCAAAGTAAATGAAGCAGTAGCAGCAGCAGTAGTTGCAGCAGTGGTTGCAGCGTCCTTAGATAATAACAGCAATATCCTGTATCAAGCCACAGCAGTAGAAATTGTTGTAGCTGTTTAGTGTTTCAGAAAGAGAGATGTAAGGGAAGAGAGATGTCAAAGTAAATGAAGCAGCAGCAGCAAAGCAGTATGAAGCTTCCAACGTGGTTTTACTGCAAGTGGCAGAACATGAATCTGAATTGATGCACACTGCTCCTCTTATATCCCTCAGACAAAAGAGATTTGATGCCATTTAAGATGCATTGCCCCTCAGTTAGCTCAAACACGTGTAAAAACAGAGCCTGCAGACCAAGCACGGGGCGAAAACTGGCGCCTGTAGTCAAGTGCGCAGGGCAAAACCAGCCGCTTGCAGCCCAGACTCAGGGATTAATCCGTCCGCAGGTCAGCACACTCACTGTACTCACATGCCAGGAGACGTGGGAAAAGCAACGGGACAACGCGGCACCGCCGGTTGGAGGCAGGGACACGCACGGCACCGCCAGACCTTCTGCGCGCGGCAGCAGACCATGAGGAACGAGCAGCACAGGACCCGCGGAGCAGCCCGCAGAAGAGCCCGCAGAGAGAGCAGTGGAGACACGCGAACCACAGCAGGTGCAGGGACACGGAAGAGGAGCAGACCACGAGCAGCCAGACTGAGGACAGCCGGGCCACGCGCACGAGCAACACGTGAGCAGAAGCGACCCCTCCAGAACAACGCATGCATTTGCGAACGGGTGCGTTAGCGACATGCACCTTGCAGACTTCGGAAGGCAGGGAAGTGGGTGTCTCCGGCTTTTAACTTGCTGTCCTGGTGGTTATTGGTTGACTGGATGTGGGCGTTGCTGGTATTGATGAGTCGAGGAAGAGCAGCCTGTGGCCTGGGCAGCAGCAGCCGGGTCTACCACAGTGAACTTTCGCGAAGCTCCATTTCAGATGTAAACCATGCAACGTCCAGTAGATGGCAAATCCTGACTCACGCACAGTTCACACAAGGTCCAATGGGTGGCTCGCTATCATGGATCAAGCACGAGTCAAATCTTCAAATCCAGAGTCTGTCTAATCGACAATTCTTCATCCCAACCTAAGTTGGCCTAACGTAAACAACATACTGTAAAATAAGTAAAGACACTTAAAATAAAACGCTAGGTAAGTCTAAAACTAAGAAAATGTACATTTCCGATCCTAAACCATGCTCGTTAAAATGGCGCCAACATGGCGGACAAGAAAAACAAGACGGAGCATTGACCTGCAAAGTCAACGCTTGGATTGGCTTAAAATATACCAAACATTTACCCTTTTCGCATAGAACAGCTTAAATTAAATACCTTAGCTTTTGGATTTCATAAAACAACAATTACTTTGTACAAATATAGTTTACAGAAAGAAAATACATGGTTTCCACTCACCAAGTCCCGTTAATCCAAGTACACAAACCTCCGAGACCACGACTTGGTTGGAAAACCGTCAATACCTTTGTAAAAGTTTGAAATAACTCTTAGACAGCTTTACAAAAAAATACATATATTTCTCGAAACTCACCGAGTCCTGTTGCTTGGCAAGACACCAGGACAGGTCGGAAAACAAAAATACCTTCTTCGAAGTACAAAAAGGACTTCTAGGTTGGTTTAGACTCGATTTCTGCGCTTGTTCCTCTGCTATTTTTTCTGCTGTTTTTCTGCATCTACATCGTTTAGCATTGGGGAACTTTTTTAGTAATCTGATTGGCTGTTGTTTGTTGCAGGGGCGTCACAACAACGTGCCCTTCAAAATACATGGGTCTCAACCAATTAAAAATGTAATTAATAATAATTGTGCATGTTTCACATGTTTTTAACTAAATTAATATACAGAAAAAGTAAATATAACTTTTTAGACGTTTTTAGATACATTTCACCATATGAACTTATTTATTGGCTTTTTACATTCAAAGTATTTATTGCTGTTTTTATTAACATGCTTTTACTCTGGTAGCTCTGTTAACCTCTGGGTTACACCTCCACACACTATGACAACAACATACGCTCCTCCTGCTCCTCCACACACTCTGACAACAACATACACTCCTTCTCTTCCTCCTCCTCCACACACTCTGACAACAACATACACTCCTTCTCTTCCTCCTCCTCCACACACTCTGACAACAGCATACGCTCCTTCTCCTCCTCCTCCACACACTCTGACAACATACACTCCTTCTCTTCCTCCTCCTCCACACACTCTGACAACAACATACGCTCCTTCTCCTCCTCCTCCTCCACACACTCTGACAACAACATACACTCCTTCTCCTCCTCCTCCACACACTCTGACAACAACATACGCTTCTTCTCCTCCTCCTCCACACACTCTGACAACAACATACGCTCCTTCTGCTCCTCCACACACTCTGACAACAACATACGCTCCTTCTGCTCCTCCTCCACACACTCTGACAACAACATACGCTCCTTCTGCTCCTCCACACACTCTGACAACAACAAGGCGTATAATGCCCAAAATCCATTGCTCTCGGAGCAAGCACTGAAGCTGGGCATACAGTGTTTGCTAATGCTTTTATAATATGTTTTGATGTGGACATTCAGACTAATCATTGGCAAAAGCAGCACTCACACACTTGTTTCACTGCTCCTCCTCTTCTAAAATTATCTGACAGGTCCCTTAATGTTTTATCCCAAGGACCCTGCTGCGAACATAGCCGCCCTCGCGCCTGCCTGTTTACAATTGCTTTCGGTGAAAATTTGACTTGTAATTATGTACTTTTGAACAAAAAAATCACGGATATCCAGAGAAAAGGGGGCTCGGGGTCCGAAACCTGGACCGCAGTCCGTCATTTGGGGACCGCTGAACTAGTGCATTTATTTGGGGAAAAAAGAAAACAAATATAAAGGAAGGAGGAAGGGCCTGTGTAGTGCCAGGCCCTGTGCGATGGCACAGTTCGCACAGCCCCTACGACGGGCCTGGGTCCATGCGACTATGGTCCACGCTCGGTACCACGTTACACATGAGCTGTTGTCAAATTGTCGCATTGTACCGACAGCCGAGGTCAGAGCGGAGGATGTGAATCCTGTTCAGAAATGGCATAATTCCTTTTACAAAACTTCTCAATCACTTCCACTTCACACTCGCCACATGCTCCCCGCTACAGTTACATTTGTTAGTTGCATCCAATTCTTATGTTTCAAAGTACTGCTCTCTTCTGCCACCAACTGATATGAAAAAGTACAACGTGATTACTCCACAGTTCAAAACAAGTCAGCACTCGCCAACGGTGTTTGCATTTATTTTTAGACAAAGTAGGCAAAATTCTTACGGCACACCGGACAATATCATACAGCTTGCTAGTGTGCCCCGGCACAGTGGTTGAAAAACACTGCTTTATCCAACCCTAACCCTGTCTTCTCCCGCTTCCTCCTCTTCCTCACAGCACTCCAAAAGTCTGGGATCTCAGAACATGTACAGAGAGGAGTCTGCAGACCCTGACAGAAACCCAGAGAGAGACCTGTTCCTCTGGGCCATCCTGCACAACAACAAGGCTATGGCCCAGATCGCTTGGGAGGAGGTGAGGGGAGGAGGGGAAGGGCTCTGGTCGGAGGTGAGGGGGAGGAGGGGAAGGGCTCTGGGAGGTGCTTTGTCAGTTCTTAAAACCTAAAAGTTAATATTCTCCAGATCATGTCTGACCTCAGGCTGATTGTGTTGTTGACATTGAAAGTGAAACTATGGATTTGTATTATTTTAATATTATCCATTCTGTTATTAAAGCATCATTTATAATCATTTGTTCTGTTCAGAGCAGAGACTCTATGGCGGCGGCTCTCGCTGCCTCCAAGATCCTGAAGAAACTCTCAGAGGAAGATAAAGATGCAGACGAGGCGGCGGAGATGAAGGAGCTGGCCACACTGTACGAGACGCAGGCTATGGGTGAGGACCTGGGGGAGAGAGGGGAGGGGGAAGAGAGGGGTGAGGACCAACAGGAGAGAGGGGTGAGGACCACTGGGAGAAGGATAGGAGGGGTGAGGACCACTGTGGGAGGGAGAGGAGGGGTGAGGACCAACAGGGGAGAGGGGTTAGGACCTGGTGATGACCACTGGGAGAAGGAGAGGAGGGGTGAGGACCACTGTGGGAGGGAGAGGAGGGGTGAGGACCACTGGGAGAAGGAGAGGAGGGATGAGGACCACTGTAGGAGGGAGAGGAGGGGTAAGGACCACTGGGAAAAGGAGGGGTGAGGACATTTTGAACATCTGGCTTTAGCTCATTGATGCTTCTGTCTTCTCTTCTAACCCTGACCTTCACCGTCACCCATCTAACCCATCTAAACCTCTCCCTCTTCCTCCCCTCTCCCTCTGCCTCCCCCAGAGGTCTTCAGTGAGTGCTTCTCCTGTGATGAGGAGCGAGCTCAGAAACTTCTGGTTCGTGTGTCTCCGTTCTGGGGACGGAGCACGTGTCTGAGAGTCGCCCTGGAGGCCAACGACCAGAACTTTGTGGCTCAGTCTGGGGTTCAGGTGTGTGTGCGTGTGTGTGTCTGTTTGTCTATCTGTGTGTGTGTGTGTGTGTGTGTGTGTGTGTGTGCCTGTGTGTGTGTGTCTGTGTGTGTGTGTGTGTGTGTGTGTGTCTGTGTGTGTGTGTGACCAGACAGCACTAGATAAATGAACCCAACCCACCCCATGGTAAAATCTCTAACTTTAGCAATATTATAAAACACTGTATAATATATAGCTGTATGTATACATGTAATACATGTGCAGCAGCACGACCACCACCACCAACATCCTCATCCCCAGCCTGCTCTGAAGCAGTCACGCCTTCTTCATCTACAGCGCCTATGAAGCCCCCATCCTCGCCCCAGGCTACAGCAGACAGGCCTGTGCTGGGGTTTTACTCAACCACCTGCCCCTCCATCAAAGACTCCTCGCCACCCTCCCATGGACCTGTCTTGGGTCCCCCCTGCCACGTCCACTCCATCAAGAGAGAATGGGGACACGTCCCTTTGTTTTTCATCCCCGCCTTCACTGTTAGACCTACCTGAACACTCTGCAGGGCTAATAAAATCGGCGATGAAGACTATTCCTCTCACACCCATATTAGCTAGTCCTGGCCAACATTCTAAAAACCACTCCCCATATGTACCTCCAAAAACACCTAGGGTTTTCCAATTCACCTACAAAAACCACCTCAGCCAGTCCCTCCCCTAACCTCATGACCATTCCACCCCCACTTCCCCCTCGTTCCTCAGCCCACCCCGCCCCTAACCCATCACCAAAAACCCCTCCACCCCGCCCCTAACCCATCACCAAAAACCCCTCCACCTCCCTGCTCCCCTCGTTCAACACCCAAAAGCCACCCATCTCTCCATCCTTCTCCCCCCGCCTTCCCCTTCCCCTCTTTTCTCTAAACACTAGGATGCACAGGGTCTCTGCTTCGCAGCCACTGGCAGTCTAGTTAGAGGAGAGACCCGGCTGGGGCCCTGTCATGAAGCCACCTGTTCCATTCCCTTAGTGATAACACAAAGAATACATTACAGAAAAACATCTGTTTTCAGTTATCAGTCTAATCTGGAAAATCTAATTCTTGTTCCGTGTAAGAATCAGCCGACCACACAACCGCTGATGAAACTTTGAAACTTACTACGCTTAATGTCAGATCTCTATGGCGCCAGATTTACGCCAAAAAGTCCACACGCGCAAATAATACATACACGCGCAGCTTTATTTAATTCACAACGCGCGCAAACCACTCTCCACGCGCATATTTCACCTCATACACGCGCAGATTCAGTACCACGAGCAACAATACGCGCGTTTGTGTGCGTTCGTGACATGCCTTCTCCCTGCTCGTGGTCTGTGTTCTGCGCGCGTTGAAAAACTTTTGCCATCTCTTCCACGTGCGCGTGAAATATACTTTTGTCGCTTGGGGACGGGGCCACTGCTTTCCAGGAATTCCCGCGGTTAGAAGATTTGGTTCAGAAGACAAATACTTGGTGAGCGTTTTTATATTTATTTGATATATAAACATATTACAATGTAGGCTACGTCCTTTATTTCAGTAGTTTTCTACTAAAATTTTCAGTTAAAAATGAGAGAAGAACTTAGTTACTATCAATTAATTAATTAAAATGATGGACATGGGCAAACAAGCAACGATGGGACACCGGCGCGATGTTAGCTATGGAAAGACAGTTTAAAAAAAAAAAAACATTTGTATGACTATATTTTAGGAGGGAGGTAGTTTTGTACCGTTGCCGTTTGTAGAAACTAAGGTGAGCGGCAGGTCATATTGGGGCAAAACAAATTGTGTCACTTTGGTGCTAGTTTGAAGGTTGCCTAAAAGAGTACCTCTGCTCAGTGTATACTTGCTATGATTACTTAAGTTGTCTCATATTAACATAAGAAATTATTTAATGAACAACTTTGACTTGTATTTGCGTGATGTTGACCAGGACTCACACTTTACTATACGTACAGTATTTTACTGTTATCCTCCATGATGAACCACGATTATGGAAACAGGCATGTTATTTTATAATGTGAATTCCTGCAAATCTGTGGCCCCGCCCCCAGCGGCCAAAAGTATATTTCACGCGTGCGCGTAGAAGAGATGGCAAATGTTTTCAACGCCCTCGCGCGCAGAAACAGACACGAGCAGGGGAGACGAAGGCCATGTCACGAACGCACAACGCGTTTGTAAATGTTCCTCGTGGTACTGAAATCTGCGCGTGTATGAGGGTTGAACTATGCGCCATGGAGAGTGGTTTGCGCGCGTGTGAATTAATAAACTGGCGGTGTAAGATTTATTTGCGTTGCGTTTGTTATTGGATTCTGTGGCGTGTGGCACTTTGGCGTAATCTTGGCGCCATAAGAGATCTGACATTAGCCGTAGTAAGTTTCAAGTTTCCATCAGCGGTTGTGGTCGGCTGATTCTAACACGGACAAGAGTAGATTTTCCCAGATTAGACATATTAACTGAGATAACCGATGTTTTTCTGATGTATTTCTTTGTGTTATCCCCCACTAAGGGATGGAACAGGTTGGCTTCATGGGACAGGGGCCCAGCTCGGGTCTCTTCCTTAAACTAGATGCCAGTGGTGCTGGTGAAGTGCAGAGACCCTCTGTGCATCCTAGTGTTTAGTGAAAAGAGGGGAAGGGGAAGGCGGGGGGAGAAGGGATGGGAGGATGGGGTGGCATTTTGGTGTTGAACGGGGGAGCAGGGGGTGGATGGGTTTTTTTGGTGATGGGTTGAGGGGCGGGGTGGAGGGCGTTTTTGGTTGATGGGTTAGGGGCGGGTGGGGCTGAGGACACGAGGGGGGAAGTGGGGGGTGGAATATGGGTATGAGGTTAGGGCGCGGGACTGGCTGAGGTGGTTTTGAGGTGAATTGAAACCCTAGGTGGTTTTTGGAGGTACATATGGGGAGTGGTTAGAATGTTGGCCAGGACTAGCTATTATGGGTGTGAGTGGAATAGTCTTCATCGCCGCTTTTTTTAGCCCTGCAGAGTGTTCAGGATAGGTCTAACAGTGAAGGGGGTATGAAACAAAGGGACGTGTCCCCCATTCTCTCTTGATGGAGTGACGTGGCAGGGGGGACCCAAGACAGGGGTCCATGGGAGGTGGCGAGGGAAAGTCTTTGTGGAGGGGCAGGTGGTTGAGAAACCCAGCACAGGCCTGTCTGGGCTGTAGCCAGGGGCGAGGATGGGGGCTTCATAGGCGCTGTCGATGAAGAAGGCGTTGACGCTTCAGAGCAGGCCTGGGGATGAGGTTGTTGGTGGTGGTGGTCGTGCTGCGCACATGTATTACATGTATACATACAGCTTATATTATTACCGTGTTTTATTAATATTGCTAAAGTTAGAGATTTTACCATGGGGTGGGTTTGGGTCATTTATCTAGTGCTGTTCTGGTCACACACACACAAGACACACCACACAGGCCACCACACACACCACACAACAAACACACACCACACACACACACACACACACACAGATAGACAAACAGGAACACACACTCACACACAACTGAACCCAGCTGACTGAGCCACAAAGTTCGGTCGTGGCCTCCAGGGCGACTCTCAGCCACGTGCTCCGTCCCAGACGGAGACACTACGAACCAGAAGTTTCTGAGCTCGCTCCTCATCACCGGAGAAGCACTCCTGAAGACTCTGGGGAGGGCAGAGGGAGAGGGGGAGGATAGAGGAGGGGGTTTGTTAATCTATTAACTGTTGAGAACAGAACACGCAGATTGTTGCTGCAGTCTTCAATCATTTCAGAAAAATACCTTTCTCTCGTACTACGTAGCACCCGGTTAAACTCGCACAACTTATCTTTGAAGATCTCGTAATCAACCTGGAGGTTGGACCTGCGCCACTTCCGCTCGGCCCTCCGGCACTTTTTTTCTTTTGTGCCCTGACCGAGTCTGCTTTAGCCCACGGCGCCTTCTGCTTATTTTTCACTATTTTAACCTTCACATGGGCAACGGTATCCAGAACATTCAAAACACTAGAGGTGACAGAGTTAAACAGTTCATCTACAGTAGAACACGATGCATTCTCAAAGTTTATCATTCCCATAAATAGATCACTCGTATTTTCATTTATGCGCCTTCTTCGAACAGTTGCAGAGTCCACTGGTGGTTTGTTAGTGAAACACATGTCAAAAAAAACACAGAAATGATCCGAAAGAGCAACATCAACCACGTTTACATTTGAAGTATTCACCCCCTTAGTAACTAACAGATCTAGAGTGTGCCCTCTGCTGTGGGTGGGGCCACTTACGTGCTGAGTGAGATCAAAGGATTCAAGTACAGAACTCAGCTCATTCGCATTTCTGTCATCAACATTATCCACATGAATATTAAAATCACCTGTAATAACCAAACTATCAAAATCTGTGCATACAACTGAAAGCAACTCGGTAAAATTATCAATAAAACTGTGACATGACTGCGGGGGCTTGTATAGGACAACGAAGAGTATTGGAGGAGATTGTTTTTGTTGTATTTTAAAAGACACATATTCAAATGACGAAAACTTCCCAAGAGACATTCTATGGGAGACAAAGTGATCTCTAAAAATGGCAGCTAAGCCTCCTCCTTTTTTGTTTTCCCGTATTTCAGATTCAAATTTGAAATTTGATGGTGATGCTTCTATTAAAATTGCATTTTCTGAATTTTGGTCAAGCCAAGTTTCAGCCATGAACATAAGATCAAGATTATTTCATATTTCACCCCACACACGTACATTCAGTACCACGAGCAACAATACGCGCGTGTGTGCGTTCGTGACATGCCTTCTCCCTGCTCGTGGTCTGTGTTCTGCGCGCGTTGAAAACTTTTGCCATCTCTTCTACGCGCGCGTGAAATATACTTTTGTCGCTTGGGGGCGGGGCCACTGCTTTCCAGGAATTCACATTATAAACATTAACATGCCTGTTCAGTAATCATGGATCATCATGGAGGATACAGTAGAAATACTGTACTTATAGTAAAGTGAGTCCTGGTCAAACATCACTCAAATACAAGTCAAAGTTGTTCACTAAATAATTACTTATGTTAATATGAGACAACTTAAGTAATCATAGCAAGTATACACTGAGCAGAGGTACTCTTTTAGGCAACCTTCAAACTAGCACCAAAGTGACACAATTTGTTTTGCCCCAATATGACCTGCCGCTCACCTTAGTTTCTACAAACGGCAACAGTACAAAACTACCTCCCTCCTAAAATATAGTCATACAAATGTTTTTTTTTAAAAACTGTCTTTCCATAGCTAACATCGCGCCGGTGTCCCAATTGTTGCTTGTTTGCCCATGTCCATCATTTTAATTAATTAATTGATAGTAACTAAGTTCTTCTCATTTTTAACTGAAATTTAGTCGAAAACGACTGAAATAAAGGACGTAGCCTACATTGTAATATGTTTATATATCAAATAAATATAAAACGCTCACCAAGTATTCATCCTCTGAACCAAATCTTCTAACTGCAGGAATTCCTGGAAAGCAGTGGCCCCGTCCCCAAGCGACAAAAGTATATTTCACGCGCGCGTAGAAGAGATGGCAAAAGTTTTCAACGCGCGCAGAACACAGACCACAAGCAGGGAGAAGGCATGTCACGAACGCACACACGCGCGTATTGTTGCTCGTGGTACTGAATCTGCGCGTGTGTGGGGTGAAATATGCGCGTGGAGAGTGGTTTGCGCGCGTGTGAATTAAATAAAGCTGCGCGTGTATGTATTATTTGCGCGTGTGGACTTTTGGCGTAAATCTGGCGCCATAGAGATCTGACATTAAGCGTAGTAAGTTTCAAAGTTTCATCAGCGGTTGTGGTCGGCTGATTCTTACACGGAACAAGAATTAGATTTTCCAGATTAGACTGATTAACTCCAGATGTCTTTCTGTAATGTATTCATTGTGTTATCACTAAGGGAATGGCACAGGTGGCTTCATGACAGGGCCCCAGCCGGGTCTCTCCTCTAACTAGACTGCCAGTGGCTGCGAAGCAGAGACCCTGTGCATCCTAGTGTTTAGAGAAAAGAAGGGAAGGGGAAGGCGGGGGAGGAGGATGGAGAGGTGGGTGGCTTTTGGTGTTAACGAGGGGGGCAGGGAGGTGGAGGGGTTTTTGGTGATGGGTTAGGGGCGGGGTGGGCTGAGGAACGAAGGGGAAGTGGGGGTGGAATGGTCATGAGGTTAGGGGAGGGACTGGCGGAGGTGGTTTTTGTAGGTGAATTGGAAACCGTAGGTGGTTTTGGAGGTACATATGGGGAGTGGTTTAGAATGTTGGACAGGATTAGCTAATATGGGTGTGAGAGGAATAGTCTTCATCGCCGATTTTATTAGCCCTGCAGAGTGTTCAGGTAGGTCTAACAATGAAGGCGGGGATGAAAAACAAAGGGACGTGTCCCCATTCTCTCTTGATGGAGTGGACGTGGCAGGGGGGACCCAAGACAGGTCCATGGGAGGTGGCGAGGGAGTCTTTGATGGAGGGGCAGGTGGTTGAGTAAACCCCAGCACAGGCCTGTCTGCTGTAGCCTGGGGCGAGGATGGGGGCTTCATAGGCGCTGTAGATGAAGAAGGCGTGACTGCTTCAGAGCAGGCTGGGGATGAGGATGTTGGTGGTGGTGGTCGTGCTGCTGCACATGTATTACATGTATACATACAGCTATATATTATACAGTGTTTTATAATATTGCTAAAGTTAGAGATTTTACCATGGGGTGGGTTGGGTTCATTTATCTAGTGCTGTCTGGTCACACACACACACAGACACACACACACACACACACACACACAGACACACACACACAGGCACACACACACACACACACACACACACACACACACACACACACACACACACACACACACACACACACACACACACACACACACACACACACACACACACACACACACACACACACACACACACACACACACACACACACACACACAGACAGACAAACAGACACACACACGCACACACACCTGAACCCCAGACTGAGCCACAAAGTTCTGGTCGTTGGCCTCCAAGGCGACTCTCAGACACGTGCTCCGTCCCCAGAACGGAGACACACGAACCAGAAGTTTCTGAGCTCGCTCCTCATCACAGGAGAAGCACTCACTGAAGACCTCTGGGGGAGGGAGAGGGAGAGGAGGAGGAAGAGGGAGAGGTTTAAGAGAGGGTTAGATGGGTGACGGTATAGGTCAGGGTTAGAAGAGAAGACAGAAGCATCAATGAGCTAAAGCCAGATGTTCAAAATGTCCACACCCCTCCTTTTACCAGTGGTCCTTACCCCTCCTCTCCCTCCTACAGTGGTCCTCATCCCTCCTCTCCTTCTCCCAGTGGTCCTCACCCCTCCTCTCCCTCCCACAGTGGTCCTCACCCCTCCTCTCCCTCCCACAGTGGTCCTCACCCCTCCTCTCCTTCTCCCAGTGGTCATCACCAGGTCCTAACCCCTCTCCCCTGTTGGTCCTCACCCCTCCTCTCCCTCCCACAGTGGTCCTCACCCCTCCCGTCCTGCTCCCAGTGGTCCTCACCCCTCTCTCCTGTTGGTCCTCACCCCTCTCTTCCCCCTCCCCTCTCTCCCCCAGGTCCTCACCCATAGCCTGTGTCTCGTACAGTGTGGCCAGCTCCTTCATCTCAGCCGCCTCGTCTGCATCTTTATCTTCCTCTGAGAGTTTCTTCAGGATCTTGGAGGCAGCGAGAGCCGCCGCCATAGAGTCTCTGCTCTGAACAGAACAAATGATTATAAATGATGCTTTAATAACAGAATGGATAATATTAAAATAACACAAATCCATAGTTTCACTTTCAATGTCAACAACACAATCAGCCTGAGGTCAGACATGATCTGGAGAATATTAACTTTTAGGTTTTAAGAACTGACAAAGCACCTCCCAGAGCCCTTCCCCTCCTCCCCCTCACCTCCGACCAGAGCCCTTCCCCTCCTCCCCTCACCTCCTCCCAAGCGATCTGGGCCATAGCCTTGTTGTTGTGCAGGATGGCCCAGAGGAACAGGTCTCTCTCTGGGTTTCTGTCAGGGTCTGCAGACTCCTCTCTGTACATGTTCTGAGATCCCAGACTTTTGGAGTGCTGTGAGGAAGAGGAGGAAGCGGGAGAAGACAGGGTTAGGGTTGGATAAAGCAGTGTTTTTCAACCACTGTGCCGGGGCACACTAGCAAGCTGTATGATATTGTCCGGTGTGCCGTAAGAATTTTGCCTACTTTGTCTAAAAATAAATGCAAACACCGTTGGCGAGTGCTGACTTGTTTTGAACTGTGGAGTAATCACGTTGTACTTTTTCATATCAGTTGGTGGCAGAAGAGAGCTAAGTACTTTGAAACATAAGAATTGGATGCAACTAACAAATGTAACTGTAGCGGGGAGCATGTGGCGAGTGTGAAGTGGAAGTGATTGAGAAGTTTTGGAAAAGGAATTATGCCATTTCTGAACAGGATTCACATACTCCGCTCTGACCTCGGCTGTCGCATTGTACCGACAGCCGATTTGACAACAGCTCATCTGTAACGTGGTACCGAGCGTGGACCATAGTCGCATGGACCCAGGCCCGTCATAGGGGCTGTGCGAACTGTGCCATCGCACAGGGCCTGGCACTACACAGGCCCTTCCTCCTTCCTTTATATTTGTTTTCTTTTTTCCCCAAATAAATGCACTAGTTCAGCGGTCCCCAAATGACGGATTGCGGTCCAGGTTTCAGACCCCGAGCCCCCTTTTCTCTGGATATCCGTGATTTTTTTGTTCAAAAGTACATAATTACAAGTCAAATTTTCACCAAAAGCAATTGTAAACAGGCAGGCGCGAGGGCGGCTATGTTCGCAGCAGGGTCCTTTGGCTAAAAAATTAAGGGAACTGTCAGATCATTTTAGCAGTGTCTAAATCTGTATGAGTTTGAGACGAAGAAAGAGACAGGAATGAGCCCAGTGTTTGGAGAGATGCACACTCGCGAACTCTGTGTGAAGTAGAGGAGACAGGTGTGTGAGCAAAGGAGAAGAGGAGGAGGAGGAGCAGTGAAACAAGTGTGTGAGTTCTGCTTTTGCCAATGATTAAGTCTGAATGTCCACATCAAAAACATATTATAAAAGCATTAGCAAACACTGTATGCCCAGCTTCAGTGCCTCTCTCCGAGAGCAATGGATTTTGGGCATTATACGCCTTGTTGTTGTCAGAGTGTGTGGAGGAGCAGAAGGAGCGTATGTTGTTGTCATAGTGTGTGGAGGTGTAACCCAGAGGTTAACAGAGCTACCAGAGTAAAAGCATCTTAATAAAAACAGCAATAAATACTTTGAATGTAAAAAGCCAATAAATAAGTTCATATGGTGAAATGTATCTAAAAACGTCTAAAAAGTTATATTTACTTTTTCTGTATATTAATTTAGTTAAAAACATGTGAAACATGCAAAATTATTATTAATTACATTTTTAATTGGTTGAGACCCATGTATTTTGAAGGGCATGTTGTTGTGACGCCCCTGCACCAAACAACAGCCAATCAGATTACTAAAAAAGTTCCCCAATGCTAAACGATGTAGATGCAGAAAAACAGCAGAAAAAATAGCAGAGGAACAAGCGCAGAAAACGAGTCTAAACCAACCTAGAAGTCCTTTTTGTACTTCGATTAAGGTATTTTTGTTTTCCGACCTGTCCTGGTGTCTTGCCAAGCAACAGGACTCGGTGAGTTTCGAGAAATATATTTATTTTTTTGTAAAGCTGTCTAAGAGTTATTTCAAACTTTTACAAAGGTATTGACGGTTTTCCAACCAAGTCGTGGTCTCTGAGGTTTGTGTACTTGGATTAACGGGACTTGGTGAGTGGAAACCATGTATTTTCTTTTTGTAAACTATATTTGTACAAAGTAATTGTTGTTTTATGAAAACCGAAAGCTAAGGTATTTAATTTAAGCTGTTCTATGCGAAAAGGGTAAATGTTTGGTATATTTTAAGCCAATCCAAGCGTTGACTTTGCAGGTCAATGCTCCGTCTTGTTTTTCTTGTCCGCCATGTTGGCGCCATTTTAACGAGCATGGTTTAGGATCGGAAATGTACATTTTCTTAGTTTTAGACTTACCTAGCGTTTTATTTTAAGTGTCTTTACTTATTTTATGTTGTTTACGTTAGGCCAACTTAGGTTGGGATGAAGAATTGTCGATTAGACAGACTCTGGATTTTAAGATTTGACTCGTGTTGGATCCATGATGGCGAGCCACCCATTGGACCTTGTGTGAACTGTGCGTGAGTCAGGATTTGCCATCTACTGGACGTTGCATGGTTTACATCTGAACTGGTAGGATCTATCCACTGTCCACCGAAACTAGAGGATTCAGGATAAACAACATTGGACTGCTAATCCAAAGACTTTCTGTGGTATACAGATTGTTCAGTCTTTTGCTGAATATTTTGAGTTTTGTGAAGTTTTGAATATTTTATTTTATTGACCATACACAAGTACTGTATTATAACAGTATTATTGTTACTGTTTGGTTGTAAACAACAAAAGGTACCTATTACTATAAAAGAACTTGAAACAGAATAGAACTAAACTTCAAAACAGAGAGTTAACTCAAGTAACAAAATAACTTGAATTGAAATTTAAAAGAACTAAAGGTTGCAACCTACTACTACAATAAACCAACATCAATATTAACCTATATATTGATAGAACTTAAAATAAATTCAATCTTTTAAAAGTAAACTAAAAGGTTTAACGGAAAAGGATTTCTCAACGTTTAATGTTTAAAGTATGTCATTGTCCTTTGTCTATTTTGTTTAAATAATAAGCCGGCAGTTAACTTTACTCACTGGTCTGTGGTCTCTTATTGATTTAAGGTTTATTTCACTCCTCCTGTAGCCGAGTCTAGGTTTCTGATCTGGTCCATAGAAGATAACCCTACTACTGTGTTGTATGCTAGTATATGAGTGTGTTCACAGTAAAGTGAAAATTGAAGTATCTGGACTTTAAAAGGTTATAGCTTAAAAGCTAAAATTACTATCATAGATTGGAAGAAAGATTTCAAACACAGACACATTGAAGAGATAGTGTGGAAAAAATCAAAAGGAAAGATTGACATAAAAATGTTTAGCAACGTTTTAAACGACCAAATTAGCCTCTGATTGGACCATTCTACTGTGACGCCAGTTACATAGAAAATAAAACGTCCTCAGTCTGAAAAAGCAGAAGATGAAATCCCACAATATTTATATGGTTAACACAACAGAAGTAAATCACTTGATATAAATGAATCGTGAAAAAATAAAAATTAATTAATTAATTAAATGACCCCTGAAAAATGTATAACGGACGTGATGAGGACGGTCCTCTTTTCTCTAAAAATTAAACTTGAGAAAAAAAAATCTGGTCTGTTTTCACCTTTAAAGTTTGACAATATGAAAGTATCACTTTGCATCTACTTTGTGTAAAAAAATAGAATCTCTGAATCAAATGTGGACATCTGAAAATACCTATCAAACTTCCACAAAGCTCATTCTGTCAAATCATCACGTCCGTTAGATAAAATAAACAGGGCCGCTATAGGAAACTTGTCTAATGTATAAAACAGTTATGTTCTAGCAACTTCTAATGGACAGAGGAGGTGTTTGGAAACATGAAAAACATAAAATATCTTCTGATTATTAAAATCTAATTTTTGGCCTTTTGTCACACTTTTGTGCCCTTTAGTGTGAACAAGCCCATATACTATACAGCCCTTTCCCTGTACTACTCCTCGTAAGTGTTACAGAGGCATGGCAAAAACGTTATTTGATGGGGAAAAAAAATACGTTTGAGTTTGGTAGGGTCTCGCAACACAAGTTTGCACAGGGCCTTGCACCTCCCTTGCGACGGTCCTGCGTGGACCGAACAATAGACGCGGACAGAACCTTACACGCGCAGAGAGACCCATGGACCTGCAGACAGACCCATGGACCTGCAGACAGAATCATAGTTTTGTGAGTCATTATTTGACTTTTTGGGCTGAGAGCGGATTTTTTAAATGTTTTTTTCCCCACAGTTAGTGCCACTTTATTCCCAAACTATTGTTAACTAATTGTATTGAGAAATATTAAACAAAGCGGGGCGACAGTAGCTGAGTTGGTAGAGCACTGGTCTTTGGACCTATTGGTCGTGGGTTTGAGTCCACCACAACCCATGTCATCTGCCCCCACGGTGATGTCTGCTGTCGTGGTGTCCCTGGGCAAGATACTTAACCCCACATTGCCTGAAGCCCCCGCTGAAAGACCAAGGCCATGTCTTCAATCACGGAGAAGCCATCATCCTGTGGACTCACCACTGCAGGAGGATCAGCGAGGGACTGGTGCATTGAGATTTGGGTAGCAGCTCTGATTGCCACCGCCCCGACCCAGAAGTGGATAAAGGGGTAGAAAATGTCATGACATGACAAACCAAGCTCAATGTTAAGGCCTGGATATAAGCACTTTGATGAGAATGACTTTATATTGTGGATATACTGTAGGCTATGGAGTATATATTTTGTACATTTTCTCCTGGTGGTGTGCCGCAAGTATTTTTCAATGAAAAAAGTTTGCCTTGGCTCAAAAAAGGTTAAAAAAAAAACTCGGATAAAGAAATGATGAATTAAGTTCACTTTAAGTTTATTAAGACTTCAGCTCAATAGTTTTTGCAGGTTCCCAATGATTGTAATGAACAGCTAACTCAGAGAAGGATAATGACCTCTTATATATTCAACCAATACCTCTAACGCAGGGATGTCAAATCGGTTCCAGAAAGGGTCACTGTGGCTGCAGGTTTTAGTTCCAACAGCAGGAACACAGCAGACTCCACCTTGTTCTTCAAACCTTCAGGTGAAAACTGGACTCGCCTGAAGAAATGGGTGGAGTCTACTCTGCTCCTGCTGAACTAAAACCTGCAGCCACACCCACCCTGTTCCTGGTCTCCTTGTACAGTGTGTGAATGTGGTCCTGGTCTTACGGAGTCCGAGGCCGTGGACATGTCCAGCTGGTACACGTTGGGGGTGGGGGGGTAGATGTGGTGGGTGAAGGTCCCCAGGAGACGCCGCACCTCCTCGGACACGTGGCTCAGGGAGATGGTCTGGCTCTGGGTGGAGAAGGCTCGAGGGCGCAGTCCCAGCGGCGGCTTGCGGCGGCGCTGCTGCTCCGTGGCTCTGCGGGCGAGGCGCCTCAGGAACAGGCAGGTGGGCAGCTGTCTGTAGAGCTCACACAAAGTCTCCTCCTGAAGGAAGTCCCACAGACTCACACCGTTCTCCAGCAGCAAACTCACAAACTCAGGCTTGTTCCCCACAAGAGCAGACAGCATGGCACTGTGCAGCTGCTCTGACTGAGAGAAAGAGAGAAAGTAAGTAATGTTTATTTATATAGCACATTTTACAGACCAAGGTCACCCAAAGCACTTTACAATGTTCAGAGTTCAGATATTGTTCCAATCATTCCACACACGGTGATGACAGAAGCGAGTCGCCAAGCACACTGGCGCATCAGCCCCCAATCAAAACCATCCATTCACTCTCTACCTATTGTGCATGTTTTTAGTGGTAGGGGAAACCGGAGCACCCGGAGGAAACCTATGCAGACACGCGGAGAACATGCAAACTCCACTCAGCTCAGAAAGGCCCTGTTCCGACCGGGATTCAAACCCAGGACCTTCTTGCTGAAAGGCGAGAGTGCTATCCACTCCGCCACCGTGCCGCCCACGGTGGCCGAGGAGAGAGTATATATGTAAATATAATAAACAATATATAAAAAGCTGCACCTTCCACTGCCTCTCGTCGGTGAAGATCTCTGTGTTGGCGATGTCCACTCTGTTCCAGGCTACAGCGAGCTCCAGCTGCCTCTGAGAGTCCTCAGCCCCAGGACCAGACCCGGGCCCCGAGCCGCTCCTAGAGGCTGACAGAGGGACACTAGATCTAAGACACAGTCCCCACAGAGAGGACACAGAACTGTTTAACCTGGATTTGAACATTGTCAGAGAAGAAGCGTGTCTCACATTTTCAGGAAGTCTGTTCCAGGTTTTAGCTGCAGAAATTTGAAATGCAGCCTCCCCATGTTTAGTCTTGACTCTGGTCACCACCACCAGGTCAGTCCCTGTGCTCAATGTCCCCTCTAATTTTTCATGGGTCAGTGCAAAAACATAAACCCCCTGAGTGGCACGTAGAACACTTTGAGCGAAAGATCTCTGTTGAAAACCATTCACATTTGGATACACCTCCTGTATACACCCCATGTATAAAACTCCTGTATACACCTCCTGTATAAAACTTCTGTATACACCCCATGTATAAAACTCCTGTATACACCTACTGATCCCATTTATTTAAGTTACTCCAGCTTCAACCAACTATGATTCGGTTCAATATTCACCTTATCATGATTCAATTCTTTTATAGATGGTGAATTAAAGTAGATTGAAGAATATATTTGGTGAATTGCACCAAAAAAACATTATATTCAAAGTGGATTTTGTCTATTCATATTATTTTTGATATAGAGTAATTAGAGTATATTAATACATAGTAGACATGGTTTGATTCAGTCATATGGCATTATAAAATAAAACACATAGACCAATAATTATCTAAGATAATTTTATTGCCACAAAACCAACTTTACTCAGCAATAGGCAACTTTGTGCTGAACTGATGGGGACACTGGTCTGACCAGACCTGGTCTTCCCTACATAAGTGCGTGCGTGTGTTTGTGGCTCCACGCACACTGCAGCTGGTGTAGTGCTCGTGACACACCGCTCAAAAGTCCGCGGCAAGACCAAGTGCGCGAGTTCACATGTGCAGGGCGCAGTTGGTGCGAGCCCTGTTCTGGATTGAACGCTGCTTCAGACTTCTGTGTCAGACGCTTCTCCCACACTTGCGGACAGTGCACCTCACGGTCACAGACAGAGAATGAAGCCTGCGCAGATTCACCGTGGTCCATACTCTGTTGAAATATGCTGGAGGCACAGGACGCTGGATTTTCATTGTGTGCGCAGGAAAGAGCTGAGACCCTAAAAGCACTGCGCAATTGTGCACGTGCGCAGCTTAGAGGGAACATTCCCTGTGCTCCTCAGATTCCCAGCAGGAGGTCAGTCCCTGTGCTCCTCAGATTCCCAGCAGGAGGTCAGTCCCTGTGCTCCTCAGAGTCCCAGCAGGAGGTCAGTCCCTGTGCTCCTCAGAGTCCCAGCAGGAGGTCAGTCCCTGTGCTCCTCAGAGTCCCAGCAGGAGGTCAGTCCCTGTGCTCCTCAGTCCCAGCAGGAGGTCAGTCCCTGGTCTCAGTCTCTGGTCTCTCTCTGCAGAATGTAATTACTCTAATACTTTTAGGGTTAGACTCAGACTGACCTTTGAGCAGCGCTCGGAGAATGGCCATGTCCACCTCCCCGTCGCAGTCTGCAGTGATTCTGAACACGGTCAGCAGATGCGGCGCCCGGAGGATATCCTGGATCTGACACAAACAGAAGATAATCATGCACCTGCATGTGTCCCACCTCCACATCTCTAACCCCTGAGACCTGTTCTTTGGTCCACCACCAGTTGGCGCTATAGTTAACATGGCTACTGCCCAGAGCAACCGCAGACCACTTCCTGTTTGCGCAAATAGAGACTCTTAAAAACGTCCTAAGTAAGTAATCTTTATTTATATATCGCTGAGTCACAAAGCGGTTTACAGTTGTACTTACTTGTGTCCTCCTACCACCTGAACTCCCTGAGCCGTCATTTTGACTGCTTCCATTCAAACCAATGGAAATCCGAAAAATATTGTGGATCCCTGGCCTGTGATTGGAGGACCACCGGGTGGAAATGTCCATTGTTGTCACTGAGTTGTGACAGTGACTAAAGAGACATTTGTATGGATTTCATTTGGTCTCTGTCACTTTTGCTTTTGTTTTTGTGACACTTTGCTTTTGATAATTAGTGTTTAGTTTCTGTGTTAGTCCAGTTAGCTTGTTTTGTTTCCCCTTTATGTCCTTGTATTGTACCCATTCAATTACTTCTGAGCTGGGTCTTAACAAGTCATTCCATTTTATGTTGTTGTCCCAAAAGAACTCTGCAGAAAACCTCTGGGGAAGGATGTGTTTTTACCTTTTTGGTCCATTCAATGATCCTACATTCGGAGAAGCAGTCGTACTCTTGACCAAAGAACTTCTTCATGAGCTGCTGGACCAGAGCGATGGAGACGCGGCTCACGGGGAGCTCCGCCACATGGGCCACGACGTCTGCGATCCTGCCGGACCCCTCCATCACCACACAGGGGGTCCCGTTGAGCATGGCGTTGTACATGGTCTAGAACAGGATCGGCTTTGGTACCAATACTCGAGTAACAGTATTACAACATCTACTCTAACCCTAGTCTCCATCTTTAGTTTCCTTCTTTACTTTTCTTTACCTGCTGCTATTATTCCTATTGTTTATGCCAGTCATAGTACAATAAACACATCTGTAAATACTAGGGCTGTCAAACAATTCACATTTTTAAGAGTAATTAATTACAAGTTAATTACAGCTTAAAAATAATTTCATCGTAATTAATTGAATTTCTAACTATCGGCGAAATGATGCCATAATTTTCTGTAAATGGTTCTTTGAATGGAAAGATAAATGACAGCATATGGTACATATTTACTGTATTTGTTTATTATACAATAAATCCACATAAAATGGCATTAACATGATTAACATTCTGTCTTTCTGTTTAGACTCAGACCAAAACTATTGCTTGCTTGCAATCACGTGATGCATAAACTTCCGGTTGACGGAGTGGTGGTCAGGCCAGCAAGAGTTGCTGCTGATATATGAAGAAAATGCGACTCTTCCAAGTATTTTTTGCTTTTTTGGATATTTCATGACACTTTGAAGCTACTGTGGTGAACGTTCTAACTCATCATTCTAACAATATGCACAAGGCAGAATTTTTCCACTACATGTTTTGGTAATATCAAGGTTGAAGCTACTGGCACAGCGGTAAATGCTAATATGCTAATAAGTCTCCATTCCTCCGCTGTATGTCACTTACATTCTGTAACGTCTTTGTTTATGCTGCCTCTACCATCGACAATAAAACATGTCTTCTGTCTGAATTAAAGACAAGATCCTAGACTGTCTTTTTATTCAATTTAGATTCTAATCCACAGCTAGTGTTACAATCAAGCTTTTGCACTGCTAAACAAATGACGGTTTGGATAAACATGGATGCTGCAACTTTTCCGTCTGTCTGTGGGTTTAAGAACTCAGAGTTAAGGTCCTGAAGGACACATCCTGCATCGTACAGAGCCGTGTAAGTAAGGATTGGTATGAACTTATCATTCTCAACAAAACAATGCGTCTGTGGATGTGTTCTTTTCAGGTCAAACATACACAGTGTTTATTTAAAACGCCAACTCATACCTGACCATTAATTAAATAAAGATGGGGATGTAATAACTGTGCATTGTGACTGCATGGCTGGGTAAATAACTAATCCTTAGAGGTAAAAGCGTTTGCTAGTGAAATGTTAGCAAGCCACTTTTCCTGCGTGTTTTCGTAAAGTCCTGAGTGTGAGGCTCTTTATTCATCTCTTCAAAAGGAATCCTAAAGTATCCATTAAAGGTTTCACGATTCGATCGGTTAGAAAACTTAAAACAACACATGCAAAAGGTATATTCAGACACGCTGCTCTAGTGAACAACTAGCTTCGGCTGACCACCAGTCCGTGATACGCATATGTAATGAGGCGGACGTGACGTCAATTGGAAGCAAGCAATTGTTTGTTACAGATGAGGGACATTTCAAAACTGACAGTCTGAAATACAGAATGTCATTTGCTCACACCATTACTTTTGGGCACAAACAACATGAACTGGTAGTGGAAGGGAAAATTAGGTACCCCAGCTTTAATTTAGCGAGTGCGCTTCGGGAGAAGACATGGAGAAGACTGAGGCTCCGTAGTCCAGCTTCAGCACTGTATTTTTTGTGTGCACCGTTTACGCAAAGACACGCACACTACAAGCAGAGAATAGTTTTGTGCGTGTATGGTCTTGGATATGACGTTACGACGGCACCGTTCGCCGTGATCACAGCCGCTGGAGGTGGGAACTGCTGCCCAGAGCGCCCACAGCTCAACTCGCAGAGTTCAGCTGTGAACCCCACTCTGCCTGAAGCCCCCGTGGAAAGATCAAGGCTATGCTCTCACCGACAAAACAGCCTCCTGTGGACTCCCCTCTTGCAGGAGGATCAGCGAGGGGCTGGTGCTCTGTGTACTGGGTGCAGCTCTGACTGCCAACCGCTGACCCATAAATGGAAGAAAATGGAGGGATGGATAAATACCTCCTGATGCTGCTGACTACAGTGTAAACTCCACAAGTGACTTATCCTTGAACTAAGTACAATTATAGCTCCAGAGTTTTATTCCATTGTTATATTTTATCATCATTTTATCATCCATAATAGATCATGTTTGAGGGCTCTTATTTTCTTTTATTCTGCTGTAATGTGTGCTACAACGATAACATTGAAATTCTGTGGCTGAATAAACCTAGTCATCTAACCCTAGTCTCCCTGACCCAAAGACTCACGTTGAGAGTTCCTGGTCCTCCGTCCAACACCACACACACCACAGGGATGTTCACTCCGCTGGCTGAAACAAACATGTGTGTTAATCTCAGAGACACGTCTCAGTGTCCAGCGGCTCTAACCTGAGCTCCACGCCCTGACCTTGGTTGGAGAGCCTCTTCCTGGATATGTACTTCTCCAGCCGCGCCCTCAGCTGGATCTCGGCTTCGTACTGACCATGTGTGCCATTGTCCACCAGCAGGAAGTGTGTGTGGTTCTGGGTCCAGGCAGCAGAGGTGGCCCTGACCCTCCACATCCGCCTCGTAGTAGGCCGGGAAACAGCCCTGCAACCAGGGTCAGAGGTCAGGCCAAAGTCAGAGGTCATCTTGTCTTCTTTGTAGATACGAGTAAAATACCTTAACTGAGTGTGTATGTGTCTCTGTGTGTTTCCGTTTGTGTCGCCGTATGTATTGCTGTATGTGTTGCTGTGTGTCCGTGTGTGTACTCGTGTGTATCTCTGTACCTTGGGGTTGATGAGGGTATGTCTGTTGTGGAGGATCCCCCATGTGGCCACCCCGATGGCGACGATGTGCCCCCCATGGAGCTGCTGAGGGCGTGGTCTCTCACCGCCTGCCCCACGTGCTTCATCACCCCAGTGTTAGTGCCACCGGTCAGAATCCAGGCCCCTGGGAACACATTACACCAGGCTTAGAGAGAAAGAACACATCACCCCAGGGTTAGAGAGAAAGAACACATCACCCCACGGTTAGAGAGAGAGAACACATCAACCCAAACCCCATTTTCCATAAATAAATAAAAATATGTGTTATTTTGCTCATTCAATTCAATTTAATTCACATTTTCACAAAAAACATGACAAAATGAAAAAGTTAAAGATGTACACTGTTAAACCCAAAGTTAATTGCACTTGAATGGTTTCAGCTCTAACCACTGTTGGTAAATAAGTGTAGCAGAGAGAACTCATTGGTTGAAGTTGAATGGACTTAACATATATAGTGTTGCATGTGATGCACTAGAATGAATACATTTAACTTGGTCCAATCTATTTTAAGTTTATTCTAAAATATAGTTTGAGTACAAATGTGTGTAAGAGAATGAGTTTTGAAGTCAACACTCAAATGAAACAAGTTAATGAGATCACTACTACAACCTTTAAGTTGAAAGCACTTTCACTATCTTTAAGTTTTCAGAGCTCCTCCTATATTTTTCCCGGCTGCACTGGAACCAGGGACATGTCTGGACAGAGTCGTTTGTTTGAATTTTTCAAGAATAAGCAGTTTATTAATGTTTTCCTTGGACTTGAACGTGTTTTTCCATTCTGCAGTTGATAGAGCGCACTCTTCCTCAAGTCAAAGGTGAGTTAAATCTTTGTATTAAGTTTATTATTTATTTTTAAAATGTATTTTACATTATGCAACTGCACAAGCTAATGTAATCTCCTGAACATTGTTTTGAGTCTATTGTTTTTCTCCATTTTTAGACAAGGTTATTTTTTTTATCTTTTTATTATATACGGTACACGTAGCCAGTCTCTGTCACTGAAGCTTGCACACGCGTTACACCGGACTCCAGTGACATAGCGACGTTAGCGACCAGCTACCATGGCTTTCCCACGGACGCTGGAGCAGAGAGAGGACCAGCAGGAGCAGAGATGGGACCAGCAGGAGCAGAGAGAGGACCAGCAGGAGCAGAGAGGACCGAGAGCAGAGAGAGGACCAGCAGGAGCAGAGAGAGGACCAGCAGGAGCAGAGAGGGGACCACCAGGAGCCACGCGGAGAGTCTGCTCCAGCGTTCGTGGGAAAAGCACAGAGCTGGTCGCTCATGTTGCTGAGCCCGCTGGAGGTTTGAAATGTAAGCTAAGCTAACTCTGGTGCTACTGCTGCAAACCAGAGAATCAAGTCTTTACTTTGAACTAAAGATGGCGGTTAGTTCAGTGCACGCACTTTCACTGGTAGTGTCATGGCTGTAAAGATTTATTTACTGTAAAGATAAGGTTACACAGACCTGTTGTGGGGTTTGGGTTATAGTTGCTTAAAGTAACACAAATAATTTAAAATGTTCTTTCCTTTCTCCTTCAGAGCTGAAGTGGTCAAGCCGGATTGTTCAGGGGTGACTGAATGCCAGGTTTGTTTTTGTTTATTGTAAATCTTGTGTTATATTTTAGAAAGTAATAATTGGGGCTTGTTTATAGGTCAACTTGGAATTCAACATAATTACTGGAAAAACGTCCATTGGAGAATTATTTACTTCTCTGGATGGTTTTTACCTTGGCTTTCAAGAGGTCTTCACCAGAAGGACAGAATATGAAGGCAAATGTTCAAAAGCAAAAGGTGAGTTGGATTCATAATTCAAGCTTCCTATTCTTCTTGGGGACAATGCTTTTAAGTCACAAAGTAAGTAATGTTTGAATATTCAAATTTACTTTTTCTTTTACTGGTTGATGTGTTTTCCAAATTCTAAAACATAAAAAAAACAGATACAACCCAAAACACATATTAGGATTTGTTGTTAAATATGTGTGATAAATTGGTGCTGAGCAAGCTCTAATGATGTGGTGTAAAAGTCAAACTTACAACAGTAAGTTAGACAATATTAGTAAATACATCTGACTTTCTACCTTTTCTGATTATTTACAATGACACAGTATTCCTAAGATTAGATTCTATGATTGAGTTTGTCCATTAGAGGATCCTTATTTTGCCCATTATCAAAAATATGGTTTCTCTAACTTTTAGGATCAACCAATCACAGCGTCTGAAATGATGACTCATACCTAGCAACGGGGTCGGCCACGCCTCCTCACTAAGATAAGAGTTGTTGTCAATTCCTTGCTCAGAGTTCTCTAAGAGTGTTCTGGAATAACTTTTAAGCTAAGACTCCTAGCTAGGAGTTTTTAGGTTAAGATAGGAGCTCTCTGAGAGGACTCTTAGAATCTTTAGGAATACGGCTCCAGGTCTTTATTGGAACCAACCGCTGGTTATTGGCTGTAACTGAATACGAGCCAGTATTAGAGGATTTACAGTAGTGATTTTGTTCAAACTGAAAAGTGATTATATAACATTATTTGTCTATATTTCAGTTGATGATGATGAGGCGGATGAGGAGGATGTAGATGAGGAGGATGAAGAAGAAAATGAAGAGGAACAACACCTAGTTGCAAATCAATTAGTGGATGACCTTGCTGATGAAGGTAATGTTATTATAAAAAAAGTTTTAAAAAAAAGAAATGCGCCAAACTTTACTGAAAAAAAAAACAAAAAAAACATTAAAACCCACATGTTTAAGTACGGGTGGGTATGTGGGTGGGTACAGAAACACACAGATGGGGCAGCTACTACCCTTCACCTGATCATTTATCTCTGATCATCCGCACAGAAACTGTAAATAATCTCTGAATTCCCAATTCTTAAATTTAATTTTGGCCGTTAATTTTTGGTGCCTCTCTTGACACACTGGTCTGCAGATATAAAGTATAATGCAACTCCATATAGAAAGTTCCATAGAAATCCCTTGGAATGAGGCCAGTTTTACTTTAAATCTACGCTCTGGCCCATGATACTGTATCGCACAGCTGATATAACTATACGTCAGAACATAAAAGTCTGATCTTCTCTTACATATTTTTCCGATGAAAATAGTCACGTGTGATGGACCATCTCCATCCGAGGCTCCCGGAAATCTCTCTGGACATAACGGTAAGATCATAAAAAATATACCCACTGCAGGGTGCTCAATGAAGAACACTTCCGCTTCAGAGGGCACCTTTGGACGATCCTTAAGTCTCCCTCACCCCACCCCTTGACTATGACAGCCCATCCTCTAGTGTTGTAAAGTTCTACTGATATTCTTTTAAAAACCAAAAACATTTACATTATGAATTCACAAAGTAATTCTGATTCAGATTTGTCATATTGCCCCTGGGGCTGGAAGTTGTTTGGAGAGATCATGGGGCATGACTAGCGGTCAGCCTCCCCGGTAAAGTCTACTCCATGGTACTGGAGATGAGACGGGGTTTCATCTTTGCTGCTTGCGGACAATGTTGTCCTGTAAACGAACCAGGGCCTGCAGCATGCACTGGGACGGTTTGCAGCAGAGTTTGAAGCGGCTGGGATGAGAATCAGCTCCAAATCTGAGGCCATGGTGCTCGACTGGATAAAGGCGCCTTGCCCTCTCCTGGTCCTGGTCCTCTCCAGGTGGGGAGGTCATTCCTCAAGTGGAGGAGTTAAAGTATCTCGGGGTCTTGTTCACGAGTGAGGGAAGGATAAAGCGTGAGATTGACAGGCGGATCGGTGCAGCGTGCGCAGTGATGCGGTCGCTGTATCGGACCGTTGTGGTAAAGAGGGAGCTGAGCCGAAAGGCAAAGCTCTCGATTTGCCGGTCTATCTTCGTTCCCTCCCTCACCTATGGTCATGAGTTTTGGGTAATGACCAAAAGAATGAGATCATGGGTACAAGCCGTTGAATTGAGCTTCCTCTGCAGAGTGGTGGGGCACTCCCATAGAGATGGGGTGAAGAGTTCGGTCTCAGGGGAGGAGCTCGGGGTAGAGCTGTTGCTTCACGTTGAAGAACCAGTTGAGGTGGCTCGGGCAACTGTTCCCGAGCCACCTCAAACATCACTACTCAAAACACACTGCACGCATAAATGAGGTCTACTTACTTTTCAGGGACTCGGACACCACACCCAAACTAAAGGTATCCCAACATAAATGCACTCTTGTGTCTGTGTTGGGCTGAGCAAAGCTTTTGATTGGCTGCAGCTCAGAGTGTGCAGTATCCACTATCCAGGGAGACGCTCCTTGGAAAGCTTGGCCTTTTTAAGTCAAGGTCAACTTGACTTTCCTTCACCATACAGGGCTCTACGCTGCAAATATCTTGAGTCTTCTGCCTTACTGATACGCTTCCCCCCCCCTTTTGTTCATAGGACCTCGCAGCGGTAGAGGGGCCTTTGCCAGACGAACATGGACAAAAGCTGAAACTGCGGCTGTGATGAGACATTTTAAGTCTCACATCATGAAAGGACATTTGGCATCAAAAAGGGAATGTGACATGTGCAAGAGCAGCGAACCTGCTTTAAAAAATAGGACGGGGCACAATATTAGAGATTTCGTTCGGAACAGGGGAATTTCATTCAGACGTCATGAAAATTAGGACAGTAACAGGACACAACAGGCAGTAACACAACCATTACAAACCTTAGTTCATTCAAAAAAACAAACAATGCCAATTTCTGTAAACTCAAAGGACATTTGTATATAGGTTAAGAACAATCACAGGACAGGACCGTTAGAGGACACAGAACAATAACAGATAGATACTTTATTGATCCCCGTAGGAGAAATTCAGGTGTCCAGTAGCAGCAAAAATAAAATGTATCATTCAATCAAGCTAACAATAGTAATAATCAACAACAGCCCTTCAGGTCACAGCAGCAGAGATGGAATAGGCTTTGGGTGGAGCAGGACGGGTCACAGCAGCAGAGGTGCCGTAGCCACTATGTGGAGCAGGACGGGTCACAGCAGCAGAGGTGCCGTAGCCGCTGGGTGGAGCAGGACGGGTCACAGCAGCAGAGATGGTGTAGCCTCTGGGTGGAGCAGGACGGGTCACAGCAGCAGAGGTGCCGTAGCCACTATGTGGAGCAGGACGGGTCACAGCAGCAGAGATGGAGTAGCCGCTGGGTGGAGCAGGACAGGTCACAGCAGCAGAGATGGTGTAGCCTCTGGGTGGAGCAGGACAGGTCACAAGGTGGAGTAGCTGCTTGGTTCGAACCATTTTCTCTGCTCTAGTCCAAAGTGCAAAATGCAAATGCGAAATGCATCATTAGCATTTTTCAAAAAGTTGGCATTCCTCCAGTGCATTTTCATTTGATCTGCTTGGTTCGGACCATGAATCCTCTCTGCTCTGGTCTGGACCAGTGTAAACCATGACCACTGTACTGCAGCAACATCTCCGGTAGAAAAAACAAGAAGAATAAAAGTGTTGTAACATAACAATCACAAATTTTAGTTCATTCATAAAAACAAACACAACAATGCCAATTACTGTGAACTAGAAAGTATTTTTGTATAAGTTAAGTAGAATCACAGGACAGTAAGACTTGCTGCCGTTTTCCAGCACATTCAAAAGTGGACAGTAACAGGACACATGACAATAACAGGACACATGACCATAACAGGACAGTGACAGGACACATGACAATCACAGGACAATAACAGGACAGTGACAGGACACATGACAATAACAGGACACATGACCATAACAGGACAGTGACAGGACACATGACCATAACAGGACAGACACATGACCATAACAGGACAGTGACAGGACACATGACAATAACAGGACACATGACCATAACAGGACAGTGACAGGACACATGACAATAACAGGACACATGACCATAACAGGACAGTGGCAGGACACATGACAATAACAGGACACATGACCATAACAGGACAGTGACAGGACACATGACAATAACAGGACACATGACCATAACAGGACACATGACCATAACAGGACACATGACCATAACAGGACACACATGACCATAACAGGACAGTGACAGGACACATGACAATAACAGGACAGTGACAGTACACATGACAATAACAGGACAGTGACAGTACACATGACAATAACAGGACAGTGACGGGACACATGACAATAACAGGACACATGACCATAACAGGACAGTGACAGGACACATGACAATAACAGGACAGTGACAGTACACATGACAATAACAGGACAGTGACAGGACACATGACAATAACAGGACAGTGACAGTACACATGACAATAACAGGACAGTGACAGGACACATGACAATAACAGGACAGTGACAGGACACAGGACAATAACAGGACAGTGACGGGACACATGACAATAACAGGACAGTGACGGGACACATGACAATAACAGGACAGTGACAGGACACAGGACAATAACAGGACAGTGACAGTACACATGACAATAACAGGACAGTGACAGTACACATGACAATAACAGGACAGTGACGGGACACATGACAATAACAGGACAGTGACGGGATACATGACAATAACAGGACACATGACCATAACAGGACAGTGACAGGACACAGGACAATAACAGGACAGTGACAGGACACAGGACAATAACAGGACAATAACAGGACAGTCACAGGACACATGACAATAACAGGACAGTAACAGGACACATGACAATAACAGGAGAGTAACAGGACAGTGACAGGACACAGGACAATAACAGGACACATGACAATAACAGGACAGTGGCAGGACACATGACAATAACAGGACAGGACACAGGACAATAACAGGACAGTCACAGGACACATGACAATAACAGGACAGTAACAGGACACATGACAATAACAGGAGAGTAACAGGACAGTGACAGGACACATGACAATAACAGGACAGTGACAGGACACATGACAATCACAGGACAGTGACAGGACACATGACAATAACAGGACAGTGACAGGACACATGACAATAACAGGACAGTGACAGGACACATGACAATAACAGGACACATGACAATAACAGGACAGTGACAGGACACATGACAATAACAGGACACATGACCATAACAGGACAGTGACAGGACACATGACAATAACAGGACACATGACAATAACAGGACAGTGACAGGACACATGACAATAACAGGACACATGACCATAACAGGACAGTGACAGGACACATGACAATAACAGGACACATGACAATAACAGGACAGTGACAGGACACATGACAATAACAGGACAGTGACAGGACACATGACAATAACAGGACACATGACCATAACAGGACAGTGACAGGACACATGACAATAACAGGACACATGACAATAACAGGACAGTGACAGGACACATGACAATAACAGGACACATGACCATAACAGGACAGTGACAGGACACATGACAATAACAGGACACATGACAATAACAGGACAGTGACAGGACACATGACAATAACAGGACAGTAAAAACTCTTTAATGCTCTGAAAGTTGCTCTGAAACCCTTGTTTTGTGCTTTAGAATTTTTATTTTCTTGCCTATTTTCTACCGGAGATGTTGCTGCAGTACAGTGTTCATGGTTTTACACTGGTCCAGACCAGAGCAGAGAGGATTCATGGTCCGAACTAAGCGGATCAGGTGTAAATCCACAGGAGGAACTTTTTGAAAAATGCTAATTAAGCATTTAGCATTTTACTTTGGACTACGGCAGAGATAATGGTCCGAACAAAGCGGGTACTCCACCTTGTGACCTGTCCTGCTCCACCGAGCGGCTTCCATCTCTTCTGCTGTGACCTGTCCTGCTCCACCCAGCGGCTACTCCATCTCTTCTGCTGTGACCCATCCTGCTCCATCCAGTGGCTACTCCACATCTGCTGCTGTGACCCGTCCTACTCCACCCAGAGGCTACTCCATCTCTGCTGCTGTGACCCGTCCTACTCCACCCAGAGGCTACTCCATCTCTGCTGCTGTGACCCGTCCTACTCCACCCAGAGGCTACTCCATCTCTGCTGCTGTGACCCGTCCTACTCCACCCAGAGGCTACTCCATCTCTGCTGCTGTGACCCGTCCTACTCCACCCAGCGGCTACTCCATCTCTTCTGCTGTGACCCGTCCTGCTGCACCCAGCGGCTACTCCATCTCTTCTGCTGTGACCCGTCCTGCTGCACCCAGAGGCTACTCCACGTATACTACTGTGATCCGTCCTGCTCCGCCCGGTGGCTACTCATCTCTGCTGCTGTGACCTGAAGGGCTGTTGCTGATTACTATTTACTGGACACCTGAATTTCTCCTGCGAGTATCTTGTCTATCTCTCTCGATCTCTCATTACAAACCTTAGTTCATTCACAAAAACTAACACAAACAATGCCAATTATTGTGAACTACAAAGACATTTGTATATAAGTTAAGTACAACTGAGATTTTCTATAATACTGTTGCCATTTTCTGCCCCTGCTTCAAGGTCGTCTCCTCAAACATGTCCTGCACTGCATAACGAGACGTTGTTTTGTGATTTGAAGCATAAACTAAATACCTTGTTTTACTTTGCTTCAGTTACATGTTCTTTCTTTTTTTTCAAATAAAATACCAGCCAAGTTTTTGTAACATGTATCCAATTATTTTGTTGATGTCTTTACTAATTCAAATCCAGAAACATGATGGTTTTACTATATTGCCACACAACCAACTGTGCATGTCCCATGAGGGACATTATTATACAGTATTATACAATGTTATTCCAACAGTATAACTTTCAATTCCTAAAGTAGATGTGGTTATTTTAGTTTCACATTTTATACCATGATTCTTCAGTTTTTTCCTATGTGTCTAATATAAAATGTTGATGTTTTCCTATTAGCCAACATCCTTTTGTATGGGTTATAAAGCTTTACCATTTGTATTTGTTCAAGCGTATTTATGTAATTGCATTTCACCTGGGAGGTTTGGTCCTATCTCTGATGATCTCTCATTTGTAGGTAGAGAGAGCGATGGATGGATAGTTGTATGTATATGGAACACGTTTCTCCCAAAATTTCAGAATACGTTTTGTGTTGTAGGTTTTAGAAGCTTGCATAGAAGTATTCCTCCAAGTATGGTGGTGCCAGTCCACTCTCCTTGTTTGGTATTTGAAGTGTATTAAAGACTAAGAGATCCTTTATTTGTCAGGGGCAATTTCAGTGTTGCATCACAAATTATAGGACAGTAGGAAAGAGGAGCACACGGCACAAGTTAAGTGAACAGTAGCTCTACTAATTGACATAAAACAAAACTAACTTTAGCATCAATATCAGGTATAAAAACTCAATCTCAAAAATAGTAAAACGGGTGTAAAAGTTTTACATTTGGCAATAAGAAGTGTGTATAAAGTACTGTGTATTCTAGTGCTAGCAAAGTGTAGTTATATGTTAGCATCTGTACATGTTAGCAGCTGTTAGCAGCAGTATGTTTACATCTGTACATTAGCAGCAGTACGTTTACATCTGTACATTAGTAGCATGAGGCTCTGAGATACAGGGACTCAGTAAAGTGACAGAGACATGTGGTTATTGCACATTCTGATATAAGTTGAGGATATTGCAAACGGTGCATGACATGTGGGATCACATACACTATCATTGTAACTTCTGATGAGGTCAACCAGAGTTTGTTGCACAGGATTTGAAGATACCTCAAGAAAAACAGGACAAAATGGTTGTTTATTTCACTTAAAGTAATTTGACCTCGTAAGTGCAGTTGGCCTCACAGACCAGCATTTTGTCTGATTTGTGTGTTGTGTATAAAAGACCTCATAAGCTCAGTTGGCCTCACAGACCAGCATTTTGTCTGATTTGTGTGTTGTGTATAAAAGACCTCATAAGCTCAGTTGGCCTCACAGACCAGCATTTTGTCTGATTTGTGTGTTGTGTATAAAAGACCTCATAAGCTCAGTTGGCCTCACAGCCCAGCATTTTGTCTGATTTGTGTGTTGTGTATGAAAAGACCTCATAAGCTCAGTTGGCCTCACAGACCAGCATTTTGTCTTATTTGTGTGTTGTGTATGAAAAGACCTCATAAACAGTGTGTCCCTATATACCACAATTGGCAATGACCCCACAAACCTGTGAAATGTCCCAGTTTTATATGTGTGTCTTCTGAAAGACAAATTAGGATTTTCAAATGAGTTTTGTGTTCTGTAGATCAAATGAAGATGTTTGACATGAGTTTCATGTTGATAGGATGTGTGGAAAGGGGTGTCCCCATAAACCACCAACAAGTCTCAATGACCTTATAAACCACATATACCAGTATGTGTGTGTATGTGTGTGTGTGTGTGTATGTGTGTGTGTATGTATGTGTGTGTGTATGTATATGTGTGTGTGTGTGTAAATGTAAGCTCCAATGTAGTTCTGACTCGCGCCAGTGTGCAACTTTGACGGTAACAGAGAGGACAGATGATGCGTGTGGATGTTACGTATGGAGAGGGGGAAAGTGTGTGCGCGTGTGTGCGTGTGTGCGTGTGTGTGTGTGTGTGTATGTGTGTGTGTATGTATGTGTGTGTGTATGTATATGTGTGTGTGTGTAAATGTAAGCTCCAATGTAGTTCTGACTCGCGCCAGTGTGCAACTTTGACGGTAACAGAGAGGAGAGATGATGCGTGTGGATGTTACGTATGGAGAGGGGGAAAGTGTGTGTGTGTGTGTGTGTGTGTGTATGTGCGCGTGCGCGTGTGTGCGTGTGTGTGTGTGCGCGCGTGTGTGCATATGTGGCGCGTGCGGCGTGAGAGTCGTCCCCCGCTCGTCACATCGTGCAAATAGGGCTTAAAATAGCGTTATTAAGAGACCTCCCCTCTCCCCTTTTTCTCTTTTTTAACCGACAGCTTTGACCGGTTAACGCTGTGACGGTCAACCACCGGTTAAACGGTCGCCGATTTACATCCCTACCACAGAGAGACCAGAAAGAGACCTGAGAGAGACCAGAGGGAGACATGAGAGAGAGACCAGAGAGAGACTGGCGAGAGAGACCAGAGAGACCGGGGAGAGAGACCAGAGAGAGAGACCAGAGAGAGGACCAAAGAGAGACCAGAGAGAGAGGACCAAAGAGAGACCCGAGAGAGAGACCAGAGAGAGAGACCAGAGAGAGACCAGAGAGAGAGACCAGAGAGAGAGACCAGGGAGAGAGACCAGAGAGAAGACCAGAGATGCAGCCAGCGAAAATTCAATTTGGTAGACGTTAACCAAATTTACCCCCTCCAGGCCGGCTCTCATCCCCAGCCTATCGCTCAGCAGACGCCCCCTTCCAATCATCTGTACCGACTCGCAGCCGCATAAAAACGGAGAAACTCCCACTACCGGCCTCCTGAAGCCTCGCAACCACCGCCTCCCCTCCTCCTCCTCTTCACCTTGCCTCCAATCTGCCTTCAATTTCTTCCCGCTGCCAAATGCCGCCACCAGTGCCTAGGTCCTGGGGGATTGTGCGCGCTCATCGCAGGAGCCTTTCCGATCCGAAGGCCGCACTGGGACCTAGGGCGCCAAACCTCCTTTCAATAAAATACTCAACTTCCTGTTTCTCGTCTCTCCAAATTGAAATAACCAGAGAAAGACTAGAGAGAGACCAGAGAAACTGGAGAGAGAGACCAGAGAGAGAAAAGTGAGAAACCAGAGACAGACCAGAGAGAGACCAGAGAGAGGACCAGAGATAACCAGAGAGAGACCAGAGAGAGACCAGAGAGAGAGACCAGAGAGAGACCAGAGAGAGACCATAGAAAGACCAGAGCAAGACCATAAAGAGACCTGAGAGAGACCAGAGGGAGACATGAGAGAGAGACCAGAGAGAGACTGGCAAGAGACCAGAGAGAGACCTGAGAGAGACCAGAGAGAGAGCCCAGAGAGAGGACCAGAGAGAGAGACCAGAGAGAGAGACCAGAGAGAGACCAAAGAGAGAGATCAGAAAGAGAGAACAGCGAGATAGACCAGAGAGAGACCAGAGAGAGAGACCAGAGAGAGATCAGAGAGAGATCCCAGAGAGAGGACCAGAGAGAGAGACCAGAGAGAGAGACCAGAGAGAGACCAAAGAGAGAGACCAGAAAGAGAGAACAGCGAGATAGACCAGAGAGACCAGAGAGAGACTAGAGAGAGACCAGAGAGAGAGAGATCTGAGAGAGACCAGAGAGCCACACCAGAGAGAGACCAGAGAGAGACCACAGAGAGACCAGAAAGAGACCTGAGAGAGACCAGAGGGAGACATGAGAGAGAGACCAGAGAGAGACTGGCGAGAGAGACCAGAGCGACCGGGGAGAGAGACCAGAGAGAGAGACCAGAGAGAGGACCAAAGAGAGACCAGAGAGAGGACCAAAGAGAGACCCGAGAGAGAGACCAGAGAGAGAGACCAGAGAGAGAGACCAGAGAGAGACCAGAGAGAGAGACCAGAGAGAGAGACCAGGGAGAGAGACCAGAGAGAGAGACCAGAGAGAGTCTTACTTAAATATATGAAGTAGGGAGCCACGATGGAGCCGACCCTCGCCGCCATGGAGCAGGAGGCCAGGGCCGTGGTCCTCAGGACTGTGGGGTACAGCTCCGCGGTGTAGGCATAGATAATGGCGAAGGCCACGGTGGCGCCGAACTTCCCGAGCATCTCCAGGGCAACGGTGACCATTGCGAGGTCTGAGCAACACAACAAGGTGAGAGGTCTGAAGAGCACAGCCACAACACCATCAATCCTCTCTCTGGACTTCCTTTGGTCTCTTTCTGGTTTCTCTCTGTTCTCTCACTGGTCTCTCTCTAGTCTCTCTCTTGTCTCTCACTGGTCTCTCTCTAGTCTCTCTCTGTTCTCTATCTCTTGTCTCTCTCTGTTCTCTCTCTCTTGTCTCTCTCTGGTCTCTCTCTAGTCTCTCTCTGTTCTCTCTCTGGTCTCTCTCTGGTCTCTCTCTGGTCTCTCTCTGGTGTCTCTCTTGTCTCTCTTTGGACTCCCTCTGGTCTCTCTTTTGACTTGACTGGGCTCTCTCTAGTCGCTCTGGTCTCTCTATGGTCTGTCTTTCTGGTCTCTCTCTGGTCTCTCTTTGGACTCTCTCTGGACTCTGTCTGGACTCTCTCGAGTCTCTCTCTGGGCTCTCTCTAGTCGCTCTCTGGACTCTCTCTGGTCCCTCTCTGATCTCTTTCTGGTCCCTCTCTGTTCTTTCACTTGTGTCTCTCCAGTGTCTCTCTGGTCTCTCTCTCTCACGTATTTCTGGTCTGAAAAAGTGAGGACCACCCACACTCAGCCAATCAGCTCTCAGCCCAAAGACTCTATTCTCTTGAACTCTGTGTTATTAAAAATATGTAGCCAAACTTTAATCAATTATTTCTGCAATTTTTTACAAAAGATCTGTTTACACATTTATTCCAACTGCTACAATCTCATTTCTTTTATTTGAAATTTTTGATTCTTTGATCTGTGTTGGTGAATGTTTGTAAAGTCCTTTGAGATAAAACTGTTGTGATTTTGGTCGATAAAAGAATACATGTAATTGAATGTGTTTCCTACTGGAGGGGATGAGGGGGATGAGTAGCAGGACCCCTCCCCCTGTCAGCAGAGTGGCACAGAGACTGAGTCTGCGGGGGCACCAGCGGAACAGGAACCAGGACAGGACGTACGCTGGTACCTCCACCAGCGCCGACAGAAAGCAGTTAAGGTACGCGTCGCCATGGAGATTAGAGGTGTTCAGAGAGAGAGCGAAGTACGCGATGGTGACACTATTCCTGCCGATCACAGAACAGCAAAACACATGAGAGAGACCAGAGACAAGAGAAAGACCAGGGAGAGACCAGAGAGAGAGAGATCAGAGAGAGACCAGAGAGTAAGACCAAAGAGAGACCAGAGAAAGGCCAGAGACCAGAGATAAACCAGAGAGAGGCTAGAGAGAGACCAGAGAGAGGCCAGAGAGAGACCAAAGACCAGAGAGAGACCAGAGAGGGACCAGAGAGAGGCCAAATAGAGGCCAGAGACCAGAAAGAGACCAGACAGAGGCTAGCGAGAGACCAGAGAGAGACCACAGAGCAATCAGAGAGAGACTAGGGAGGGACCAGAGAGAGACAGAGGCCAGAGAGAGACCAGAAACCAGAAAGAGACCAGGGAGAGGCTAGAGAGAGACCAGAGACCAGGGAGGCCAGAGAGAGACTTGGGTGTAGTTTGAGGACGACTTCTTTCCATGACTTGTCCCCTCTGGTCTCTGGACAGCAGCAGGACGGTTCCCCTGTCCCCACTGGTCCCTCTGGTCTCTCTGTCCCCTCTGGTCCCTCTTTCCCCCCTGGTCCCTTCGTCTCATCTAGTCCCTCTGGTCTCTTTGGTCCCTCGGGTCCCCTCCCTGTCCCAGTGACATCAGCAGGAGGGTCCAGGGCCCTCATTATGCTGCTGCAGATGGTGGGGCCCGGGTTTGAGTCTCACCACGTCTGACAGCTCTGAGCAGAGAGAGACCTCATGCTGCAGACTCAACAACATCTTCAACTTTTGCCCAATTTCTCTTTTCAACTGAAGCCAAAGTTCTGTCATTCACCAATTTATCGTTTCATCACAAACCAGAAGAGATAGGATCAGAGTGTTCTGGGGACTTGGGTCCACAGCCTCCAAACTATAGCTCGGGAGCCATTAGTAGCTCGCCAGCCCCTATCTTCAAAGGATTTAGAATTTAACATATGATCTCTCATTTATACATATTGAATGATTACTTATGTATTATGTATAAATATAGGGTTATGTCGTAATCCCTCAGTTGGTAGATCATTGGCCTTTGAGCCCAAAGGTCGTGGGTTCGAGCCCACCACGAGACCTTCTCCACCGACTCCCACTGATGTCTACTGTCATTGTGTCCTTGGGCAAGACACTTAATCCCACTTTGCCTATAAGGAGCGCGGAAGTGATGTTCGCTGCTTGCCTTGATGTGTATGTGTACAGTATATGTGTATGTGAATGTGTATGCATCAAACTGAAATTTCCCCATTGTGGGACGAATAAAGGACCGTCTTTGTCTTCTTCTTCTTCTTAATATGGTATGTTTTACATGTGTTCTCTCTTGTCGTAATTATCACATATTCTTATTTTATTAAAACTGCAGAGTAGTAGCTCTCTGCCTCTTTTGTTATATAAAAGTAGCGCGCACGTGTGTGTGTGTGTCAGACCAGATCAGCCACAGCGTGAGCGACAGCCAGCGGAGGGCGCCCCAGCGCAGCAGGTCGCAGATGTTGAACGACCTTTTCTTCTTTTCTGACGGCGACAAGACCTTCAGGGCAAACATGTGCAAAAACACAATCAGAGAGAGACCGGAGGGAGACCAGAGAGAGACCAGAGAGAGACCAGGGAGAGACCAGAGAGAGACCAGAGAGAGACCAGAGAGAGAGAGATCAGAGAGAGAGCGATCATTTATGTAGAGAAGACGATCTGCTGCAGTTCAAACCATCAGAATAGGGAAGAAAGGTTAAGTGATTTTGAACGTGGCATGGTTGGTGGAGCCAGACGGGCTGCTTTGAGTATTTCAGAAACTTTCGATCTATAGAGATTTTCACACACAACCATCTCTAGGGTTTACAAAGGATGGTCAGAAAAAGAGAAAATATCCAGTGAGCAGGAGTAGGGGTGGGCGATATGGCCTAAAATTCATATTGCGGTATAATTTGGGACACAGACGGTAGACGGTATATATTGCGGTATAATTTGGTGTGTGAATTTCAATATAGGTCTAGCAGGTTCTTGCATAAAATAGTCAAGATTGTTACTTATTTATATATTAGAATCTAATATATATATTTTTTGAGTTAGAAAATCAGTTGTGAGACGAATAAAGAGACAAATGTTGTAACATACATTATTTATGTATGTTACAGTAAATACCATTCACTGTAAAAGCAATTTTTAAAAAGAAAAACATATGCATTCATTTAAAATATAAAAAACTCACAAATGTTTAACTCAAAGTCTGTAGGAGTTAGACATGGTCATTATTTATAGTGTCTGAGAGTTGGTCTGGCCATTTGTTGACGCTCCCTAAGCGCTTTTCTCTGCGCTTGCAGTGAACTGGATGATTCAATGGATTAATGTTCATTAAAACAGCGCATTGGATTTGAACAATTCATGTAAATGATCATTTTGGCACAATTAATTTTGTTTAACAAAGTAGCTTTCGTGAGATATTGACCGCGGAGGTCCGAATCTGACGCTAACTTTCCCAAACTTCTGCTGTGATGCTGCGGACACGGAACACGCATGGATCTATTTTGGCTCACACTGGCGCTTCGAGCCTACGCCCCCTTGACACTGATTGGCCAAAAGGTAGAAGCTTAAACTGTGATTACTGTGTGTGTATTTACCTCTGCTGGGGCCGCTGTGACAACAATACAGAGACAGAAACACTGTGTTAATTCCGTTCTGTTGTTCGTTGTTTCCAGTGGTGTCTGCTAGGCTAATGCTGCTAGGCTAATAGTGCTAGGCTAATGCTGCTGAATGCCGGTTTGTTTTGGTCCTTTCTGCTGGCGTCAGAGCCTGCGCAATTTGATGACATAATGACCTATCGCAATATGCCGGTATAACAAAAATCTCTACCGTGGGCCAAATTTATATCGCATACCGCTTATACCGTTTATATCGCCCAGCCCTAAGCAGGAGTTTGTGGCGAAAATGCCTTGTCAATGCCAGAGGTCAGAGGTGAAAGATCAGACTGAGCTTATAGAGGCAACACTAACTCAAATAACCACTTGTTACAACCACGGTCTGCAGGATCCTCTCTGAACACAGAACATGTCAGACCTTTAGGCGGCTACAGCAGCAAAAGACCACACTGGGAGCCAGTCCTGTCAGCTAAAAACAGGAAACTAATGGTGCTTTCAGACCGCCAACGCTGAAACGCGGAAGCCCCGCTCACCAGACGCGCATTCTCTAGTTTTCAGACACAGAGGACTTCACACCAGAACGTCCTGATGCGAGCCGGAAGTACCGGAAGTAGCCGGCCGGCTCTAATGCTAACAGAGCTATGCTAGCGGCTTCTTGTGTACAGATCTTCTCCAATATGCAGCTTTGCAGCGTGTCTTTGCTCACAGACATTCCACGGGCTTTATATAACAGTAGTATGTGTTCACGGAGGTGCGCCATACGTTTTTATATTATTAAACAGAATTTCCACATCGGCGAACACACTCGAAGCCGTTGCATAAGGTTACGGGAGCATGACAACACATATTTTCACAAGCACAGAGTCCCCCATTGTCAACCCTGGGTTGAGTTCTGGTGAAGTCTGGTGTGGCTCCTGTTTTGGATGTTTACGAGTATTTTCAGTCTGCTCGCTCAGTCCGCTAATGTCCCCGTGACCACTTTGCTGCTCTCTGATTGGTTGTCGCACAAACGTTCCAAGGAAAGGATGAGCAAAATCCATCTCCTGTGGGCGTTGATTTTTCGCTCGTGCTCCTCCCATTTCACTTTCCTGCCAAGTCCGTGCATCGTTATTGAACAGTTCGTTCGTGCGATAGTCTCACAGCCTGAGTATTGCTGCTGTGCTGACCATGTCCTTTATGACCACAGTGGACCATCTCCTGATGGCTACTTCCAGCAGATAAAACACTTGTCATTAAGCTCAAATCATCACAGACTAGTTTCTTGAACATGACGTTGACTGTTCTGTAACGGCCTCCACAGTCACAGATCCCAATAGAGACACATTGCGATGAACAGGAGCATCATGGATGTGCAGCAACAAATCTGCACAAACTGCATCAAATATGGACCAAACTCTGAGGAATGTGTCCAGGACCTTGTTGAATCTATGCCACGAAGGATTAAGACAGTTTTGAAGACAACAGGGGTCCAACCTGGCACCAAGGTGTACCTGATAAAGTGGCCGCTGAGTGTTTATGGCCCCTGTATACTGTATGTTTCTTCTATTTGGCACAAACACATCTGGCAGATACAGGGTGTTCTCTCCAAACATGTAGCTAAGGAATAATCCAGAATATACATGTTTATGGTCTCTGTGTTTGAAGGAGACAGAGAGAGAGACCAAAGAGAAACCAGAGAGGGAGACCAGAGAGAGAGACCAGAGAGAGAGAGAAGCTGCGTTTCCATTGAGCATCAAATTTCGAAATTTGAATTTGCGCATCATAAAATGTCTAATGGAAACGCGCAAATTTCGAATAAACCACAGTTTTTTGATAAAAAGTTAATGCGCTTAAAATTTAAGATACGTGGGAGAGGCATGGGGGAGAGACGGGGGAGAGGCATGGGGGAGAGACGGGGGAGAGGCATGGGGGAGAGACGGGGGAGAGACGGGGGAGAGACGGGGAAGAGACGGGGAAGAGACGGGGGAGAGGCATGGGGGAGAGACGGGGAGACAGGCAAGACCCGTGTCTATGGTTCTGTGCGCGCGTCCGCGCTCGGTACATGACCACGCGCGTTCGCGGAGCTGTCAAAGCAGCCACAGTTTCTCCCGGGGTCAGAGAGGATGAGAGCCGCAGCAGAAGTCAAGACATTAATATATCTCACGTAAATCAAAGTGTTGTTTACTTCTGTTGCCATGTTGACGTACTAGAAACTAGTGAATAAACGCACGAAAATAGTGTATACTTATTCGAATATGTCTTAATGGAAACGGCCGCTTTTGCGAATTACAGGTTTTTCGAATTTTGAAATGTATCGAAAAAGTTTTTGCGCATTATTCAATGGAAACGCAGCTAGAGAGAGAGATAGATCAGAGAGAACCCAGAGAGAGAGACCAGAAAGAGAGAGACCAGAGTGAGACCAGAGAGAGACCAGAGACAGACCAGGGAGAGAGACCAGAGAGAGAGATCAGAGAGAGACCAGAGAGAAGGACCAGAGAGAAACCAGAGAGAAAGACCAGAGAGAGACCAGAAAGAGGGACAAGAGAAAGACCAGAGAGAGAGAGAGAGAGACCAGAGAGAGAGACCAGAGAGAGAGAGGTCAGAGAGGGAGAGAGACTGGAGAGAGAGAGACAGAGGTCAGAGAGCGAGAGAGACCAGAGAGAGAGAGACTAGAGAGAGACCAGAGACTAGAGAACTAGAGGGAGACCAGAGAGAGAGAGACTAGAGAGAGACCAGAGAGAGACTAGAGAAAACTAGAGGGAGACCAGAGAGAGGAAGACCAAAGAGAAACCAGAGAGGGAGACCAGAGAGAGAGACCAGAGAGAGAGTGAGAAACCAGAGAGAACCCAGAGAGAGAGACCAGAAAGAGTGAGACCAGAGAGAGACCAGAGACAGACCAGGGAGAGAGACCAGAAAGAGGGACAAGAGAAAGACCAGAGAGAGAGACCAGAGAGAGAGATCAGAGAGAGACCAGAGAGAGGGACCAGAGAGAAACCAGAGAGAGATCAGAGAGAGACCAGAGAGAGGGACCAGAGAGAAACCAGAGAGAGAGACCAGAGAGAGACCAGAAAGAGGGACAAGAGAGAGACAGAGGTCAGAGAGCGAGAGAGACCAGAGAGAGAGAGACTAGAGAGAGACCAGAGACTAGAGAACTAGAGGGAGACCAGAGAAAGAGAGACTAGAGAGAGACCAGAGAGAGACTAGAGAAAACTAGAGGGAGACCAGAGAGAGGGAAAGACCAGATAGAGACTATAAAGAGACTAGAGAGAGACCAGAGAGAGACCAGAGAGAGACCAAAACCAGTTGAAGAAGATAGTTCCAGATCAAACATGTCCATGGTTTTCTGTATAATCAGTGTTTGAAGAACCCTCACCTGCAGAGACTTAAAGATGATTTCTGGAGCCTCCATTTCGTTCATTTTTGCTGCGTTTTTGACGATGACTTCAGCTTCCTCCACTCGTCCCTGAGACAGTAACCATCGCGGAGACTCTGGGATCAGCCTGAGACAAAGACTTGTGAGGTTTAGTTTGGACTGGAGCAGAGAACGGAATCATTACTGGTCTCTCTGTGGTCTCTCTGAGCTCTGGACTCTTTGTGGTCTATCTCTCTGGTCTGAGCTCTGGACTTCCTCTCTCTCTCTAGTTTCTCGCTGAGCGATGGTCTCTTCTCTCTCTCTCTCTCGCTCTTTCTAGTGTCTCTCTCTGGTCTCTCTCTGAGCCCTGCTCTCTCTCTCTCTATCTCTCTCTAATGTCTCTCTCGGGTCTCTCTCTTAGCTCTGGTCTCTCTGTCTGGTTTCTCTCGCTGGTCTCTCTGTGCTCTGGTCTCTACCTTTCTAGTTTCTCTCTCTCTCTAGTGTCTCTCTTTGCCGCCAACAGAGCGAGGGGAACGGGCGTCTCCGGCGTTCTCTCCGCGGTGTGGAGCTGGGCACCTCGAGTCGGCGAAGGAGGTGCAGACACCGGGGAAGGCGAGGCGGTCTGCTCATTCGAAGCCGCTCCTCCAGGACCGCTCTGCCCTCCATCTACCTGGCCAACGTCCAGTTTCTGCCCAACAAGACGGACGAGCTCCTGTGTCGGGTCCAGAGCCAGCGCGAGGCCCGGGACTGCACTGTGTTCTGCCTCAGCGAGACGTGGCTCCACTCGAACGTCCCGGACTCTGCTGTTCAGCCCCTGGGATTCACCGCTCACCGCGCGGACAGAGTGAAGAAGACCACGGGCAAGGCCAGAGGCGGAGGTGTGTGCTTTTTAATTAATCAGCGCTGATGCACGGACACTCGAATCGTGAACCAAACATGTACTGCCAATCTGGAATGCCTGGTCTTGAGCTGCCGCCCTTTTTATCTTCCCCGTGAGTTTTTAGTGATATTTTTATGTGCTGTTTACATTCACCCACGTGCGGATTACAAAGTAGACCTACAGGATCTGAGCGAGATCCTTCACAAACACGAGTCTGCTCATCCTAACGCAGTCATCATTGTTGCTGGGGATTTCAATAAATGTAATTTAAAGACTGTACTCCCGAACTTTTACCAACATGTGACTCGAGCTACAAGAGGAGCACATGTTCTGGATCACTGCTACAGTAACGTGAAGGGAGCTTACAGGTCCAGTCTCAGACCTCCTTTTGGAAAGTCTGACCACTCCTCTGTTCTCCTTCTTCCTTCGTATATTCAGAGGAGCAGGGAACATAAACCAACCTCTCGCACTGTGCAGTGTTGGTCTGAGGAGGCTAGCATGAAGCTACAAGGTTGTTTTGATGCTACGGACTGGTCTGTGTTTCAGTCAGAGGACGTGAATGAATTCTGTGACGCTGTGTCTGGATACATACGCTTCTGTATTGACTGCTGTGTCCCACAGAAGGTCATTAAAGAACATTTCAGTCAAAACCCTTGGATGAACGCGGAAGTGAAACTGAAACTTCATGAGCGTGCATTGGCGTTTCAATCAAATGATACAGTTGCTTATAAGCTATCCTGTTACTCATTGAAACGTTCTATTAAATCTGCAAAGCGCAGTTACGGGGACAGGTTAAAGAGTTATTTTGAGGAAGATGACCCTCGGCGCATGTGGAACGGTATTAAAGCCATCACATCGTGGAAACCTAGTGCTGGGAAAATTGCATCTGTTGGCCAAGCTCTGCCAAACGAGCTGAACACGTTCTACTGTTGCAGAAACAAAGAGAGAGCGTCATCTGTCACTTCCAGTCTCTCTCCCTAAAACCTTCAAACAAGGTCAGAAATCTAGGGGTAATACTGGACTCAGACTTAAATTTCAATAGCCACATCAAATCAGTAACATCAGCAGATTTTTACCATCTAAAAAACATTGCCAGGATCAAAAACATAGTGTCTAAAGCAGACTTGGAGATTCTTATCCATGCATTTGTCTCCAGTAGGTTAGACTACTGCAATGGCTGCTCACAGGTCTGTCCAAACAGGCTGTAAAACAGCTGCAGTACGTTCAAAATGCAGCAGCTCGAGTCCTGACAAGAACCAGGAAGTACGACCACATTAGTCCAGTCCTCAGGTCCCTGCACTGGCTTCCTGTGGCTCAGAGAATAGACTTTAAAACAGCTCTGCTTGTGTACAACTCTCTCCATGGCCTCGCACCAAAATATATTAGTGACATGTTAGTCCCATATGAACCAGCCCGGACTCTGAGGAGCACAGGGACTGGACTCCTGTTAGTGTCTAGAGTCAGAACTAAACATGGGGAGGCTGATTTTCAGATTCATGCTGCTAAAATCTGGAACAGTCTTCCTGAAGATGTGAGACAGGCCTCCTCTCTGACAATGTTTAAAACCAGGTTAAAGACGGTTCTGTTTAGCTGTGCATACAACTGAGGGATTTAATATTTTTATCTTTTAAAAACATTTTTTTTAATGTACTGTGATTATTTATGATTTTAATGCTTTCTTGTTTTGTTCAGCACTTTGAGTTGCCTTGTGTATGAATTGTGCTATACAAATAAACTTGCCTTGCCTTGCCTTGCCTTTGAATCCGCTGATGCCTGTCCTACTGTATTCCCTGAGTGTTTCAATCAAGTTGCCTTCACCGTGACTCAGGAGGAAGTCAGGCGTGTCTTGTCCAGGACCATAGTCCGGAAAGCCCCAGGCCCGGACAGCATCCCTCCTCGTGCCCTGAAACTGTGCTCTGAGCAACTTGCCCCTGTGCTAACAGACATTTTCAACCTGTCGCTAAGGAACTGTACTGTGCCGAACTGCTTTAAAGAGTCGAGCATCATTCCAGTTCCTAAGGCTTCAAAATCCCAAAGTCAGTTAGTGCAGCTTTAAGAGCCAGATCCCTGTGAGTGTTGACCCGCTCCAGTTTGCTTACAGACAGAACAGGAGTGTGGAGGATGCCATCTCCTTTGCTCTGAACTCTGTCTACAGTCACTTGGACACTAGTAAATCTGTGGCCAGAATGCTTTTCATCGATTATAGCTCTGCTTTTTACTGCCTTGTCCCAGGTAAACTGATTGAAAAGCTCATGTCTCTCGGTTTAAGTGTTGCCATGTGTAAATGGATTTTTAGCTTTTTAACTGACAGATCTCAGAGAGTGAAAATCAATGACTGATCGTAGAGGAGTGCAAGTTTCTGGGTTTAACTTTGTCTAATGACCTAAAATGGGTTAAAAACCCTGACTGAGTCGTTAAGAAAGCTCGTCAGCGTCTCTACTTTCTGCGTAAACTTAGAGAATTTACCACTAACTCTAAGATTCTGCTCAACTTTTATCGCTGCACCATTGAGAGTTTACTTGTTGGTTCTTTGTCTGTGTGGTTTGGAAACATCACAGATAAAGAAAAGAGAGCGTTGAACAAGGTGCTCCGCTCTGCAAAGAGGACCGTGGGCTGTGAGCTTCCTGTTCTGGAGGTTCTTTATAAGTTCCAGACTTTTAAACAAAGCTCTTAGGATTGTCAATGACTCTTCTGGCCACCCTGGGAAAGCCATATTCCAGCTTCTTCCCTCTGGCAGAAGATATCGCTCTCTGAGATGCAGGACATCTCTTTACGCTAACAGTTTTTATCCACAAGCTGTTATCAGTGTGAACAGAGCACTTTAATGATTTGCACTTGTTTTGAAACTGTTTTAGTCGATCGATTTCACAGTGACATTTGTTTACTGTTTTATTTGTTTTATTTCTGTCTTTTAATGTTGTTTTATGTCTGTATTTGTCTGTGCACACTGGAGACTGATGTGGTTTTTTTTACTGTAAATGGCAAATAAAACTGAATCTGAATCTGAATCTGACCTACCCACCACCAGAGGGGGACGAGGGTGAGGGAGGGGAGGGTGAGGCCGAGCAGCAGAGACCTCCAGCTCCGCAGCAGGAAGGCCACCAGCGGCAGCAGCATGTAACCAGCGGCGAAGAACAAGCAAACGCCCACCGTGGAGAAGGCTGTGCGGACACCAGGAGTCAGCACCTCCATACCTGCACACAGGGGTCAGAGCCATGGTCTCTCTCTCTGGTCTCTTTCTGGTCACTCTCTCTGGTCTCTCTCTGGACAAGTTGTGCTTTTGAACTTTTGTCACTATTGCCACCACTTGTAGACAAGTTTTGGAAGGACCAGAGAGTGAAAGAACAGAGAGAGACCAGACAGGGACCAGTGCTCAGAGAGAGACCAGTGAAAGACCAAAGAGAGACCAGAGAGAGAGAGTAGAGTGAGTGAGCTCAGAGAGAGACCAGGGAGAAATATGGAGACCAGAGAGAGACACCAGTGACGTATCAGAGAGAGACCAGAGAAAGACCAGAGAGAGACCAGCGAGAGACACCGGTGACGTATCAGAGAGAGACCAGAAAGAGGGACCAGAGAGAGAGACCACAGAGAGTGAGATCAGAAAGAGACCAGAGAGGTACCAGGAAGAGGGACCAGAGAGACCAGAGAGAGTGAGACCAGAGAGACATCGGAGAGAGACAAGCGCAAGAGACCAGAGAGAAAGACCAGAGAGAGACCAGACAGACCAGAAAGAGACCAGACAGACCAGAAAGAGACCAGACAGACCAGAGAGAGACCAGGGAGAGACCCCAGCTGGAGGCCAGAGAGATATATACCTAGGCCTGTCACGATTGCTGGACAATTAATTGTCTCAGAAATTATTGCGATAGGCGATAGTATTGTCGTTCTGACACCTTTTCAAAGAGAAATACACTTTTATTTTTAAAGACCACCGCCGGAAGTGGCGGAAGTAAAAAGCCGCTAGCTTGATGCTAACTCTGTTTGCATCATACTAGCGGCTTTTTGTGTAAAGTTCTTGCCAATAATGCAGCTCTGCAGTGTCTCTTTGTCCAGAGATCTTCCAGATACTTTATATAACAGCAGTATGTGTTCAGGGAGGTGCGTCATAAATTTATTTTATTATTAATCGGTACTTTCGCATCGGCAAACACGCTAGCTAGCTAGTTGGCTAACTGCTAGTTAGCTAACTGAGCTAGTTTAGTCACTACTAGAGCCTGAATGAGAACTGCTTTGTCCCCCGATGTCAATCCTGGTTAAGTCCTGGTTTAGTGCTGTTTAGGTTCCATTTTGGCTGTATTCTGTATTTTTGAGGTATTTCAGTCTGCTCGCGTCACCCGTGACCACTTTGCGGCTCTCTGACCCGAGAGGGAGACGGGAAAACAAACAAGCATGCAAATGGAATTCATCGCAGCCAGGAAAACTATTGAGCTAATTTTAATTATCATGCGATTAATTGATTTATTGAATATCGCCACAGGCCTATATATACCAGAGAGACACTGGAAAGGTGCAGAGCAAGAGACCAGAGAAAGAACATAGAGAGACCAGAAAGAAAGACCAGAGAGCTGCGGCCAGAGAGAGACCAGAGACAGACCAGAACGTACCGAGCACAAACGCAGTGACGTAGCAGGAGATCTGACCCATTCCGACCACGAAGTACAGAGAGCAGAAGACGAGCCATGACGGAGAGAAGATCTGGAGGAAGTAGAAGATGTTTGTGATCGCCATGGAGATGAACAGCATCCGCTTCCTCCCAAACCTGCAACACAACACAAGTGGGCGTGTTGTTTAGACCTGCGTCGAGTTCACACCACAGGGAGAGGAATGTGTCGGTACAAGTCACAGGGCGAGTACCTAGGATCAGAGAGAGACCAGAGAGAGACCAGGGGGAGACCAGGGAGAAAGACCAGAAAGACCAGAGAGACCAGAGAGAGATCAGAGATAAACCAGAGAGAGAGACCAGAGAGACACCAGAGAGAGAGAGACCTGAGAGAGAGACCTGAGTGAGAGACTAGGGGTGTGACGATATATCGATTTTTCGATATATTGCGTTACTTTCTCCCGCAATTCGATTATCGATATGCATTTGCCAAGTATCGATATCGATTTAAAAAAATAAAATAATAATAATAATTTTTTTTTTTTTTACTTATTTTTTTTTTTTTTTTATTGGTATCAATACTTAAAGTGATTGTCTGGAGTTTGTCAGAAAGAGAGACAGAGAGGTACTTGATTTTAAAAAAACGACGCAAGCTCCCTCCCCCTTTTTTTCTGATTGGTCTACACCTATGTTTCCGTAACACTTTGAAATGTTAATCAGAGAACACATTATACATATACATTATTAATACACATGCACGGAGGTTTTCAGAATTATTTGTGAACGTTTTAATGAAAAAAATAATGTTTTTATGCACAAAAAAAGCGATCGCAGCAAACCAGGAAGTGCTATTATCATGAATTACACATTATAGGACACATCTGCAGAGGATCTGATTATAGATATAGGTTCAGAATATACATAAGTACCTCAGCGCGGATGTTCAGAATTCTTTGTTCAGTTTTCATGTTGTTCCAGAGCCTAATAGAGGCTTGATTCGGAGGCTCCGCGAAAACAAACAACTGCGCATGCGCGCAGCTGCGAGCATCAGCGCCGATGATTGACAGCCTTTGGCATGACTCGATTGGTTAACCTCGACGGCACCGTGGATTCTGAACTATAGCTAAGAGCAGGGAAGGCGGGACTTGCCCGTAATATTAGAATTAATAAAAATGACTTATTTTATATCAACATTTAAGGCCAGGAGGTCAATTTAGCACATTTCCTAAATTTTTAAATTAATTTAGCGTTACAGACTATCACTTTAATATATGGCTACATTACGTATCTCCATTCTATTTATCATGAAATAAGGAGTATTTTTTCTTTTATTTATGCCATAAATTGGCATATTGTATATTTCTGACCAATATATCAATAATCGTCATATCGTGATAAAATTGTTATTGTGATATCGTTATCATGATATTATCGTTATCGTGAGCTTTGTATCGTGTATCGTATCGTATCGTGAGGTACCCTTAGGTTCCCACCCCTATGAGCGACCAGAGAGAGAGACCAGAGAGAAAGATCAGATATAGAGCAACCAAATGGACCAGAGAAAAAGAGAGAGACCACAGAGAGACCAGAAAGAGATCTGGGAGAGAACAGAGATGGACCACAGAGAGAAGGACCAGAGAAAGAGACCAGAAGGAGAGAGACCAGATGCACCAGAGAGAAAGAGAGACCACAGAGGGTCTCTCTGTGGTCTGTTTCTCCAGAAAGAAGTTAGAGAGAAACCAGAGAGAGAGAGTAACTAAGTAATGTTTATTTATATACCGGCTTTCACAGACAAGGGTCACAAAGCGGTTTACAATTGTTTTTTTTTTTTGGGCATTTGTCCTCTCACTCCAGACAGAGATGGGAGCGGGGTCGCCGAACATGAGGCGCATGCCAGATCTTTTGTACATATTTTTAGTGGTAGGGGAAACCGGAGTACACGGAGGAAACCTACGCAGACACGGGGAGAACATGGAAACTCCACTCAGAAAGGCCCTGGTCCGACCGGGATTCGAACCCAGGACCTTCTTGCTGAGAGGCGAGAGTGCTATCCACTCAGCCACCGTGCCGAGAGAGACCAGAAAGAAAGAAAGAGAGCACAGAGAGACACCAGAGAGAGACCAAAGAGAGAGAATAGAAAGAGACCAGAGGGACGACTATATAATATTGAGTTCTGGGTGTAAGATATCGTCACTGGAGCAGACAGAAGTAGTTAATGTTTATTGTTATTTCGGTCTAATATGTAGATGTTTAGTTAAAGATGTGTGTTTGTACCGATCAGAGAGTTGTCCTGAGATGAAGGACCCGGTCAGAACTCCACCGAAGAAGATGGAGGAGGTCAGAGGGTTTTTCCAGCTGTCGTCACAGACCAGGTCCCACTGCACAAGAGAGACACACAGCTTTAGAGACCAGGGAGAGAACAGAGAGAGACCAGAGAGAGACCAGAGAGAGACCAGAGAGAGACCAGAGAGACCAGAGAGGGACCAGACCAAGACCAGAGAGAGACCAGACCGAGACCAGACCGAGACCAGAGAGAGACCAGAGAGAGAGAGAGAGAGAGAGAGAAAGAGAGAGAGAGAGAGAGAGAGAGAGCAAAGACAAGAGAGGGACCAGAGAGAGACCAGACCGAGACCAGAGAGAGACCAGAGAGACTCCAGAGAAAGAGAGAGAGAGAAAGAGCGAGAAAAGAGAGACAGACCAGAGAGAGGCCAGAGAGATAGTGTCTGTCGTGTGAATTGTGTGTAGTTCTATAACCTTCCACCTTTCCACACATGAGTACGTTCCTCTTACTGTGATTAACTCCCTGTGTTCTTGCGCAGTTTGACAGTGGCTCAGGGGTCACTCACTGAGACGCTTCTAATGGTTTCACTTTGTTCAAACATTTTCTTTAGTGAATGTGTAGCGTAGATGATTGACCAGCGATGTGTCGGAATGCTCGCTAGGAAGGAACATCTGCTGATTGCTAACTTGAGCTGCAGCCCGAGAACATACACATATGTCTACACACACACATACAGACACACACACACACACACACACACAGACATACATACATACAAACACACACACACAAATCCACACATACACACACAGACATACACTCACACACACACACACACACACACAGAGCTGCTGCCACATGACCCTCACGCTGCTCTCTGATTGGATAATGACTTCCATCATGTAAGTAAGTAAGTAAGTAAGTAAGTTTTTATTTATATACCGCCTTTTCACTGCAGATCTGAGTCTCAAAGCGGTTTACAATTGTTAATTGTTGTTAATGTCCCGGTGTTTCATTCATAAAAACTGGTTCAAACAGATGTTATAAAGTTGTGCTCTCCCACATGGTACATGGGTGTACATAATATGTTTTATTATTGTTATTCGCTGGTTTCATATTATTAGGCCGAGCCAATACGTAGTATTGGGAAGGCCTATTGTTATTCGCCGGTTTCATATTATTAGGCCGAGCCAATACGTAGTATTGGGGAGGCCTATTGTTATTCGCCGGTTTCATATGATTATTCCGCTTTTTCCGCCAAAACAATTTGATTTTTGACCCTGAAGACATGCACAAAAGTCTGCACAAGGGGGGTCTCAAACGACCGGTTTGGCGGAACATTTGATAAAACGGACGTTTCGAGATTGTCCGACAAAAGGCGAATCAATAGCGCCCCCTTGAAAATTCAAAATTTGCCATTTCTATTGGAGCCAGGAATGCATATTTTGGAGTAGGTACACAAAATTCAGATGAGTGATAGATCTCTATGAGACGAGCATAAAAGCACATGTCTGGGACAAACAGGAAGTTGGCCATGATGGGCTGAAGTTTCGCAACACCAATTTGACTTTTCATTTTTAACTTCGAACTAGTCCCTGGTTTTTCATCACACAGAGTTCTACCACGTCATTTCCCAATCTGGAAGGAGGGCCACAGGCTCAGACTTACAGAGCTGAGACTCACATCAGTAATATTAGGTTATGGCCTGAACGCAATGACACTAAAATCATTCCACCAATATGAGCTCTTTAGCGCCACCTGTCGGAAAGTAATAGGGCACTAGTGCTCGGATCGGCCCGAAAATCACTGAGTGTAATCTCTGTACTGAGACGAGCAAAAAATTACATTACGCAAAAGTTGTAAGTCCCACACCTGACCACTGGGGGCGCCTTCAAAATATGTGAATGAGCTTTTTGGGGAGAAATATTTGTTTGATGAGGCTAGAAATGAATTCACAAATACAGCGTATGACTCTGAACACAACGATATGCAACACACAACTGTGAGTGCAACAGCGCCACCTACAGGCAGTAAAAAGTGTTTTGTTTTTGGATTCGTTCTAGTCCCTGGATTTTCACCGCACAGACTTCTACCATGTAATTTCTCCATCTGGACGAATTGAAGTTATGCAATCATTACAAAAAAGTTTGAATTTCGTCCTCATTTTCATGCGAGGTGGTGGGGAATTTCTCCATGTTTGATGCTCTCCTGACCACAGTCTCAGACCTACAGAGCTGAAACTCACATCACTAACAGTTGGTAATAGCCTGAGCGTAATGGTGTGAAAATACACACCTAATATGACTCTACAGCGCATCTATGGAAGGCTTTTGACCTAAACTTTTCCGAACCTCACCAAAGTTGCACAATCAAATCCATACACTAGTACCAACAAAATACTATTCTACGCGACATGCACCGTAGAGGGTGCATCTCCCAGATGTGACCACTAGGGGCACACTTTATCCTATTGGGCGGCCAATTCGTCGGCGAGTACGCCGCGTGACGCTTGTGGGACTGGCGCCCGGGAGGCGGTCTTAAGAGTGGCGAGGCCTTTCATCGCCGCTTGCGGCTTTAATTCACTTTTTTCCGACGAAACAATTAAATTTTTGACCCTGAAGACATGCACGAAAGTCTGCACATGGGAGGTCTAAAACGACCGGTTCGGCAAAAAATGTGATAAAACGAACGTTTCAAGATTGACAGACAAACGGCAACACGATAGCACCCCCTGGACATGTCAAATTTTCAAAGCCTATGGGAGCCAGGCATGCATATTTTGGAGTAGGTACACTGAATTCAGATCAGTGATAGATCTCTATAAGACGAGCATAAAACTCTCTCTGGGCCTCACTCTGGGACCAACAGGAAGTCGGCCATGATGGGCTGAAGTTTCGCCGCTAATTTGACTTTTCATTTATAACTTTGAACTAGTCCCTGGTTTTTCATCACACAGAGTTCTACCATGGCATTTCCCAATCTGGATGGATTGAAGTTATATAATCATTGAAAAAAAGTTAGAACTTTTAACTTGAAAAAAAGTTGAAAGTTCACCGTCTTCGTCCCTCGCCATGGCGAATAAGGCCTTCGTTTAGGCCTTTTTCGCGGAGCCCTGAGGGCCACAGGCTCAGACCTACAGAGCTGAGACTCACATCAGTAATATTAGGTTTTGGCCTGAACTCAATGACACTAAAATCATTCGCCCAATATGAGCTCTTTAGCGCCACCTGTCGGAAAGTAATAGGGCACTAGTGCTCGGATCGGCCCGAAAATCGCTGAGTGTATTCTCTGGACCGAGACGAGCAACACATTACATTATGCAAAAGTTGTAAGTCCTACACCTGACCACTGGGGGTGCCGGAAAGTGAATGAATGAGCTTTTTGGGGCAAAATGTTTGTCCGATGAGGCTAAAAATGAATTCAGTATGACCCTGAACACAACGATATGCAACACACAACTGTGAGTGCAACAGCGCCACCTACAGGCAGTTGGATTTTCATCATACAGACTTCTACCATGTCAATTCTCAATCTGGATGGATTGAAGTTGTGCAATCATCTCAAATAAGTCCTGGTCCGATCGGGCTGCCAATTCGTCGGCAAGTACAACGCGTGACGCTTGTGGGACTGGAGCCCGGGAGGCGGTCGCAAGAATGGCGAGGCCTTTTATCGCCGCTTGCGGCTTTAATTCTTTATTTTCTTTTTTTTATTACCTCTTTCTGACTGTTGCACTGAGCCAAAGCAAATTCCAAGTCTGTGACTTCCTGTTACTTACGTGGCAATAAAAATTATTCTGATTCTGATGTCCTTTAACTCTTGGACTTCCACATATATGAACTTCCAGGGCCGTCATTTTGACTGCTCCCCTTCAAACCTATGCAAATCTGAGAACAGCAAAGCATTTTGTTAACGACTAAGGCAAACAGTAAACAGTGTGTTGCTATGGTAGCCAGCACTCGCTCCTCTCTGATGGAAAAACAAGTGATACCAGAACCAGTCCAGGTCCAGAACCAGTTCTATTTCATAGAAGCAACTTCAGCCCTTTAGGCTTCGCTATTGCATATCTCTCGGAAGCACCGCTTCCCGCCCTGAGAAGATCAAACGATCCACCGCTCCAATCACCTTGACGACCTGGTGTCGGTCAGTCCCCTATAAATAGGGCCATGCACCACAGCTCTTCACCTTTCTCTCTCAGCTTGCCTAAGAGAAGCTTCGATTGAGTTACTGGGATGTCTTCAAGCAAGATCCCCGCGCCTGAGAACTTGCCACCCTCCGGTATCAGGCTGCGGATCTGCGACTTGTGCCTGACGGCACTCTCCCAGGCTGACCGCCACAAGTTCGGCGTCTTCTGCCTGGGCTGGCGTCATGCCACGGGGGAAAGCCCCAGTTGTGTGGCTTCCCCGAGGAGCACGATAGACGCAGTGGATTACTCAATGCCGCTTGAAGTGGTGCCCACGGTGGCATCGCTCATGGTGTGCTACCCTCTAACCACGCTGGACAGGAGTAATGCTAATGCACCACAGATGGTTGCTCTAGCTAATAACATCACTCTCCTCGCTCCATCCCTGGAGTGGTGCCCATGGTGGCTCGCTCATGGTGTGCCACCATCTATCCCTGCTGCTGCTTCGCCTGGTTCTTCGGAGATGTCAGGGTGATGCAGGTCCAGCCCGCCTCGCCTCCGTGGACTATCTTCAGTCCCTCACTCCTTCCCCCAGCAGTGCAGACATGACGTGGTAGCTCCCAGTTTGGAGCCTCTGCTGCACAATGCCAGCCGTGAGGGGATAGGCCCATGACAGCCAAACCCCCGGCGCTAGCATATGGAGTATACACGGGTGCTGAGGCCTGGGTGTGGAGGCCTGGCTTTCCTCCCATCGAGGTACACCAGCTTCCTCCGTGGTCTGGGCTGGCAGCCCCCCCGAGCGGGTCAAGCCGACCGTCTCCATGCTGGACAGGTGTTATGCTTATGCATCATAGGTCATTGCTTTAGCTAATAACATTACTCTCCTCGCTGCATCCCTCGACAGGGACCGCTCTGCCACCTCGCACTGTTCAGAGCCCGGGGGCTACCTGGGTCCAGTGCGTGGGAGACAGCAGGCGCGTGACCAGCGGAGGAGCGGCAGCCACCCCGGCTTTGCAGCTACAGGGAGGGGAGGGAAATGCTTTCATAAAGGCCGTCATCAGGCCTGTAACTCCCACAAAGAGTACACTTCTTTCCCCTTTTTCCTCTCTCTCAGCGCTTGGCCAACGCTGCTCCTCCAGGCGTCTGGAGCCTCTCTCAGCGCGCCGCAAAGTGGTGCATTGGAGGCATACTCCAGGATTGCTGTGCACTGCCCGTGGCTTCGCCTCCCTTGGGTAGGGAGTGCGTGGCTGCGCGCTCCCCTCCTACGCTCTCTGTGCGCCATGAGCACCAGCTTGCCACGGTCCTCAGGGAACGCGTATTTCCACATACCCATTGCGCCGGGGCTCGGGGGGGGGGGGGCATTGTTGTTGCCGTTGGCTTCGGCCAAGAGGTCTGGGGATCTGTGCGCCCTTTCCTTGCAGCCGTCTTGATTGTCCCTCCTCGATCGGGAGGGCATGATGGAGTTGTCTGGAGTTGGTCTTCATGTCATCCTTCAGATCTAGGGTGACAGGGTGAGACCGTTTTTCCCTCCTCCGTATGCTTCGGCGGAGGAAGAGCTGCGGTACAGTCTCTGCCCGGTCAGGGCTGTGAGATGCTACTGTGCGCGTCTGACCTCAGACGCGCACCAGGAGTCAGGGTGTCGCTTTGTCTCCACAGCGTTTGGCCCACTGGCTTTGCCTCGCTATCCGTTTGGCGTATGAAGCTCAGGGCTTGCCGCCTCCGACTCAGTTGAGGGCTCACTCCTCTCGCGGGGTTGCCGCTTCAGTGGCATTGTTCCGTGGCACTTCGGTTGAGGAGATCTGCAGAGCGGCCCTAGTTCCTCCTTTGACTGACCTCGGTGGGGACCGGACTGCAGGAGGAGGGTTGTGTGGAGAGGTGTGGGCGCTCTTGGGAGAGGCGGCCTGGACACCTCTGCAGTGAGGGATAGGTTGACTGGGGGTTTGGCGCTCTTGGGAGAGGCCTAGACCCTTCTGCTATCTGTTTTACTTTCCTGGGGATCAGGCGCTCTTGGGAGAGGCTGCCTGCCCAGGTTGGTTCTAAATCATCTTTCTCTATGGCTCGTAGGACCTCCGTCTTGGTTGGTTGGTTGTGGTATGAGCACGTGGGTCACGAGTTTGCTCCAATCATCGGCGTTCATGCCTGCTGGGAGTACATTGGTCTGGGCTTCGCTATGTTATGCAATAGCAAAGCCTAAAGGGCTGAAGCAACATATGAAATAGAAACCCCAGTTACCTAATGTAACTAAAATTCTATGAATATGTTGCGAAAGCCCTTTAGCTTCGAGCCCAGCAGGCCTGCCCTCTCTTATTTATAGGGGAATGATTTACACCAGGACGTCAAGGTGATTAGGGCGGGAAGCGGTGCTTCCGAGAGATATGCAATAGAGATATCTCACGTGACGTCACGATGCCTCGAACTCGCGGGGCATCCGCCATACTGGAGGACAAGCAAACGCTGTATGATAGTGGCGTGCACCCGGGACCGCATAAACATGTTCAAAATGTTTGCCGTTTTTGGCTGCAGCAAAAGGAGAGACAGGGAAAATAAGTTGTGTTACCGACTGCCAACCGTCCTTACTTCACACGGCTCAAAAACAGAAGACATCTCAAAGAAACAAGAGAGAAATGGCACAACCATACGCAACAACAAAAAACTAATAGCCACCAGAGCGCCCGAATATGCTCGGATCATTTCATTTCTGCTAAGTGAAATCAATTTGATGGCGGATTTAGTGTTATTCCGAAACAAATAGAAGTTTAAGGATAACACGTATCTGTCTGACTGCAACGTGGGGTTGCTCCATAGACTGTAGCTTAGCTTGTAGCATAGCTGTTATATATTTGGTCTCACACAGGACCTCACCCGGTTCACAGGGTATCTGACTTACCGAAGGCCAGCAGACATGTGAACGACTGAGCCGTGCTCGAGGGTGCCCCGTACTAGTATTTATTAATAAAATATACGGCTCCTCACAGTAGACGCAGAAAGCTCCATTGATTTGAATGTAATCTCATTATTTCCACTGCAGTGTAGCCACACATAGATCCATGGTGTAACAATAAACACATTAAATGTTAATCGGAGAACACATTATACATATACATTCTTAATACACGTGCACAGGGGTTTTCAGAATTTTCTGTTCACGTTTTCATGAAAAAACACTGTTTTAATGCGACAATATGCGACCGCGGTAAACCTGGATGTAACGATAAACATTAATAATACATTTTAGGATGCATTTTCAGAGGATCTGATTCATGAATTTAGGTTGAGTATATATTTGGGTCACTAACTGCTGAAGTTTCAAATTCTCTGTTCAGTTTTCATGTAGTTCGAGAGAGTTCTAGTTTTGAACGTCCAGTTATAGATAGCTAGCAGGGCTGTTACTCGCCGAGGTTGTCCTCCAGTATGGCTGCCGTGGCTGCTAGTCACGTGACCGTAGGATCCCTCTATAGCGAAGCCTAAAGGGCTTCGCAACATATTCATAGAACCTTAGTTACATTAGGTAACTTGGGTTTCCAGGACCAGAACCAAAAACCAGTCCAGACCAAAACAAGTCCAGGACCAACACAAGTCCAGGACCAGAACCAGTCCAAGACCAGAACAAGTCCAAGACCAGAACCAGTCCAAGACCAGAACAAGTCCAAGACCAGAACAAGTCCAAGACCAGAACCAGCCCAGGACCACACAAGTCCAGGACCACAATCAATCAAGGACCAGTCCAAGACCAGAGAAGTCCAGAGCTAACTGTAGGTAGGAGGACTCTTCTCATTAAAATAAAGTATTTCCAAAGAATGACACATAAATAAACTACATTTATAATAAACTACAAGTTCAGGACGAGAACCAATCCAGGAAATAAACTACATATAGAAAAAGTCAAAGTTAAGATTTTCACACTTCTAGAACTAAAAGCCGTCAAATTGACTGCTCTGGCTCTCCTTTTACCTCTGTGATGATGGTGGACTCGTACACGCTGCTGTCATACTCCCATCCGTCCAGGCACGGTTCCGTCTCCACCGCGGACACGTTGACGTCCTCCGGGTCCAGACCCCTCCGCGTGAACTCTTGTAGGGCGCTCAGTCTGTACCGAGAGCAGCCCCCCGCCCCAGAGCTGTTGGTCCAGGCCGCGCTCAGGTTGGCCTCCGCGGGGATGAGGCAGCGGTGGGAGGGGGTGTCTGCGAGGAAGACCACGGCCAGCCCGGTGAAGCCGTTGGGGACGATGGCCAGGGACAGGAGCAGGAGCTGGCGCCACTGGAAGCTCTCCCATTCCCCGAGGAACGCGGTGGACCGGTCGTAGTCGGACATGTCTGGAATAGAAATGCTCCACACGCACCACAGCTGTGGGGCATCCGGGGGGAATGGATGGAGCTGAGACCGAGACAAACGCCTGATCCCTCCCACTTCAGGAGCACCCAGCACCTGAGCCTAGTCACCCAGTCACTGAGAACCCAGTCAGCCAGCACCAGCACTTGCACCTATAGTCACCCAGTACCTATAATCACCCAGTACAGACACCCAGTGCCCAGGCACCCAGTCTGAGAGAGTTTTTTTTTGTATTATTAAAGTAAACTCTTCACAGCTTAGGACAATGTTAAAGTTGTTTTCCCTTTTCATTCACACTGTCCAGGGAGCACAGGGACTGCCTCCTGCTGGGACTCTGGGGAGCACAGGGACTGGCCTCCTGCTGGGACAGCGTCAAGACTAAACATGCAAATTCAAGATTCAAGAATGTATTTCTCATTTTCAGTAAAATCTCATTCACCTGAGCTCATCACTTATATACCCATACTGATACAAACGACACTTAGGAAACACTGGCTGAAGGGCAAATGCCGCAAACTCAAATGTACAAGTTTTAGTATCAGCTGTAAATGTCCAAACATCTGGAATGAGCTGGATAATCTAAATCATTGAGAAGATTTAAACAAAGATTGAAACACAGTTTGCTCCAACATTATGCAACACCATGAGCCTGAGGCTGAGACCCAAAACGAGTCAAAACAATCTCAGATGTATTATTAATGTTGTTTACTGTATCATGGATGATATGATTTATTATGTCGCATGTATATGATACCATTGTCTGCTGCAATGATATCAATGTGTTAAAAGTTAAATTACTAATGCGACCAATCTAAAACAAGTGAGAGTACAGACTGAAACTGTAAGGACTTGTAAATGGGTAAATGTTTAGAAATGGGTTCAGGATTGTATAATGGTAGAAATTGACACATCTGTTTTACATGTTTTGTTTTGGGGCACCGCCTTTAAGCTAATGCAGCTTCCTGGGAGTTCCCTTTGACAAAACACCAACCAACTCTACAATATAAACGTGGATAACTTGTATGACTATAAGTTTTGTAAATAAAGAATTTAATTGAATTGAGCATTGGAAAACCTATGAAAGACTACTCCATTGTGCACCAGGGAGGCAGCGTTTCAGATTTGTGCAGCTCAAATCTGGAACAGTCCTCCTGAAAATGTGAGATTGGCCACGTCCCTCGCCATGTTTATGTCCAGGTTGAAATAGAGAGATACCAGAGAGAGATTTCATATCAGACCAGCAGGTTACTGTGGACCCCTGTCATATCTGTGTCACTGCTAGACATTATTATCTGAAGAGCTGAACACATTAGTTCTGACTACAATGATACTACTGTTTCTATATGAGTCATTTATATCTCTGTGATGTAGTCCAGACCAGACAGAGACCAAAGAGAGACCAGGGAAGGGCCAGAGAGACCAGCGGGGGGCCAGAGAGAGACCAGCGAGGGGCCAGAAAAAGACCAGCGAGGGGCCAGAGAGACCAGACAGAGACCAGCGAGGGGCCAGAAAGAGATCAGTGAGGGGTCTGAGAGAGACCAGACTGATACCAGTGAGGGGCCAGAGAGAGACTAGAGACCGTGGACCCCTGTCATATCTGTGTCACTGCTAGACATTATTATCTGAAGAGCTGAACACATTTGTTCTGACCACAATGTTACTACTGTTTTTATATGAGTCATTTATATCTCTGTGATGTAGTCCAGACCAGAGAGAGACCAGACAGAGACCAGCGAGGGGCCAGAAAGAGATCAGTGAGGGGTCTGAGAGAGACCAGACTGATACCAGTGAGGGGCCAGAGAGAGACTAGAGACCAGCGAGGGGCCAGAGAGACCAGACAGAGACCAGGGAGGGGCCAGAGAGAGACTAGAGACCAGCGAGGGGCCAGAGAGACCAGACAGAGACCAGGGAGGGGCCAGAGAGAGACCAGACAGAGACCAGCGAGGGGCCAGAGAGAGACCAGCGAGGGGCCAGAAAGAGACCAGCGAGGGGCCAGAGAGACCAGACAGAGACCAGCGAGGGGCCAGAAAAAAATCAGTGAGGGGTCTGAGAGAGACCAGACTGATACCAGTGAGGGGCCAGAGAGAGACTAGAGACCAGCGAGGGGCCAATGAGACCAGACAGAGACCAGGGAGGCGCCAGAGAGAGAGCAGACAGAGACCAGTGAGGGGCCAGAGAGAGACCAGACCGAGACCAGAGAGAGACCAGAGAGGGGCCAGAGGGAGGGGTTTGGTATCGCAGGGGGACGGGCTTGGTTAATAAGTAAATATTGTTATTATTTGGCATTTCACACACGGTGACAACAAAAGCCACTGGAGCATCACTCGCTACAGTCATAAAACTGCATTTGTTTTAGTGGTAGAGGAAACCAGAGCAGACACAGGGAGAACATGCAAACTCACCAGTCTCTTCCATTTCATTTATTTCATTTATTTATTTATTTGAACAGGGACAGTGTACAATATACATTAACCTCAGAAAGGAGAGATGCATTGTACCAGGTTGTAGCACTTGTGCTAATTTCCACCTGCAGTCCCTGGGCAGACTGATGTCAACAGTGGACTTCCAAGCCTCTCTCTGGTCTCCTGCTCTCTCTTTAGTCTCTTTCTGGTCTTTACTTATCATCTCCTGGTGTTGATAACGAGTGTTTCTGAGTCAGGAAAACACACACACACACACATACACACACACCATTTAGATAAGTCGTGTTCGGTCACTCTCTTTAAAACATTCATCACGTTTCTCTTATCTAATCTTTCGTCCTCAGAAAACTGATCTTTGTCGGGTCAAACTCCTGAACTTGTGTTTCTCTGTTGGTTTATCATCAATAACAATCTTCACAATGATGTCACATATCACATAAGTCCTGACTAGAACCAGGAAGTACCATGCATGGATCTATTATATTAACTGGATAGGGTATTACTAGCTTGTAGCTGAATAACCCATGTGCTCAGGGGATTCTCGCGGTACTGCAGACTGAACCAGACTAAATTCACGTGGGCTACCCAGAAATTTTCCCCATAGGACTCAATGCATATTAAAACAGCTCAACCTCAGCTGACAGAGAACCTACAGCTTTCATAAAGGTCGGATTTTGTGGGGATTTTAGTGTCCCTTGTCATCCTGAACTTTTTTTCTTCTTAAATCTTTCGGTTTTGTTTAAATCCACACTTTAGTGCCACAAACTCTGCTCGTCTGGCTCTCGCTCTAACTCCCGCTCTGATGAACTGCTCTGATTGGTCAGAGCGCGGCCGAGCCCCTCTGTGCACGTGCGTGAGACCCGGTGTGAGACCCACACACGCGTGTTTGGCGCAACGCATTATGGGAGATCATCCACTGCGCAGAACCGGGAGGACCAGACGATGCCCAAATACAGGCGAGTTTCCCATAGATCTTTGCGAGTTTCAGGCAACTTCCGCTAATCTTTCAGCCCCCATGCCGTCACAAAGCACCACTGAGCACACTGAGCACAACCATTCATTTGAATAGGGCGCCATCTTGGATCGCCGGGGCTTGGTACCATGACATTAGTCCTGATTAGAACCAGGAAGTACCATGACATTAGTGCTGGTCTCAGGTCTCTGCACCTTAGAGCAGCTCTGTTTGTTACAAGTCTCTCCATGGGACTAAAGCACAGGGACTGGTCTGCTGCTGGGACTCTGAGGAGCACAGGGACTGGCCTGCTGTGACTCTGAGGAACAGAGGGACTGGCCTTCTGCTGGTCCCAAAGTCAGGATTAAACATCGAGAAGCAACATTTATGCAGATAAAATCTGGAACATTCTTCCTGAAAATATGAGACAGGCCTCTTCTGGCAATGTTCAAATCCAGGTTGTTTAGCTGTGATACAACTGAGGGATTTTATCTTTATATGAAATCTGCTGTACAAATAAACTTAATTATTCTAGAGTCCTTACAATTAAAGCTCATATTTAGTTTGTCGGTCTCCACAGATGACAAAGGTTTCCAGGTCATCACCAAAACATATGATATCAGTGCTGTTAGCAAAGAGAAGTAAATGTTTTAATGTGCATCAGAAATACATTGGGTCCCAGTATCGACCCCTGTGGTACCCCTCCGGTCATGTCCAAACTTGTGCTGATCATCTGTATAATCTGTAGTCTCTCACACGAATAGCTACAGAGTTATTAGTCAATCGCAACAAAAGCTTTTTGGAAATTTATGAAACTTTTTATTACAGAGTAAAGCCATCAAGGCAAGCTTTAGTTAGAGATTAATCTTTCTCTTTTGATCTCGAGAGGGAAAAAAACAGCTCAGTTCACTTTGTGACGAGCTGCAGACACCCGCTTCTAGGAGGTGAGAGAAATCAAAACAGAAAAAGAGGGCGTAGTCTCAGTGTATGGTCCAAAGACTGTATGGTCCAAAGACTGTATGGTCCATAGACTGGATGGTCCAAAGACAGTATGGTCCATAGACTGTATGGTCCAAAGACTGTATGGTCCAAAGACTGTATGGTCCATAGACTGGATGGTCCAAAGACAGTATGGTCCACAGACTGTATGGTCCATAGACTGTATGGCTCAAAGACTGTATGGCCCAAAGACTGTATGGCCCATAGACTGTATGGCTCAAAGACTGTATGGCCCATAGACTGGATGGTCCATAGACTGTATGGTCCGTGGACCTTATGGTCCAAAGACTGTAGGGTCCATAGACTGTATGGTCCGTGGACTCTATGGTCCAAAGACTGTATGGTCCATAGATTGGATGGTCCATAGACTTATTGTGTCAAGTTGGAGAAAATTTGTTTTTGTGTGTAAATATGTGACAGCAATGTTTGGCCCAAAGACGGAGAACACAGCTGGACTTTATTGACAGGGATTCAACTGGAGCATTGGTCTTATCCCCACCATAAAAGCCACTAACTAGGAGCCTGTATATACAAACACTTCGTTAATTATCAGGGTCTGATTCTGGCCCAAAAGGTTGAGTGTGACACAAACTGTCATTGAGCAAGAGGAGTTTGCTCTCTCTCTGGTCCCTCTCTGCTCTCTCTGCTCTATCTCTGGTCCATCTCTGCTCTCTCTCTGGTCTCTCTCTGGTCCCTCTCTGCTCTCTCTCTGGTCTCTCTCTGGTCCCTCTTGGGTCCCTCTCTGGTCTCTCTGGTCCCTTTCTGATCTCTCAGGTCTCTCTGAGCTCTACATTCCTCTGGACACACGTGCTTGTAAAGTAAATGTTGCTAAGACGCATTAAAGCTGCAGCAGAACTGTTACCGCGGCGACACGTGAAGCTGTTTAGAAGCTGTGCTAACACGACACACACTCCCTGCATCATCATGTGACCGGGTCTTTAAAGCTGAGGTACGTAACTTGTGACGTGTTTCCTGTAAAAGAACATGGAAAACATAATCAAACACTGTTCATGCACTTACAAGCACGGCTAACCACACCATGTATAGATACAATTAGAAGGGAGAAACCAGAGAGAAAAAGGCGAGTGGAGAGATCATAGAGAGAGAGACTAGACAGGAGAGACCAGAGAGAGAGTGACCAAATAGAGTGAGAACAGAGAGACACCAAAGAGAGATTAGAGAAAGACCAAAGAGACGAGACCGGAAATAGGCCAGATGGAGACCAGAGAGCCAGAGAGCTAGACCAGAGAGTGAGACAAGTGGGAGACCTGAAAGTGAGACCAGAGAAAGACCAGAGTGAAACCAGAAAGACCAGGGTGAAACCAGAGAGAGACCATAGAGAGACCAAAGAGAGAGACCAAAGAGAGCTGTTTTAGTCCAGGGTCAGTCTTGCTGTGGTTCAGAGTCTGAATCCTTGTCCCTTTCACTTGTTTTTGTCCTGAACCTGTTGCATTGTGTCAAGTGTAACTCAGTCTGACATGTCCCTCACCCAGAGCACTGTGTCTCCCCCGTGCCTCCTTCTGTCCTCCCACTCCTCTGCGTCTCCCCCTTTGCCTCCCTCTGTTCCCAATCCCACTCGGGACCTCTCAGTCTGCCTCCGGCCCCCGGCTCTTAAACATGTCTGAGTTTGACGAGGAGACAGCCTTCTTGGGACAAACGGGACGATATTTCTGGTCCACATTCTTTCTGCTCAACTCCGTCTTCGTCTCCACTGGTTTTAATGGTCTCTACATGGTCTTCATCGGCTCCACACCCGACCACCGCTGCCTGATTCCAGACCTGAACCTGACCGAGGAGTGGAGGGCCGCGGTGATCCCGGTGGGGGAGGCAGAGGGGGGAGAGAGGGTAAGGAGCCAGTGCAGCCGCTACAGTCTCCACATGGTCCGGAACCTGTCGGACCAGGGCCTGCGGCCGGACCATGTGAACCTGAGCTCTCTGAGTGTGGAGCCCTGTCTGGACGGATGGAGCTACAGCCGAGACGTCTACAGCTCCACCATCGTCACCGAGGTGAGAGACCAGAGGGAGCAGCTTCTGCAGTCAGAGCTCCCTGTAACTCACTATGCTGCCACTAGAGGGAGCATAGCGATGTGATTGCTGAGAATGTAATTTCGCATGAGAAAATTAGAAAACAAATTTATGAGCAATACTTTTGTTTTAAAGATAAAAAAAAAGCTCTGAGTGTGATGTCTCTCTCCAATATCTCTAACTGGCCTCTCTTTTGGCTCTCTCTCTGGTCTCTCTTTGGTTTCTCTCTCTGCTCTCTCTCCGGCCTCTCTTTGGGTCTCTTTCTGGCCTCTCTTTGGTCTCTCTCTGGTCTGTCTCCCTGGACTCTGTCTGGTCCCTCTCTCTCTTGATCTGGTCTCTCTCTTGTTTCTCTGGTCTCTCCCAGACGTGACACACTGGCGCTCCCTGCAGGAGGAAACCGGAACTTGAGACAGAAACCCGATAGCTCCATGGCACATTGTAAACTAACAGAATAAAAACTAAAGCTGAAGTCTCAAAGTGCGCTAAAATTCATACAAAAGTACTGTACCAAGTGTTAATACAGGTGTAATAAACAAATCTTCATTTTTCTTTGGGAAATCAAGTTAAATTAAAGCCGCAAGCGGCGTCAAACGGCCCTCGCCGCACCGCGCGACTCCCCGCACCGCGCAACTCCCCCGCACCGCGCGCACGACCCCGTGACAAGCCACCCCGCACCACGCCGCCCTGCACCACGCCGTCCCCCATCACGCCGCCCCGCACCAAGCCACAACGCGCCGCTCCACAACGCCCCGCACTTTGCCGCACCACACCGTACCACGCAGCACCGCTCAAAGGAGGTGGCGCCGCCGTGTGATGATTTGTTTCCGTAGCCACAGAAGATTGTTAGTCAAATTGTAATGAATATGATAAGTAGAGCTGGTTTGGCTCCCCATGTAAACTTTGACTCAGTCTGTAGGGGGCGCTAATGGGCCAATTTAAAATATTTCACTTTCACCTGACCTAAACCCTGGAGTTGAACAATGGTTTCAAGTTTGATGCAAATCAGACTTTGTATGTGCAAACGGGAAAAAAATGTATGTTGTCAAAAACGGCAGAAAAAAACTTCCCATTTTGCCGCTCCGCTGCTCAAACAACGTTTCACTGATCAAAATTCCCTGAGGTCATTTTGAAGATAAATGTGTTGAGATAATTTGGAGCAATTTTGAGGCCAATCGGTGAAGCGGTCGAGGAGGAGTCGCTTTCCAACCGACATGTATGAAAATGATTGGTTTTCATTTTTCCTTTTTGCAATGAAATTTATGGGCTTCCTGTTTGTCAGAAGGCTTAGCCATAATAAAAATTTTTCCAATTTTTTCTTAACTTGAGGAACATGTGTACCAAATTACATGGCTCTACAACAATTTTGACTTCAAACCCCTCCCATAGGCATTTTTAAATTGGCTGTTGTAGGTGGCGCTATAGAGCCAATTTCAACATTTTTACTTTCAAATGACCTAGACCCAAGAGTTGAACCATGGATTCAAGTTTTGTGCAAATCAGACTTTGTTTGTGCAAACGGAGGCAAATTTTCTATTGTCGAAAACGGAAAAAAATTACGCCACTTTTTGGGGCTCCGCTGCTCAAACAACGTTTCACTGATCAAAATTCCCTGAAGTCATTTTGATGGTACATGTGTTGAGATGATGTGGAGCGATTTTGAGGCGAATCGGTGAAACGGTTGAGGCTGGTTTGATGTTTGTGTGAGGTGTACATTTGCAATGAATGGGGAGCGTTTCTCGTCGCCACGGCAACAGGGTAAAAAATAAGCCTTGGACCCAATTGACTTTTTGAATCAAGATGGCAAAACAGATTTATGTGCAAAATTTCAAACATTTTGAAAAAACTAAATTTGAAAATGCCCATCTAAAATGTTGAAATAGTCTGTAGGGGGCGCTAATGTGTCAATTTGAATTAATTCACCTTCAAACGACCTAGACACTACAGTTGAACAATGTATTAAAGTTTTGTGCAAATCAGACTTTGTTTGTGCAAACGGGAGCAAATTTAATGTTGTCAAAAACGGCCAAAAAAAGGTCACATTTTGCCGCTCCGCTGCTCAAACAATGTTTCACTGATCAAAAATCCCTGATGTCATTTTGAAGGTACATGTGTTGAGATGATGTGGAGCGATTTTGAGGCGAATCGGCGAAACGGCCGAGGAGGAGTCGCTTTCCAACCGACATGTATGAAAACTTTTGCTGTTCATTTTTCCATTTTGCAGTGAAATTTATGGGCTTCCTGTTTGTCAGAGGGCGGGGGCATAATAATATATTTTTCTTGTCTTGACTTGAGTAACATGTGTACCGAATTTCATGTTTCTACGACAAACTTGACCTCCGAAAAGTCCCATAGGGGTATTATTTTGGCTGTTGTAGGTGGCGCTGTTCTGGCATTTTTTGAGGTCGATAAAAATAAACACCAAAATATCAAATTTTCATGCATGTTCAGGGGGTCAAATTAAGGCTCAAAGTGCAGAAGAAAAAAGAAAGAAAGAAAGAAAGAAAGAAAGAAATAAAAAAGGATTTTTTTTTTGACGTCTCGAGCAAAAACAATATAGGTTTCAATGGCACATGATACATCATTTTAAAGTGTTTGAGTTTACGCACGCAACTGTCACGTTTTGGTGAGTGACGGGCGCTGACGCGTCCGTCACGCACCGCCACCATTTGTTTTCACCATTGTGAAAGCAATAGGCCCTTACCCCGTTCGGGGCTCGGGCCTAAAAATAAAATATATTCTTTCCACAGTCACAGAACACTGCTGCGCCTTGAGAGCGGAAGTTTACTGTCAAAATAAAACACTGCCGCGCACTTCCGGAATTAAAAAATTAAAATAAAATAAAAATACCACAGAATTACTTTTTATACTAATAAAAAACACCCAGGATCCTAAACCAATAAAAAACACGCCCTTTTGTCTTTCCAATGAGTTGTAGGTTTTCACTGCAGACTTTTCCCGGACCACAGAACCGCGGCCTCCAGCAGTCATTACACGGGGCTGACACCCACAGTAGTGGACAAAATGAAATACTTTGAAAACTTCGATATATATTTTTTTCTTTTTTATTAACAAGTGATGCTTACAGGCTTATCTCCAATATATTTTACAATTAGAGCATACAAATAGTATGTACATAGTACAGTCTAGTATATCACAAAAAACTAACGAACAACAAAAGAACAAAAACAAAAATAACAAAAAAACAAAAATTAAAAGAGCCAACTTCAACAACGTACAGAGGGGTCGAAAGACATTTCCATCATATTGTTATGATGGAATAACATTATAACCTTATAGCTTTCTTAGACTTGCAAAGTTTTAAAGAGTTCTTCAAACTACATAACTCTTTATGAAATACCAAAAATAAAGTTACATTTGTGTATGAAACATTTTGCAAATATAATAAAATTATTGATTGTGAATTTATTTTCCTTGTGGTCCAATATAGCTCCATATTTTATATCAGTGTAAGTTAAGGATATTGGTCTGTGTACTTTTGCATTCAATACATTTTCTATTTTTGAAGGGAAATGGAAAATCGAAAAAAGGCTATTTTGCAAGACCCCGAGATACTTGAACTCCTCCACTTGAGGAAGGACCTGTCCACCCACCTGATGCAGACTAGACCAGACTAAATTCACGTGGGCTACCCAGACATTTTCCCCATAGAACTCAATGCATATTAACAGCTCGACCTCAGCTGACAGAGAACCTACAGCTTTAATAAAGATTGCATTTTGTGAGGATTTTAGTTTCCCTTGTCATCCTGAACTTTTTTTCTTCTTAAATCCTTCGGTTTCCTTTAAATCCACACTTTATGGCCACAAACTCTGCTCGTCTGGCTCTCGCTCTAACTCCCGCTCTGATGAACTGCTCTGATTGGTCAGAGCGCAGCCGAGCCCCTCTGTGCACGTGCATGAGACCTGGTGTAAAACCCTCACACGCGTGTTTGACGCAACGCATTATGGGAGATCATCCACTGCGCAGAACGGGGAGTGTCACTCCCGTTTTCGTCCCGGAAACCGGATTTGTCCGGAAGTTCAGTTTGATCCAATGAGCATACGCAGCAGTAGATTACGTCACGGAATCTGGACGGAAGTGGAAGTAAATATAAAAAACTACCTATTCATGCCTAAACTTAACCAGCCATTCCCACAAAATAACCCCAACCCAGCCTTAACCCTAAACTTAACCATCTTAATCAGACGCCTAAACTTAACCAGTCACCACTTAAGGACATATTAAACTTTTTGACATGCGCATACTGAACTTCCGGACGAATACGGTTTCCGGGACGAATACGGAAGTGACAGGGAGGACCAGACGATGCCCAAATGCAGGCAAGTTTCCCAAAGATATTTGCGAACTTCCCATAGATCTTTGCGAGTTCCAGGCGACTTCCGCTGATCTTTCAGCCCCCATGCCGTCACAAAGCGCCACTGAGCACAACCGTTCATTTGAATAGGGCGCCATCTTGGATCGCCGGGGCTTGATTTGCACGGGATTAGAATTACCTGTGGACCCCTGATAATTTGTTATAATTGTGGAGGGCGTCTGAGATTTTGCAGTGCATTTACACGGGATAAGCAATATCTGTAAAATACTATTTTCACTGACATCTCACATAACGACCGCACGTGCGCGGGTCTCCCCGCTTAACGCAGTTCAGAGAGTCGTGTCTGACCCAGTGGGGGAGGGTCCCAGCTCAAAAGTGGCCAAAATGACGTGCGCTGACATGCTTGCAATACCACCCCGGGCCGTTGGGGGTGGACCCAGAAGAAGAATTAGCCAATGCTAACATATAGCGTCAGCAGACCTCTCCAAAACATCTTTACAGGATGGGCCAAAAGTTGGCTCTTGGCCCAAAGCTCCGTTCCACATGTGTGTAAATGCTGAGGGGGGTGATTTTTTTTGGTCAACTCGCGGGGAATTTTTGAAGTCTCTCGTTCAAATGAATGGAGCTGCGCCAGCTGCGCCGTTTTTTTAACAAATTTCTTGTGGGCGGGACCACTCGCGGCCATCTTGGATTGCTCCATGAAAGCACTTTTCATGGCCAACTCCTATGAACGGCGTAGATAGGCGTGACTCTGTCCGTTAATATATACAGTCTCTGGTCTGACCCCAGCGGTCACAGACCGCGGTAAAGAGGTCCGGCTTTTAGGAGCGAGTGGTAAAGAGGTCCTCACATTAAAAGCGTGTTGCCACTTTATGCTGTTACTTACGGTAACAGCAGCGTAAAGCGAAGCCGCAGGGATGAGCCGCCACAATGGACTTTTTAACAATTTGTTTTAAAAAACAAAACAACCTTAGAAAAAGCTTTCACTGCACATTTGTTTACTGTGATGCCCGCTACTATTGTGCAAAGAGACATTCACTTTTAATGTGGAAATTCCAAGAAAATGAGGGTCAAAGTTGGCAATATTGATCCAAAATGCACTTTTTAACCTGGATAAAAAAGAAAACAAAAACCTTAGAAAAAGCTTTTACTGCACACTTGTTCACTGTGATGCCCTCTATTAGTGTGCAAAGTGACATTCACTTTTACTGTGGAAATTCCAAGAAAATGGGGTCAAAATGTGCAATTTTGATCCAAAATGCACTTTTTAACCTGGATAAAAAAAATAAAATAAAAAAAACGTTTGAAAAATCTTTTACTGCACAGTTGTTCACTGTGATGCCCTCTGCAATTGTGCAAAGTGACATTCACTTTTACTGTGGAAATTCCAAGAAAATGGGGGCCAAAATGTGCAATATTGATCCAAAATGCACTTTTTAAACTGGATTTTTTTAAAAACTAAAACACCTTAGAAAAGTGCAGACTTGTTCACTGTGATGCCCTCTACCAGTGTGCAAAGTGACATTCATTTTCTTGGAATTTAAAGATTTTTCTTAGGTTTTTTAGTTTTATTTTTTAAATTGTGTTTAAAAAGTGCATTTTGGATCAATATTGCACACTTTGACCCCCATTTTCTTAGAATTTCCAGAGTAAAAGTGGATGTCACTTTGCACACTATAGAGGGCATCACAGTGAACAAGTCTGCAAAAAATAGTCTTTTTGCTATTTTGTATTTTCAGGCACACAGCAATATACAAAAAAGACCATTTTGGTTTTTTCATTGCTTATAAGACATACAGTATGTATATATATATATATATATATATATATATATATATATATATTATAAAAACCGGATTTTGGAACAAGAAAATGAAATAATGAACCTTTTTTATATAAGGTAAAATCCACCTTTACGTTACACGGTCCGTGAGGTTCTTGATCACATCCTCGTGGAGGAAGAGTCTTTGAAGGAGACGGATGTGCACATTATTGTCCTATAGGAGAATTTGACTTCTGCATTTGACCCATCCTGCATGTGCTACTAGGTTCTCTATCAGGAGCAGAGGTTGCTGTGTAATACAGTGTCTTTGGACCCATCTCCAGATGTTGATGCTCGGCTCGATCAGGACCAGAACTGGAGAATTTTACCTATGGTCCATGTTTTTAGTGGTAGGGGAAACCGGAGCACCTGGAGGAAACCAATGCATACACAGGATCAGACCAGGATTTGAACCCAGAACCTTCTTGCTCTCAGCCACAATGCCGCCAAATCAGGCTGAAATAGGAAGATGTATCTGAGGAGGATTTGGTGGATGATCCACATCAAGATTAAGAAACATCAGATTCAGATGAAGAAGTGACTGAATGAACCAGAACAGGGCTTTGTTTCAAACAGTGGGAAGGTTTGGTCTCAAACCTGTATAAAAATGAAGGCAGAGCACAATCAGCAAACATCATAAAAATGAGCCCTGGACCTACTCGATTTGCAAAGTCACAGATCCAAGACATAAAGACTGCATTAGAGCTTTTCAGACCAAACTCCAGAAAACTAATAAGGTAGTAGTAAGCGTATTTGGCGCAACGCATCATGGGAGATCATCCACTGTGCAGAACCGGGAGGACCAGACGATGGAGTGCCAGGCGAGTTCCGCTAATCTTTCAGCCCCCATGCCGTCACAAAGTGCCACTGAGCACAAACCATTCATTTGAAAACGGCGCCATCTTGGATCGCCGGGGCTTGGTTGGTATTCATTTTAGACAGCTGGTCAGGGGATGTTTTTGAAGTCATTTATAAAGCCGTGGATATTGTTCGGTGGGTAGTAATTCAATAAACCAACTTTGGAGAAAGAAAACCAAGAGCTAACAAAAAGTAGGTGTGCTCAGACCGCCATCTTCGCCGGAAGTGGGTCTTACTGTACCAATGGGCTGCGGTCATGTTTCAGCAGGAGCCAGAACTAAAGGAAAGAGGAAAATATGTTGTTTTCACAGATTTTTTCATTAGATTCACAAAGCGCCATGGCATTTTTATGGTGTTGTTGTATGTTGTTGTGTTGCAGCGGAATCTGTTGTGTTGTTGTGTTGCATTGGGACCTGGTGTGTGTGCGTATACGTGTGTTGTGTTTTTGTGTTGCAGTGGGACCTGGTGTGCTGTTATGTTGCAGTGGGACCTGTTGTGTTGTTGTGTTGCAGTGGGGCCTGTTGTATGTGTATAATGAGTGTTGTGTTGCAGAGGGACCTGGTGGGTGTTCTTGTGTTGCAGTAGGACCTGTTATGTGTGTGTTTTTGTGTTGCAGTGGGACCTGTTGTTTGTGTATAATGATCGTTGTGTTGCAGTGGGACCTGGTGTGTGTGTATAATGAGTGTGTTGTTGTGGTGCAGTGGGACCTGGTGTGTGTGTATAATGAGTGTGTTGTTGTGTTGCAGTGGGACCTGGTGTGTGTGTATAATGAGTGTGTTGTTGTGTTGCAGTGGGACCTGGTGTGTGTGTATAATGAGTGTGTTGTTGTGGTGCAGTGGGACCTGGTGTGTGTGTGTAAGAGTGTGTTGCAGTGTGTGTATAATGAGTGTTTTGTGTGTTGTTGTGGTGCAGTGGGACCTGGTGTGTGACGACCGGTGGAAAGTCCCTGTGGCCTCCTCTTCTCTCTTCGTGGGTTACCTCCTGGGGTCGCTGATCTCTGGGCAGCTCTCAGACAGGTAAAGCTGAGGGACGTGACTTTAAAGATGAGGGATGTAAATTTAAAGATAAGGGACGTAACTTTCAGACCAACTGTAACTGTCTGCGTGTGTCTCTGTGTGTGAGTGTCTTTGTGTGTGTATCTCTCTCTTTGTGCGTGTGTGTGTGTGTGGTTGTGTCTCTCTCTCTCTTTGTGTGTGTGTGTCTCGCTCTGTGTGTGTGTGTGTCTCTCTCTCTTTGTGTGTCTGCGTGTGTCTCTCTTTGTGTGTGTGTGTGTGTGTAGATATGGCAGGAAGAAGGTGGTCTTTGTGTCCCTGGGCTCTCAGTGTGTGTCTGTGCTGCTGCAGTCGTTCTCTGGCTCCTGGAGGTTGTTCTGCCTCATGTTCCTGTTCGTGGGAGCCTCACAGATATCACTGTATCTGTCTGCATTTGTACTGGGTAAAAACACACACCAGAGAGATGAGAAGGACCAGAGAGAGACCAGAAAGAGAGACCAAAGATAGACCAGAGAGAGACCAGAGAGAGACCAGAGAGAGACCAGAGAGAGACCATAGAGAGACCAGAGAGAGACCAGAGAGAGACCAGAGAGGAACCAAAGAGAGACCAGAGAGGGACCAGAGAGGGACCAGAGAGGGGCCAGGGAGGGACCAGGGAGAGAGACCAGAGAGGGACCAGAGAGGGACCAGAGAGAGACCAAAGATGGACCAGGGAGACCAGAGAGAGACCAGGGAGGGACCAGAGAGGGACCAGGAAGGGACCAGAGAGACCAGAGAGACAGAGAGACACCAGAAAGAGACCAGGGAGGGACCAGGGAGGGACCAGGGAGGGACCAGGGAGAGACCACACTGTAACAAATTTCTGTAAAATTACAATGAAATTTCAACATTAAACAAATGTTATTTTGAAAAACAATTCAAACATGCAAATTTAAATATAAATTGGTTAAAAAACATCCAGTGGTGTTTACAGTAATTTAACATAAACTTGTTGTATTTTTGGAATGCTGGGAAATTATTGCTAGCGAGCAACCATGAGCGTAAAAGGTACAGTACCTCTTACACATGTAAACTCCTGCTTTAGTTAGAATTATGCTTTTGTATTAAGCATGTTATAGAAGTAAAGAATTCAACAATGTTCTTGTATAAACTGAAGATGTTAAAAAATAATTGAAAAGTTGGGTTCATTAGAGGAAAACAAAATTAAACTGTGTAGTTTTTTGTTCAATGAAACTAATTAGAAACAGTCAAATGGTGTATTAATACTACATGAACATTATAATGCTGTTTTTGTTGTATGTGAATTAACCCTAAAGTTTATTTAACCCTACAGTTAAATCCTGAAATCACAAAGGCAAAATGTGATTCAGTGAAACAGTCTTTAACCGTTAAAATTAGCAACGGTAATGCCATGTTGTGAAAACGGTAAATACCTGGAACCATATTTGCCAGCTATTTATTAGCGTTTTTCTACAAGGAAATTCTTTACAGTGCAGAGAGACCAGAGAGAGAGAGACCAGAGAGAGAGACCAGGGAGAGAGACCAGGGAGAGACCAGGTAGGGACCAAAGAATGAGAGACCAGAGCTTTCCCATGTTCTCTTGTTTATCCCCTGGTTTCTAGTTCCCCATGTCTCATTTATTCCCTGGGCCTTCCCCTGGTCTCTCTCTCTCTGGTTTCTCCCCTGTTCTCTCCCCTGATATCTCTTTCCCCTGGTCTTTCTCTGACTTCTCCCCTGGTTTTCCCCCGGTCTCTATTTCTCTGTTCTCTCTCTGGTCTTCCCTCTGGTATCTCTCCCTGGTCTCCCTCCTGGTCTCCACTCTGGCCTCCCCCATTTGTCTCCCCCCTGGTCTCTCCCTCAGGCACAGAGCTGCTGAGTAAGACCATGCGGGTCATCTTCACCACACTGGGAGCGTTCTTGTTCTACTGTCTGGGCTACATGACTCTGCCCTGGATCGCCTTCTCCATCCGGGACTGGCGACCTCTGCTGGCCACGCTGGCAACTACATCTGTGGTCTACATCCCGCTCTGGTGGTAAGAGAGTGACACACACCAGCAATTCTGAGTTTCTACATGCATGTATTTTGACCATATCTATAGTATGTTCTGGTCTCTCTCTGGTCTCTCTGGTATCTGTCTGGTTTCCTTCTCTGAATTTTCTTCAATCTCTCTCTGGTTTCTGTCTGATCTCTTTCTGGTATCTATCTGGTCTATGTCTACTCTCTCTCTCTGGTCTCTCTATTCTCTCTCTGGTCTGTCTCTCTCTCTGGTCTCTCTCTCTTTTCTCTCTCTGGTCTCTCTCTGGTTTATCTTTGGTCTCTCTCTGGTCTCTCTCTCTGGTCTCTCTCTGGTATCTCTCTCTTGTCTCTCTCTGGTCTCTCTCTGGTTTCTCTCTGGTCTCTCTCTCTGGTCTCTCTCTGGTCTCAGTCTGGTCTCTCTCTGGTGTCTCTCTCTGGTCTCTCTCTGGTCTCGCTGGTCTCTCTCTTGTCTCTCACCGGTCTCTCTCTTGTCTTTTTCTGGTCTCTCTCAAACACATTTGAGACAGAGGAGGCAGACCTGCATGTTTGTACCATAAGTTCCTGTTCTTAGCGTGGATGGAGCAAAAGACAGCTGTAGGTCTAAGACTGAGGGTCTAGGTTTGAACTTTATCAGTTGGTTTGTTTCCAGGTTCATCCCGGAGTCTCCGCGGTGGCTCGTCACTCAGGGACGCAGACAAGAGGCCGAGCGCATCGTGAGAGAAGCAGCTAAACAGAACAGAGTAGAGGCTCCTGTGGTGATCTTCAAGAGTGAGGTGAGAGCCCAGAATGAGACCAGAGAGAGACCAGAGAGAGAGACCAGAGAGAGAGACCAGAGAGAGAGACCAGAAAGAGACCAGAAAGAGACCAGAGAGAGACCAGAGAGAGATCTGAGAGAGACCAGAGAGAGAGAGACTATAGAGAGAAGGCAAGGAAAGTTTATTTGTACAGCACAATTCATACACAAGGTATTTCAAAGTGCTGAACAGAACAAAATAGCATTAAAATCATAAATAATCACAGTACATTAAAAAGAAAGATAAAAATATAAAATCCCTTTGTTGTATGCACAGCTAAACAGGACTGTTTTTAACCTGGTTTTAAACATTGTCAGAGAGGAGGCCTGTCTAACATCTTCAGGAAGATTGTTCCAGATTTTAGCGGCATGAATCTGAAAAGCAGCCTCCTAATGTTTAGTTTTGACTCTGGGCACTAGCAGGAGTCCAGTCCCTGTGCTCCTCAGAGTCCGGGTGGGTTCATATGGTACGAACATGTCACTAATATATTTTGGTGAGAGGCCATGGAGAGACTTGTACACAAGTAGAGCTGTTTTAAAGTCTATTCTCTGAGCCACAGGAACCCAGTGCAGAGAGAAAACATTTGTAACCTACTGGAGACAAATGCATGGATAAGAATCTCCAAGTCTGCTTTAGACACCATGTTTTTGATCCTGGAAATGTTTTTTAGGTTGTAAAAAGCTGCTGATGTTACTGATTTGATGTGGCTATTAAAATTTAAGTGTGAGTCCAGTATTACCCCTAGATTTCTGACCTAGTTTGAAGGTTTTAAGGAGAGAGACTGTAGGTGACAAATGACGCTCTCTCTTTGTTTCTGGGGACCAAAGACAATCCTTTCAGTTTTGTCTTCGTTTAGCTGAAGGAAGTTGTTTTGCATCCACTCACTGATCTGTTGGATACAGTGTAGGAGAGAGTCCACTGGTCCATGTTCTCCTGCAGTCAGTGAGACATAGATCTGAGTGTCGTCTGTATAGATGTGATAGGACACTTCGTTTCTGCGTATTAACTGACCTAACGGCAGCATGTAGTGATTGAACAGAAGAGGTCCCAGGATCGACCCCTGTGGTTCTCCACAGGTCAGGGCCATATGATCTGAGACACAGTTTCCAATCTCCACAAAGTACTTCCTGTCTTCAAGGTAAGACCTAAACCAACTCAGGGCGGTGCCAGCGACGCCAACCCAGTTCTCTAGTCTCTGTAAGGGTTAGGGTTAGGTCTCATGGTCGACAGTATCAAAGGCAGCACTTAGATCTAACAAGATTGAGACTTTGCCTGCGTCAGAGCAGTCTCAGTGCTGTGGTGGGGTCTAAAGCCGGACTGAAACATATCAAATGAGTTGTTGATTATAAGAAATCTAGTAAGCTGTTGGTAGACAACTTTTTCAAGGACTTTCCCCATAAATGGCAGATTTGAGATGGGACGATACTTGTTCAGTACCGTGGCATCCAGACTGCTCTTTTTTAGCAGGGGCCTGATGACTGCAGTTTTCAGGGCCTTTGGGAATATTCCAGAATGGAGGGACATGTTTTCCATCTGTGTGAGTGAAGGTAACAGACTGCTCAGAACAGACTTCAGAAATCTAGTGGGTAGTACATCCAGGCTGCATGTGGAGGAGCTCAGACTTGTGATTATTGTGATTGTGATTAAAGAGAAACCAGAGAGAGACCACATAGACACCAAAGAGAGGCCAGAGAGAGAGAGAAGAGAGAGACTCCCTCATCCTCTGTGTTGCAGGTGTGTGAGCCTCAGCAGTTCTCCATGGTGGACGTGTTGAGACACAGGAACATCCGCTGCATCACGTTCATGTGCCTGGGGCTGTGGTGAGGACATTACCTTAAAGCTGGGGTACCTAACTTTTAAAGCACAATACTATCAACATCTTCACTAGTTCCTGGCTCTAGACCTGTATTCACGTATTGTTTTTCATCATCTTTGGATCATCTTTTTCAGGTTTTTATTAATTCTGCTCTATTTTCAATGTATTTGTCATCAAAGTTGTGGATTGACCAACAGCAGATCAGAGAATCAGACAGTTACAACAGAGAGACCAATAGGAGCCATTGGTCCATAGGGAGCGGCCCGACCACTGAGCATAAATGTTATAATATGTCCCAGATCCTTACTGTCCTTAGACCCTCTCTTTGGTCTCTCTCTGGTCTCTGTCTGGACTCTTTCTAATCTCTCTCTGGTCTCTCTCTCCTGTCTCTCCCTGGTCTCTCTCTCTGGCCTCTCTCTGGTTTCTCTCTGGTCTCTCCCTGGTCTCTCTTTGTTCTCTCTCTGGTCTCTCTCTCTGTCTCTCTCTGGCCCCTCCCTGGTCTCTCGCGCTGCCTCTTTGGTCTCTCTGGTCTCTCTCTGCCCTCTCCCTGGTCTCTCTCTGGTCTCTCCCTGGTCTCTCTCCAGACTCTCACTGGTCTCCCTCTGGTCTCTCTCATGTCTCCCTCATGCTCTCTCTCTCTGCTCTCTCTCTGCTCTCTATCTGGCCTCTCTCTGGTCTCTCCTGTTTCTTTGTCTGGTCTCACTCTGGTCTCTCTCCGGTCTCTCTCTGGTCTCTCTCTGGTCTCTCTCTGCTCTCTCTCTGCTATCTCTCCGGGTCTTCCTCTGCTCTCTCTCTACTCTCACTCTGCTCTCTTCCTGGTCTCTCTCTGGTCTCTCTCTGCGCTCTGCTCTCTCCCTGGTTTCTCTCCGGTCTCCATCTTGTCTCTCTCTGGTCTCTCTCTGCTCTCTCTTTGGTCTCCCTCTGGTCAGTCCCTGTGATCCTCTGTCCTCAGGATGGCAATAAACATTGGATACTTTGGTCTTTCTCTGAACACCTCAAACCTGAGCGGAGACCCCTTCATGAACTGTTTCCTGTCTGCGGTGTCCGAGGTCCCGGCATACGTGGTGTCAACGTGGCTCCTGAAGAGGTGTCCACGGCGCCCCCTGCTGTCCGGCTTCCTGCTGCTTGGGGGAGGAGTCCTGCTGCTGATCCAGGTCCTACCAGAGGGTAGGTCTGCTGTCAATCGCAGAGGGGCGGGGTCTGACTGTTTGAACTGTCAATCACTCAGGGTCTGCTTTGAGACAGAGACCAGAGAGAGAGACAAGAGAGGGACTAGACAGAGAGACCAGAGAGAGACCAGAGGGAGACCAGAGAGAGACCAGAGAGAGACCAGAGAGAGAGACTAGAGAGATGGACCAGAGAGAAACCAGAAAGAGGGACCAGAGAGAGACAAGAGTGAGACCTAAGAGAAAAACCAGAGAGAGACCTGAGAGAGGGACCAGAGAAAGACCCGGGAGTGAGACCAGAAAGAGGGACCAGAGAGAGACCTGAGAGAGACCTGAGAGAGACTAGAGAGCGACAAGAGAGAGACCAGAGAGACGTGAGAAAGAGAGCAGAGAGAGAGACGAGAGAGAGACTAGAGAGACCTGAGAGAGAACAGAGAGAGACCAGAGACAGACCAAAGAGAGACCAGAGAGAGACCAGAGAGAGGCCAGAGAGAGGCCAGAGGCCAGAGAGAGGCCCTGGAGAGAGAGTCAAGTGAGAGAGAGAGCAGAGAGAGACCAGGACACCCTCAGATGTGCAAGCCCTGGTCTTGGAGACATAAATAACCTTGTCCCTCTGTCCTCCTCAGACCTGCCGGCTTTGGCCCTGGTCTTGGAGATGACGGGGAAGTTCGGTTTCACGATGGCGTTCGGGATCGTGTACATATTCACGGCGGAACTGTATCCCACAGTGATCCGGAACGCGGGGATGGGTCTCTGCTCGTCCGCGGCCCGAGTCGGGAGCATCACAGCCCCCTACGTCATCCACCTCGGTCTGACCCATCACCACGACCAGGACTGAGGCTTTAGACCCAGGACTGAGGCTGTAGACCCAGGACTGAGGCTGTAGACCCAGTACTGAGGCTGTAGACCCAGGACTGAGGCTGTAGACCCAGGACTGAGGCTGGAGATTCAGGACTGAGGCTTTAGATACCCTCACCACACACTCGCCTTAAGCATCTTGTATCACAGGTACCTACAGCAGCTATGTTCTTGTATCACAGGTACATACAGCAGCTGTGTTCTTATATCACAGGTATATACAGCAGCTGCGTCCTTGTATCACAGGTACAAACTGCTGCTGTGTTCTTGTATCACAGGTACCTACAGCAGCTGTGTTCTTGTATCACAGGTACATACAGCCGTGCCCTGCCGTACCTGGTGATGGGCAGTCTGACAGTGGCCTCCTGTGGACTCAACTACTTCCTCCCAGAAACTCTGAACAAAGACCTTCCTGAGACCATGGACCAAATGCAGCACTACAAAGGGTCTGTACCTGTGCTCTTCAGTAATAATTATTATGAATGGGTTTTATACTTATTATGCAGCATTATTCATTCACTCCAAACACTGTGGTGACAAACTACTACTGTAGCTACAGCTGCCCTGGGGCACATTAACAGAAGTAAGGCAACCAGTCTTTTCCATCATCCCCTCCCACCACCACCAACCATTCACACACACTAGTCTCATTCTAATGTTGGTGAAGTGTCTTGCCTAAAGACACAGCCACAGATTTTGCACTTTATAGCCGCAGCTGCCCCACTGTGGCACCTGGTGTTCCCAGAGGTCTCTCATCACAGTACTAACCAGGCCCTTTCCTGCTTAGTGTCATAGGTTACCCCACTTGACTGTACCTGTGCTCTACTGTGTGCCCCTCTGATTGGTCAGCATGCTCAGGAGTGTCTCTGATTGGTCGCTGGTCCATATTTGGTACTGACAGACCATCAACATTAGGGTCTGGATTAAAGGTCCGAGTTAAAGGTCCGAGTTAAAGGTCCGAGTTAAAGGTTCGGATTAAAGGTCCGAGTTAAAGGTCCGAGTTAAAGGTTCGGGTTAAAGGTCCGAGTTAAAGGTCCGAGTTAAAGGTTCGGGTTAAAGGTCCGAGTTAAAGGTCCGAGTTAAAGGTCAGAGCTAAAGGTCGGGGTTAATGCTGCGTTCAGACCAAACGCGTCCAAAGCGTCGGGTTTACATTGAAAATACATGGGGGACGCGCTTCTAGGAGCGTCGGGAGTTCCCGCGGTGTGTCATGCGCCTCCCGAGCAGCGCGTCTTCGAGCGTTTCTTGCTTCTGGCACGGCGCGTTTTGAGATTTCAAGTGTATTGACGCGTGACGCGTGACGCGCGTCCCGCGCCTCCAGCACTAGAGTTGAACATTGTTGAACTTTTTGGACAAATTCGCAAGCATCGACCAATCAGGAGCTTTCTGCAACAGTGACGTAGTGACGCATTTCACAACAGGCCCGAGGGCGAAGACAGGAAGACAAGACATCAGCTATGGAGGACAACCTGTGCTCGCTTGCACCGCGGACTATAACCACTGTAACATGGAGGAGGTTAAGTAGGTTGGTGTCTCGGGTAAGTTATTTAAAATTTTCACAATCGTTAATACTTCCCCTTGCAAAATCTGTTATGTCATCTTTAGGGAGAAACAAACCCACAGATTATATATTAAAGCTACACAGAGGAAACACTCCAAGGAAACAGCAGCTATAGTATGCTAACACGTGTTATCTGTATTCATATAAAAGAGATTGTGTATATCATTTATAATCCCATACTAAGACTGGGAATTCTGTATATTTAATTACATTTACTGTATATATTAGGCTTATTATTAAGCACTTTTAACACAATAGTCTTATAAATATATGTATAGAATGAGGAAATAAAAGCAAATTATACAGATGTTTCTTTTGTCATTATAAAAAACATTTGCAGATGACAGTCTCACTTCCACAGGTTTAAACTGGTTAGCCATGCTTCTAAGTTTTATTTGTGTGTACATTTCCATTTTATTATTTTTCTATTACTCGTCAGAGCGTCTGTTTCTCCTGCAGTGAAAGTTTGTACTTCTAATATGTAATAGAGGAAGGATTTCTGTATTTTATTTTGTGGTGTCCATGTTTTAATTTGATGTTTGCGTTCTTTTTCAGACTCTGACAGCAACAAAATCACACGCCATCATACCTCCCGCTTCAACTCCATCACCTCCTGCTTCACTGCGGATTTACAATATGAACTCCAACAAACATATTTTCATGTTTCATTTAATCATCAGTCATGAATAGTTAGAACAGTGGGCTCTGCATCTCTGAAGACGAGGAGCAGCAGGAGGAGCAGCAAAAACGAGGGCCATAGCAAATATATCGATCATATATAATAATCATTTATTGCACATATGTGTAATTGTTTACACAAAATATCACTTTCTAAAAACAAATGATTACTGCCAACATAAATGTTTGAGAAAGTCTGTAACAAAAGCCTCGTCTCGTTTTCAGTATTAAGATTGTGAGAGCTCCACTGATGTTTACAATGTGTCCCCACGTAAAACGCTCTATTCTCGCCGGCTACAGCACTGCCCAACTCCCTCTGTCAGCACCGGAAGAACAGTCTGACAATGTTCTATTTTATCACCAAATAGACTCTGATATGACAATAGAGGGGGGTATTTCTTGCCTCAAATTTTTTTAGAATTAACTTTTATGTAATAATTAAAGTGTATTTTAAACTTTTTACCTTCCATCTTGGCCGCTGTGTCCTTCCTCTCCGCTCTGAGTTGTGTTGGCAACAGAGAAGCCCCGCCCCAAAACGCTCCTCAAGAACGCTCTGACAGCGTCGATCCTCCAGAACGCTCTGTGACAGCGTCTGCCAGAATCTGTCACAAACGTCCAACGACGCGGGCCAGACGTGATTTTGACGCCCAAAACGCGTTTGGTCTCAACGCAGCATATGGGTCGGGGTTAAAGGTCAAATTTAAAGGTCAGAGTTAAAGGTCAGAGTTAAAGGTCCGAGTTAAAGGTCCGAGTTAAAGGTCCGAGTTAAAGGTCCGAGTTAAAGGTCAGAGTTAAAGGTCAGAGTTAAAGGTCAGAGTTAAAGGTCAGAGTTAAAGGTCAGAGTTAAAGGTCAGGGTTAAAGGCCTGAGTTAAAGGTCAGAGTTAAAGGTCAGGGTTAAAGGCCTGAGTTAAAGGTCAGAGTTAAAGGTCAGGGTTAAAGGTCGAGGTTAAAGGTCTGGGTTAAGGAAGTAAGTAATGTTTATTTACCAGAGTCAAAGCGGTTTACAATTGTGGGCATTTGTCTCTCACTCCACACAGAGATGGGAGCGGGGCCAGTACAGGAGGCACATGCCAGACCTATTGTACATGTTTTTAGTGGTAGGGGAAACCGGAGTACCCGGAGGAAACCTACGCAGACACGAGGAGAACATGCAAACTCCACTCAGAAAGGCCCTGTTCCGACCGGGATTCGAACCCAGGACCTTCTTGCTGTGAAGCGAGAGTCCACTGCCGCTCTCTCACAGATGTTTCTTCCACAGCTGCTGCAGTCGACAGAAGACACAGAAGTGTCTGGAACACGTCCCAAACGGAGGAGTGTCTCTGCACTGAGCCCACACCTGGACCTGGACCCAACCCTGGCCCTGGATCCAACCCCGGCTCTGGTCCCAGCCCTGGACCTGGACGTGTACTTGGCCCTAAACCTGGCCCTAAACCTTGCCCTAGCCCTGGACCTGGACTTGGCCCTAAACGTGGACTTGGCCCTGGCCTTGACTTTGGACCTGGCCCTGGACTGAGGATCCAAATATGGAGGCTCCTAAACTCTTCTGTTTTTCTACTTCTGTTTGAATATTGTGACGTGTTTATTCTCTGACAAACTGAACAAAATCTGTGTTTACAAAATATAAGAGCAGACTCAGAAACCAACGAGTTTTCATTGTCTCATTCTGATCCGGCCCTCATGTAGGACTCAGTCTGATCCGGCCCTCATGTAGGATTCAGTCTGGTCTGGTCCTCATGTAGGACTGAGTTTGGTCCGACCCTCATGTAGGACTGAGTCTGGTCCTCCTGTAGGACTGAGTCTGGTCTGGTCCTCATGTAGGACTGAATCTGGTCCGGTCCTCCTGTAGGACAGAGTCAGGTCCTCCCCTAGGACTGAGTCTGGTCCGGTCCTCCTGTAGGACTGAGTCTGGTCCGGTCCTCATGTAGGACTGAGTCTGGTCCGGTCCTCATGTAGGATTGAGTCTGGTCTGGTTCCCCTGTTGGACTGAGTCTGGTCCGGTCCTCATGTAGGACTGAGTCTGGTCCTCCTGTAGGGCTGAATCAGGTCTGGTCCTCCTGTAGGACTGAGTCTGGTCCTCCTGTAGGACTGTGTCTGGTCTGGTACTCCTGTAGGACTGAGTCTGGTCTGGTCCTCCTGTAGAACTGAGTCTGGTCTGGTCCTCCTGTACGACTGAGTCTGGTCTGGTCCTCCTATTGGACTGAGTCTGGTCCATGTCCACGTGTTTAAATAAATGAGTTGTGAATTTCTCAGGTGACAAGGAAAGACCAGTCACATGTTTAAGTGTGACTTGTACTATTGGGAATTACAGGCTTTATACTTTCTATAGTTCACTGAAGATATTATTCCACTTTTAAAACATGACAAAAGTAAGCAGGCTAAGAGAGAGAACAGAGTGAGACCAGAGAGAGACCTGAGAGGGACCAGAGAGAGACCGGAAAGTGAGACTGGAGAGAGACCAGAGAGAGATCAGAGAGAGCCTGGAGAGTGAGACCAGAGCGAGACCAGAGTGAGACCAGAGCGAGACCAGAGCGAGACCAGAGCGAGACCAGAGAGAGACCAGAGAGAAACTCCAGAGTGAGACCACAGACCGGAAAGTGAGATCAGAGAGAGACTAGAGAATGAGATCAAGGTGAGAGACAACAGAGAGAGACTGAAGAGAAAGACCAAAGAGGGACAATTGAGAGACTGGTGGGAGACCAGAGAGACCGAAGAGTGCGACCAGAGAGAGACCTATGTCAGGGTCACACAGGTTGTAGGTTCCTGAGAAAACCTCTGAGAAAGTTACAGCTTGTGAGAAAAGCTGGACAATCATTGACTCTTTTGTGATCTTTGCTCTCTGCCTTCATGCATGTAACAAGTTATGAAAGAGAATTATGAAGTGATGCAATCCCACAGTGGAATGTTAGCATTACAGAACAGAATGGGTCAAATGCGGAGGACAGAGGTGTCTTAAAGTTGGGGTACCTGACTTTTAGATAGTATAATCATAGTAACTACGGCTTACACTGGCCTCGGTCTTATCTTTGGATCAGCTTTTTACTGCTCTCCTGTCTCTCTCTGGTCTCTCTTGTCTCTCTCCGGCAAAGCCTCTCTCTGGTCCCTCTATGGTATGGTCTCTCTCTGGTCCCTCTATAGTCTCTCTCTCGTCTCTTTCTAATCTCTCTCTGGTCTCTCTCCAGTCTCTCTCCAGTCTCTCTTTGGTATCTCTCTAGTCTCTCTCTGGTCTCTCTCTGGTACCTCTATGGTCTCTCTGGTCTCTCTCTGGTCCCTCTCTGGTCTCTCACTGGTTTCTCTCTCCGGTCTCGCTTTGGTCTTTCTTTCTCCAGTCTCTCTCTGGTCTCTCTCTCTGAGTCTTGTGAGTCACTATTTGACTCACAGGGCTATTTCTAGCTCTAAAGATGTTTTCTGATGAGATAAGCATGTTGTGGTCTAGTTCACCTCCTCCTTCTTTTTCAGACTAGAATTAAAACTCAGCTAATGATTCATGAGGCGAGATTTAAAAGGAGGAGCTACATGATCATAAAGGGCAGATACACGAACACAGACACACACAGAGACACAGAGAGAGACAGAGACACACAGAGAGAGACATAGACACAGAGACTGACACAAACAGAGACAGACACACACAGAGAGAGACAGAGACAGAGCGAGACACACAGACACACAGACAGACACGGACGGACAGAGATACACACACACACACACACACACACACACACACACACACAATCATGGAGAGCTCTGTGGTCCGGGACTATGACACCATCACCTCCTTCCTGGGCTCCTGGGGGCCCTTCCAAATCCGAATCTTTCTGGCCCTGGCCGTCAGCATCCTGCCTAACGGATTTGTGGGGTCCTACATTGTGTTTGTGGGGGACACGCCGCCGCACCACTGCTACATCCCAGAGACGCACAACCTGAGTGCGGCCTGGAGGAATGCCACGGTGCCCACGGAGACGCTGGACGGCAAGACCAGACGCAGCTCCTGCACCAGGCTCAACCTCCACATGGTCCAGAACCTGTCGGACCAGGGCCTGGAGCCGGACCATGTGAACCTGAGCTCTGTGCCTCTAGAGGGATGTCGGGACGGATGGAGCTACAGCCGGGACATCTACAGATCTACCATCGTGACTCAGGTGAGAGACCAGTGTACCATTGTGAACCAGGTGAGAGACCAGTGTACCATTGTGAACCAGGTGAGGGACCAGTGTACCATCGTGAACCAGGTGAGAGACCAGTGTACCATTGTGACTGAGGGTAGAGACTAGTGTACCATCGTGACCGAGGTGAGAGACCAGTGAGGTGAGAGACCAGTTTACCATAGTGACCGAGGTGAGAGACCAGTGTACTATCGTGAATGAGGTGAGAGACCAGTGTAACATTGTGGCCTACATGAGAACCATTACCATCATGACCGAGGTGAGAGACCAGTGGACCATCGTGGCCGAGTTGAGAGACCAGTGAGGTGAGAGACCAGTGTATCATCGTGACCGAGGTGAGAGATCAGTGTACCATCGTGAACCAGGTGAGGGAACAATGTACCATCGTGACCGAGGTGAGAGACCAGTGAACCATCGTCCTGATTTACCATCATTCACCAGACTCACACTACTGTGGGTGAAGTAAGTGTCTTGCTTAAGGACACACCAACAGTTTGGCCACTGTGGCACCTAGTGTTCATAGAAGTCCCCCATCACTGTACTGACCAGGCCCTAACCTGCTTAGCTTCAGAGGTCTGATGAGTTCAGATGGTGTCACAACAAGCATCACATGCAACTTGTCAGGGTCAATATTAAACAGGCATGTAGTGACCAGAGAGGGACGAGAACTAGACCAGAACTAGACCCGAACCAGACCAAAGAGGGACCAGAACCAGACCAGAACTAGACCAGAACTAGACCCCAACCAGACCAGAACTAGACCAAACACCACTGTCCCTGATGAGTAACTCATGGAGTCGTACAATGTGTCTATTGAAACGCTGCACATAGTCAGTGTCCATATGGTCTGTGTGTTGTGTCGCAGTGGGACCTGGTGTGTGACGACGCCTACAAGGTTCCTCTCTCCACCTCCGCCCACTTCCTCGGCGTCCTGCTGGGGGCGCTAGTGTCCGGCCAGATCTCAGACAGGTGAGACCAGAGAGAGACCAGAAAGGGACCAGAAAGGGACCAGAGAGAGAAAAAGAGACACCAGAGAGAGAGACCAGAGATATAGAAGAGACAAGAGAGGGAGAAAAGAGAGAGAGACCAAAGAGAGGAAGCCAGAGAGAAATCAGTGTGGGACCAGAGAAAGAACAGAGAAACCAGAGAGAAAGACCAGAGAGAGACCAGAGAGATGCCAGAGAGAGACCAGAGAGGGAGACCAGAGAGAGCAGAGAGAAAAACAAGAGAGAGATCAGAGAGGGACCAGAGAAAGAACAGAGAGACCAGAGAGAAAAAAACAGAGAGAGATCAGAGAGAGACCAGAGAGATGCCAGTGAGACACAACAGAGAGAGACCAGATACAGACCAGATACAGACCAAATACAGACAGAGAGAGACCAGGAGTCCCTCTCCCTCATGATGCTGTGTGCCTCAGGTGGGGTCGGCGTCCCGCTCTCTTCCTCATGATGCTACTGCAGACTGTAGCCATCGCCGCTCACATCTTCTCTCCAAACTGGGAGGTCTTCACTCTCGTCTACTTTTTCGTCGGAGGAGGAGGGTATTCCAACTACACCATTGGGTTTGTGTTGGGTACGTGTGAGTCCAGAGAGAGACCAGAGAGAGACAAGAGAGAGAGACTAGCGATAGAGACCAGAGAGAGACAAGGGAGAGACCAGAGAGAGAGACCAGAGGGAGAGACCAGAGAGAGAGAGACTAGAGATAGAGACCAGAGAGAGACAAGGGAGAGACCATAGAGAGAGACCAGAGAGAGAGACCAGAGGGAGAGACCAGAGATAGACAAGAGAGAGACCAGAGAGAGAGACCAGAGAGAGAGAGACAAGAGAGACCAAAGCGAGAGATCAGATAGAGACAATAGAGACAAACTAGAGAAAGAGAGACTAGAGAGAAACCAGACTAGATAGAGAGACAAGAGAGACCATAGAGAGAAACCAGAGGAAGAGAGTAGAGAAAGAGAGACTAGAGAGCAAGACCAGAGACAGAGACTGGAGACAGAGACTGGAGAGACCAATAACAGTGACCAGAGCAAGAGACCAGAGAGAGACAAGAGAGACCAGAGAGAGAAAATAGAGGCAGAGATTAGAGAGAGAGACCAGAGAGAGAGACTAGAGAGAGACCAGAGAGAGAGACTGGAGAGCAAGACCAGGGACAGAGATTGAAAGGAGACCAGAGAAACATCAGAGAGAGAGAGAGAGACCAGTATTTGTGTCTTTCTCTGACAGGGTCTGAGATCCTGAGTCCTAAAGCCCGGGTGGTGTTCTGCTCCTTGGGGGTCTTCATGCCCTCAGCTCTGGGGTACATGTGTCTCCCATTAGCTGCGTACTTCCTGAGGGACTGGAGGGCTCTGATGATCGCCTTGATGGCCAGCTCCCTCATCTACGTCCCGCTCTGGTGGTAAGACCTGGACCCTGCCGGCCATCTCTATCATCTCTGTGTTTGAATAGTCTGTGTTACAGGTTTCAAGCCTTTCTGTTTGGTCTCTGGTCCCTCTCTGTTCTCTGTCTTTCTCTCTCTCTTTTTGGTCTCTCCCTCTCTCTGGTCTCAAGCATCTCTCTTGTTACAGTCTCTGTTCTCTGGTCACTCTCTGGTCTCAAGTCTCTCTCTGGTCTCAGGTCTCTCTCTGGTCTCTAGTCTCAAGTCTCTCTCTGGTCTCTGCTATCTGCTGGTGTCTGCTGGTTTCAAGTCCCTCCCCGGCCTCAGGTCTCTCTCTCTGTTCTCTGGTCTCTCTCTGGTCTCTGGTATCAGGTCTCTCTCTGGTCTCTGGTCTCTGGTGTCTGCTGGTCTCAAGTCTCTCTCTGGTCCCTGGTCTATATTCTCTGGTCTCTGCTGGTATCAGGTCTCTCTTTGGTCTCTGCTGATGTCTACTGGTCTCTCCCTGGTCTCTTCTGGTCTTCTTCTGGTCTCTCTCTGGTCTCTCTCCGGTCTCTGCTGGTCTCTGCTGATCTCAGGTGTCTGTTGTGTTCCAGGCTGGTGCCAGAGTCTCCCCGATGGCTTCTCTCTCAGGGACGACTGGACGAAGCGGAGGTCATTTTGAGAGACGCAGCCAAACGAAATAAAGTAGAATTTCCAACATCTCTTTTGACCAAAGTGGAGGTAGTTTATGGTCTTTCTTACGTACATGTCTCTCTGTATCGAGACTCTGTCACCTCTGCTCTTTTCAGCTCGAGGAGACAATGGCAAAGAAAGACCTGAAATACAACATCTTTGACATTTTCAGAAACCGTAACCTCCTCCTCACTACGCTGCTCGGCTGTCTGTTATGGTGAGCCCTGTTCCTGGTGTCTGTCTTATCTTCAGAGACTCAGAACGTTTTGTTTTGAGAGAATTATTCCTCCTCCCAAAGGGGAAATGCAAAAGAGCACCCACCTCCGACCGATGTATTTGAGTTTCCAAGTTTCCATTCTGCAGTTCTGAAGAGACTTGAAGTTATTCAAGGGTTCAGAAGACTCGGTCCTCTGGGTTTGGTCCTCAAGGTTTGGTCCTCAAGGTTTGGTCCTCAAGGTTCAGAAGGCTCAGTCCTCAGGGTTCGGTCCCCAGGCTTCAGAAGTGTTAATGCTGGTTCAGCCAGGTTTGTCCTTAAACAGTCGCCCGATGAAAGAATGGAAACTGCAAACTTAGATAGATATAAAAGAAGGTTTAATATATAAAACAGATTACATATAAAAGACAGGCTAAGCAGGCTGGGTCTAACTGCACTGTCAGTCTATCCCAGAGGTAACAGGATATGAAGGTTTAAAACACATGTGACAATATGATCCATGAACTCTAGGTTTGAAAACAATCTTCTCTTCCAACAGAAGAAGTGTCTTCTTTCATGAGATCTACTCACAGATGTTTTCTGGCTTTTTGCTTGTTTATACGTCTAGTCTTTCACTCTTGCCTGGGGGCTGGGAGAATGCTGCCATCTTGCAACCCTCCATGCATGAGTTGGTTAACTAGACTAGACCCTACTAATCTACACACATTTATTAATATGATAATACACATAACATTTATTAACATCTCCCCCCTGTTTCTCATTTAATGAATGAACCATTTAACATCCAGTACTACATCTCTTTGCAGTTTTCTGTAATACCTTCATAATAAACTTACACTCAGAGGGAAATGTCAAAAATCATTATTTACAATTGCGTGAGTTAACAACGCTTGGCATTGATCTGAATACAGCGTATCAGCTAATGCTGTGTAAGGTGAGAAAAAGGGCAAGCGCCAGTCGGGCGTGAATAGCAGCCCCTTTTCGTAAACATGCCCCTCCCGAGCTCCTGAGACTTCAAAGAAACTACGGGTTCAATGGAAGGCTAACATTTGCCAGGACACTGCAAGAAGACCCAGAGGGGCAATAAAACAACAGAACAAACATTTGTGTGCCCTTCTGCCTGACAGAGATCAGGAATCATTCATCCGCGATCGCTCACGGGACATTCCACAACCTGAGACTCACCCACGGCATTCTGGCGCCCCCCAGTGGACACTGAACACTATCACACCCGGCACGGACATCGTGTAGACCAGCCCCGGACTCAGTATTATCCCGATAAGTCTGTACCGTACCCTACATGTGTGTATCATTGTCAAGTAATGAAAGGCGGTGTGTGTTTGTACATGTGTTATGATCGCCTGTATTAATCCTGCGTGTTTCCATTGCAACCTGTCTGTTGTGAGGGGGTTGTCCAGGGAAGACAAACAAGGATGACGTCACGGACGCGCCCCCTTTGACCACAACAAAACCAGTCTGCAGACCTACAGACAGCCTCTTGGCTCTCCCTGAAATCATTATTGCAACTCTCCTTTTCGGTACGTGTCTCCTACACGGCCTACGCCCGCCACCATCTCGGGCCTGTACATCCACGAGGACAGCAGCCACTCTCGCTGTCGGAGACAAGGACCTTCCATCGCCAGCCACTTTCGGGCTCCCTGGAACACCCCACCGCAACGCTATTCTAGACCGTGTTGTGTGTGGAACCCACGCCTGGATCCGATCTGCTGGCTTCCTCCTGCTCCCCGTTCGAACAAAGACCACGTGGACGAGAACCTCGCTTTTCCATCTCCATTCTTCACCATCATCCTCCCATCACCATCATCCTTCCATCGCCACCACCTCCCTTGGACTGCTCAAAAGTAAGACTGTTCCCTGTTGGAGTGTGATTCAAATGATGTGCATAACAATATTTGCTTAATGTGACCAGAAAACCCTTTTCGTATTTTCTATTTTCATTTTAGTAGTCAATAAACCCACGTTAAACTTTAACTCAATCATTTAAGCGTCGTGTTGTTAAATCTTGGATATCTCTGGCTGATATACGCATTCACTACCTATTAGATTATAAGACTGATTCGAGGCAAATTAGTTGGATCTGTGCAGACGTTTTAACTCTGCTGGTGCCCAAAAATTAAAAGCAGATCCCCCACTCGTGTAGAACGGCAGACTCTGATTTGGAGACTAGCCGCACTACACTACATCACACTATTCATCTCTTAATACATATTATTACCCTACATATATGGTGCCCTGTTTGTGAGATCCGCGCATATAACCAGATTTATCAACTCGTACTCTGATAATTTGACCTGTAATACGCTAACTTAAGTTCTGCCCTCGCTCCAAGCGCTTCCCCCCCACCTCCTCACCCCACTCCTCTCCCTGCTGCCCGTTGCCATAGTGACTTCGACGCCAATCGAGCTCCCCTACGCCCACGCTTGCGATAAAGCGCTCGTGCATGCACCAGACTATATTAATTTAGTCTTAAAATCCCGACTTCGTATTGGGTACTACGCATTTTCTACAACGTATCGCCCTGCTGTGGCCAGGCAGGCGGCGTGAGAGTGTGAAGCCGCTTCCCTCTTAAGAGAAAGCGCAAAATTTATCCTAGGAACCCACAGTACGCCGTGCCCAGAACACGGGCGTACAAACCTTCTCTGTGTCCCTTTGTGACCCGCGTCACGAAGGATTGTAAACAGTATATATATGTGTATAAAGGCTGTGAATGGCAGCCGTTTGAATGTGATGCTATTGTTCTGCTAGGTGGCTACCGCTAACCCTGTCTCACCACTCTTTCCGCCTGCTAACCTGCTGTTGTACACACACCAGGACTCTACTGCACAATACAGACAAACTCCATTCCACCACTGCAAATACGTGCTTGTGCGAACCGTATAACTCGCTGCGAGACTTTCGTTGTCTAATCTGCTGCTAGTCCTCCGTGTTCGACAAGCTAACGGCTAGCTACATTCCTTTGTTCTAGCATAAGGCTAACTTCCGGCCCTGGTGCGCTAGCTTCGAGGCTACACTCGGACAAAGCTCACTGCTTCTAATACCACTCTCCCACTAATAGCTGCTTTCTTACTGTTAAAATTAGTGCCACTCTGTTTAACCAAATTGCATTCGGTTGCCAAAACTCAATGTTTATTGCCTAAACTACTTTAGGCCGTTTTCGGCTAGCTAACGGCTAGCTGCACTCCTTTGTTTTTAGCATACGGCTAACTTCCGGCCCCGGTGCGCTAAAAGCCTGAGCCGCCGCCGCGTCTGCACTTCTAAACCACTCTGCCTGCTGCATTGCTTACCCGTTGTCTAACAATAACACTACTTGCTATACTTTCGAGCTATTCTGTCTCACTCTGATTCTGTGTTTTGACGATCAAAGGGTGCTAGCCGTCTCGGCATACTGCTAAACGAGCCGCACCTCTTTTATTGTCTAACACAGGACTACTTTCCGGTCCCGGTGCACTACTTCCGGGGCTTCATTGCTGCTGTCTTGACATTTGATTCTGCACCACGTCCTATGCCCAACTGCTGCCTATGTTTCTAACATTAATACTGTTTTGCTATAATTCCGTGCTGTTTTGGGTGGCTCCAACTCAATAACCACACAACACTGACGAACTCGATGTTTGATTGTGCTAAACTAACACTGTAATTCTACCCCTGCTACTGCATGTCATTTGATTCTGCACCACGTCCTATGCCCAACTGCTGCCTATGTTTCTAACATTAATGCTGTTCTGCTATAATTCCGTGCTGTTTTGGTTGGCTCCAACTCAATAACCACACAACACTGACAAACTCGATGTTTGATTGTGCTAAACTAACACTGTAATTCTGCCCCTGTCTACTGCACGTTGTTACTAACACATTACTGTGGTGATTAATCCTATTCTGTACTCCTGCTCCTGCCTACTGCACGTTATTGTTGAACCACATCGGTGTGTTGATTTAACAAATACTGCACTCCCACCCCCTGGTTAAAACTTATACTCTATTTCTGCCCCCCGACGCCACGTGCTGTCACTAAAACTACATTGCCTTGTCGTTCAGCCTGCTGCTCACTTGCTACTGCTTACTTGAGTTGCGTCTCAAACGGCGCTGCATCCCTACGCAGTTGCGCCTCAACGCCGCTGCGTCTCTTACGCCGCGTCCCTTAGGCCGCGCCCTTACGCCGCGTCCCTTAGGCCGCGTCCTTACGGCGCGGCCTTACGCCGCGTCCCTTAGGCCGCGCCCTTACGCCGCGTCCCTTAGGCCGCGCCCCTACGGCGCGTCCCTTAGGCCGCGCCCTCACGCCGCTGCCTTACGCCGCGTCCCTTAGGCCGCGCCCCTACGCCGCGTCCTTACGCCGCGCCCCTACGCCGCGTCCTTACGCCGCGCCCCTACGCCGCGTCCTTACGCCGCGGCCCCTACGCCGCGTCCCTTAGGCCGCGCCCTCACGCCGCGGCCTTACGCCGCGTCCCTTAGGCCGCGTCCTTACGCCGCGGCCTTACGCCGCGTCCCTTAGGCCGCGCCCCTACGCCGCGTCCTTACGCTGCGCCCCTACGCCGCGGCCCCTACGCCGCGTCCCTTAGGCCGCGCCCTCACGCCGCGTCCTTACGCCGCGTCCTTAGGCCGCGGCCCCTACGTCGCGTTCCTTAGGCTGCGCCCTCACGCCGCGTCCTTACGCCGCGGCCTTACGCCACGTCCCTTAGGCCGCGCCCCTACGCCGCGTCCTTACGCTGCGTCCTTAGGCCGCGGCCCTTACGCCGCGTCCCTTAGGCTGCGCCCTAACGCCGCGTCCTTACGCCGCGGCCTTACGCCACGTCCCTTAGACCGCGCCCCTACGCCGCGTCCTTACGCCGCGGCCCCTACGCCGCGTCCCTTAGGCCGCGCCCTCACGCCGCGTCCTTACGCCGCGGCCTTACGCCGCGTCCCTTAGGCCGCGCCCTTACGCCGCGTCCCTTAGGCCGCGCCCCTACGGCCGCGGTGTGGCGTAGGGGCGGAGCGTAAGGACGCGGCGTAGGGGGCCCCTACGCCCGAAAATCAGGACCGCTATTGCTAACGGAACCGGCCGAGACAGTGCCTCCGGGCCACACTCCCCTCGCTCCGACCGCGGCGAACCATCGTCCAACTGTGAACGCAGGAGCGTGGCCGAACTGGTAAGTATCATGACGGGAAAGGACCAAAATCAAGGTCAAAAGAACAATACACAACCCAACATTAGACACGTCGACCACTGCGACCCCCACGACGCCCCTTCGGGAACACACATGGACATGCGACACAGACAACATGACTACCCGACCCATGACCCTGGCCCACCTGACGTCCATACGAGACATGTTTCAGACTGCCGCCATTGTGACGGCAATTTGAGTCGGCGCCCCCAGGTCAACGAATCAGAGTACGAGGACCTCCAAAGCCACCCACTCGAGACGGTCACTCTTTCTATCACAGAAGGTGAACCAAGGGCCTAAAACCCCACTAAGAGTCACCAGCTCAGATCCAAACATATCTACCTCGATACCTCATGATACCTATGATTGTCTCCTAGACAATCATACCTGTTATCCCCGTTTATATAAAGGAAATTCCCCTCGTAATTAAAGCCCCACTTGCTACGTCATATATTCTTGTAACCCTTATACTCCCCTTTTAGAACGAGCAAGATGGGAACCCCTCGCCATCGAGTGCCTTAATGACGCTCCCACCCGCTGCCAAGACAGCCACCTTTTTGATTTTTGAAGTTTCATATTTTTGTATCCTAGTCCCCTAAAATAGAAACTCCTGCTAATCTCCTGGCTTGGAACTTTGAGTCTTCCAGACCAAGAGACCCAGGAGTCAGGTGCACCGGCCCAAACCCTAGAGTTCACGGCCGTAGCTCACTCCCTGAAACCCCTGATCCCGGTTGGAACTAGCCTGCAGGGCCAGGACTCGCCTTAGAGAAAACCCGGCCTCGACAACCAAGCCAGAGGCCCGAGACCCAACCGCCACGAGCCTGGCCCCAGTTAGGCGCTTGCGCATTACTGAGTCACATTAAGGCGAGAATGTTGTAGCATGTCACCACAAATCACGCACTAACACCCGAACAGGCGAGACGACCGACTGAGGACACCCACCCGGCATATCCGACATGACATGCACCTTGTCGGAAGGTGCATCTCTGCCGTGGGGGGGGTATGTAAGGTGAGAAAAAGGGCAAGCGCCAGTCGGGCGTGAATAGCAGCCCCTTTTCGTAAACATGCCCCTCCCGAGCTCCTGAGACTTCAAAGAAACTACGGGTTCAATGGAAGGCTAACATTTGCCAGGACACTGCAAGAAGACCCAGAGGGGCAAAAAAACAACAGAACAAACATCTGTGTGCCCTTCTGCCTGACAGAGATCAAGAATCATTCATCCGCGATCGCTCACGGGACATTCCACAACCTGAGACTCACCCACGGCGTTCTGGCGCCCCCCAGTGGACACTGAACACTATCACACCCGGCACGGACATCGTGTAGACCAGCCCCGGACTCAGTATTATCCCGATAAGTCTGTACCGTGCCCTACATGTGTGTATCATTGTCAAGTAATGAAAGGCGGTGTGTGTTTGTACATGTGTTATGATCGCCTGTATTAATCCTGCGTGTTTCCATTGCAACCTGTCTGTTGTGAGGGGGTTGTCCAGGGAAGACGAACAAGGATGACGTCACGGACGCGCCCCCTTTGACCACAACAAAACCAGTCTGCAGACCTACAGACAGCCTCTTGGCTCTCCCTGAAATCATTATTGCAACTCTCCTTTTCGGTACGTGTCTCCTACACGGCCTACGCCCGCCACCATCTCGGGCCTGTACATCCACGAGGACAGCAGCCACTCTCGCTGTCGGAGACAAGGACCTTCCATTGCCAGCCACTTTCGGGCTCCCTGGAACACCCCACCGCAACGCTATTCTAGACCGTGTTGTGTGTGGAACCCACGCCTGGATCCGATCTGCTGGCTTCCTCCTGCTCCCCGTTCGAACAAAGACCACGTGGACGAGAACCTCGCTTTTCCATCTCCATTCTTCACCATCATCCTCCCATCACCATCATCCTTCCATCGCCACCACCTCCCTTGGACTGCTCAAAAGTAAGACTGTTCCCTGTTGGAGTGTGATTCAAATGATGTGCATAACAATATTTGCTTAATGTGACCAGAAAACCCTTTTCGTATTTTCTATTTTCATTTTTGTAGTCAATAAACCCACGTTAAACTTTAACTCAATCATTTAAGCGTCGTGTTGTTAAATCTTGGATATCTCTGGCTGATATACGCATTCACTACCTATTAGATTATAAGACTGATTCGAGGCAAATTAGTTGGATCTGTGCAGACGTTTTAACTCTGCTGGTGCCCAAAAATTAAAAGCAGATCCCCCACTCGTGTAGAACGGCAGACTCTGATTTGGAGACTAGCCGCACTACACTACATCACACTATTCATCTCTTAATACATATTATTAACTTATTACACTACAGCTGTGTTAATCAGAATAAAACACAACAATGAATCTAAGATGTTTTTATTTATTCAAACAGCAACAATTACAGTCTAAATGAAAAAAAAAAATCAAAATGAAGTTTGTGCCAAAAGTTTGTTAGTAACTTCAAGGAGCCATGATGAACCCACTCATGCTCCGACCTGCTCTGTTAATGAATTTGGCTTTGGCAAAACAGTGAATCAACTGACTTCACGAGCCTGAGAGATTAGCGGAACTCGCCTATTTTGGGCATCGTCTGGTCCTCCCAGTTCTGCGCAGTGGACGAGCTCCCATGATGCTTTGCGCCAAATATGATTGCGTGGCTGTCATGCACGTGCACATAGGGGCCGCGCTCTGACCAATCAGAGCTGCTGATCAGAGCGGGAGTTAGAGCGAGGGCCAGACGAGTAGAGTTTGTGGCAGTAAAATGTGGATTTAAAGGACAACTCACCCACAAATCCACTTTTTTCGGCTTATAAACGGTATAAATGAGTGTCCAATAGTGTTGTCTACATATCCTGGTCATAATTTTGTCACTTTGGTGCAAATTAGTTGAAAGTTAAACTTTCTGCCTAAAACCGTCTGTGAGGCGCCATCTGCTGGCGACCTGTATTACTACATTTGAATTTTGAATCTGGCGCCTGAGACCTGACGTCAGCAGCCCCCGCCCAGAGCTATATAAACGGCCCAGTCTCGTTCACGCCCCCTTTAGTCCTCCAGGCTATGCCCATTTAGAGGAAGATTTGAACAGGAAATGTGAGTGACGTAAGCTCCGAGGAGCGGGGGTGAGAACCACTTTAAAGAAAACTGAAGGATTTAAGAAGAAAAAAAGTTCAGGATGACAAGGGACACTAAAATCCCCAGAAAATCCGAACTTCATGAAAGCTGTGGGTTCTCTGTCAGCTGAGGTTGAGCTGTTTTAATTTACATTGAGTTCTATGGGACTTTTTCTGGGTAGCCCTCGTGAATTTAGTCTGCAGTACCACAGCGCCCCCTGTGCCCATGGGTGGGACTGCTATAAGCTAGGAAAACACTATCCAGTTATTATTATAGTTCCATGGTTGTGCCACAGGTGCGTAGTATACATGGATCTATTATAATAACTGGATAGGGTATTACTAGCTTGTAGCTCGGGGGATTCTCGTGGTACTGCAGACTAAATTCACGTTGGCTACCCAGAAATTGTCCCATAGAACTCAATGTAAACTAAAACAGCTCGACCTCAGCTGACAGAGAACCTACAGCTCTCATAAAGGTCGGATTTTGTTGGGATTTTAGTGTCCCTTGTCATTTTACTGCCACAAACTCTACTCGTCTGGCTCTTACTCCCGCTCCAACTCCCACTCTGATCAGCAGCTCTGATTGGTCAGAGCACGGCCCCTATGTGCACGTGCATGACAGCCACGCACGCGTATTTGGCGCAAAGCATCATGGGAGCTCGTCCACTGCGCGGAACCGGGAGGACCAGACGATGCCCACAAATAGGCGAGTTCCGCTAATCTCTCAGGCTCGTGAAGTCAGTTGATTCACTGTTTTGCCAAAGCCAAATTCAAGCAGGTCGGAGCATGAGTGGGTTCATCATGGCTCCTTGAAGTTACTAACAAACTTTTGGCACAAACTTCATTTTGATATATTTTTTCATTTAGACTGTAATTGTTGCTGTTTGAATAAATAAAAACATCTTAGATCAATGTTGTGTTTTTTTCTGCATTAACAAAAATGCTCCTTGCTTTAGATTAGGGTGCTGCAAAATAGTGTAATAAGCAGTTTATTAACGCATATTTTAGTGGCCTATTACCACTATTACCTGTTAATAAGCAGCTTATTAATATCTTTATAGGCATATTGTAAGTGGCCTATTAACATGGTATCGATAATAGTTTAATAAGCAGCTTATTCATATATTTATAAACATATTCCTCCTTTAATAAGTATCTTACTAATTACTTATTAAATGCTTAAAAGCATATAACTAGAACAACATCATTTAGAGAATAGTGAAATGAGCAGCTTATTAATATGTTTTATAAGTACATATAAGCAATCTATACGAACACCAATTGATTTAAATCCTCAATTTTCCCATTGACTCAACAACCTATCCCCCTCCCATCTATCCCTACTATATCCCCATATCTAAACTCCTTCACCTGCCATTAACTCTAATAACCCACTAACCCCCTCTTACCCAAAATAAACTATATGTAATGGGCTTACTTTAGGACCCATATTTATCTGATCAGTCCTTTTTGCAGCATTGCTCTCTTGACATTAAATTCACCCCCAGACTTAGCACTAATTATCATCAAATAAACCCAACAAACATTATCTAATCATGTATCATTCCTTACAACTACCCATACTCAACGGAGTATTACAGGTTAACGAACATTATAACAAAATCTATTTTTCTTGATAAGTAGCCATTCCAATACCTAAATCTCTTTATACTTCAAACCCCTCTATTCAATCGACCCCCAATAATTTTTTGACTAGAAAATAATAGTAACAAAAACCACATCAAATTCTTTCAATATTTCTTCCATGTACTTACAATTCTTTCCATACCCCCCACAGAGATATATGTACTTAAAACGAATGTTACCCCATTATTAACGTAACCAACTTATTATTTTTGTATTCTTTCCCTTACAAGAAATTCCATTGATGTTATAAAAATAACACAAAATTCTACATACTCATCATCAACAATCTCAATCCTCCTCACTCTTCCTTTTATTAAATCCCAGTTCCCAGTAAGTACATACTCACATTACTTCCCCATTTCTATTCAAGTCAACCTTTGGTCTCCAGATAACATACTACAATACCTCCAATCAATAACCACTAACTCCAATTCCCCACCCACCCCCCCACTAACAACCTTTCCATAATAACCCACATCCCACACCCATAACCCACATATTATCCCCATTCTTACTCCCTATATATTAACCCTATACCCTCCCCTTTCATTTTATTCCTCTAACCCTCTTAAATCCCACCTTCCCCCCCATCATCCCAAAAAATTTATTCTTTTAACCTCTATTCATATAACAAAACCCCCTATTACCCACTATCATAATATATATCCACAATGAACTATTTTAAAATAATCTCATATGTAAATCTATAATTCACATTTATTATTAACTCCCTTAAGATAAAAACCCATAAATCCTCAAAAAAACCCCTAAAAACCAAAAACAATTAAAAAAAATACAACAACCATCAAACCACCCCCCACCCACTAATTATATTAATCTCATATCTACATACAACAAAAAACCCCCCACCTCACAAAACCCCCCTACATAAAATACATAAAACATTATAACACCCCCCCCATTTAAAAACAATACAAATCCCAAAATCATTACACTATTACCAAACCAACTCTATCATAATAATGTACCTCAACACATAATCACATATTTTAATACCATTTAAATTATCCCCCCATCATCTACTCACCCATCACCCATATTAATATTAATAATTTTCCCTATATCATACATTCCCTCCATCCATCCCCCTTACCTAACCATTCCACAATTCCCCTCACATATCTTAACTCCATATCACACCTTACTTCTTATTTTCCCCAATTACCCCCCCCAATACTACCATACCCCAAATTAAATATATTATGCCCCATTCTCTACAATACCCTCCCCCCAGATTCCCCCTTACCCTTATTCCTACATAAACACTTATCCCCCGTTAATCCGTGCCCTCATCCATCATATTCCACAATATCTTACCATCTTTACTTTACCATCCTCCATCATCATCCCTACTCATCATCTTTCTCATGTATCTTCATTCATACATCACAAAAAATACTATTCACACAATACATTCCCAAAAATTCCATTCCCATCCCCCCCCAACCCCATATAACATCTCCCCTTTTTTACCCCCCTATTAATACATAAATCTCAATGTAATCCATCTATTACCATAAATTATCCATCCCCCCCTTTCCATCCACATTATAGATAATAATACAACATCTTTACCCCTACCCCACTCACTATTGTTTTCTCAGATATCAGAACATATCGCCCCCCCATAAATCCTCACCTCACTTCTACTTAAACCAAACCCCCCCATCCATCCCAAATCGTACATTGATCAGCTATTTTCGAACCCATTCAAACTCCTTTTCCTACTCTTTCCTAAAACCTTCCCACACCCCCTCACACCCCCCCTCCCTTACTACCACATCTTCCCCAAAAATTTGCACTACATGTATTTCCACACCATACCTATATCACATGCTTACCCTGCTTTCTCTCATACATATATGGACACAAGACCACCCCCATCCCTAGAACCACAATCCACAGGTACCAATGCAACACTCTCAACACTTAAATGACGTAAAAATGCGTCATGGCACACTGCTATAATTTTCCCATATGTCCTAAATATATCCTTCCCCAATTTCCCAAATAGTAACCCACAATCCATTAGTAGTTACGTACCCATTGAAAGTGGTTTTTTCAAGTGAGCTATGTAAACTTTTTATTTTACAGTAAATAGTACCCCCCTTTATCCCACACAGAACCTTCCATATTATCCCAATCACTCAATCATGTTCTAGTTAAACTGAAAAATGTACTATATTGTGAAAGAAATATTGCCCCACACAACATTCGTTAAAACTCTTCTTAGCGCACCTGTAACTCATAATATAACCAGTAAGAAAACATTCTATGAGATTCACTACTGACTTTTATTATCCTCGTAGTCTTATTAGTTTGACCATCTTCTTTATCACATACCCTTATTACCCATTTACAACATTAACAGATATTCCATAATTGCCCACCTCCAACAATACCCCCAAACCCTTTGTGCAAACTTGTGAACGAGCCAGAGGTCTATTTACAATAATAATCACCTGTGCAGTATCTTCTTATTATTCTGGAAGAAAGTCAGTTACGCAGCCGTCAATCACCTGTTGGACTTGTGCTGAACCGGCCTCGAACCGGTGCCATCCAGGTTCTCCCTGCGGCCTGCTTACTATCTTCATTCACGAGGTGTCCCTTTATAACTTCTGCGGGAGAGCGAACCTGCACTACACACTCCAACCCCCTATGATTCTCCCCCACTCCCCTCCTTCCATGATTCCCCTTTCCCTTACCCCCCCACCCCATTCATCCTTCCCATTTCCTCCAATTTTTCTTCACCTCACTCTTACATCCCCCTGCTTTGGTCTTATATATATCCTGATCTAATAATAATCATAAACCACTTTGTATCATTCCTTACACCAATACAATCATTTTTAACATCCTTGTCTTTCATCTCGTTTGTAAAACACTTACGAACTTTTCCAGCATTCCACTGTTCTCACTTTCTAACTGTCACAACACTCATGTACCACATCCACCCTCCCACTCTTCACCCTAAACCAATCCAAATATTACCATCAATCACTGCTTCATTCCTTAATAAAACAATATCTAAACACCCAATTCTTATATTTCCACATACACCAACACTGAAAATAATCCAATCACAATGTTCACCAACACACATATTCTTACCCAACTCCATACCCTCTATCATCGTACTATAAATTTCTCCACAGTTGGGCAAATATTCCCTAATTATTCCCCATCAAAATCAACCCCACCAACATTCAAGCAGCCCCAACAAATTTCACCGCTCTTGAATGCCAGCATAGGTTACAATATATTATGTCCCGTCCAACACACCCCATCATCACAGTGCGACGGGAGATGATAACATGTCTAATCGCACATACACATGAAACACAGATATAATCCCGCCGATTGACTGTCACAATACATATCCGGATAATCCCAACAATAGTATTCACAGCCCCCTGAATTTTATATATAGTTTTCAATCGAAGACAGTCCCTCGTACCATATTACCCCCCAACCATCCCTTATGCTCCTTGATGCCCAGATTGGATTTGTCATCATCAATCATTCTCCGGTCAGTTGAGCGATTGCGCTGAAGTCATAACCTAATTTCCACTAATCCCAATTATTCAGTTCACCCTAAGTTCAAAACTTCTTCCTTAAGTTTTTGCATGAGTATTTTTCAGTGCTCAAGTTAATACTGTGGTACCAAATGTAGCCCAAATGAACCTGATTACATACATGGCTATATATAGGGAACCAACGGTCCCGTGTACTATCAGCCACGGCGGCCATACTTGCTGACACCTCCGTCGATAGTAACATCCCTTGCCATTATCACATCAATCACGGAGTTCAAAACAAGAAAATCCTCCTCGTAAACAATACCAGTGCACAGCGTAAAATAGAAAAAAACTATATTAATCGCCTTATTTAGTGACCCAAATATAAACTGAACCTACCTTCTTATCCTACTCTCCACTTGTCACATATCAACATTTATTCTAAACACCAGTTGATTACATATCCGGGACGCATCTATATGCCAACAACAGAGATTATTCATGAAAACTGTTTAGACCATCACTTTTCCAACTCTGTGCCCACCTAGTATTACGAATGTATATGTACAAGTAACTCCGAATAACCTATCTGAGTGTATACTTTTTCCACCCAATGATCTAGTTTGTAACAATCCCCGTGTCAAAAATGCGCTTACCTACAACAACAAAGGCGCTTTTGGTATATGTGATGAAGAGTATATATTAATCATCAAAACTAGTACGGGCAACCATCGATCAAGGCTCAGTCGATACAAGTCTGCTGGCCTTCTTTAGTTCAGATACTTGTGACCGGTAGCATTTCAGAGATCTACCAATAACAAACGGAATGCTACAATCTAAGCTACAGTCTCCTGCTCCCACCCCTTTCCTACCATACTAAATTTAAAATCCCTAAACTTTGATATATTGTATACACCACCACCCTCCCATCACCTATTATATAATAATCCCGTCAAGCCACTATCACCCATTACTTGCTCAACTTGGGGGCTTATTATATTTTTGTTGATGTTTAATGATTTTCCCCTATCCCTCTCGATTATAACCCAAATCGATTACTATTATATTATTCGTTGTGACGACCTTATTTTCTACGTCCACAAACATCTTTTCCCCTTACCTTCCATAATGCATCCGCCAAAACCGTCCCCACCTGTATCCTATTAAATCTGTTGACCACTGGAGCACGCCATCTCAACAGTTAGCTAGTCCTCCATATCATTTTAATTCCCCTCTTCTTAATCTTCAATAGCTACCTATCTCAAATAACAACACATACACCATTACCCAATCCATATCAAAATCTTACTACAATCACCCCCCAACTTTACATATTTAAAAACCCTGTTACGCACCTTAAACTCTCCAATACTACCCACCACATAACCCACAATACATATTCATAATCATAACCCACAACCCAAAAATCTTCTATCCCAATATACATCATTAGTATAATACATACCTTTTTTACATAAAACGTCTACCTTTATTACTACAGTCACATTACATATTACATTTACTATATTTTCCATTTATAATTTCAATAGAACTCTATATATCTTCTTAAACATAATCCAATTCATACCCAATCGGAGGATCACCTCACCTCACGCCAAAGCTACAATCCCCCAAATGTAGTACCCAAATTCAACCCTGCTCTTTCCCATCCAATCAGGCCCATGCAGCTGAATAACTTCCATCATGCCTCACATTAAAGCAATCTTCCATACTAATTATTATCCTAAACCCTTCCCAACATTTACCCCACTCCCCAACCCCCCTATCCCCCTTTTTTATACTATGATCACCTTCTGGGACAACAGATATACATCGAATTGTGCTCTCAGCATAGTAATATCTTATGCCACAGCACCATCCGTCATTCTGCCTTTCTTTCCTATTTATTCCTGTCATTTCTACTACCTTACCCCTCACCCCCATCAATTTCCTCAACCCCACCTACCCTCATGCAGGAGACTTCGGTCCCTCAGGACTAGCACCCCACTCCCGAATACCTAAACAACCACATCATAATTCACCAATCACCCAAAACCATACCCTCCACAATACACTACCACATCTTCCAAAACATAAAACATACAACAACCTACCCAAACCATCCAACAACCCTACCAACACCATAATCACCCCCACAATCCATCACAATCCACAATATATCCCACAACACCAACTCATATACATTCACCAAATATACAACCAAACAACATCAACCAACAACAAACAAACCCACACAAATCATAAATCAAATCAACATCCAAAACCCTAAATAACATAAATCCACCATTTAAACTACCTCTTCCTCTTTCAATATTAATAAATAACCCCCCCAAACAACAACCCTCACCCCACTATCTCCCATTTTAACCAACCACTTTCCCCAAATACCCCCCAACCCAACAACAATAAAAAATCCCCCCCCACACCCTTTATAACATACCCTCTTTTCCTTCCCCCTCTCCAAAATAAAATCATCAAATTCTCACCCCCCCCTACCAATCACCCCCACCACACCCAACCAACACCTAAAAAAACATCCTTACCCACAATCCCATAACCCTCCACTCTTCCTATTCACATACAAAATCAAACAACCACTCCCAAAATACTACCACACCCAAAACCCAACACACCTACAAAACACAACTACCCCACCCCCACTCCCATCCATTCATCCCAACTTCCCAATTTCTATAAAATCCCACCCCTACCCTTCAACACACCCAATCCCACCTTCCCAACAAACCCTCCCCACTCCACACCATTACCAAACCCCCCATCCTTCCCCCCAATCACCTAAAAAACACTTAATACCTAAAATTCCTAATTACCCCCACCAATCTCTAACTATAACTCCACCCCTTCCCCTTCACACCCTTCCCCCCCCCCCATCCTTATCTCCCACCACCTATAACCCACACCATTACATATTATACTCCATCCTAAACCCACAACCCCAAAATTCCCCCTCACCCTTAATTCCTACAACAAACCTCCCATAATTTACACACCCCCTTTCCTCCCTATCCCCCCCCCCTCCCCCACTAATAAATAAACTTACCCCTCCAATAATACATCTACAAACTACCTCACCCAAACATATTCCCAAACTAACCAACATAACCTTCCTCCTCAACACACCACCCACCACACCCTCCTTAACCCCCCACAACAAACCCAACTTAAAAACAATAAAATTCCACTCAAATTACAAAAACCCTTTCATACCCCCACTCAAACCACAAACCTACTTACCCCCCCTAATCCTAAACTCATTTACTTCATTACCTCACCTTTCCTTACCCCCCATAACTCCATACCACCCTCATCCACATACTACTAAAATATTTATCCTACCTTACCAAATTCCACAAACCCCCACAACAAACACATAAATCCCATCAACTTCAAAATCCCATAATAAATTACAATACAACCCATAATACCCAAATAATAAACCCATTATCTCTCCATTCCAATCCATTCCCAACAAACCCCCATCCCTTCATATCCCTCCCCTATTTCTATAACTTTAATACCCTCCATACCCCCTAAATTTTCTATCTATTCCATTACCCTAAATACTCACTTAATTCAACACTAATCCTATATTTCTTTCACAAACCCCCCCCCCCATTTAAATTCTTAACACCAAAAAACATTTAAAAAAACATCTAAAAACAATTCCCTCACATTTTAAATCTTTACATAATTTCCTACTATACCCCCCCCCCTTCATATTATCATCCCATTCCCAAAACCAAAACCCCAATATAAATTCCTAAAAAACCCCCATATAAACACAACCCAACATATAAAAACCCCCATAATCAACACATCAATATATTATCAAACCCATTAACATACCTAACATCTCATACATATCAAACTTTACACCCACCAACCCAATACCAATACCCATATAACCTCCACCCCACCACTACCAACCCATCTTCCACATTTATCCCCCCCCAAAACACAAACCCCCACCCCTAATATTCTCCACCTCATCCCACAACAACTCCCTCCCCCCCACAACTAAATATAACCCCCCATACACTTAAACAAACCAAATCACCACAAAAAAACAACACTAATAATAATAATCTCTCTCAACAAAAAAAAAACCTAATAATAATAATCTCTCTCTCAAAAAAAACCAAAAAATAATAATAATCTCTCTCAACAAAAAAAACCATAATATAAATAATCTCTCTCAACCCACAAAAACCACACACCTAATAATAATATAATCTCTATCACCCTTCCCAACCCCAACCAAATCCCCCATCCACTATAATCTAAATTCCAACTTACAAATACATATTAATTCCCAACAATCCAACACCCCCAATAACTAAAACTACATAACTCCATACAAAAAACTAAAAAAACCACCCACACACCCAAACAACAAATTACACTCCCACCCACCTCCACACTCATCAACCCCCCCCCAATCCCACCCCCCCCATCACCTCTTCCACCCTACCCCCACCTCCACACTCCCATACCCCCAACACCCTAAATACCCCATAACCAAAAATTTCCCCCACCCCCTACAAAAAAATTCCACCATCCCTCACCCATCACCTACCCTTCCCCCCACACACCCCCCCTATTTCCCTATCTCCATTTTTTCCATTAATTCCCTTTCATCCCCTTTTTCCTCACCATCACCCTTCCCCACCTACCCCTCTATTCCCTTCCACAATTTCTCCTATTCCTTAACTACTCTATCCTAACCCTCCTTTACTTTCCCTTTCTACTCTTATACCTCATTCTTCTACTTAACTCTTAAACCTATCCCTCCCCCCCCTCCCATTTCCCCTTATCCACACCCATCCCCCCCCCCTACCCCCAACACATCACCACTCACCAACTCCTTCTTCTCTTCAAATACCCACCCCCCCACCCAACACCCCTCCCATCACACATTAATCTATCCTACCACCCCAAAAACTCCCCAAATCCCATCTAAACAACACTCACATCACCATCCTCTTTTCACTTACTAATCCATTACTTTAATCCTAATCTCTCCCTTTTACCTACCCTCTAACCTCCCTCTCCACCCCCACAACCTCCTCTATAAAACTTCATTCCATTCCATATTATTTTACACATCAACAACCCCCACCATTTCTATCAACCTACCTTCTCAATTTCACCATCCAATCCTCCCCCATAAAATTCAACTTCCCCCCCCCTCTAATCTAAATTCTCCTATAACTTATTAATCACATCCCCCATAAATCCTACCTCCTATCCCCTAACATAAATATATCCCCCTCCTCCAAAACCCAAACAACATACACCTTTCTTATTCTATCAAAACCCCCTTTAACCTATAAAAAAATTATATAACCTCAAATATCCCCATACAAATCTCTATTCCTACAACCCTCTTAAAACTTTCCTATCCTCCCATTAACCTCCAATCTTATCCCCCCTTATTCCCAAAAACATATACCAAAAATTCCTTCACACATCAAAACTCCTCATAAATATCCTATTCCAAATTAAAACTAATATTAAAACCTAATCCTAATTAAATACCTCCCCTCACCTCAACCCACCTATAATCTTTAACCCACATATAATACTCTAAACAAAACCACCACTACCACACATCACAAAATAACCAAATCACAAACACATCCCCTAAACATCTACCCATCCCCCCTCTCCTACACAAACAACTAAACATCAAACCACAATCCAATCATCCCCCACTCCTACATCTTCCATCCAAAACTACTTAACAAAACACCAACTCAATATTATCTAATTGTCTCAGAATTTACTGCGATAAGCGATAATATTGTCGTTATGAGATCATTTTCAACTAATACAATGATAATGATGCAGACACCTTTTCAATAAATAAACTTTTATTTTTAAAGACCACCACCGGAAGTGGCGGAAGTAGCAGGAGGGTTTTGATGCTAACAGAGCTAACAGGCTCTAGCTAAGCTAGCGGGGTTTTTGTATAAAGTTTTTTGCTAAGAATGCTGCTCTGCAGTGTATCTTTGTCCAGAGACCATCCAGAAACTTTAATGAGAACTTAAGGGATGACATAAGTTCACAACTACTGTGTCCCCCATTGTCAATCCTGGTTAAGTCCTGGTTTAGGTCCTGTTTTGGCTGTATTTTGTATTTTTGAGTAATTTCAGTCTGCTAGACCGCTAATGTTCCCATGACCACTTTGAGGCTCTCTGACCTGAGAGAGAGGGAGAGAACGAGACGGGAAAAACAAGCATGCAAATGGAATTTATTGCGGCCAGAAAAAATATTGAGCCAATTTTTATTATTGTGCGATTAATTGATTTATTGAATAACGCGACAGGCCTACTTAATCCATCTCCTGAGTCCACTTACAAGAGGGTGGAATAGAATAAGGAGACAACTGTCGCTTCATAAAAGCCACACACACCAAACTACGACCCTCTAAACCAGCAATAAGTTTCCACAAATACACATTGAATATACCTTTGAATGAAGAGCGGGGCCTTCTTCTGGTTCAGCGTTTTTTGGAGCCACAAATTTTGAATAAGGCACAGGGCCTGCTAGTTTTTCAGTGCTTTTTGGATTCACAAGCTGAGTGAGAGAGAGAAAGAGTGAAAGTGATGGTGAGACCATCTGAGAGAGGGCGGGAGAGAGTGATTGAAATTAATGTGTTCATGACCACTGTTCATGAAAATGTAGGTGTGTGTAATAACTCCCACCTATTTTTTTTTCCCTTTTGTTGTCATGCAAGGTTTCAGTCAATCAGTGTATAATTTGACAAACCTCTTTTCTCCAAGGACAGTCACTTCCTCCGTAATCGTAAGTTATTTCCTCTCCCTGATTAATCTCACGAAGCGCAAAAAGAAAAAGATGCGGCTTGTCTTTCAGCACAATCAGTTTCATTTTGCAGTTGGGGTTATAGTGGTCATCATTAACCAGCCTCCCAAAGGTGCCATCGTCCTGTGTCGCATCAATACTTAAAAAGAGAAATTCAGTATATTAGACATGTTCTTTACAATCAATAAAGCCCTTTGGTGGCCCCCTAATGATATTGGTGAGAAGAGTATTTTGTGGCATCTCACAGTTTAGGAGCAGCAGCAGTAAAACTTACAGCCATAAAGAAAAGCCTTTTTAGTAGCAACTGCCAAGTAGACCACTCGATGATGTGATGATATAAAGCTCAGCAGCACAATCTAACAAAAAACTACAAACTTTCTTTTTTTTGTACTGATGACGACTGTTAATTTGATTGGTTAAAACAAGCCTTGACAGAATTTCAAGATTTCAGAGCCTATCATTTAAAATGTCTTTTATTTTATTTAGGGATCATAGTAAATCATTGTTTTTTTTGTTGTCCTTTTTTCAGATATTTTCAGTATTTTATGGATCAAAAAGAAATAAACAAATGTACTATTAGGTGGGCCACCAAAAAGCCCTTAACAACAATAGAGATTAAGTTTAATCTTACCACCACTTTCCTCCTCTCCAGCGGAAATCAAACAAAAAGTCCACACAGGCATTGGGACAATTCCTCCTGTTTTCTGCCTCTTTCGCCGTAATTAAATCACCTCTATACTCTACGACAAAGTCGCCTAATTGCAGAATCACCGTGGAAAACACTCCTCGCCCTAGTACATACAGTAGATACAAAATTACATTTTCAGATCGTTTTCATCATCTGCACAACCTCTGAGGGACCTCATCTATCTGACCAAGGACCGATGAATGAACAAGGAAATAAATAAATGCAGACTGGAAGTAATGAAGTATTTTGTTTTGCACCAAAGAATGTTGTATAAGGATATTACATATTTAATATCAAATATTTTTTAAGTGTTATCTTAATAATTATCAGCAGATTATGACATTTATTTGTTCATTCATTTATTATTTTGACAGTTTTGGTCCTCCATAGCCATACTTTGGAGATTTCATGGCACTTTGAAGCAACTGTGGTTAAAGTTAAACTCATCATTCTAACAATAAGCACAAGGAAGTACTCTTCCACTACATGTTGTGGTTATCTCAAGGCCAAGCTACTGGCAGCCCGGTGAATGCTGATTGGAGTTCTCCATTCCTCCATGCTATATAATATCACTTGCATTCTGTAACTAATCTGTTAGTGCTCGTCTACCATCGAAAATAAAACATGTCTGCTGTCTGAAAGACACAATTGTCATTTTCTTCAATACCTTTGAATGAGCTGATCCATTTTTCCTCAAGCTGTGGCGTTTTGTCCAGTCCCTTGCTTGCAAAGTCAATGGCCTCGTTCATAGGATTCATCCTCTGCCTCCTTGGAGCCATCTGCAACAATTACAACGCATGCAGCTTTAATATAAATCAGATAAACCATATATTTACAATCAATAAAAGGACTGGAATCACTTCATTATTAGGCCACATCTTGATCGGCTGAATCCACAAAACACAATATTTTCAATGTTATGACATTTTACCTCAGGAGCACAAGTTGCCCATATTGCAAAAATAAAAGTCACCGAGTACTGTACAAACAGTGTAAACAATACCATTAAACACACATGATGTCACACACTCATAAACTCATGTTTAAAGAAGAGTGTAGCTCGTCTGTCTCACTGAAATCTTCACTAGCTCCTGCAGGCTCCAAATCTAGCAGTTGTGCTGCTAGATTTGAAGCATATATATATATATATATCTCCTGTACAGAGAGCCTTTTGACTCCAAAAAGGACAAGATTTACATGGGTTTCAATGGGAGCAAAACAGAGTTGTCCCATCTCTGCTCATAAGTACTACAAACTGCATTACGTGTGTCTTTATGTCAAATGTAAACGGTTGGCTCTGTGTCGCTAACTCACCCCTTTGTTTCATCAAGACTCGGGCACGCGTGAGTCCAACAAAACTAAAAAGCACAACATTCAGTGGCGCACCTCAACACGGAGTCTGGGTGCTTTCACAGACTGTGGAAACTGTTGGAATTTTTAGTTTTCGGCGGAAAAAATGCGGCGAATACAAGAGGGAGGAACTTTCTCTCGTTGTGTTTCAAAAGAACAGATGTCACTCAGTTTTCTATGGAAAAAAAAAATCCAACGTTCATTTACAGTAATATCTGCCGTTCATGACACATAATGTGAACTAATTCACGTTCAAGTTATTTATTTAAAAATGTGTTGCCTTCAGTTCAACGTTCACGAAAAAATGAGCTTGTTCAATGAACGCGTTCTTTTGAACTCGTTCACGCACAAAACTGCGGACTAAACAGCAGCACTGTGACATATGCATAGCAGTGCACAAAGCGTGGTGAACGTGTTCCTATTCTCTCCCTAAAGTGCATCACTCCCGTCTCTTTAAAATCTGAAAAATACTTGTAATTATGTACTTTTGAACAAATCACGTCCATCAGTCCATTTACAGCGGAAAATGATCAACCCAGACTTTCGCGGCTTCAATGGTTCCAACATGATATAGCATCGACGGCTAATGAAGAGATTATTTAAACTAGCTATGAACTCAACATAATGTTCATCTGCATGTCTGGTTATATTATCTGATCATATAATGATCAGATAATTTCATGTCTGTGGCCAATTCAGCGTTACCTGTTAATCTGCTGTTTTATTTAAACAAGAAACATATGCTAAAATATTTAGCCTTTGAGCTTTCATTAGGCTAGCCCTTCTCCCGCAAAAGTTACATTTTACTGATTACTTGTAATTTTCTGACAACTAAGTGAAAGCCTACACTCATAATAGTTTACCATTCAATACAATACAAGTTTTAAGCACTTACCTTAATATTAATTGAGGATATCACGGTTAAATCTGATATTGTTTCTCCTCGGTTCTTGTCTGCTGAGTCAGGTGCAGGGGGGTGGGGATTTCCGGAGCACGTAGTACGTAGAGGACGCACGGGCTACTACGCGGGAATTTGTGTAACTTTTGGCGCCACAATGTGTGAAAATTGGCGGAATTGTGTATGAAAATTGAAAAAAAAAAAAGACCCATACACATGTGTGTTGGTGACCTCATATACCCACGGTATATGGGGTCAATATGTATGAGGGCCTTACAAGAGAACAAAAAGTTATTACAGACTATTAGGAATATTAGCTTACAATAGATGTATAATAATAATTATACCTTCATAAAAAACAATTTTAACTATAATTATTCAATAATTATGACAAGAAGAAGTTCTTGGTTTATGAGGCCAGTCAGAATGGCCTCATAAACTGAATGGCCTCATAGTGCTGGTGAGTAACCCTAAATTTTGGCCTCATAAACCACTTATGCCAACCCACACACACACATACACACACACATACACACACACATACACACACACATACCGGTCTGTCGCGCTCCTCTGTGTCACGGAGCCCAAAGGATTCGCGCAAATACGCGGCTCCAGTCAAACCACATGGAACATGTTTGTGTTTATGGTCCTCGGGATCAGCTCCACACACATCACTTGTATTTAAACTTTTGTGAAGACCTGTGAGACGCGGCTCGTCACTCGCTGCTCTGACCATGTGAACGAGCCGTCGTTTGCTGCTACTGTAGAAAGTTTTGGTATTAACCCGCAGCACAGAAGAATGGGAAGATTAAAAAAGCAGTTCTCTGTGCGCAAAGGTGCCGGAGCTGTTGCGGGTTTGGGCGCCGCTGTCTCGGCTCTGATCCAGTAGAACGCAGAGCTGCACTTATGAAAAGTACGCGGCTCGAAATGGCTGTTATTTCAAAGAACGTGGACTATTTTAAACTACGCGGTTAACCGGTTTCAACCGGTTAATGAGGCTCGGTGGTCGGTCATGAAAATTCATAGTTTTTTACATCCCTACTCTGTGGTCTCTCTCTGGTCTCTCTCTCTGGTCTCTCTCTGGTGTGGCTCTCTGGTCTCTCTCAGATCTCTCTCTCTCTGGTCTCTCTCTAGTCTCTCTCTGGTCTCTCTGGTCTATCTCGCTGTTCTCTCTTTCTGATCTCTCTCTTTGGTCTCTCTCTGGTCTCTCTCTCTGGTCTCTCTCTCTGGTCCTCTCTCTGGGATCTCTCTCTGATCTCTCTCTGGTCTCTCTCTCTGGTCTCTCTCTGGTCTATCTCGCTGTTCTCTCTTTCTGATCTCTCTCTGGGCTCTCTCTCTGGTCTCTCTCAGGTCTCTCTCTGGTCTCTTGCCAGTCTCTCTCTGGTCTCTCTCTCATGTCTACCTCTGGTCTCTCTCAGGTCTCTTTATGGTCTTGCTCTGGTCTTTCTATGGTCTCTCTCTGGTCTCTCTCTCTGGTCTCTCTCTGGTCTCTCTCTGTTTATCTCTGGTCCTCTCTCTGGTCTCTCTCTGGTCTGTCTCTGGTTTCTCACTTTTCTCTCTCTGGTCTCTCTCTCCGGTCTCTCTGGTCTCTCTCGCCAGTCTCTTTCTCATGTCTCCCTCTGGTCTCTCTCAGGTCTCTTTATGGTCTCGCTCTGGTCTCTGGTCTCTCTCTGGTCTTTCTCTGGTTATCCCTTGTCCTCTCTCTGGTCTCTCTCTGGTCTGTCTCTGGTTTCTCACTGGTCTCTCTCTGGTCTTTCTCTTGTCTCTCTCTTGTCTCTCTCAGGTCTCTCTCTGGTCTCTCTCTCTGGTCTCCCTCTGGTGTCGCTCTCTGGTCTCTCTCAGATCTCTCTCTCTGGTCTCTCTTTGGTCTCTCTCTGGTCTCTCTCTCTGGTCCTCTCTCTGGTTTCTCTCTCTGGTCTCTCTCTCTGGTTTCTCTCTGGTCCTCTCTCTGATCTCTCTCTCCGGTCTCTCTCTCCGGGTCTATCTCTCCGGTCTCTTTCTGCTCTCTCTCTGTTCTCTCTCTGATCTCACTCTGATCTCTCTCTGGTCTCTCTCTCATGTCTCCCTCTGGTCTCTCTGTGGTCTCTTTCTCTGGTCTCTCTCTGGTGTCTCTCTCCGGTCTCTCTCTAGACTCTCTCTGGTCTCTCTCCGGTCTCTCTCTGGTCTCTCTCTCTCTGATCTCTCTCTGGTCTATCTTGCTGTTATCTCTTTCTTTCTCTCTGGTTTCTCTTCGGTCATCTCTCCGGGCTCTCTCTCTGGTCTCTCTCTCCAGTCTCTCTGGTCTCTCTTGCCAGTCTCTCTCATGTCTCCCTCTGGTCTCTCTCAGGTCTCTTTATGGTCTCGCTCTGGTCTCTCTATGGTCTTTCTCTGGTCTCCTTCTGGTCTCTCTCTCTGGTCTTTCTCTGGTTATCTCTCGTCCTCTCACTGGTCTCTCTCTGGTCTCTCTCTCTGGTCTCTCTCTGGTGTCGCTCTCTCTCAGATCTCTCTCTCTAGTCTCTCTTTGATCTCTCTCTGGTCCCTCTCTCTGGTCTCTTTCTGGTCTCTCTCTGGTCTTTCTCTCTGGTCCTCTTTCTGGTCTCTCTCTCTGGTCTCTCTCTTGTCCCCTCTCTGGTCTCTCTCTCTGGTCCTCTCTCTGGTGTCTCTCTCTCTGGTCTCTTCCTCTGGTCTCTCTGTGGTCCTCTCTCTGGTCTCTCTCTCTGGTCCTCTCTCTGGTCTCTCTCTGGTCTCTCTGTCTGGTCTCTTTCTGGTCTGTCTCGCTGTTCTCTCTTTCTGATCTCTCTCTTTGGTCACTCTCTCGTCTCTCTTTGGTCCTCTCTCTGGGCTCTCTCTCTGGTCTCTCTCTGGTCTCTTGCCAGTCTCTCTCTGGTCTCTCTCTCATGTCTCCCTCTGGTCTCTCTCAGGTCTCTTTATGGTCTTGCTCTGGTCTTTCTATGGTCTCTCTCTGGTCTCTCTCTCTGGTCTCTCTCTGGTTATCTCTGGTCCTCTCTCTGGTCTGTCTCTGGTTTCTCACTTTTCTCTCTCTGGTCTCTCTCTCCGGTTTCTCTGGTCTCTCTCTCTAGTCTTTGTCTGGTTATCTCTGGTCTTCTCTCTGGTCTCTCTCTGGTCTGTCTCTGGTTTCTCACTTTTCTCTCTCTGGTCTCTCTCTCCGGTCTCTCTGGTCTCTCTCGCCAGTCTCTCTCTGGTCTCTCTCTCATGTCTCCCTCTGGTCTCTCTCAGGTCTCTTTATGGTCTTGCTCTGGTCTCTGGTCTCTCTCTGGTCCCTCTCTGGTGTCTCTCTCTGGTCTTTTTCAGGTTATCCCTCGTCCTCTCTCTGGTCTCTCTCTGGTCTGTCTCTGGTTTCTCACTGGTCTCTCTCTGGTCTCTCTCAGGTCTCTCTCTGGTCTCTCTCTCTGGTCTCTCTCTCTGGTCTCCCTCTGGCGTCGCTCTCTGGTCTCTCTCAGATCTCTCTCTCTGGTCTCTCTTTGGTCCCTCTCTGGTCCTCTCTCTGGTTTCTCTCTCTGGTCTCTCTCTCTGGTTTCTCTCTGGTCCTCTCTCTGATCTCTCTCTCCGGTCTCTCTCTCCGGTCTCTCTCTCCGGTCTATCTCTCCGGTCTATCTCTCCGGTCCCTTTCTGCTCTCTCTCTGTTCTCTCTCTCATCTCACTCTGATCTCTCTCTGGTCTCTCTCTCATGTCTCTCTCTGGACTCTCTCAGGTCTCTTTCTGGTCTCTCTCTGGTCTCTTTGTGGTCTCTCTCTCTGGTCTCTCTCTGGTGTCTCTCTCCGGTCTCTCTCTAGTCTCTCTCTGGTCTCTCTCCGGTCTCTCTGGTCTCTCTCTGGTCTCTCTCTCCGGTCTCTCTCTCCGGTCTCTCTCTGGTCTCTCTCTCTCTGATCTCTCTCTGATCTCTCTCTGGTCAATCTCGCTGTTCTCTCTTTCTTTCTCTCTGGTTTCTCTTCGGTCATCTCTCTGGGCTCTCTCTCTGGTCTCTCTCTCCAGTCTCTCTGGTCTCTCTTGCCAGTCTCTCTCATGTCTCCCTCTGGTCTCTCTCAGGTCTCTTTATGGTCTCGCTCTGGTCTCTCTATGGTCTTTCTCTGGTTATCTCTCGTCCTCTCTCTGGTCTCTCTCTGGTCTGTCTCTGATTTCTCACTGGTCTCTCTCTGGTCTCTCTCTTGTCTCGCTCTGGTCTTTCTATGGTCTTTCTCTGGTTATCTCTCGTCCTCTCTCTGGTGTCTCTCTGGTCTGTCTCTGATTTCTCACTGGTCTCTCTCTGGTCTCTCTCTTGTCTCTCTCAGGTCTCTCTCTGGTCTCTCTCTGGTCTCTCTCTCTGGTCTCTCACTGGTGTCGCTCTCTCTCAGATCTCTCTCTCTAGTCTCTCTTTGGTCTCTCTCTGGTCCCTCTCTCTGGTCTCTCTCTGGTCTTTCTCTCTGGTCCTCTTTCTGGTCTCTCTCTCTGGTCTCTCTCTGGTCCCGTCTCTGGTCTCTCTCTCTGGTCCTCTCTCTGGTCTCTCTCTCTGGTCTCTCCCTCTGGTCTCTCTGTGGTCCTCTCTCTGGTCTCTCTCTCTGGTCCTCTCTCTGGTCGCTCTCTCTGGTCTCTCTCTGGTCCTCTCTCTGATCTCTTTCTGGTCTCTCTGTCTGGTCTCTTTCTGGTCTATCTTGCTGTTCTCTCTTTCTGATCTCTCTCTTTGGTCACTCTCTCGTCTCTCTTTGGTCCTCTCTCTGGGCTCTCTCTCTGGTCTCTCTCTCTGGTCCTCTCTCTGGTCTCTCTCTGGTCTCTCTCTGGTCTCTTTCTGGTCTCTCTCTCCGGTCTCTCTGGTCTCTCTCGCCAGTCTCTCTCTGGTCTCTCTCTCATGTCTCCCTCTGGTCTCTCTCAGGTCTTTTTATGGTCTCGCTCTGGTCTCTCTATGGTCTCTCTCTGGTCTCTCTCTCTGGTCTCTCTCTGGTCCTCTCTCTGATATCTTTCTGATCTCTCTCTGGTCTCTCTGTCTGGTCTCTCTCTGGTCTATCTCGCTGTTCTCTCTTTCTGATCTCTCTCTTTGGTCCTCTCTCTGGTCTCTCTCTCTCTGGTCTCTCTCTCTCTGGTCCTCTCTCTGGTCTCTCTCTCTAGTCTCTCTCTGGTCTCTCTCTGGTCTCTTTCTGGTCTCTCTCTCCGGTCTCTCTGGTCTCTCTAGCCAGTCTCTCTCTGGTCTCTCTCTCATGTCTCCCTCTGGTCTCTCTCAGGTCTTTTTAGGGTCTCGCTCTGGTCCTCTCTTTGGTCTCTCTCTGGTCCCTCTCTGGTCTCTCTCTCTGGTCTTTCTCAGGTTATCTCTGGTCTTCTCTCTGGTCTCTCTCTGGTCTGTCTCTGGTTTCTCACTTTTCTCTCTCTGGTCTCTCTCTCCGGTCTCTCTCGCCAGTCTCTCACTGGTCTCTCTCTCATGTCTCTCTCTGGTCTCTCTCAGGTCTCTCTCTCTGGTCTTTCTCTGGTTATCCCTCGTCCTCTCTCTGGTCTCTCTCTGGTCTGTCTCTGGTTTCTCACTGGTCTCTCTCTGGTCTCTCTCTTGTCTCTCTCAGGTCTCTCTCTGGTCTCTCTCTCTGGTCTCTCTCTGGTGTCACTCTCTGGTCTCTCTCAGATCTCTCTCTCTGGTCTTTCTTTGGTCTCTCTCTGGTCTCTCTCTGATCTCTATCTGGGATCTCTCTCTGGTCTTTCTCGCCAGTCTCTCTCTGGTCTCTTTCTGGTCTCTCTCTCCGGTGTCTCTGGTCTCTCTCTCTAGTCGTTCTCTGGTTATCTCTGGTCTTCCCTCTGGTCTCTCTCTGGTCTGTCTCTGGTTTCTCACTTTTCTCTCTCTGGTCTCTCTCTCCGGTCTCTCTGGTCTCTCTCGCCAGTCTCTCTCTGGTCTCTCTCTCATGTCTCCCTCTGGTCTCTCTCAGGTCTCTTTCTAGTCTCTCTCTGGTCTCTCTCTCTGGTCTTTCTCTGGTTATCCCTCGTCCTCTCTCTGGTCTCTCTCTGGTCTGTCTCTGGTTTCTCACTGGTCTCTCTCTGGTCTTTCTCTTGTCTCTCTCTTGTCTCTCTCAGGTCTCTTTCTGGTCTCTCTCTCTGGTCTCCCTCTGGTGTCGCTCTCTGGTCTCTCTCAGATCTCTCTCTCTGGTCTCTCTTTGGTCTCTCTCTGGTCTCTCTCTCTGGTCCTCTCTCTGGTTTCTCTCTCTGGTCTCTCTCTCTGGTCTGTCTCTGGTCCTCTCTCTGGTCTCTCTCTCTGGTCCTCTCTCTGGTCTTTCTCTGGTCTCTCTCTCTGGTTTCTCTCTGGTCCTCTTTCTGATCTCTCTCTCCGGTCTATCTCTCCGGTCTCTTTCTGTTCTCTCTCTGTTCTCTCTCTAATCTCACTCTGATCTCTCTCTGGTCTCTCTCTCATGTCTCCCTCTGGACTCTCTCAGGTCTCTTTCTGGTCTCTCTGTGGTCTCTCTCTCTGGTCTCTCTCTGGTGTCTCTCTCCGGTCTCTCTCTAGTCTCTCTCTGGTCTCTCTCCGGTCTCTCTGGTCTCTCTCTGGTCTCTCTCTCTGGTCTCTCTCTCTCTGATCTCCCTCTGATCTCTCTCTGGTCTATCTCGCTGTTCTCTCTTTCTGATCCCTCTCTTTGGTCTCTCTCTTTCTCTTCCTGGTCTCTCTCTCCAGTCTCTCTGGTCTCTCTTGCCAGTCTCTCTCTGGTCTCTCTCTCATGTCTCCCTCTAGTCTCTCTCAGGTCTCTTTATGGTCTCGCTCTTGTCTCTCTATGGTCTTTCTCTGGTCTCCTTCTGGTCTCTCTCTCTGGTCTTTCTCTGGTTATCTCTCGTCCTCTCTCTGGTCTCTCCCTGGTCTGTCTCTGATTTCTCACTGGTCTCTCTCTGGTCTCTCTCTTGTCTTTCTCAGGTCTCTCTCTGGTCTCTCTCTGGTGTCTCTCTCTGGTCTCTCTCAGATCTCTCTCTCTCTGGTCTCTCTGGTCTCTCTCTCTGGTCTCTCTGATCTCTCTCTGATCTCTCTCTGGTCTCTCTCTCTGGTCTTTCTCGCCAGTCTCTCTCTGCTCTCTCTCCGGTCTCTTTCTGGTCTCTCTGGTCTCTCTCGCCGGTCTCTCTCTCATGTCTCCCTCTGGTCTCTCTCAGGTCTCTTTCTAGTCTCTCTCTGGTCTCTCTCTCTGGTCTTTCTCTGGTTATCTCTCGTCCTGTCTCTGGTCTGTCTCTGGTTTCTCACTGGTCTCTCTCTGGTCTCTTTCTGGTCTCTTTGGTCTCTCTCGCCGGTCTCTCTCTCATGTCTCTCTCTGGTCTCTCTCAGGTCTCTTTCTAGTCTCTCTCTGGTCTCTCTCTCTGGTCTTTCTCTGGTTATCTCTCGTCCTCTCTCTGGTCTCTCTCTGGTCTGTCTCTGTTTTCTCACTGGTCTCTCTCTGGTCTCTCTCTTGTCTCTCGCAGGTCTCTTTCTGGTCTCTCTCTCTGGTCTCTCTCTGGTGGTCTCTCTCAGATCTCTCTCTCTGGTCTCTCTTTGGTCTCTCTGGTCTCTCTCTCTGGTCTCTCTGATCTCTCTCTGATCTCTCTCTGGTGCCGCTCTCTGGTCTCTCTTTGGTCTCTCTCTGGTCTCTCTCTGATCTCTCTCTCTGGTCTCTCTCTGGTGGTCTCTCTCAGATCTCTCTCTCTGGTCTCTCTTTGGTCTCTCTGGTCTCTCTCTCTGGTCTCTCTGATCTCTCTCTGATCTCTCTCTGGTGCCGCTCTCTGGTCTCTCTTTGGTCTCTCTCTGGTCTCTCTCTGATCTCTCTCTCTGGTCTTTCTCGCCAGTCTCTCTCTGGTCTCTTTCTGGTCTCTCTCTCCAGTCTCTCTGGTCCCTCTCGTCAGTCTCTCTCTGGTCTCTCTCTGGTCTCTCTCTGGTCTATCTCGCTGTTCTCTCTTTCTGATCCCTCTCTTTGGTCTCTCTCTTTGGTCTCTTCCTGGTCTCTCTCTCTGGTTTCTCTTCGGTCATCTCTCTGGGCTCTCTCTCTGGTCTCTCTCTCCAGTCTCTCTGGTCTCTCTTGCCAGTCTCTCTCTGGTCTCTCTCTCATGTCTCCCTCTAGTCTCTCTCAGGTCTCTTTATGGTCTCGCTCTGGTCTCTCTATAGTCTTTCTCTGGTCTCCTTCTGGTCTCTCTCTCTGGTCTTTCTCTGGTTATCTCTCGTCCTTTCTCTGGTCTCTCTCTGGTCTTGTCTCTGATTTCTCACTGGTCTCTCTCTGGTCTCTCTCTTGTCTCTCTCAGGTCTCTCTCTGATCTCTCTCGGGTCTCTCTCTGGTGTCGCTCTCTGGTCTCTCTCACATCTCTCTCTCTCTGGTCTCTCTCTCTGGTCTCTCTGATCTCTCTTTGATCTCTCTCTGGTCTCTCTCTCTGGTCTTTCTCGCCAGTCTCTCTCTGCTCTCTCTCCGGTCTCTTTCTGGTCTCTCTGGTCTCTCTCGCCGGTCTCTCTCTCATGTCTCCCTCTGGTCTCTCTCAGGTCTCTTTCTAGTCTCTCTCTGGTCTCTCTCTCTGGTCTTTCTCTGGTTATCTCTCGTCCTCTCTCTGGTCTGTCTCTGGTTTCTCACTGGTCTCTCTCTGGTCTCTTTCTGGTCTCTCTGGTCTTTCTCGCCGGTCTCTCTCTCATGTCTCCCTCTGGTCTCTCTCAGGTCTCTTTCTAGTCTCTCTCTGGTCTCTCTCTCTGGTCTTTCTCTGGTTATCTCTCGTCCTCTCTCTGGTCTCTCTCGGGCCTGTCTCTGGTTTCTCACTGGTCTCTCTCTGGTCTCTTTCTGGTCTCTCTGGTCTCTCTCGCCGGTCTCTCTCTCATGTCTCCCTCTGGTCTCTCTCAGGTCTCTTTCTAGTCTCTCTCTGGTCTCTCTCTCTGGTCTTTCTCTGGTTATCTCTCGTCCTCTCTCTGGTCTCTCTCTGGTCTGTCTCTGGTTTCTCACTGGTCTCTCTCTGGTCTCTCTCTTGTCTCTCGCAGGTCTCTCTCTGAGTTAGTTAGTCTCTCTGATCTCTCTCTGATCTCTCTCTCTCTCTTGGGTCTCTCTCTGGTCTCTCTCTGATCTCTCTCTCTGGTCTTTCTGGCCAGTCTCTCTCTGGTCTCTTTCTGGTCTCTCTCTCCAGTCTCTCTGGTCCCTCTCGCCAGTCTCTCTCTGGTCTCTCTCTCATGTCTCCCTCTGGTCTCTTTCTAGTCTCTCTCTGGTTATCTCTGGTCCTCTCTCTGTTTTCTCTCTCTGGTCTCTCTCTGATCTCTCTCAGATCTCTCTCTCTGGTCTCTCTCGCTGGTCCTCTCTCTGGTCCTCTTTCTGGTCTCTCTCTCTGGTCTCGCTCTCTGGTCTCTCTCTGGTCTCTCTGGTCCTCTCTCTGGTCTCTCTCTCTGGTCTCTCTCTCTGGTCTCTCTCTCTAGTCTCTCTCTGGTCTTCTCTCTGGTCTCTCCCTCCGGTCTCTTTCTGGTCTCTCTCTGGCCTCTCTCTGATCTCACTCTGATCTCTCTCTGGTCTCTCTCTCATGTCTCCCTCTGGACTCTGTCAGGTCTCTTTCTGGTCTCTCTCTCGTCTCTCTATGGTCTCTCTCTTTTATCTCTCGTCCGCTCTCTGGTCTCTCTCTGGTCTGTCTCTGGTTTCTTACTGGTCTCTCTCTGGTCTCTCTCTCATGTCTCCCTCTGGTCTCTCTCAGGTCTCTCTCAGGTCTCTTTATGGTCTTGCTCTGGTCTCTCTATGGTCTCTCTCTGGTCTCCTTCTGGTCTCTCGCTCTAGTCTTTCTCTGGTTATCTCCCGTCCTCTCTCTGGTCTCTCTCTGGTCTCTCTCTGGTCTCTCTCTTGTCTCTCTCAGGTCTCTCTCAGGTCTCTCTCTGGTCTCTCTTTGGTCTCTCTCTGGTGTCGCTCTCTGGTCTCTCTCAGATCTCTCTCTCTCTCTGGTCTCTCTTTGGTCTCTCTCTGGTCTCTCTCTCTGTTCTCTCTGATCTCTCTCTGGTCTCTCTCTCTGGTCTCTCTCTCTGGTCTTTCTCGCCAGTCTCTCTCTGCTCTCTCTCTGGTCTCTTTCTGGTCTCTCTCTCCGGTCTCTCTCTCATGTCTCCCTCTGGTCTCTCTCAGGTCTCTTTCTAGTCTCTCTCTGGTCTCTCTCTGGTCCCTCTCTGGTCTCTCTCTCTGGTCTTTCTCTGGTTATCTCTGGTCCTCTCTCTGGTCTCTCTCTCTGGTCTCTATCTGGTCCTCTCTCTGGTCTCTCTCTCTGGTCCTCTCTCTGGTCTCTCTCTGGCGTGTCTCTGGTTTCTCTCTGGTCTCTCTCTCTGGTCTCTTGATCTCTCTCTGGTCTCCCTCTCTCTGGTCTCTCTCTCTCTGGTCTCTCTCTAGTCTCTCTCTCTGGTCTCTCTCCCTCTGGTCTCTCTCTCTATAGTCCTCTCTCTGGTCTCTCTATCTGGTCTCTCTCTCTGTCCCCTCTCTTTGTCCTCTCTTTGTCCTCTGTGTGTCCTCTGTGTGTCCTCTCTGTCTCCTTTCTCTGTTCTCTCTTTGTCCTCTCTGTGTCCTCTCTCTGTGTCCTCTCTCTTTATCCTTTCTGTGTCCTCTCTGTGTCCTCTCTCTGTGTCCTCTCTGTGTCCTCTCTGTGTCCTCTCTCTTTATCCTCTCTGTGTCCTCTCTCTTTGTCCTCTCTGTGACCTCTCTTTGTCCTCTCTGTGTCCTCACTCTGTGTCCTCTCTGTGTCCTCTCTTTGTCCTCTGTGTGTCCTCTCTCTCTGTCCTCTCTCTGTGTCCTCTTTGTGCCCTCTCTCTGTGTCTTCTCTGTGTGCTGTCAACCACATTCTCATATTTCTCTCTCCACACAGGGGTCTCTCTCTCCCTGTCCTGGTGGTGGCGCTCTCTCCTCTCTCCGCAGGGGTCTCTGTGTCTCCCTCTCCCTGTCCTGACGGTCTCTCCCTATCTCTCTCATTCTCCACAGGGGTCTCTCTCTCTCTCTCTGTCCTGATGGTCTCTCTCTCTCTCTCCACAAGGGGTCTCTCGCTCTCTCTCTGTCCTGATGGTCTCTCTCTATCTCTCTCACTTTCCACAGGGGGTCTCTCTCACTCTCTACAGGGGGTCTCTCTCTCTGTCCGGATGGTCTCTCTCTCTGTCTCTCTCTCTCTCTCTCTCCCTCCACGGGGGGTCTCTCTCTCTCTGTCCTGATGGTCTCTCTCTCTCTCTCCACAGGGGGTGTCTGGATCGCTCTTCCTTACCTCCTGATGGGAGGTCTGACCGTAGTGACTGGGATCTTGAGCCTACTGCTGCCGGAGAGCCGCGGTCTCCCTCTGCCCGAGACCATGGACCAGATACAGACGTTCCGCTGGTACGAGACATAAAGCTGCACTAACTGACTTTATTTTTGTATTCATTACAAAAATTTAATCCATATCCATGCAGTGCATTGGGACATACTGTACGTCCTTTTGAAGAATAAGTAGAGCAGGTTTGTGCTGGCATGACATTATATTGTAGATCGAGTTTTGTGGAAACAAGGAAGAGAATGTGTTTTGGGTCTCAGATTGTGACCAATCACAGCGGACCGCTGGCCCCCACTTTCTTGAGAAAAGCCACAGGTCTCTGGTTAGCACCAACAGCTGAGTTAGCACAACAAGTGGCAGAGGCTAACCTGATTCTTCCTGTGTCTTCGTTACTGCTTACACAGCGAAACATCCATCCAAAAGAAAGTCTCGTCCTCGCCGCGCTTCCCGGTTCTGTCATTCTATGGTCACGCCATCCATGTGCAAAGGTGCCATATTGCTCCATATTGTGAGACGCTAACTCTTAAGCTAACAACAGCACAGAGCACAGGCTGAGGGGGAGGGGGGTAGTGGGGGGTGAAAGCTCCGTGGGTGCCGGGAGGGCGAGCAGAGAGAGCGAGGCCATCGCTTGCGTTTGAAAATGTCTCCAAATCAGTTAGTGCAGCTTTAAAGAACACCTACTATGGGTCACTTTGTCATTTTTATCAAAGTTGAAATGTTTAATGAATACATCAAGGTTAAATAAAAGCTGTCTGTGTGTAATGCCCTGTGCCTCCACCAGGGGGGGCTGCTTTTAGACAGAAAGGGTGGAGCTACATGTCTGACCTGGAGTTTTTTAAAATGTGGATGGAGGTAAAACCAACTCCAGGTCTGTTTGGGACGATCTCTGGTCTCTTCCTGGTGTCTCTCTGGTCTCTCTCTCTCTCTTGTCTCTCTCTCTGGTCTCTCTCTAGTCTCTCTCTCTGGTCTCTATATCTGGTCTCTCTCGCTCTTGACTCTCTCTGGTCTCTCTCTCTGGTCTCTCTCTAGTATCTCTCTCTGGTCTCTCTCTAGTCTCTCTCTCTCTGGTCTCTCTCTAGTCTCTCTCTCTCTGGTCTCTTTCTCTGGTCCTAAAACTGTAAAAGAGGAGGAAACACATGATGTAATAACTAGTGATAGAAGCAACTGTTTTAGAGCCAGAAACTAGTGACATGAGTTTAATACCGAGTTCTATTGTGGTCTGAAAGTTACAGAGCCCAGCTTTAAAGCTGCACTAACTGACTTTGGGATTTTGAAGCCGCGGACTCGCTGGCCTCTCTCTTTCTGCTCCCCTCCCCGCACCCACGAAGCTATCGCCCCCCACACACACCCACTGTTGGGACGGAGCTAGTGTCTCCCAATATGGATAAATACATGGACATGGATTTGCACGTGGATGGCATGACCATAAAACGATAGAACCGGGAAGCGCGGAAGAATGGGACTTTCTTTTGGATGGCTGTGTCGCTGTGTAAGCAGTAACCGGTGACGAAGACGAGAAAGCTTCAGGTTAGCTCCGTCGCTTGTTGTGCTAACTCAGCTGTCTGTGCTAACGGACCTGTAGATTTCTCACGAAAGTGGGGGCCAGTGGTCCGTTGTGATTGGTCACAATCTGCGACCCGAAACACATTCTCTTCCTTGTTTCATCAAAACTTGATCTAAAATATAATGTCACGCCAGCACAAATCTGCGCTAATTATTCTTCAAAAGGACGTATATCCCAATGCACTACATGGACATGGATAGCATTTTCGTAATGAATACAAAAATAAAGTCAGTTAGTGCAGCTTTAAAGTCACGTCCCTCAGCTTCAAGAGGACAGCTCTGGTTCAGTGACCTCTTCCTCTTGTTTCTGTAGTTTCTGTGTGAAGAAGACTCACAGACCTACAGGCGACGAAGACCACGTCTGCACCAGAAAGCCTCTGAGTGGATGAAGAAACACTAAAACTACATTTGCTCAATATACTTTATGTATGTAAATATATTTCTACACGGTCAGGAAAGGGTGTGTCTTTTAAATAAAAGTGCGGTGCTATTTTTGTTTTTCAATTTTATTATGTAATAGATAAGAAACTGGCAACTCAAATGAGAGCCTCACTCTGCTCTTTGGTTGAATCATCTGCTCTCTTTGTTCACCTGTAATCTGGGGACTGAGCCACAGGCTTCAAAGATGTCTACCCCTGGTCTCTCCAAGATGTCTACCCCTGGTCTCTCCAAGATGTCTGCCTTTGTTTGATCTCTCCAAGATGCCTGCCTCAGGTTTCCTGCCGTTGACAACAGTGGCTTGTGCTCATTGTCTCATGCCTACACCATTCTTTGGTCAGTTTGACTGCTGTGAAGACAGTCCGTTTGACTCCTGTTACAGTTTTTCTATATTGCTACAACAAACCCAGTACCCTAAACCAAATGACCAATTGCCTAAACACATTTAATAAAACTACCCACTACTTTTCGCAACCATAAACACAATTCACTTGCAGAGACTGTTCACAAAACCCACCCCCTTTTTCTCAAAACTCTAAACACATTTTGCTTTTGCTAAAACACATTTTGCCTTTGCTAAAACACATTTTTCCTTCGCTAAAACACATTTTGTAGATATATCTGCTCCAATTTGCATTGTGAAGCTCATGTGATGCAAAATACCTCCCACAGTCAGCAAAACTTGAACACAATGAACAGACCTGGTGTCATTCAGTAAACACAACCACTCAGATTTGAGAACTCCTGCTGCAAATGATGTGACTACAACTTTATAAGTCAGTGCAGGTTCAAAACGAAAATGGATGATCAAGGCAGAAGAAGAGGAGTTTGTGTCAGAGGAGGGAGAGGAGCAGGTCAAAGAGGGAGAGGAGCAGGCCAAGAAGGGAGAGGAGCAGGCCAAGAAGGGAGAGGAGCAGGTCAAGAAGGGAGAGGAGCAGGTCAAGGAGGGAGAGGAGCAGGTCAAGGAGGGAAAGTAGCAGACCAAGGAGGGAGAGGAACAGGACAAAGAGAGGAGCAGGCCAAGGAGGGAGAGGAGCAACATGTATTATGAATGCACGGAAATGTAGGTACCCCAGCTTTTCAGGGGCGACAGGTGGAGACATGGGGGACACTTCCAGAGGCTCACATAATTCATCCATGTTTCTCTCACAGCGGTGGATTTATCGTGTCCACAGGTAGCGCAAAGATCCGCACTTGTCCTGTCCGCGCTGGTCACATGGGAATCAGTCCCTTGCAGCACCAGAACATGTGAAATCCAGTTCCACATACATAAAAAAACAATATGTATCCCACGGTCACGCGCGCTCCCCGTGTGGGAGGGTGGGGGTGGGGGGGGCGGCACTCCCTCCAAATAAGTGGGAGATTTTTTGTGTCATCAGATTTGGAATTTTTTTTTGCTTGAATTTTTCCTTTTGAAATTTTTAACCCTGAAAAAGCATTTTTTTATATTTTTATCTTTGCATTTCAATCACTAAAAATTCAGTTTACAAATGTCAATGTGATTACCATTTCAAAATGACATATTCACCTTCAAAATATTCCATATTTTTTTGTTCAATGAAAAAAAAAAGACGGACTATTTGTTCCATCAGAAATTCAATTTTAAATGTACCTGAATTCGTCTATTCTATTTGAATGTTTTTAACGTCTTGAATATTTTTTTCTGTGAATTTAAGTCACTGATTGTCAATTTCATAATGTTAAATTCAACAGTCAAAATTCAACGACAAAAAAATTCAATGGTGAAAAATGCACATGACACATCCGGTGTTCTGACGAGTTGTGTGCTCTGTCAGTTGGTCTGCGCATGCGTCATTTTACTGCGGTAAAGACAGGCGATAGCTTTCAGCAGGACTCATGTTGATAAGTTATCAACATGAGTCTAACAGGTTGATATGGGATTTCTAATGAATGGATTGTGATGAAACCAAGGCGAATAACAAGATGATACTACATTAATTTGATGAGTTAGTCTTTTGAACATTTTGGGTAAATGTGCTTGTTTCAAATAATTATTGCTGTATATTCCTGTGTATTTATTTAGGCTGTGTGTGTTTGTTTGTGTTCATGAAAACCATCACATTTGAACATTTATAGCAACAAAGGACAGTGTTATTGTTGGTAACGTTACACAGTATTTGGGTCTAGTTTCCCGTGTAGCAGTTTCCACAGGGCTCACTCGTGTGAGTGAGTGAGCCCTGTGGAAAGAGCTCCATGTAAAGGAATTAACAAAAAAACATGTGTTCTACAGCTCGAACCCTTGTACACTGAATGATATTTGCTGAGTTGTCTCTGAAATAAAGTAACAACGGTAAGAACACCGTATGGCTGCTTATTTCTTGAGCTGTGAAAAGTTACGTTCTCTTTCGGCTCCACTCGCTCCGTAAACAAAGAAAAACCAAAACCTCTCTCTCTCTCTTTCTTAAAGTGACGGTAACGTAAATATTCTAAGATAACAAAACTCCATTAGCGTTAGTTCTAAAGCAGGAGTCTCCAACCTGTAGCTCGGGAGCCACCATAGCTCACCAGCCTCTTACAGGTAGCTCGCCAAAGGATTTAGAATTTAACAAATACACTTCAACGAATACTTTTTGAGCCATTACATATCTATTACAAATAGGGTTATACATTATTATGGTGTGTTTTATATGTGTTCTCTGAGTTTGGTCGTAATTATTAGATCGACTTTTATTACGACTGCAAAAAGGAGTAGCTCTCTGCCTGTTTGTTTGTATAAAAGTAGCTCTCTGATTGAAAAAGGTTGGAGACCCCTGTTCTAAAGGGTCTAATGTAGATAACGAGAGATTCCAACGTCAGTGAAGAAAAGTTCATTATGCGCAGACCAACTGACAGAGCACACAACTCGTCAGAACACCGGATGTGTAATGTGCATTTTTCACCATTTAATTTTTTCTCGTTGAATTTTGACTGTTGAATTTAACATTATGAAATTGATAATCAGTGACTTAAATTCACAGAAAAAAATATTCAAGATGTTAAAAACATTCAAATATAATCCGTCTTTTTTTTTTTCATTGAAAAAATATATATTGAATATTTTGAAGGTGAATACGTCATTTTGAAATTTTAATCGTAAACTGAATTTTTAGTGACTGAAATGTAAAGATAAAAATATTCAAACATGCTTTTTCAGGGTTAAAAATGTAAAACGGAAAAATTCAAGCTAAAAAAAAATTCTAAATCTGATTCAAAAAATCTTCCATAGCCCCCCATGTCATCGCACCACGCCCCCCCCCCCCCCCTATTTGAGAAGCACTGCCCTAAACATTGTGTTTTCAATTGTTACTGTACTGTAGTATCTATTGTGTGTCATGGATCCTCCATATAGTTACTCAAGTTTGCATTGAGTTGTGATATAACTGCATTTTCTGCTTTTTGTAACTATTCTCATAAAATGCACAAATCTATGGTAAATGGCCAAAATATATTTGAGAATAAAAAAGTGTTGCTCAAATGCATCCTGGCAGGTGTGACACTGTAAAAAGAACAGTCTCACATTCTGAAAATTGTGTTTTCAATTGTTTTGGTAATGTGGTTAATGATGCTCAGTAGTGTTCACATTTTTGCAGACCTTGAGAGGTATTTTGGTGTCAGAGTTTACTTTTGAGGATATGAGCAACTGTTTTGGTGTGATGGGTCGGTTTTGAAAATAGACTGTGAGGTTGTGTGTACGTAGCTTTAGAAAAGTGTTTTGTAGTTTAGAGTTTTGAGAAAAGGGAGGGCAGTATCGTGAAATGTGTTTAAGCAATAGAGAAAAACTGTAAGACAGTCAATTTGACTGCTGTGAAGTGCATCCTATAATGTTTGAGATTAAAAACAAAATCAACATTTCCTGCTTTTGTTCATGACACGAATGTTGAAGTGAAACGATGAATAAAACCTGGAAATTCAAACAAACAGAATAGTCGCAGTCTGTCCCCTGCTGGACAAATGATGTTATTACAGCACCATAAAACATGTGACATCACAAGATGGAAACACAGGTTAGCTTTCAGAAGGGAACCACTTCCCAAACTCGTCTTTATGTTTTATCTTTAACCATAAGAAAAACGTTCAGAGACAGCTGTGGAGCCTGTTCTTCTGGTCTCTGTGAACTCTGCCTCTGTTCTTTTGTCTCTGACCTCAAGAGATTATGATTTGACAACAACTAAAACCTGACAAAAGGAAAACATGCAGGCGGTGAAAGAGGTCGACTGAGAGCTGATTGATTGCAGAGGGGGTCCTCTCTTGTTCTCTTTTCTTTCTGAATTAGCTGATCTAAAGATTTGGCAGAAGTGAAAACTACATGATGTGAGAGACAAGAGAGAGAGAGAGCAGAATTAACCACAGAGAGAACAGAAGAATCTGAATTAAAGATTACAGAAAAAGCAAGACGTGAAGCTGCTTTTGAGCCAGGAACCAGAGACATGGGTTTAGTTTATTGAAAGTTATAGTACCTGAGCTCTAAGGGACTGCATTTACTGTAATATTCCTGTTTCTTTGAGGCGAACACCAATATGTGACGTTCCTGAGCCGCGCCCTCAGAAGCTGATGCTCAGATTAATAACAATGACACGGAACCAGATCGTCCGGTCGCCAGAGTCTCATGTCCATCAGATCGATTGTTCCCCAAGACACCGCAACACACGCAGGTAAGAGGCTGAAGGCTTTAAAGCTGGGGTCTGTAACTAGGAGAGTTTAAACCCAGCAGTAAATGTGAGGCAGGTTCTGTGGTTTGAGATGCTTTGCTCGACCAAGCACAGAATCTGATTGGTCAATTCGACGGCAGATCTAAATGCATTATTATTTAAGGATAATTCTACACGGAGTAGAACAAAGTGTAAGGCTCATGTTTTGTAGAGCGTGTGTTGAATCCATTGTGCGTGATGGCACGGGAACTCGGTATGAAAACCTGTCAGTCAAACTATTGACTACTAGATCTCTACTCGACAACGAGAGCAGCTACAATAGTCGTGTTCACCTACTTCCCTGCAGCACATTCTTGAAGAGACTGTTGTGAAGAAACCTTCAGTTTGTTTATCGCCGTCAGGAAGTAGGTGCAGCGAACAGATTTAAATACTAATTTTTACCATCAACATCATTGAATTAACTCTGAGAGCTTGGGCTGGAGGTGAGTCCACACTGGAGGCACCTCAATTACATTCAATGTATTCTTATCAGTGTTATCAGGACTTTACAAAACCATTGGATTTGCCAACACAGTTCAAACACAAGAAATAAAATAGAACACGTTGGTCTTGGTCCTGAAGGAGCAGAGACCAACATCCTGGATCATCTCTGTCCTTTTAATTAGACCTCACAGACTCAAGTACACGGGATCAGGGGAAGTGCAATACAAACTGACGTGTGTGGAACGACACTTCTGAGCAGATGTGTGACACCAACTCTTTGTTGCAGGTATCACCATGACAACCAAGATGGTGGTGCAGCAGCCTCAGCCCGTGATGGTGTCCATGACCTCCAACGAGTGGAGCTCAGGCATCTGTGACTGCTTCCATGATGTCCCCCAATGTAAGCCTCACACCCACCATGAGAAGTGTGCTGCCACAGGGCACAAGGGCAGGTAGCACTTTAGAGCTGTCTACCATCACAGGACTGACCAGGCACCACACTGCTTAGCTTCTGGTGAGACTATTCAAAAAGTGATTCTCAAAAAGAGGAACAACCACAACTGTGCCTGAAAGATTACACACCCAGATGTTCAGTTCTCAGAAGTTTCTCTCTCTCTCTCCCTCTATCTATCTATCTATCTATCTATCTATCTCTTTCATCTCTCATCTATCTCTCTGGTATCTATCTATCTATCTATCGATCTATCTCTTTCATCTCTCATCTATCTCTCTGGTATCTATCTATCTATCTATCTATCTATCTATCTCTTTCATCTCTCATCTATCTCTCTGGTATCTATCTATCTATCTCTTATCTCTCATCTATCTCTCTGGTATCTCTCTCTCTCTCTCTCTCTCTCTGGTATCTATCTCTCTCTCTCTGGTATCTATTTCTCTCTCTCTCTCTCTGGTATCTATTGCTCTGGTATCTATCTATCTATCTATCTCTCTGGTATATCTCTCTCTCTCTCTGGTATCTATCTCTCTGGTATCTATTCCTCTCTCTCTGGTATCTCTCTCTCTCTCTGGTATCTATCTCTCTCTCTCTCTGGTATCTATCTATCTCTCTCTCTCTCTCTCTCTCTGGTATATATATCTCTGGTATCTATTCCTCTCTCTCTGGTATCTATCTCTCTCTCTCTCTCTCTCTCTCTCTGGTATCTCTCTCTCTCTCTCTGGTATCTATCTCTCTGGTATCTCTCTCTCTCTGGTATCTCTCTCTCTGGTCTCTCTCTCTGGTCTCTCTCTCTGGTCTCCCTCTCTGGTCTCTCTCTCTGGTCTCTCTCTCTCTGGTCTCCCTCTCTGGTCTCTCTCTGGGCTCTGCTTTCTCTGGTCTCTCTCTGCAGCAGCAGCAGCAGCTGTGTGATCATGTGAGATCAGAATGTGGTCATGTGATCAGAACTCGTGGGAGTTGCTCTCAAACCGGTCTGACCCCATGTTCCTCATGTTTTCGCAGGTTGCTTCGCCTTCTGGTGCTTCCCGTGTTTCACTTGTGTAACAGCAAAGAAGTATGGCGAGTGTCTGTGTCTCCCCCTGCTGGAGTACATCTGCTGCTTCCCTGCCATCTCCACGTCCATGAGGACCTCCATGAGGCAGCGCTACGGCATCAGTGTAAGACTCATGGACCCAAGAGCCCAGAGAAGGAGAAGGGCTCTTGGAAGTTTGGCTCCTCCCTTTGTCTCCATTCAGTGAAGAGCCAGGGGCCTCTTGTCTGAGGGTGAAACAGTAGAATCTTTCTGCTGTCTTGGTGATGCTAATGCTAATGCTACTGTCTCTGTTCCATCTTGGTGATGCTAATGCTAATGCTACTGTCTGTTCCATCTTGGTAATGCTAATGCTAATGCTCTTCAGGGCGACATCTGGCAGGACTGTGTGTATGGCTTCTTCTGCACGTCCTGCAGCTGGTGCCAGATGGCGAGAGAGATGAAGGGCCGCAGTATCCCAGTGGTTATGCTCAACACCAGAGCCCACTGAAGACCAGGTGGATAAACGTAAGACCATGAAGACCAGAGGACCATTTAAGACAAGGTGGACAACTGAAGACCCAGTGGACCATTGAATACCAGGAGATAGACCTAAGTGTGTGTATGTGTTTGTGTGTTCGTGTACATGTGGATGTGTGTGTATGTGTGTGTTTGTGTGTCTGTATGTGTTTGTGTGTGTGTGTATGTATGGGTGTGTGTGTGTGTGTGGCAGGAACAGGAATGTAATATGTAAAATAGTTTTTAATCTTGTTACCACATTGTTCCGTCCACTAATTAAATAAAAAAAAAAATATTTTGACTTTACACCTGTCGTTTTGTAATTACGTTTTCCAAAATGATTTCCGAGAGTGCAGTGCAGTCTGTGTCCACCAAGGGGCGCTCTAACAATACAGTGTGCTTCGATGACGAGAGGGTTCACACAGATCAGACCGACACACGCAGCAAACGGACCATCAGCTGAGCTCTCTCCTCTCTCTCCTATCTCTCCTCTGTCTCCTCTTCTCTCTCCTCTTCTCTACTCTTCTCTACTCTCCTTTCTCTTCTCTCTCTCTCCTCTCTCCTCTCTCCTTTCGTCTCCTCTCTCTTCTCTCTCTCTCTCTTCTCTCCCCTCTCCTGGAAGGTGGTCCTCCCTTTTTCACTTTTCTGTCTGAAAAAGCTTAACTAAAGCTGTGACAGAGGCCAGAGATGCATGATGTGAGAGACCAGGGAGAGCAAGAGAGAGACCAGAGAGAGAGTCCAGAGATGCATGATGTGAGAGACCAGGGAGAGCAAGAGAGAGACCCAAGAAAGAGACCAGAGAGAGAGTCCAGAGATGCATGATTTGAGAGACCAGAAACCAAAGAGACCAGAGACAAAAGAGAGACCAGAGAGAGAGATGGTCTAAAGCTGTGACATTGGCCCGAAATACATGATGTGAAAACTAGTGAAAGCAGCAACAGTTTTAGTGCCAGAACTAGCAACATGGGTTTAATATAGAGTTCTATTGTGGTCGGAAAGTTATGGACCTCAGCTTTAATTCAGATGTAAATAAAAAATATTCTCTTTCCATCTTTACTTCTGTGTCGACCTGAACTCTGCCTTGAGGCTGTGTGTAGCTGTGGTTGTTTAAATGGGATTATTTGACAGTTATGGTTTGGCAGAATTGATGTGGGGTCTTTTACGAGGTGTGAGGGGAGGGGGAGATGGGGGTGAAGGTGGGTGAGGGGGTAGAGGGGGGTGAGGCAGCGGAGAGGCGTGTCCCGGAAAAGGAGGTAAAACTGGAGGAATGTTAATTGGTCGAGGTCTCTTTGTTCTGTGTCCTGTGATTTAGATTCTGTGAGGTCAGAGAGAGACCAGGAGAGAGGGACCAGAGAGAGACCAGAGAGAGACCAGGGAGAGAAGGAGAGAGAGACCAGAGAGAGACCAGAGAGACCAGGAAGAGACCTGAGAGAGACCAGGGAGAGACCAGAGATAGAGGGACCAGAGAGAGACCAGAGAGAAACCAGGGAGAGAGACCAGAGAAAGAGGGACCAGAGAGAGATCAGGGAGAGACCAGGGAGAGAGGGACCAGAGAGAGACCAGAGAAAGACCAGGGAGAGAAGGACCAGAGAGAGACCAGGGAGAGAGGGACCAGAGAGAGACCAGGGAGAGAGGGACCAGAGAGACCAGGGAGAGTGACCAAGGAGAGACCAGGGAGAGAGGGACCAGAGAGAGACCAGAAATAGACCAAGGAGAGACCAAAAAGAGACCAGAGAGAGACCAGAGCAAAACTAGAGAAAGTCTCTCTCTGACTCTTAAGAGATATTTACAGATCGTTTTATATCATAGGGTTAGAGCCAGAGGAAGTGTAGAGAATGTGATCTTGTGATGAGTCAATAACATACTTCTTATTCCTTATCTGGCACCCTCTCTCAGGTTCTGGCGCCCCCCCACTCTCAAAGGGGCGGCTGGGTCATGGAGGGAGACACTATTAAGACAACGAAACCTAAGCAAAACAAAGATGGCCGTCTGTGCAAACAGCGGCAGCAGGGAACGAGATAAATGAGGGATTACGTTTTCTCACTGTCACTCACACGTCTGAATGTGATGTCACACTGTTGTGATGTCACACAGCCAGGGTACCTGACTTTGTGTTTCAGGAAAATGCATGTGTTTGTTTAATAATGACCTTAGTCCTGGATCTACATCCAGAGAGAGACCAGAGAGAGACCAAAGAGAGAACAGAGAGAGACCAGAGAGAGAGAGCAGAGAGAGACCAGAGAGAGAGAGAGACCAGATAAACCACAGAGAGACCAGAGAGAGAAACTAGATAGAGACCAGAGAGAGACTAGATTGAGACCACAGAGGGACCAGAGAGAGAGTCCACATAAAACAGAGAAAGACCACTATAGTGTCATATATGACATCACAATTGTCTGCTTTTAAAACAAAAGTATTATCCTAATAAACGTTTAAGTCATTTCTCAGGTGAAATGAGGTTCTTTACAATCCTTCTAGTGGCTGCATAAGGATATACAGGGAGTTCTGACTGCAGACGCTGCTCCCTCTGGTGGCAGCATACAGAGTTACAGGCTGCATACTTGTTTCTCCATGTCATTTCTACAGAAGAGATATAATCCACGTTCTAAAACATGACAAAGTAAACACTGTGATTGTTTAAAGTTAGGGACCTGAGCTTTAAGCCAGTACTAAGTGATGTCTCTGTTTAAAACTAGACTAAACATTTTTCGTGTTTTCTCCTGATCCTTGACTCTGTGTCGTCTCTGGCCTGACCTGCTTCACCTCCTCCACTCCGGGTCCTTAACATTCCTCAGATGGTAAACGCCGGGCGCCCTGGCGGATGGGAGACCTCTGAAGGCTGGGAAAGTTTAGAGCAGCACTCCCACGGCAACTCACACATGTTAAAGCTCGGGTACCTGACTTTATCTGCCTCATAAATAACACACTTTTGTCTCAGAGTCTTAAAGTGACGTGTTATGAACAAATCAGAAGCTGTGGTTGTCCTGGTACTTATCCTGGTCTTGGTCTTCATAAAAATATAAAGTGCTATAGAAGCTTGACATGTTCTTCACTCAAACTGAAGCCACAGGAGTTGTTTGTTTTTACATATGTATCTCACAACGTCACTCACACATGCAGCTCTGATTACTGATGCAGTCCACCTGCTGGAGTTTTCACTGAGACAGGACACACTTGTTATGTTTGACACTAATGTGGACACATATGTCATGTGACCTGTGGGGACATAGGTACATGTGACCTGTGGGGACATAGGTACATGTGACCTGTGCGGACATAGGTACATGTACCCGTGGGGATATGTTATCTGAGGACACAGTCTCTGCGTCTCTTGTCATCCTGCTCTTATCTCTTCCTGAGGATAGTGACCCCAGAGGAGGCCCCCAGTCTCTGCTGTGATCGATGGTCCTGAGGTCACTGTGCTTCCATGTTCTAACCCAGAAACACAACTGAGCCAAGAATGAAAGAAAAATTAAGAGCAAAACAAGTGCAATCCGTCTGAAGGCTTTGATGTCAGACTGTTCAACAAACATCAGAGAGAAGTGTCTCTGTGCTGCAGACATGACAATAACCATGTGGAAGAGAGAAATATATACATATATCCTGCTGGAAGCGCAGAACTTAGTCCAAACCCTGGTCTTAGTCCTGGTCCAAGCCCTGGTCCCTGTCCTGGTCCTGGTTTCAGTTCAGTCCTGGTTCCAGTCCTGGTCCTGGTCTGTGAGCGGCCGAGTGCCTCTGGGGCCTGTCCATCAGTGTTATCACATTAGAGCAGATCAGATAAACAGAACACTCTCTGCAGACGCCAGGTCCAGGACTTTATCTCATCAGCCGCAGTGACATCAACTCACCACAGGGGGAAGCACTCACCACAGGGGGCGGCAAACCAGAGCGAGAGAGACCAAAGAGAGACCCGAGAGAGACTAGAGAGAGAGACTAGAGAGAAAGACTAGAGAAAGATCCAGAGAGAGAGACCAGAGAGGGGGACCAGAGAGAGAAGAGTGAGACAGAGATCACAGAGACCCCTAACCCCAATTGCTGTCTGTACTGTCTCACTGTAGAGCAGATAGAACCATCTGTGTTTCTGTTTTTCCAGATTCAACCTGTTGGAATCCTTGCTGTATTTGGCCGTATCTCTGACACACAGACTTCCCATGATGCTTTGCTTTGCTTTCTTGTAAACGTCCCAAAGCCCAAACAGCGGCACGATCCGGAGCAGACGCCGCTCTCTCCGGTTTCACCTTTTGCCGAGACGTAAATGTTTAAGAGAAATACGATAAACAGGACTAAATCACAGTCACACTCTGTACCCAAGGGATGAGGCACTCCAGGGACCAGGGACCATGCAGAGAGAGACCAGAGAGGGACCAGAGAGAGAGCTGAGAGAGAGAGCAGTGAGAACGATCTGAGAGAGCAGAGAGAGATACCAGAGAGAGACCAGTTAGTAGGAGATCAGAGAGACCAGCGAGAGACCCCAGAGAGAACAGAGAGAGCAGAGAGAGAGCATAGAAAGAACAGAGAAAGACCTGAGAGACCAGCGAGAGACCAGAGAGGGAACAGAGAGACAAGAGGGAGGCCAGAGAGACCAAAGAGAGACTAGCGAGAGACCACCGAGATAACCAGAGAGACCAGAAAGACCAGAGAAAGACCAGAGAGAGACCAGTTATGAAGCAGACCAGGGACACCAAAAGGAGTCCGTCTGTCTGGTCTCTCTCTCCCTGGTCTCTGTCTCCCTGGTCCCTCCCTATGGTCGTTCTCTTTCTGCTCCCTCCCTCTGGTCTCTAGTCTCTACATAAAGTTGCTGCTGGTAAAGTATGGATGGATCCTAACACAGCTCCAGGTCTGTGTCTGATGCTGTAACATTGAGCTGATGTGAGCCACACCAGACCTCTCGATAATGGTCCACACCCAAACAAGTCATTAGTGCAATTAAACGGCAGTCGCCACGGTAACAACAAAGCACATCTGCCATTGGTCAATCAGTGACCTTCACAACACATTAAAAAAAGAACTATGAGAAACATGCAAGAGGCTGAACAAGGACATCACAACACACTCCCTCTCTCTTTCTTGTGTCTCTCTAGTCTATCACTGGTCTCTCTCGCTGGTCTATCTCTGGTCACTCTCTAGTCTCTCTCTGGTCACTCTCTAGTATCTCTCTGGTCTCTCTCTCTATCTGTTCTCTCCATGGTCACTCTTTGGTCCCTCTCTTTTCTCTCTCTCTGGTCTCTTTCTGGTCACTCTCTATAGTCTCTTTCTGGTCACTCGCTGGTCTCTCTCTGGTCACTCTCTTTAGTCTCTCTAGTCTCTCTCTCTAAGTCTCTCTCTGGTCTCACTCTACTGTAGTCTTTCTTGTCTTTCACATCAACATGTTTGAAGTAAGTAAGTAAGTAAGTACAATTTATTTATATAGCGCCTTTCTCAGACCAGGGTCACAAAGCGCTTCACAGTAAAAGAACGATCAATACATACATATAGAGCATACAGAGTAAAAACTATACAGTAAAACAGTGTAAGTACATAAACATCAAGATCTAAAAGGCCTGTCTAAATAAGTGCGTCTTGAGCTGGCTCTTGAAGATATCCACAGACTCCAGAACACGCAGGGACAGGGGCAGCTCATTCCACAGGCGAGGGGCAACGGCCTTGAACGATCTGTCTCCTCTGGTTTTAAAACAGGTGCGGGGGACCATCAGTATGTTCTGCGTGGAGGACCTCAGGCTCCTGTTAGAGGTATAAGGCTGGATCAGGTCCTTTATATAATCAGGAGCCTGGCCATGAAGAGCCCTGAACGTTAGAACCAGGATTTAAAAATGGACTCTACAAGCGACAGGGAGCCAATGTAGAGCCTTCAAAATGGGGGAAATGTGGGCTCTCCTGTGGGTGCGGGTCAAGAGCCTCGCTGCAGAATTTTGGACTACTTGCAAACGAGCCAAGCCTTTTTTACTGAGGCATGTCAGAAGGCTGTTGCAGTAGTCCAGTCGCGAGGACACAAAAGCATGAATAATTGTCTCAAGCTCTTGACTCGAGACCATGTGTCTGAGCTTGGAGATGTTGTGCAGATGAAAATTACAGTTCTTTACCAGCTGATTAATATGTCGCTCTAGGGACATCCCTTCATCAAAAATTACACCGAGGTTTCTCAGGCTTTTCTTCACGGAGCTGCCCAAGCCGTCGAGATGCTGGGTGGGACAATAGTGTCCGGAGCGACAACCAGGGAACTCTGTCACATCTTTAGAAAATGAGACTAAAGTTACAGACCTGAGCTTTAAACATGTGTTATTTATCAGACTAAAGTTACAGACCTCAGCTTTAAACATGTGTTAATTATGAGACTAAAGTTACAGACCTCAGCTTTAAACATCTGTTATTTATTAGACTAAAGCTACGTAACTGTAACCCATGACATATTTGATGGGCATGTGGAAGTATCTGAGGCTGGTTGTTCCTCGTCCATCGTCCTGTTATCCTCAACCATCGAGCAAACACTCAGACTGGAGCCGGAGTCAGCGGACAGGAGGAGCACATCACCCCAGTGTTAGAGTCACTCCTCTGGCTTTCTCTGGAGGATAGAATTATATTTATAATCCTTCTTCAAACAGACAAAGCCATATATGGTATGGATCCTTCCTATCTCCAAGACTAATGTCATATCAACCTAACTCTCTCAACTGCTGGGTCCTAAAGAGTCAAAAAGTGCAGTTGGAGGCAGAGAGTCTAGCTCTGAGCTCCTACTCTGGAATCAGCGCCTCATCCACGTCCAGGAAGTAGTCACAGTCTCTATGTTCAAGGCCAGGCTTAAAACAGTCATTTAGCTCATTGTTAGGAAGGTAAGATTCAGGAAAGACTTAGTCTAAAGAAAACATATGTGTCTACAGCCTTCGTCCTGGATCTACAGCCTAACTCCTGGGTCTACAGCCTCAGTCCTGGGTAGACCCAGGCTGTAGACCCAGCCTCACTCCTGGATCTACAGCCTCAGTCATTCCACTTCCTGTGGACCAATGGCTCCTTTGTGCTTGCAATTTCTGTATTTCCTGTGGAAACAGTTTGATTCTTTGATCTGTTGTTGGTGAATCCACAACTTTGTAAAACCCTCTGAGATGTCTTTTTTCCTCCGTTCTTCAGAATGTGGAGCCTTTGCTGCTCAAGCGCAGACTCTAAATCTAATCAGGACTTTGATGTGGACTGGAGCCTGCTGTTACTGCTGCTATCAGGGGCTTATCACTAGGACCTGGCCCCACACATGACCTCAGCCTGCAGCCCCACCCCTCACTACCCCACCCTCAAACCCCCCTCCCCCCGAGCCTGTGAAAAAATCAGACCACAACATGATATCGTCAGCTAATTAGAAAACATGTTTTCACCGGTGGGTCAGTATTTCACAGTCTGGGCTGAGAGCTGTTTTGCTGAGAGAGCGTGTACGCTCTCTTTTACTTTGACTCTGAAAAAGCTGATCTCAATATGATACATGAGAAATACATGATAGACCAGAGAGAGACCAGAGAGAGAGACCAGAGAAACACCAGATAGAGTATAACAAACAGGTATAAGGCTAAATGTGAGTCTGTATCTGTATTGTGATGTTATTTCTATTGGATTGCACATTACAGTATCCATGTATTTTATCTATGTAACCAGGGACTGCAGATGGAAACAGCTGTTCAGCTAAAATCTGGTGCAGAACCTACCTTTAAGCAAAATGTTTCTGTACATTGTCCCTTCAAATAAAGACTAAACTAAACTAAAATAAACTAGAGACCAGAGAGACCAGAGACCCGAGAGAGAGCGAGAGAGAGAATAGAGAGAGAGAGACCAGAGAGAGATCTGAGAGAGACGGACACCAGAGAGAGACCAGGAGTGTTGGGACATGGAGAAAGCAGAAAGAGATGTCTGTTTTAAATGCATGTGTCCTGGTCCCAGTCCTGGCCCTGGTCCGGGTGCTGGTCCTGGTCCTGGCCCCTTTGCCTCCGTTTGCAGCTGTAATTGGAAGCGTGTGTTGTTGCGTGTGGATGGGAGACTCGGGTGCGATGCTGTCTTCGCATCTTCCACCGCGGAGCAGCATAAATCAGCCCCCTCCCGTCATCGACCTGAGGTATGAGCTGATGAAGGCCCCTGGGAGCCCTGGACCTGCCTCCGACCACACTCACCAGCCTGGGAACCACTCTCACCAGCCTGGGAACCAACAGCTGAGACTGAGGCTAAACCCCCTACATCCAGGACTGAGGCTGTAGATCCAGGACTGAGGCTGTAGACCCAGGACTGAGGCTGTAGACCCAGGACTGAGGCTGTAGACCCAGGACTGAGGCTGTAGATCCAGGACTGAGGCCCTAGACCCAGGACTATTATCAACAGTTCAGAGGTGCATCATTCCGCCATTAAACCGACAATGGGACGGCGGGTGAATAGCAATGAAAAGACTACAGTTGGAGTCATAAAGATGAGATAAAGAAGAAGAAAGGATAGTACTACCACACTTCTCCAGCAGGGAGCTCCACATGCAGCGTCACTACCAGTCTGTGTTTTTGACTAAAGCTTGTCTCCAGATGTTCCCGGCTCCTGCTCCAGATGTTGTCGGCTGCAGCTGACGACACAGACGTTTTTATGGACCCCTTTAATGAGGAAACATCCTTTTCTCTCGTAACATTCGCCCAAAGACGGCTTCCCCTGCTCCCACAGCGAAAACCAGAGGCTCCCCAAACTCTAACCATGCTAATCTCTCTGGTCTCTCTCTCACTGCTCTCTCACTGGTCTCTCCCTGGTCTTACTCTGGTCTCTCTCTGGTCTCTCTCTGGTCTCCCTCTAGTCTTTCAGACCACACTGCCCTCTTCATCTAAAACCTAATAAAGCTTTAGTTTTGTTTTCATACACCTTTTTGCGCTGCTAACACTTGTGTGTAGAGCTAACACTTGTGTATAGAGCTAACACTTGTGTGTAGAGCTAACACTTGTGTAGAACCCGCAAAAACAAAGAGACTTCTTAAATCCTGATGTGAAACATAAACTTGTGGATTTTACTGCTTTGGGAAACACCCACAGAAAAACTGGGAGCAGCGAGGGCCCAGAGACCGGCCTCTGGTCTACACTTGGTCTACACCAGGGTCTACACCAAACCTGGGTCTACCCCAGACCTGGGGGTCCACGTACATCCCCAGGATTGTTTAAGTTTCATGTAACATGTAAGTCTGAGTATAATGTAAGGGTTTAGGTAGTTACAAAGAATGCTTGTAAATGTTCGAACATGTGTCATGTGACCTGTGGGGACACATGTGTCATGTGACCTGTCATGTGACTGTTATAGAGACATGTAAAGTAGAACTATTATATACTGTCTGTTTAAGTACATGACGTAGACAGGTTTGGATCAATACATTTACATTTAAATAAACATGTTTATGAGACAAACACAGACACACGCACGCACACACACACACACACACACACACACAGATGGAGACTGGGCTAAATTGCAAGTGATTCCTGAGTGGAGAATTGTCAGTGCTTTATGAGAGTTCTGTCTGATGGTTTGTGTACGTTCAGTGTGAAACTTTCTCCTACACACACACACAACACACTACACACACAGTTCAGTGCTTTATGAGACTTGTGCCTGATGGTTTGTTTAAGTTCAGTGTGAAACTCTCTCCTCCTTTAACCACGATCGTAACTCACCTCAAGTTTATTTATAAAACAGAAATCCTCTTTTATTGGGAAAACCCTGCAACACACTTACGAAACCAGGACTACACAACACGACACAACGCTACACTCACTACACACTCACGACACCAGGACTACACAACACTACACACTCACGACACCAGGACTACACAACGCAAAACACTCATGACACCAGGACTACACAGAACTACACACTCACAACACCAGGACTACACAACACCAAACAACACTACACGCTCACAAAACCAGGACTACACAACACTATACTCACTACACACTCACGACACCAGGACTACACAACACTACACTCTTTCACAGAGCTCTCTCTCTCTCAGGGCTCTTTCCCTCTCTCTCTCAGGGTTCTCTCTCAGGGCCCTCTCTCAGGTCTCTCTCTCTCAGGGCTCTCTCTCACCCTGAGGAGCTGTGAACTGTAGACTTTCTGTGGGACAAACACATGTGTTATTCATGAGACACAAAAGTTAGGTCCCCCAGCTTTAAGTGGCATTACATCATCGCAGAGGAAATGCAGGGTTCCGAACGGCGGCCATGTTTTTCCTGACGCTGCGGGGCCCATTCATGCTGAGGGGCCCCGTGGATCTCACACCTCATTTGTCCAGCTTTACGGCTAATGAACATCGGAGCTGAACGGTAATTAGGAGATTTGGGGTTGAGTCGTTTAGGCTTCATTACAGCAGCACTTTGGAAGTACAAGAACTATTCATAAAACTTATTTCTGCGGTTAAAGGAGAAGAAGTCTCCATGTTTATAAAGCAATATCCTGTGGACACCTGTGTGTGTGTGTGTGTGTGTGTAGGTGTACATGTACGTGTATTTGTGCGGATGTGTATGTGCGTGTACTTGCATGTGTATACAGTATGTATGTGGGTGTATGTGTGTACTTGTATATGTCTTTTTGTGTACGTGGATGAGTATATGTGTGTATGTGTATGTGTTTGCATATGTGTGTACTTGTATGTGTGTTTGAGTGTATGTGGATGTGTAGGTGTGTAAATGGATATGTGTGTGACGCTCGTCTCCCCGCCTGTCTCCGTGGCGACGCTCTGTCCTCCGTCCGTCTCCGTAGCAAGTAGTAGTAGTAATCTTTAGTAATCTTTATTTATATACCGCCTTTTCACTGCAGATCTGAGTCTCAAAGCGGTTTACAATTGTTAATTAGGGGCACTTGTCCTCTCACTTCACACAGAGATGGGAGCGGGGTTGCCAGTACAGGAGGCGCATGCCAGAACTATTGGACATATTTTTAGTGGTAGGGGAAACCGGAGTACCCGGAGGAAACCTACGCAGACACGGGGAGAACATGCAAACTCCACTCAGAAAGGCCCTGGTCCGACCGGGATTTGAACCCAGGACCTTCTTGCTGAGAGGCGAGAGTGCTATCCACTCAGCCACCGTGCCGCCCGGTGGCTCTGCCCTCCTTCCGTCTCCGTAGCGACGCTCTGCCCTCCGTCCGTTTCCATAGCTACACTCTGCCGTCCGTCTGTCCCTGTGGCAACGCACTGCCCTCTGTCCGTTTCCGTAGCAACGCTCTGCCCTCTGTCCGTCTCCGTAGCGACGCTCTGTCCTCCATCCATCTCCGTAGCGAGGCTCTGCCCTCCGTCTGTCCCCCTGGCAACGCTCTGCCCTCCGTCCGTCTCCGTGGTGATGCTCATCTCTCTGTTTGTATCCGTGGCAACGTTTTTCTCTCTGTCCATCCTCGGGGAAACGCTCTGCCCTTCATCCGTCTCCGTGGTGACGCTCGTTTTTCTCTCTGTCCATCCTCGGGGAAACTCTCTGCCCTTCATCCGTCTCCGTGGTAACGCTCCCATCCGTCTCTGTGGTGACGCTCGTCTCTCCGTCCGTATCCGTAGCAACCACTCTTCTCTCTGTTTGTCTCCGTGGCAACGCTCTGCTGTCTGTTTGTCTCCTTGACGACGCTCTACCCTCCGTCCGTCTCCGTGACGACGGCTCTGCTCTGCTCTCTGTCTGTCTCCGTAACGATATTCCTGGTGACAGGCTGTGATTGAGTGTTTGTGTTGGTCTCTTTTGCGGTCAGCTCTGGAGCTGCTGCTCGTTCCCACAGTCTAAATAAAATACAGGATCAGGACCTTGTCGGGAAGTCGCCACGACAACCAGTAACCAAGGGGCGTGGCCACGTTTACCTCTAATGATGTCATTGTGTTTGTGAGCTGTGAAATCTAATATGGCTGCTGTACGAAGTATACGACTATAGTATAGTATAATAAAGTATACTGAAGTATACTACAGCAAAATACTACAGCAGAATACTACAGCAGAATACTACTGAAGTATACTACAGCAGAATACTACTGAAGTATACTACAGTAGTATACTACAGCACAATACTACAGCAGAATACTACAGCAGAATATTACAGCAGAATACCACAGCAGAATACTACTGAAGTAAACTACAGCAGAATACTACAGTAGCCACAGCAACAGCTTCTACTCCAGCAGGTGGTTGTTTAATTGTTTAAACTCATTGACAAAAGGAATCTATATAAATTTGGCCAAAACACAGAAATACAGTGTCTGTGCATGTTTGTGTGTCTGTGTGCGTGTGTTTGTATCTGTGTGTGTGTGTTCATGTATGTGTGTGTGTGTGTGTGTGTGTGTGTGTGTGTGTGTGTGTGTGTGTGTGTATGTCAGAGTCTGGTTTTCCTCAGACTCTGCCCCAGGAGCTGAAGATGACATGGAAAAGCCGGGAGTGAGACCTGGAGCCAGAGAGAGCTTCTAAACAGAGCGGAGATGGAATTATCGGCACTAATGCAGTTTGTGTGTGTGTGTGTGTGTGTGTGCGTGTGTGTGTGTGTGTGTGTATTTCAAAAGAGAGATGATGTCATAATCTGTTGAAGTTGTCGTTTGAAAATAGTTTAAAGTGGATGCAGCAGACTTGTGTGTTTTTACAGTTTCCTCTGGTCTTTCTCACACTCACAGTTGTTACAATACAATACAATACAATTTATTCTTGTATAGCCCCAGGTCACAACAGAAGTCATCTCAGAGGACTTAACAAAACCATTGAAATCACCAACACAGGTCAGAGAATCAACAGTTAAAACACATGAAAAATATAAAGCACACACAGAAGAAAATGGTCATACATGTTGTAGAATGTTGTCCTGATTATCACCAATCCTTTCTGTTGGACACTAACTGTCCAACAAGACCCTCCTGCATCGACGAAGAAAAACTCTTAAAAAACCCAGTGGAAAAAAGTGAGAAACCTTGGGGAGAACAAGGGAAACCCACAGGGAGGGAGACCCATTTTAGAAAGGGATATGCTCCTCCGGACGGACAGGCTAATGATCTAGGACCTAAGCTAGCTACAGAACGTGGACCAGTGGCCGCTGAACGTGGACAGGTCCGGTGCAGGACTGAAGCACTCCCAGGCGGGTCGGGCGGGGCAGTCCGCAGGTGTAGATGGAGGAGGCCAGGCTCAGAGATCCCTTCATCGTACTATGAAATCGACAATGGGACCACGGGTGAATAGCAATGAACAAACTACAGTCAAAATCCTAATAATGCTAAACGGATAAAGGAAGGAGGAGAGGATAGTGCTCAAGTTACCATACTTCTCCCAGCAAACTGACTCCCTATGCAGCTTGACTGACAGTCTGAGGAGTTTAGCCTTCCCTGAGTCTTACCTTCCTAGCCATATGCTAAACTAACGAGGACTGTTTTAAACCTAGCCTTGAATAAAGAGATTCATGGATTGCACACCAGGTGTGCAAACCGATCCAGGCAAGCCTAGTTATATATTATATATCATATATATCACATGTACCATACATATTATATATATTATATATAATACATAACATAACATACAGCATAATATATAACATAATACAGCATATATATATATAATATATACACCATATATTATATATTACCTAATTATATGCTAAATTAAAGTAGAGTGCTTTAAGCCTGGCCTTGAATGTGGAGACCGTATCTGCTTCCTTAACATAAATGGGAAGCTGATTCCACAGTAAAGGAGCTTGGTAGCTAAATGCTCTGCCACCAACAGTGATTTTTGAGACCTTACGAACCACCAGACGTCTGGCATTTTGTGAGCACAACGCTTGACTTGGTTGATATGACACTAACGTGTCTTGGAGATAAGAAGGAGACAAGCCATTTATGGCTTTATATGTTAAGAGAAGGATTTTTATTCTCAACTCCACAGGGAGCCAGTGGAGTGATTTTAACACCGGAGTTATGTGCTCCTTTCTTTTGGTACCTGTTAAGATCCTAGCTGCTGTATTCTGAACGAGCTTGAAGCTCTTCAAAGAGGTTTTAGGGCATGCTGCCAATAGAGCGTTACAGTAGTCGAGTCTTGAGGTGACAAAAGCGTGAATAAGTTATTCCGCGTCACTTTTAGGAAGGAAATTCCTAATTTTAGCGATGTTCCGTAAGTGGAAGTACGCCGTTTTAGCCACTTGGCTTATATAAGCCTTGAAGGAGAGATCTTGGTCAAAAATGACTCCAAGATTCCTCACAGTGTTACTGGGTATAATACTGACATTATCGAGAGTGATTATCTGGTTAGTGAGGGAGTCACGCAGGCGCTTCGGACCGAGTAGGATCACTTCTGTCTTTTCCGGGTTGAGAAGTAGGAAGTTAAGAGTCATCCACGTTTTAAGGTCCTTTATGCAGGCACTAAGCTTTTCTAGCTGATCTGTCTGATTTGGCTTCATCGACAGATAAAGTTGTGTGTCATCTGCATAGCAGTGGAAATTAATTCCATGCTTTTTAATAATGTTTCCTAACGGCAGCATGTAGAGAGTGAAAAGAATCGGTCCGAGTACCGAACCCTGCGGCACACCGAATTCTACTCCAGAATAAGGTGACGAGTTCTGATTTACGTTGACGAATTGATACTGGTGTCAAAAATTCCCTTTGACTGACGTGTTCGAGTTGATGCAGAAGTATGACAAAAGATCTCCAAGTTTAACATCTGTATTTAATTTCCTTACAATCAGATACAGAAATTCCAACAAAGAGAGCTCCTAAAACTAATCCATGTCCCTCTCTGGCCCTGTGCTGACTGTCCCCCAGAACTCAAGCCAACAGTTTTATCAGGACGTCCGATGACGTCACTTGTGGGCGTCTCCCGAATGTTCATTTCGGGTGTGCTGGCGTCCCGTGTCCACTGGGAGGCGTCAGAACGCCGTTGGTGAATCCCCAGTCTGCCTTAAGAGAGATTAGCCAGATGGTGGTTTGAACTTTGATCTCGCCAGAGAGAGAGACAAGAATGTTTATTTCTGGAGTTAATAATTTGTCCCGATTTGAAGGTTGGTATCTTTATGACTGATTGTAGTTTCTCCATTTGACCCTCTTTATTCCTGTTTGCAATCCTTGTGTCCTTGGGGCTTTTCCCAGTGCACATTCTTCAGAGGGCCTGTTTTCAAAATCATTAGTAGACAACATTTTAATTCTACAACAATCCCTCTTTTGACCTATCTTAAATAGGTCACATCCACATCGTCGTTTATCATCAATACTTGTGATTAGTTCAGGCTCGATATCTGTGAAGAATTAATACAGAAAGAATACAACACACAACAAACCACATTTTAACCATTCCTTCAATACTATTTTGATGACTACTGCTGTGTCATTCTGACTCTTCATCAACCTCGTCTGTAATGTATGCACTAAAACTATTCACTATAGTTTAAAACTATTCTAATCTATTTACAAATATGTTTGCATATTTGCTTTTATTGAGCCATATTCTTAAACATATGTTTTTATCTAATAAATCTGTCCATACTGTGGTTTGCTTTCATTATCAGTGGCTTTGTGCCATTTTGTGGGGCTTTGCTCATTTTTCCAAACACATTTGTTGAACCAGGAAGTCCTGTCACTTCCTCCTCTCAGACAGTTTGGGATGAATGTACATCATTAATCAAATTGGTATTATCCTTACAGGAGCTAATCTATTTTTGCAGGTTTCTCTGGGGTCAGTCCCTCTACAACTGTATTTTGATTCTCTAATCTGTTGCTGACAAATCGACAGCTCTTAAAATTCTCAAAAAATACCTAATTATCTACTTTTGTGCTATACCCAAATACATTAAAATGCTTTTAAATGTTTTTGAATCTGTGTTGGTTCTAATCTATCTCATTAATCTATCTCATTAATCTAAGTTACACTTATGAACTTCTTGCATTGTCAACATTCACCTATGTTTGAAACAAGTGAATTTGACAAGTATCTAATAGAACTGTGCATAAACTGTAATGAACCTTATCTACTTTTGAAGTAAATACTTTTGGACATATTATGAAGGAAATGGTCCTTTTACCGTTTGACTTTTAGCCCTGTCTAAAAATAATCTCTATTTTTGAAAGCATCTATCTATTTCTACTCTTTTCCTACTATTTAACATCTACCAAAACGCTGAAATACTCATACTTTATCATTTTAAACCATTTTAACAGTTGCTCAGTCCCCCCAGACTAAAAGTCAACCTTTTTGTTTGCCAGACTGAACACTTAACATTTATTGCATTTGTCACAGTTGTGGTTCTAGTTGTAGCAATAGCATTGGCAATAGATGATTTTTCATTGGCTGGTTCTTGTTCTGCAAATCACTATTTTTATGTACTGTATTTCAAACAATTCCAAAAACAACACAGTCGTTCTCCAATATTAAAGACATAAATCTAATCAAGTTGCCTGAAAGGGAGCGGGAGGAAGAGAACTATTTTAAAAACGTTCTCTACGATTATATGGCTATGAAATTAATTATTTAATAAACAAAAGCACATTCATGGCTTCTGTCCGCTGCTTATAACTGTTTAAAGAGTTGTCCCAAACTTAATATGTGTGAATACATCAGCTGTTTGTAATAAACAATAACATTTAACCTGTTCTCCAATGGAGCAGCTCAGAGGCTGCGTCAAAAGCAATGTTATATTTGGGCTATTTTTAGATTAAAAATTTTGTTAAAGCCTGTCGTTCTATGTCTGCATTTTAATACTACTCTCTATAAACACTTCTGCGCTAGATCCTACAGATGTGGAAAACAGAAGCATCTAAAATCTGACTCTATTTGATTCCTTTTTACTTTAGTTATTAGAACAATTTGACCTTATTGATACTTATTTTCACAATAGAACTATTTTGATTATTCACTAGTCTAACTATTATTACTATTGTTTATTCTGACACCTCTTCTTAGCGACACTTTAACCTATAGCTCCTTGAATCCAATGACATTATAGCTCCAGACTATTTCATTCTATTCTATTATTATCTTATTATTATATGATCTATTATCTTAAAGAGTAGATCTGTTTGATGTTATAAGCGCTATTATTTCTCCTTTTGAATTTGCACCACACTAAATTTAGAATGACCCCCTATGGGACAAATAAAGAATTTTATTTTATTTATTTTTTTTTTTTTTGCAACTCAGAAAATTATTTAATAATTTTCCCATTTTGCTTTTAGGCTGCCCTTTCTATTATTTATTTGTTCTTGTAAATATATGTTTTACACTTCTTTCTAATGATTTAGAAGGTTAAGGACCATGACCACCTATGACAATAACATTACTATACTCCCGCTCTTGGTCGTGGGCCAAGTGTAAAACATGCGTCTGTGTGTGTGTAGATTACGGTTCCAATCATCTCCAGTTGTTCCTCCCGGATCGTCCTCAATTCGTATTGTGGGCTTTGGTGCCAACGTAGAGGCTCATTTCTTTTATGATCCGTGCTACTGTGTCATCCCTGAAGCAGGTGCAGTTTATCTTTCATCTGAAAAAGAAACATTAGAACACAAGAAATGCCCACTTCCCTCTCTTCGCATTGTGCAGCCTGTCAATCTTTTTCCAATTTGGGCAAAACATAACGACATTGACAGACGGTCGTGTGACATCAGGGCAGAGGCTGTAGCCAAATACAGACTTAACAATATGTTAATAATGCTAATTTTATTCTCCACTAAATGTGAGTTACAAACCACAGTTGTCCTCCGCCCAATGACCGCTCACTGCGGTTGGACCGAATCACTGTCAGGACAAACAGCAGAGGGAGGGACTCCCAGTACCTTCAGCAAGGTATTCATCTCAGAGTACTTTCCGCAGAGTACTTTCTCAGAGTACTCATCCCAGAGTACTCTCACTTTTACACCTGTTCAATGAAGCTTGTTATCTTTGAATCTCTAGTACTTACACCGTATGCTGTTGACAAAAATAATTATTCCATGATCACATTAAAACATTACAGAAAAACATTTGTTATTCCATGATTCCGTTCAGCACTCCTCGTTCACTCCTCATTTCACAACACACTCACAACACACTCACACAGGCCGACTCCCCACGTTAGTATATTGGTCCAGAGTTTGTTAAGGTCAACGTAGTGTACTTGACATGACGCACAAACATATAACATACACAAACATATAACACACACAAACATATAACACACACAAACATATAGACAACACAGGAGGCCTGTAATTTTAACTTTGTTATATTTTCCATGTCCAATTACAATTGTCTCTTGAGCTATTTTATTGTTGCAACTTTCAGAGCCTGCAGAACATGCAGAGCTTTAAGAGATTTTTCCTAAAAGGATCCATTTCCAACTTTAGTGTTTAAACCACGTGGTCTTTGCTCGGGCTTCCCACAGATTGTGTCCCCTATATTTTTAATGAGCTCTTGTTACTTTAAAAGTCGTGCACGTGCAATAAATGTTTTTTCCTTCTTTTTTCAGTAAAGCCAGGTCGGATTCATTAAAAATGTAAATTAGTCTCAAACTTTAATACTTCACCTTTGTTTCACGTTCATGTGGAGAAAAGACCATTGTTCTATGTGTGTCGACGTACTTGCACCAATCATGTCTCAGATAAACTGCCAACAGTTGTATCAAAGACATAATTGTCCTAATTGTTTCTAATTTAGCTATTTGGAAGAGAAACATGTCATAAAAGATTTCATAAAATGTCCCTACATCCGTGTTTTCAACCAGTGGGCCGTGGTGCGTTAGTGTGCCATCAAAAATGGTCCAATATCACCTCTAACCATGATTTAGAAATACTCTATATTATTTTTCAGACTTTTTTTTTTTTTTTTGATTGTCTGAACAAACCACTTTTGTATTAAATGCAACGTCCATTAAAAGCTGCAGTTCTCTTTCCAGCACCAGTTTCAACTGTGCATGTGATTGTTTTAAATGAGAAACGAGCCACGGTTCAGAGGTTGAAAAAAATTGCGTTAAATATCCGTATTACCAAGATCATGCAGTCAAAATCAATAATTCTAAACTTCTCCGCGTCTATAACTTTAAATAACAATAATAGTTTTAATAATGAAGCTCCTCTACCTTAAATATACTGCTGTTCTAATCTTATTGTGTCTCATGCTAAAGTAAGAGTCTAATTAATTTTGACGATTGTCTTGTAATCATTCATGCAGTTAAATGTAGTGTTATGAACGAATGACCTAAATGTGTAAATATGACCTAAATGTCCTATATGTCTCTGTGCGTTGTTGCCTGTCTGTATACAATACCTTCTGTCTGTCTCATTTAGCCCTCCAGTCCTCCTCTTATGGCGTCTTTCAATTGTCTTTGTCTCATGGTGTCCACTGTCTTTGTCTCAATGTCTTTTTTCTTCTTCTTTCAATCAATCACTTTCTTTTTTCTTCCGATAACTTTTTCTCATAATGTCTTTCTTCTTCTTTCAATCACTTTCTTCTCCTTGCAATGTCTTTTTCTTTCATGTCTTCTTTGTCTCATTTTTGACGCACACAAATGTGTCGTGTCCTTCTTCTTGTTAGGTTTTCCGGCGGTTGGCGGCCTATTTTTCGCATTACCGCCACCTTCTGTTCCGTGGATGGGTCAGCACTCAGTTTGTGAAAAGTCTGCGGTCTTTTCTTTGCCTTCTCACAGGAATGGAGGAGTCTTCTTCGAGCTGCTGCAGCCGATGCTGCTGTCTTTGGTGCCCCCTGTGGGTGAAACGGGGGAGACGCTGATGGTCCCTTTTAGTAGACGCTCCGTTGAGGCTTGTGGCGGGGGAGGATTTTGGCCAATGAAACAGACAGAAGTTTTCCTCAGGAAAAAACAGACAAACAAGAAGCACAAACAAGTGTGTTAATTACCATACAAAACCAATGATTAATTACAAATCTAAATAAACCTATGGCATAATTAATATCAACATTTTAAACATTAAATTCTGAAAACCGAATCTGCATTCAACTGCTATCCTAAGCCCTATTTCTCCAAAAGTATAATGTTCTCTAAGATCATTCTAACTTTTATATCACCAAAATGTAGGGAAAAAAACTTGTCCAGACGCCTTGGAGATAAAAAATAAAATAATGCCTCTTTATAATCTAACTCAAAGTTCTGTGATCATATGACTCCATGACAGTAACATTATCAAGTGTATAAATGTAATTTTTTACAAAAAAATATATATATTTGGTAATAGTTCTGTCTTCGAGAGAGAGAGAGAGAAAGAGAGAGAGAGACAGAAAGAGGAAGGGGAGGGGCTGAGTGCTGTATGCTTCAAGCATTTCCCTCGTTTTTCTCGTGACAAGGTTTTAATCAGTGGTAAAAGTTTTTCTCACGTCAAACGACACTTTACATTTATTTAAATACGTCAGTAATGGAAAACATTACAATTTGCTTACATGAATAATGTATTACTAGTCACAGCAAGATTTTTTTTCGTAATACCTCTGTAACTATTAAAACATTACATCACAATACAAGACAAAAACTCCCAGACTGATCTTTTGTCATTTCTCCACATGAAACTCGTATTTACAGCCAAGTGGCTCCTTTTTTTTCTCATTAATCAGATCATTATTAGTCAATATACAGAATCCACATTTTAAATACTTGGCTTTTTGTTTAAATTAAATGTACCCTTTTTCTCGCCCCCAGGGGATATGGAGCTTTTATTATCCTATAACTTCTGACCCTAAAGCTGTCCCTATTTCTCTAATTCTATTCCTATTTTTCACTATACACTTGTGCCTCTCTGCACTTTAAAACGGTGTGCCTCTTCTGCACTTCTAAAAACTCTTGTCTCTTATCATCATCTATGTTCTGTTTATTTTAGGAGGGACCCATTCGTCCCCCAAGGCTAAAAACGTCTAAACCTGACTATTGTTCTATCGCGTCCGATAGAACGCCCGTCACGGCGGTCTGTCCACGCTGCAATCTGTCGAGCCAAAATCTCTCTCTCTTCTATTTAAAACAATGTGCAGATTTTCAAAACTATGATCTGCTTACCTCTTTAGAAGCGACTTTTTTGAAGAGCAGAGAGATTTTTTCCAGGCCCACAAATCCAGTCTCTATATCTGAGCTCATCTCTGTCTTGCTCCTGCACCATCACGTCGGGATTCACCAAATGGTGTCAAAAATTCCCTTTGACTGACGTGTTCGAGTTGATGCAGAAGTATGACAAAAGATCTCCAAGTTTAAAGCTGCACTAACTGACTTTATTTTCGTATTCATTACGAAAATGCTATCCATGTCCATGTAGTGCATCGGGAAATACGTTATTTTGAAGAATAATTAGCGCAGATTTGTGCTGGCGTGACATTATATTTTAGATCGAGTTTTGATGAAACAAGGAAGAGAATGTGTTTCGGGTCGCAGATTGTGACCAATCACAACGGACCACTGGCCCCCACTTTCACATTCTAGCCTCTGCAGTAGAATGCTGTGGTCTATTGTGTCAAATGCAGCACTAAGGTCCAGTAGGACCAGCACTGACATTTGTCCATTATCAGCAGCTAGTAGTAAGTCATTTGTGACTTTGACTAGTGCCGTTTCAGTGCTATGATGAGCTCTGAATCCTGATTGAAAGACTTCAAACATATTATTTTCCTGCAGGTGGCAGCAAAGCTGCTCAGCTATAAGTTTTCCCAGGATTATAGATATGAAAGTGAAGTTTGAGATCGGTCTGTAGTTTGTAAGTATTTCTGGGTCCAGGTTTGTTTTCTTCAGAAGGGGTTTGATTACCGCGGTTTTAAAAGCTTGTGGGACATAGCCACATTGTATGGATGCGTTTATTATATTTACGATAGGCTCAATTATCAAAGGAAGTATGTCTTTGAAGAGCCAAGTCGGGATTGCGTCTAACATGCAAGTTGAGGCTTTTGAGGATGTGACCACAGTGATCACTTCTGCTTGGCTCACAGCCATGAATTTATCGAGGCCCACTGAAGAGTCTAAGTGGGAAGTCACGTATGCCGCTTCAGCCTGTCCACTACCAACAGCAGGAGTAACCTCCTCCAGTTTGTCACGGATGGATGTAATTTTATTATTTAAGAAGTGGAGAAAGTCGACACTGCTCAGTGAGCTTGGAATTTTAGGCTTGATTGCGCTATGGCAGTTTGTAAGTTTAGCGACGGTGCTAAACAAAAATCTACTGTTTTTTTATTCGCTTCTATTAAAGTTGAATAGTATTGAGTTCGAGCCCTGCGAAGGGCATTCTTGTAGTTTCGGAGACCTGCTTTCCACTCCCTGTGGACAGGCTCCGAGTGGGAGTGGCGATATAGCCTCTCCAATTTTCTGACGTCCTGTTTTAAAGTGTGGAGTTGAACACTGTACCAGGGCGACGATGATCTAATCCTAATAGTTTTCTGTTTTAAAGGAGCTGCTGCATTTAATGCAGATTTTAAAGACTCCATAGTGTTGTCCACCGTGTGGTCAATGACTGAGGGACTGCAGCAGCTGTGAACAGGTTCACCTGCAGCAGTATTCAACATTGGCTGTATTAGTTCTTTGAACCTTGTGATAGATTTATCATTTAAGGTTCTTTTCATTATGGTTTTATCTTGCGGCGCAGGAAAGTCCTCCAAATCGAGATCAAACGTGATCAAGAAATGGTCAGACAGCAACGAGCTTTGACGCTGGACGTCAACATTGGAGACATCACAGCCGTAGGTCAGGACAAGGTCCAAGGTGTGGTTATGAATGTGAGTAGGTTCCTCAACATTCTGAGTAAAACCAACACCATCTAGTACGGCGCTGAAAGCTTTGTTTAAGCTGTCAGTGCTGTCGTCCACATGTATATTTAAGTCTCCAGTTATAACTATGTTTTCCCATTCCAAAACTAGGTTTGAAATGAAGTCAGAGAATTCTGTTAGGAACTCGCTGTAAAGACCAGGAGGTCGGTATAAAACTATAAATAGCACCGCTTTTTGTTTTCTCCACCCAGGACAGGTGATTGAAATAAGAAGTAAGTTGGTGTGTGATATAATCGCAACGCCACCGCGCGACCTGTAGTTCTCGCTTTCTGGTAATTAACATGCGTCGGAGGAGTGCACTCATTCAATCTAACGTAGTCGTCTTGTTGGAGCCAAGTCTCCGAGAGCGCAAACAAATCCAAGCCCTTGTCTATAATAAGTTCGTTTATGAGAAGCGATTTAGACGAGATTGATCTGACATTAATCCACATTTAACAACCCTACTGTTAGAACTATTTCTGTCTGTCTGAACTTTTATTAAGTTACTGTGTCTGACACCCAGGTCAGATTTCCTCGCATATAGTGCTTTAGACTTCAAGCGAGGAACACACACAGTTTCAATCTGACTAGGTTCTGAGGCTGGTAACTGAGCACACACAGGCACACACACACACACACGCACACACAGTTTCAATCTGACTAGCTTCTGAGGCTAGTAACTGAACAGATGGGGGCTCAGAGGTTGTGGCAGAGCAGCTCTGCACCCGGGCCTCAGTTCTGCACCGTCATTTGAGCCGGGCAGAACAATTTAGAGCCAGGGCCAAATTCTTAGCCAAAAGGGATGTACCCGCCAACGTTGGGTGGATATCCTCCGAGCGGATGAGACCGGGCTTTCCCCAAAAGGCACTCCAATTGTCAACATGAACAACACCACTTCGAGGGCACCAGCCAGACAGCCAGCGGTTGAAAGCCGAGTGTCTGCTGAATGCTTCTGCACTGCTAGTGCTAGGTAGGGGCCCAGAGAAGATGACAGTGTCGGCCATTGTGCTAGCCAGCTTGCACACCGCGGCGACTTGCAGCTTCAACACCTCGGACTGTTTCCGCCGAACGTCATTACCACCCGCGTGAATAACAATTCGACGGAAACGCTGCTTGTGGGTCATCATGAGCCTCAGATTCCCTTCAATATCACCAAGCCTGGCCCCAGGGAAGCACCGAACAGTGGCTCCTGGGATCTTAACACCTCTAACAATAGAGGAGCCAATTACCAGCGCATCAGCGACTCCATCGGCTCTCTCAGCAGCTCTCTCAGCGGCTCTCTCAGTGGGGCCTTCTTCCCCGCCCGGCGCGCGGGGGCGCAGCGGGACAGAGCGTCCCAGTGATTGTAAATGCTAACAGGAGGAGGCCCAATGGGGAAACTACCAACAACACGTCGCCCTCTCCGAACAGTCACAAAGCCATCACTATCGTGGTCTTGTCCCAGCTGCGGAGGACGGGCTGGGAGGCTAGGCTCGCTAGTTCTCCTCTGCCTTTCCCTAAAGCTGCGCTCCGCTGTTCCTGAGGATACGGCCTGGCTGTAGCTAATGCTAGCGCTAGCTCGAGACTCAAGTGCTCTGAGACGCAGCTCTAACTCACTGACCCTGGATTCCAGAGCTACGACTACACTACACTTCACACATCTATCACTACCCTCAGAGAAGGATCCAGGGTTTAGACTCGCCATATGGCAACTCGAGCAGTAAAGGACTGAGGGAGAGACAGCAGCCGCCATAGGAGTAGCGAGTTAGCGGCTAGGCTAGGCTAAGCTAGTCCTGATCCGGGCCGGCACAACAGATTCCGAGACCAGACAAACAACCGCTACCTAAACCTCAGCTGCAGTACAGCTGACTCAGAGTGCTTTCACAGTTAGCTTGGTGTACACTACGTGGATTTTTAATGCGTTTGTTAGTGCAAACAGAGAGCAGAGTGATAGTAGTCAAGAAACACGCTCACCGGATACAGGAAGTCACATGTCACACTCGTCACATGTCGAGTTGTATCAGTGTTCTCACACAGATCTCACATGTGAAGTTCATGCAAGGCAACCCAGAAATGTACAGGAACTGGAGGCTTTACCAAGAACAATGGGTGAGTTTACCATCAAACAAAGACCAGAGAGAGACCAGAGAGAGACCAGAGAGAGAGAACAGAGAGAGGCTAGAGAGAGAGACCAAAGAGAGAGACCAGAAAGAGCGACCAGAGAGAGAGACCAGAGAGATGCTAGAGAGAGACCAGAGAGAGGCTAGAGAGAGAGACCAAAAAGAGAGACCAGAGAGAGGGACCAGAAATAGACCAGTGAGAAACTTTACATTATTACAGACACTATTGAGTCTAATCCGAGGTGTGAGAAATGTGGACACGGGGAAAGGTCCAGGGCCGTCCAATCAGAGCGCTGGCTGCCCAGACTTTCAGCCAATCACAGAGCAGTATGTTGTCTGTGCATTCCTGCTGTGACACTATCATGTGGCTCAGGGTATTTTCAGCTTGGGCAGACAGGACACCCCCACATTCTGACAGACACGCAACACAACACACAACATGCAACACACACACATACAACACACAACACAAGACCAGAAAAAGAGACCAAAGTGAGAGCAGAGCAAGGCCAGAGAGAGAGACCAAAGAGAGAGCAGAGCAAGGCCAGAGAGAGAGACCAAAGAGAGAGCAGAGATAGAGACCAGACAGAGTATGGAGAGAGAGAGGGATCAGAGAGACCAGAGAGAGAGAGACCAAAGAGAGAGAGCAGAGAGAGAGACCAGACAGAGACAAGAGAGAGAAACCAGAGAGAGACCGGAGAAAGAGAGGTACCAGAGAGACCAGAGAGCGACCAGAGAGAGTGAGACCAAAGAGAGAGAGACCAAAGAGAGAGACCAGACAGAGATGGGAGAGAGAGAGAGACCAGAGAGAGACCGGAGAGAGAGAGAGAACAGAGAGGGACCAGAGAGAGAGACCAGAGAGGGACCAGAGAGAGACCAGAGAGAGACCAGGAAGAGAAGAGAGACCAGAGAGGGACCAGAGAGAGACCCGTAAAGACCTGTGAGAGACACCGTAGAGAGAAACCATTTTTTTTATTGAAAATAGTTTTTACTTCTTTGCTGCGTGTGACATCACAGTCTGAGTTTGAAGGGAAAGTGTGCATGACCTGTGACCTCAGCCTTAAACATGTCCTCTGTGTTTACGGACGCTCAAAGGGGCAAAAAGCGACAGTCACAGAGATTCTCAGGTCTTCGGTCCAAACGTCTCTTTGCTTTTATGAGGCCTCTTCAGCTCAGTCTCTGCTCCACAAATCAACTTCAGATCAACTTCAGCCAATAAAGATATGACCCAGACCAGAGACCCAGAGAGAGAGACCAGAGAGAGAGACCAGAGGGAGAGACCAGAGGGAGAGACCAGAGGGAGAGACCAGAGGGAGACTAGAGGGAGAGACCAGAGTGAGACTAGAGGGAGAGAGACCAGAGAGAGACCCGAAGGGAGACTGGAGGGAGAGAGACCAGAAGGAGACCGGAAAGAGAGACCATAGAGAGAGACCAATGAGACCAGAGAGAAAGACCAGAGGGAGACCGGAGAGTGAGACCAAAGAGAGACCAGAGAGACCGGAGAGAGAGACCAGAGAGAGAGAGACCAGAGAGAAAGAGACCGGAAACAGACCAGAGAGCGCTCCCAATCTCTCCCCTTCGCTCCTTCTCTCCCCTCTCTCCCTCTTCTCCCCCTTCTCGTCCCTTCTTTCACCCTCTCCTTCTCCCTCCCCTCTCTCCTTCTCGCCCTCTTCCCTCCCCTCTCTTCCCCTCTCCCTCCCTCCCCTCTCCCCCTCACTGCTCCATGCGTGCACTCTCCTGAGCCTCAATCGTAAACACAATTTCTCCTGAATATTTATTTAGAGAAGCAGACGCGTCTCAAGAGGTGGAGCTGCATCCCGAAAGAGCCTGACACCAAACATCACTGCAGGAACTTGGGACGAAGTCAAGATGGCTCCAGTCTGGGCCCTGACCGCTCTGGTCTCAGTCCCTCAGGTCTCAGTCCCTCAGGTCTCAGTCCCTCAGGTCTCAGTCCCTCAGGTCTCAGTTCTTCAGGTCTCAGTCCTTCAGGTCTCTGTCCCTCTGGTCTCTGTCCCTCCGGTCTCAGTCCCTCGGGTCTCAGTACCTCTGGTCTCTGTCCCTCTGGTCTCTGTCCCTCTAGTCTCTGTCCCTCAATTTTCAGTCCCTCTGATCTCAGTCCCTCAGGGTGAAAGCAGAACATGAAGAGTTGATCTGTCATCGCTGCCATAGAAAGAAGTCATGAGAGAGGCTCCGGTCTGAGTCTGAGTCTGAGGTCCAAGTCCAGATCCAAGACCAGAGGACTGGGAGGCCCTGACATAAAGCAGAGCAGTTCACAGATTGGATTAGTGAAGAAAGGCTGGAGCTGTGTTTTTCTAATGTGTTTGTAGTTTGTCCGACAGAGAGAGCCCTCAGAGTCACTATGTGCCTCTGAGGGTCCATCTTGTGCCTTTGAAACTTGTTACAGTGTTCTCCTCTCTGGTCCCTCTCTCTGGTCTCTCTCTGGTACCTCTCTCTGGTCTTTCTCTGGTCTCTCTCTCTGGTCGCTCTCAGGTCTCTCTGGTGTCTCTCTGGTCCCTCTCTGGTCTCTCTCAGGTCTCTCTGGTCCCTCTGGTATCTTGCTGGTCTCTTTCTGGTTCCTCTGCTCTTTCTCTGGTCTCTCTCTAGTTTTGCTCTCAGCCCAAGGAGTCAAAAAGATACTCAGGGGGGTCTTTCTCACTGAGAGATGAAGACAGCAGGTTGAGTGTGACTCCCACATGGTCTCAGAGCGAGAAGAAGCCGAGCATCGAGTTTCAGTCTGTGTAGTGGACGACTCAATCACTTGTGTCAGTTTGTGTTTCAGGAGGCTCCTCTGGTCTCTCTGGTCTCTCACTGGTTTCTCTCTCTGGTCTCTCTCTGGTCTCTCTCGTCTCTCTCCCTGGTCAATAGCTGGTCTCTCTGGTCTCTCTATGGTCTCTCTGGGCTCACTGGTCTCTCTCTGATCTCTCCCTCTCTGGTCTCTCTCTGGTCTCTCTCTGGTCCCTTTCTGGGCTCTCTTTGGTCTCTCTCTCTCAGTTTTTTTTCTAAAGCCACATACGCAAGCTTTGAGACCAGGACTCCCACAACTCTGAAACTACTCCCACAAATTCATGTTTTTCACCAGACTTATCAAAAGTTGATAATTTATCATTTAATTTCACCTTCAATTTTTTTTTCCATTAGCGCTAAAACTGGTAAATACAGCTAAAACAGTTGGTTGCTAATGCTAACGACCAAATGGTAAATGCTAACAGTAAACATTATGTTGCTATGGTAACCAATTCTTGACGGAAAGCGTACTGAACTTTATTTTTGTGAATGTTTGCTAATCTCGCTATCTTGCTATGTGTAATATGTACGTATGTGTGTGTGTGTGTTTATATAGGTGTGTATATATTATTCTTTTGTACAGGGGTTTTGGGGAAAAATACATTGAATATTCACAGTGTATAAAGTATGACAAAAATGACAATAAAAAATTCAAACGTGAGAAGACGCAACTTTTTACTGCTACACTGTTCGGGCTTTAATTTGTCGGAAAACTGAGTTTTCAGGCTGAGATTTGAAACGTTCAAACAAGGACAGGATTCCTCCAAAAGCGACTAAATCGTCACAAGAAGTTGGTGATAAAACAAAACGGATTATGCTCTCCGAGACCAGCAGAAAGATAACGTTAGCCTAGCATCACCTGTGGCTACCGTAACAAGAGGAAGAGATTTCAGGCAGTAAAGTGGATGCGATACTGTCCATAGTTACGGTGATTAAGTCAGATTCGGACAATATCCGAATGGAAATAAGGGAATGTGCAAAGCGAGTCACAGAAACAGAGTCACGCATTTCACGAGCAGAAGACAAAGTTGAAAGCCTACGCGCTAAGTCTAGCAAGATGGAAGCGACACAGAAAATGCTCAAAGACAAAGTAATGGATCTGGAAGCTCGCTAGACGAAACAATTTGGGGCTACCAGGAGGGACGGGATCCATGCGTATTTATCGAAAAGTGGTTACCGGAGACATTAGGCTGTGTGTTCCTGTCCCCAATGATTATCGAACGAGCGCACCCGATTGAAGAGATGCTGGCGCGCCGTCTCTCACGTTGATCATGAAATATCTCAATTTTCGAGATAAGATGAGTATTGAAGCAGCAGCAAGGACCAGGAAGACCATCAAGTACGAGGAGCACCAAGTTTGTCTTTATGCAGATCACGCCACGGGAGTACAACTTCTCCGCAAACAATTTGACTCTGTTTGAGAAGTGCTACGCGAGATGGAACTGAGACATGGCCTGGCTCACCCTGCAAAGCTACTTAGTCACACATAATGAGAAGACCTACGCCTTCAAGTCTCCAGCGGAGGCACGGGAGTTTCTAAACAAGATTTAGAGGAACAGAGAGGATGTGTAACGCTAGACTCAAATATACTTTTTTGTTTGAAAGTGGTTGGACATTTGGTGTATTGTTAGGCCCGAGCCCCAACTCGGGTAAGGGCCAATGGCTTTTCCAACGAGTAATTGTTATAAGTCTGCGCCCGGAGATTGTGACCTGCACGCGACGGCACGTGCCCGAGCACTGATAAATCCGTGCGGGAGACACGGAATGGCTTTGCTCCTGCAGTAGTACACAGTGAAATGATCTAAGTCCTATTAAAGGGGGGTTCTTTCCTGTCTTACGGACAAATTCGTCCTCCAAGCCCGACGGCGCGTGCCCAGACACTGATTTAACACAGCCGGAGGCACTGAATGGCTTTGCTCCTGCTGTAGTACACAGTGTAATGAATGGGGTCTTATGGGGGGGGGGGGTGACCTCATGATGTCAATCACCGAGTACCCAATAATTGCGTTCGCCTTGTCGTTCGCTTTAAAATGATATATCATTTGTATTATAGGTTACTATGAAAACCTATATTGTTTTTGCTCGAAGATTTACAAAAAAAATTCCTTGGTTTGGTTTATTCTTTCTTTCTTTCTTTCTTTTTTCTTCTGCACTTTGAGCCTTAATTTGATCCCCTGAACATTAATGAAAAGTTGTGAAATTTTGCCCAAAATTCAGAACCGGTGAAAAATAAAAATGTTTGGTGTTTATTTTTATGGGACTAAAAAAATGCCCAAACAGCGCCCCCTACAAAAGTCAGTTTACATTGTGCCTATGGGAGAGGGTCGGAGGTCAAGTTTGTCGTAGAGCCACGAAATTCGGTACACATGTTCCTCAGGTCAAGACATGAAAAAAAGTTATTATGGCTCCGCCCCCTGACAAACAGGGAGCTTATTAATCTCAATGGGAAATGGAAAAAGGAAAATTGATCTTTTTCACACATGTCGGTTGGAAATGATCTCCTCCTCGGCCGTTTCACCGATTGGAGTCAAAATCGCTCCACATGGTCTAAACACATGTACCATCAATTATTGAATATCAAATTTGGATCAGTTAAACTTTGTCCAAGCAGCGGAGCGACAAAATGTGACTTATTTTTTTCAATTTTTGACAAAAGTAAATTTGCTCCCGTTTGCACAAACAAAGCCGGATTTGCACAAAATTTTAATCCATTGTCCAGCTCCAGGGTCTAGGTCATTTGAAAGTTAAAATATTGAAATTGGCTAATTAGCGCCCCCTAGAGACTATGTAAAAGTTTTACATGGGCCTAATAAAATTTAGTTTTTTCGAAATGTTTGAAATTTTGCAAATAATTCTGATTTGTCATCTGGATTAAAAAAGTCAATGACAATATATGATTATTTTTTACCCTGTTGCCGTGGCAACGACCAACACTCCCCTGTCTGTGTCTATGGGAAAATCATTATATCTCTGAAAAGTACACCTCGCTCAAACATCAAACCAGCCGTGGCCGTTTCACTAATTTGTCTGAAAATCACTCCACATGGTCTCAACACATGGACCGTCAATATAGAATTTAAATTAGTAAACGGTCTGCGCGTGACAGACTCCCAAATTGTGGTTATTTTTATGGAGAGGTGTGAAGTTCTCATGTTATCCAATGGAGACGCTATGGACACACTCACAGATTGTATGTGCAAACAGGAGCACATTCACAAACTCCGATTTACACTAAACTTGACTCGGTTCTTCAACTCCTAGGTCACATGACAGTGTGAACAATGACATTGGCCCATTAGCGCCCCCTACAGCCTGAGTCAAGGTTTACATGGGAATAAACGTACTTAGGTTTTCTGTTGTTTGATACAATACAATACAATACAATTTATTCTTGTATAGCCCTAGGTCACAACAGAAGTCATCTCAGAGGACTTAACAAAACCATTGAAATCACCAACACAGGTCAGAGAATCAACAGTTAAAACACATGAAAAATACAAAGCACACACAGAAGAAAATGTCCATACATGTTGTAGAATGCTAAAGTGTCCTGATCATCACCAATCCTTTCTGTTGGACAATAACTGTCCAACAAGACCCTCCTGCATCGACAAGGAAAAACTCTTAAAAAACCCAGTGGGAAAAAGTGAGAAACCTTGGGGAGAACTAGGGAAACCCACAGGGAGGGAGACCCATATGAGAAAGGGATCCGCTCCTCCGGACGGACAGGCTAATGATCTAGGACCTAAGCTAGCTACAGAACTTGGACCAGTGGCCGCTGAACGTGGACAGGTCCGGTGCAGGACTGAAGCACTCCCAGGCGGGTCTGGCGGGGCAGTCCGCAGGTGTAGATGGAGGAGGCCAGGCTCAGAGATCCCGTCATCGTACCATGAAACAGACAGTGGGACAACGGGTGAATAGCAATGAACAAACTACAGTCAGAATCCTAAAAGTGCTAAACAGATAAAGTAGATAAAGTAGGAAGGAGGAGAGGATAGTGCTCAAGTTACCATACTTCTCCCAGCAAACTGACTCCCTATGCAGCTTGACTGACACTCTGAGGAGTTTAGCCTTCCCCGAGTCTTACCTTCCTAACCATATGCTAAACTAAAGAGGACTGTTTTAAACCTAGCCTTGAATAAAGATCTCAAATTGACCCACATTACAAACTCGAAAACTCACCAAACTTTGCCAAAAGTTTTTTCTGGCATAAAATGTATTATTTTGGTGTTCTTTGGTGAAACACTAAAAAATTGAAATTGTAGGGGGCGCTATTGTACATCATAAAGGCCTTCCGTTTGCACATACAGAGTCCGATTTGCACAAAATTTGAGTTTACCTTTTCAATAGACACACAAAATCACTGATCATAGGAATTCAAAATACGCAGTGTCGCTCCCATCAAGGCTGCAGGAAAATGGCGCGTCAGCGCCACCTCCTTTACGCGGTGCGGCAAGGGCCGTTCAACGCCGCTTGCGGCTTTAATTTTACTTGTGTTACTTGGGTTTTGAGTGTGTTAAGTTCAGTTGTGTTCAGCTTCTCACAAATTATTTTGAATGCCACCAGAAATCTTCATTGTGTTATGGAAAGATCAAGCTAATGCATAAGAATTTACTTTTGTCTGATTTTTTTTCCTGAAAATATAAAACATTACTAAAGAAATATGTCTTAACTGCATCACTTGGAATTGCAGGGGACTACAACGGTTTAAGAAGGTTAATCAAGTCATGACTAAATTAAAAAACGTAGAATCATATTCTTACAAGAAACGCATCTTCTGGAGGAAGATGAGAAGAGAGTTTGGAGAAGGTGGCGGGGAAGAATATACACATCTGCATTTACTTCCAGAGCAAGGGGAGTGATGACCCTTGTTCATGAGTCCGTTTCATTTCATGTAAATAATGTTATTAAAGATAAGAGGGGGAGATATTTAATAATACAAGGCTCACTGCTGTCAGAAAGCATGAACTTAGTTAACGTCTATGGTCCCAATGTAGATGATCCCAAATTTTATAAAGACTTCTTTATTCTACTTTCATCGTTATCAGGACGACATTAAATTGGTGGAGACTTTAACTGTACCCAGGATCCGAGTGTTGATAGATCTACAGGCACAGATCAGAGTCACATAAACACCAGAACAACTATTATTAGGCCCGAGCCCCGAACGGGGTAAGGGCCTATTGCTTTCACAATGGTGAAAACAAATGGTGGCGGTGCGTGACGGACGCGTCAGCGCCCGTCACTCACCAAAACGTGACGGTTGCGTGCGTAAACTCAAAAGCTTTAAAATGATGTATCACGTGCCATTGAAACATATATTGTTTTTGCTCGAGACGTCGAAAAAAAAATTCCTTTTTTATTTCTTTCTTTCTTTCTTTTTTCTTCTGCACTTTGAGCCTTAACTCATTGAATGCCAGCCTATTTCAGAACAGGTACTCCCACAGTGCCAGCCATTTCTGATGATTTTTACTGATTTTTCAAGACCCACAGAATATTGTGTACTATGACTATAGTACAATACCGACACCAGATTCTAAAAGAATGGACTGTCTACTTTCCTCAGCAAAAAGAATTTTGTTTATAGCTTTTTTCGTTCCCCTGTAATCCTCCGTCGAGTAGAGGGAAGTTTTACTGAAATCACCAGAAATCACCAGAAAGTTGAGAAAAAAGAGGCACAACGTGTGCACCTACATGTTTTCAAACCATTCAGAGAGTAATGCTGCCACCTGCTGGCTCGATAAAATATGGTCTCAAGTCATCCCCATACATATTAGATACAATAGACATCTGGGAACCTGAAAATAGCGAAAAAGGCAATTGACGTATTAATGTGTCAATGGCACACAATGAGTTTGACCCCCTGAACATGCATGAAAAGTTGTTAAATTTTGCCCAAAAATCAGACCTGGCGAAAAATTTGATATTTTGGTGTTTATTTTAATGGGACTCAAAAAATGCCGGAACAGCGCCACCTACAACAGCCAAAATAATACCCCTATGAGACTTTTAGAGATCAAGTTTGTCGTAGAGCCATGAAATTCGGTACACATGTTCCTATAGTCAAGACAAGAAAAAAATATTATTATGGCCCCGCCCTCTGACAAACAGGAAGCCCATAAATTTCACTGCAAAATGGAAAAATGAACAGCAAAAGTTTTCATACATGTCGGTTGGAAAGCGACTCCTCCTCGGCCGTTTCACCGATTTGCCTCAAAATCGCTCCACATCATCTCAACACATGTACCTTCAAAATGACCACAGGGATTTTTGATCAGTGAAACATTGTTCGAGCAGCGGAGCGGCAAAATGTGACCTTTTTTTGTCCGTTTTTGACAACATTAAATTTGCTCCCGTTTGCACATACAAAGTTCGATTAGCACAAAACTTTAATACATTGTTCAACTCTAGGGTCTAGGTCATTTGAAAGTTAAATGATTCAAATTGACTCATTAGCGCCCCCTACAGACTATTTCAAAGTTTTAGATGGGCATTTTCAAATTTAGTTTTTTCAAAATGTTTGAAATTTTGCACAAAAATCTGTTTTGCCCTCTTGATTCAAAACATCAATAGGGTCCAAGGCTTATTTTTTACCCTGTTGCCGTGGCGACGACAAACGCTCCTCATTCATTGCAAATGTACACCTCACACAAACATCAAACCAGCCTCGGCCGTTTCACCGATTCGCTTCAAAATCGCTCCACATTATCTCAACACATGTACCATCAAAATGACTTCAGGGAATTTGGATCAGTGAAACGTTGTTTGAGCAGCGGAGCGCCAAATAGTGGCGTAATTTTTTTCCGTTTTTGACAATAGAAAATTTGCTTCCGTTTGCACAAACAAAGTCTGATTTGCACAAAACTTGAATCCATGGTTCAACTCTTGGGTCTAGGTCATTTGAAAGTAAAAATGTTGAAATTGGCTCTATAGCACCACCTACAACAGCCAATTTAAAAATGCCTATGGGAGGGGTTTGAGGTCAAAATAGTCATAGAGCCATGTAATTTGGTAGACATGTTCCTCAAGTCAAGACATGGAAAAAATGTTATAATGGCTAAGCCCTCTGACAAACAGGAAGCCAATAAATTTCATTGCAAAATGGAAAAATGAAAACCAATCATTTTCATACATGTCGGTTGGAAAGCAACTCCTCCTTGAGCGTTTCACCGATTGGCCTCAAAATTGCTCCAAATTATCTCAACACATTTATCTTCAAAATGACCTCAGGGATTTTTGATCAGTGAAACATTGTTTGAGCAGCGGAGCGGCAAAATATGACCTTTTTTTGGCTGTTTTTGACAACATTAAATTTGCTCCCGTTTGCACAAACAAAGTCTGATTTGAACAAAACTTTAATACGTTGTTCAACTCTAGGGTCTAGGTCATTTGAAAGTAAATTGATTCAAATTGACACATTAGCACCCCCTACAGACTATTTCAAATTTTAGATGGGCATTTTCAAATTTAGTTTTTTCAAAATGTTTGAAATTTTGCACATGAATCTGTTTTGCCCTCTTGATTCAAAAAGTCAATAGGGTCCTAGGCTTATTTTTTACCCTGTTGCCGTGGCGACGACAAAAGCTCCCCATTCATTGCAAATGTACACCTCACACAAACATCAAACCAGCCTCGGCTGTTTCACCGATTCGCCTCAAAATTGCTCCACATCATCTCAACATATGTACCTTCAAAATGACCTCAGGGATTTTTGATCAGTGAAACGTTGTTTGAGCAGCAGAGCGCCAAAAAGCGGCATATTTTTTTTCAGTTTTTGACAATAGAAAAATTGTTTCCGTTTGCACAAACAAAGTGTGATTGGCACAAAACTTGAATCCATGGTTTAACTCTTGCGTCTAGGTCATTTGAAAGTAAACATTTTGAAATTGGCTCTATAGCGCCACCTACAACAGCCAATTTAAAAATGCCTATGGGATGGGTTCGAGGTCAAAATTGTCGTAGAGCCATGTAATTGGGAACACATGTTCCTCAAGTCAAGACATGGATAAAATGTTATTGTGGCTAAGCCCTCTGACAAACAGGAAGCCCATAAATTTCATTGCAAAATGGAAAAATGAAAACCAATCATTTTCATAAACGTCGGTTGGAAAGCGACTCCTCCTCGGCCGTTTCACCGATTGGCCTCAAAATTGTTCCAAATCATCTCAACACATTTACCTTCAAAATTACCTCAGGGAATTTTAATCAGTCAAACGTTGTTTGAGAAGCGGAGCGGCAAAATGTGAGGGTTTTTTTGGCCGTTTTTGACAACATACATTTTTTCCCCGTTTGCACAAACAAAGACTGATTTGCATTAAACTTGAATCCATTGTTCAACTCCAGGGTTTAGGTCAGGTGAAAGTGAAATATTTGAAATTGGCCCATTAGCGCCCCCTACAGACTGATTCAAAGTTTACATGGGGAGCCAAACCAGCTCTACTTATCATATTCATTACAATTTGACTAAGTTCTTCTATGGCTACGGGAACAAATCATCACACGGCGGCGCCACCTCCTATGCGCGGTGCTGCGTGGTACGGTTTGGTGCAGCGTAGTGCGGGGCATTGTGGAGCGGTGTGTTGCGGCTTGGTGCGGGGCGGCTTGGTGCGGGGCGGCTTGGTGCGGGGCGGCTTGGTGCGGGGCGGCGTGATGCGGGACGGCGTGGTGCGGGGTGGCTTGGTGCGGGGTGGCTTGGTGCGGGGTGGCATGGTGCGGGGCGGCGTGGAACGGAGTGGTGCGCGCGGTGCGGGGGGTCGCGCGGTGCGGGGAGTCGCGCGGTGCGGCGAGGGCCGTTCGACGCCGCTTGCGGCTTTAATTTTTTATTTATTTTTTTATTTATTAGTTTACATTTGAATAGGGACAATACACATTAATCAACATTTCTGTAAATGTGTCAGTATTAGCTAACAGCTAGTTTCATGCAGCTTAATTAAAACGCAGCACGCTTCAACGACGGCGCACGCTTTGACGCAGCATGCTTCAACGACGCCGCACGCTTTGACGCAGCACGCTTTGACGCAGCACGCTTCAACGACGCACGTCGGTGGCCGCACGCTTCATCGCAGCACACGTTGGTGGCCGCACGCTTCATCGCCGTACGTCGGTCGGCGCACGCTTCCACGCCGGTGGCCGCTGTTGACGCCACGTCGGTGTCCGCCTCCTGCCGCATTCTCGACCTCACGCTTCGACGCATTCGTGTGCTCTCATCCATTCATCGTGGAACCAGTGTCGACCATGGACTCGCGTTCCCTATTGGTGGGTGAACAATCCAACGCTAGGAGAGTTCTGCTTCACAATGACGGGAAGAGCCGGCATCGAAGGATCAGGTCAGTGGTCTGACTGAAGACGTGGTCTGACGCTGCTCGTCGGTCCTTTTCACTCGAGTGATAGTGGTTCGAGGTTTCTCTTTTCAGCTTCGCAGGAACGTGATGCCGCAACGCCGCACCAAAGCTCTGCTTCGACGCTGCGACGGTGGCCTGCTGCAACGCTGGCCTGCTAGGACTGCATGAGTACTGTTCGGCGTGGCCTTCGAACCTGGCCGGCTATCTTCCCCAGGCCGCACTCATTGGCTTTTGGTGTGCAGCACAGCCCGCTACGGTTTGTGTGCACGCTGAGTGGCTGTAGGCGGTGCTCCTTCTCAATGTTCCCCAGGCATATTCTCTCCTGGTCTCCTGGTGCGGCCCCCGCCGGGCCTGTCTCACGCTTTGCCTTACCTGACGCACCCTGGCCCTCATTGTGCGTTGGTTTTTGGGGGTCCAGAGATCTCCTATCGAACATCAATCTTCCTGGGTAAGTGTACTTCATGAATCTCATTTTCACCTTCTAGTCTCCCCAAGTTGAATCATGTTCGAATATCAGCGCTCTAAACACCAGCAGTTCATCCTTCATTCAGCATTCTCCTTTCCCTCTCACTGCACACTCTCAGTCTCTGGACATCAGCATCGCGGGTACTGCCGTCACTGCCTCAACTACATCGGCATTAAATACATGCTCTAAAATCCACTTCGAGTCACACTGCTCCACCCTCATAAGAAGATCCTTAAAGGAGTATTGGCAATGGTCTTTGTTCTGTAGTTTAGGTCCTGGACGATTAGCCTGTCTGTCCGTGGAGTGGATCCCTCTCTCAATGTAGGGTCTTCCGAAGGTTTCTCACTTTTTTTCCCCACGGGTTTTGTGAGTTTTCCTTGCCATGCAGGAGGGTCTGGACAGTTAGTGTCCAACTAGAAGGCCTGTGGTGATGATCCAGGATACTTTAACATTCTACAACATGTATGGACATTTTATCAACATTCATAGACTATAATTACTCCTTAAACAATCCCTTGACGACCCCCTGGTCTGAACAAATTCAAAACATGTATGTAACCTCTTTTCCTTTCTCTACATCCGCCACTCCTTCCGGATAGGAGCAGCCACTTGGGCTGCTGCCCTGGGACTCCCTCAATCATCTCTCCAGGAGCTCGGTCCCCGGTTCTCTACCACATTCATCCATTCTGGCAGCCCAGCGCCTCCTCTCATTATAAGTACGTATGCATCTCCTGGTGGTGGCAACTCCTCATTTCCAGCATGCCGCGCACTCGAGCCGAGCTCGTGCGCGTGCCAACACCTAGCGCTAGAGCCGAGCTCGCGCCCGGACATTACGCCGCGCACTCGAGCCGAGCTCGTGCGCGTGCCAATGCCTAGCGCTAGAGCCGAGCTCGTGCCAACGCCTAGCGCTAGAGCCGAGCTCGTGCCAACGCCTAGCGCTAAAGCCGAGCTCGCGCCCGGACATTACGCCGCGCACTCAAGCCGAGCTCGTGCGCGTGCCAACGCCTAGCGCTAGAGCCGAGCTCGCGCACGGACATTACGCCGCGCACTCAAGCCGAGCTCGTGCGCGTGCCAACGCCTAGCGCTAGAGCCGAGCTCGCGCCCGGACATTACGCCGCGCACTCAAGCCGAGCTTGTGCACGTGCCAACGCCTAGCGCTAGAGCCAAGCTCGAGCCCGGACATTACGCCGCGCACTCGAGCCGAGCTCGTGCGCGTGCCAACGCCTAGCGCTAGAGCCGAGCTCGTGCCAACGCCTAGCGCTAGAGCCGAGCTCGAGCCAACGCCTAGCGCTAGAGCCGAGCTCGCGCCCGGACATTACGCCGCGCACTCGAGCCGAGCTCGTGCGCGTGCCAACGCCTAGTGCTAGAGCCGAGCTCGCGCACGGAAACACTCACTCACACCATACGCCTTCCATAAACGCAGCAACCAAGTCATAGCAAACGCATCGCTAGCCAAGCTCTCTTTTTGGGGATCATGATCTGCACCCAGGCGCAGATCTCTTCAGAGCACGGCCACAGCCGGGGCCTAAGCTCCAAACCAATAAACAAACTCAATCAATAAAATAAACAACTCTTAAACGCATCTCGTCTCTTGTAGTCTCTCCAGGTTGAAATGCAGCTTAAGCGGAGGTTCAGGATGGTAGACTACCTACGTTATCACACCAGGCTTGATCACGCCTTACTCAGCCTGTCTTAATCAACTCCCCGCAGCCGTGTCAATCAAGCCAGCGTTTAAGAGCAAAGCAGAGCACAGCTCACCAAACGGACTTCAAGCTGCAACCACCTCCTCCCCACCTCCGCCTCAGGATTTCTTCACTCTCACATTCACCTTGCCTTGTTGCCACCACCGGTGTCTAGGCCCCGGGGGATCATGATCTGCACCCAGGCGCAGATCTCTTCAGAGCACGGCCACAGCCGGGGCCTAAGCTCCAAACCAATAAGCAAACTCAATCCATAAAATAAAAAACTCTTAAACGCATCTCGTCTCTTGTAGTCTCTCCGGGTTTAACAACTGTAGTCCCTAGGCAAGGTGTAAAATGCCATCAAAGTGCACTGCAAACATTACAATTACATTACAATTCAATTAAACAATTTATGAAAGATCTTAATTTGGTAGACATTTGGAGAGAGCGAAATCGGCAAACAAAAGGTTATTCATGCTACTCTGGGACATTCAAGACATTTTCGCAGATAGATTATTTTTTAATCTCCTCAGATCTGGCTCCAAAACTATATTACAGTTCATATGACAATACTGTCATCTCAGATCTTGCCCTGTGTAAGTTAGTATATCGAGAGGAGGCCCTCTCTGGTGACCCACCCCGTTGGCGCTTCCAGCATAAATGGCTGCAAGATGAGAAGTTCATTAATTATATTAGCAAACAGATGAATACTTTGAAATAAACACAGTCCAAACGTCAGCATGTACAAAATGGGATGCATTTAAGACATTTCTCAGGGGTCATATCATAAGCTATACAGGTTACCAATCTAAAAAAGCAAGACAAGAACGATTGAATTTGGAAAATAAAATAAAAGAAGCCCAAGAAAAGGTGTTTAATAAAGCTGATCCAGCAGCGGAAAAGGATTTACTTTGTTGAGAGCCGAATATGAAAAGCAGTCTTGTGCTAAAGCTGCAGCTAGTCTTTTAAGATTAAAACAAACATTTTATGAACAAGGGGAGAGAACAGGAAAATTACTGGCCTGGCAAATTAAACAGCGTGAAAGTAAAACTTCAATAACATCAATTGAAAAAGCGGGCCAAACAATAGTGAATCCAAACTAAATCAATGACGCATTTAAGCAATACTATCAACATTTATATGAGAACCAAGGACGTCACAATGATCCTAACACAAAACTAGTTTTGGACAAACTAAAAATCCCCACCATCTCTGTAGACACTAAGGACCAATTGGAAATGATGATTTATAAAGAAGAGATATCTCAAGCTATTGGTGCAATGAAACTAGGAAAAAGTGCAGGTCCAGATGGTATTCCAATTGATGTATATGCAAAATGTAGAGAGAGTTTGATTTAGTTAACAAACATTACTTTAAATACTTACAATGTAGAAGCTTTGTGAATATGAATCAAAATATCAACAAAATCCCCTTGTCACAATTAGAAAAACTGTTAATAAAGGACAAATTTAGGAAAGGTATAATTGCAGAAGTATATAATCTGTTATGTTCTAATTCGACAGAAACTTTGAGTAATAAGTTGATGTCTTGGAATGAAGATCTGTGTATAAATATCAAAGATTATGACTGGGAATGCAGCAAATGTCAGACAATGTCTCTCAATATATAGCCGGCTAAGGGTAATACAATTCAAATGGTTAATGCATATTTATATAACACCAATAAAGCTAAATAAATATAACAGGATAATACCAGACACATGCATAAAATGTGGCTACAAAGGAACTTTGATACATTGCATGTGGGAATGTAGTTAGATACAATTACTTTGATCAGAAATAAAACAATTGATTGAAAAGATCATTTCAAAACGCATTGACTTGGATCCTAAACTGTTTTTACTTTCACTACATTCTAAAATTTATAATCTTACTAAAGAAGACGGTGCATTTCTTGATATTGGCTCATTAATAGCAAAAAGATAGCTCTGGCCTGGAAAGATGTTGACAGGCCTCGTGGCAACGTGGTTGAAGCAGATGCTTTCAAGCCTTCCTTTAAGAGAGGATTTCCAATATCCACAGGGGAAAGCAACATGTTTTGAGAAGATTTGGGGACTTTGTGCAGGACTTGGACATAACTGATGACTTGAACAATTCTTAAAGAACCCTGTAAATAATGACCAATGTGAATTTAATACATATGAGAAGCTTTTGTTTTGGTTTTATGTTATTTTATATCTTAATTGTACTGTAAATAACGTGGTGAGACATTGTTCATAAGAGAGTGTGTAACTAACTAATGTGCCATGGCAGAAAATTTCAATAAAATATTTATGGCAACAAAAATATATATATAATTAAAATAACTAAAAAACTAAAAACAATGACAGAAATTAACTACACAGAAACAGAAACAGCCAAGTTATGCAGACCAGACATGTACATGAGCCACTACAACTTAAACAATTCCCAGAGCCGTCCAATTGACTGCTGTACTGTAGACCCTGGTCTTATCGCCGCATCACCTGAGAACATTATCCCATTACGTGCCGCGACCTGGTGCTGCTCAGAGCGTCTTATCTAAATACAGCCGTAACTCTTGCTGGTCGCGGCTCTGGTCTTGATCCTGGGCCTGGGCCTGGTCTCCATAAAAGCTCCGGTCTCTGCTCTGTTTACAGCCGCTATCTCCCGAGTCGAGCTCCCATAAACACGCATCACTCTGCCCTTAATGTCCAGCTCCAGACTGACACGCTCCTCTGCGTGTTTGTTTTAGATTCAGCAGGACAGAGAGAGAGAGAAGAAAGAAGAGAGCGAGAGGAGGGAGAGAGGAGATTCAGATTCAGATTCAGATTCATTTATTTGCCATTTGCAGTAAAACCACATAGGAAAAACTGTGCAAGACTACCCCAGTGTGCACCACCAGAGAAGAGAGAGGAGAGAGATAGGCCAGAGAGAGGAAAGAGAGAGGAGAGAGAAGAGAGAGAAGAGATCGAGAGAGAAGAGGTAGAGAGAGAGAAGGAGAGAAGAGAGAAGAGGGAGAGAGAGAGCGAGAAAGAGAGAGAGAGAGAGAAGAGGGAGGCAGGAGAGAGCAGAGAGAGCAGAAAGAGAGAAGAGAGATTAGAGAAGAGGGAGGTGCAGGAGAGAGCAGAGAGAGAGAAGAGACAAGAGAGACCAGGGAGAGAAAAGAGAGAGAGCTCAGAGAGAGACCATTGTCCCTCTTGTCACTTCTTCTTTCTTGCATGAGGGCAGCATTCCCGACGTCAAACCTGTGTTTTTATAGGTTTTTAATATATACAGTCTATGGTTTTTGCTCAGTGTAAACGAGGCAACTCCCTCTGCTGCTCTGAGATTGGCTCTCATTCCCTGCACACGCACGCGCACCCATCACGTGCACGAGCATAGCCTTCAAGAGGACAGACGCGGACGGACGCGAGAAGTCCGCGTGTGGAGTTTGCTGCAGTTCGAACTTAAGGACATTAGTGTTTGGGAGCAGATCTGGGACTCACGTGCACGGGGGCTGCGTCATTCACGCGCACGGGGGCTCAGTCTTTTACGTTCACGGGGCTGCGTCATTCACGTGCACATGGGACCTGTTTTGGCCCGAGGCAGCGTCAGTGTCATTCTCCTGAAGTCTCCAGAGCAGAGGATGCGCGTCCTCTTTGACCAATGACTCTGTTTCTTTCGCTGCTTTTGTATAGTTTCTTCCTGGTTTCAGGTCTTTCTCTAGTCTCTTTTTGGTCTCTATGGTCTGTCTCTTTCTGATCTCTCTGGTCTCTCTTCATGGTCTGTCTCCCTCTGGTCTCTTTCTGATCTCTCTGGTCTCTCTCTGGTCTCTTTTTGATCCGTCTCTCTCTGGTCTCTGGTCTCTTCAGTCCACTTTCTGCCGTTCATCTTTTCTAAATAAATCCTTTTGAAATGAACGTGATCAGCGGGTACCACCACCACCACCACCGGCTCATCCACGACCCTTTCCCCGGGCCGTATTTCCAGAGCTGGGTGCTGCAGAACCACGAACTCCCGGGGGACTACCACCACAGCACGGAACCTCTGACCCCGGACCCCCGTTTCGAGGCCCTCGGGGGGCCGGCCAAGCGTAGAAGCTCCGCGGGCCCCAAGAAAGAGCGGCGGCGCACGGAGAGCATCAACACGGCCTTCGCGGAGCTCCGGGAGTGTATCCCCAACGTCCCCGCGGACACCAAACTGTCCAAGATTAAGACCCTGCGTCTGGCCACCAGCTACATCACCTACCTCATGGAGGTCCTGGCCAAGGACGGGGAGGCCGAGGGCTTCAAGGCCGACCTGAAGAGGCCCGAGGCCCGGGAGAGCCGCGAGGCGAAGAGGAGGCGAGACCTGGTCAGTGTCAGACGAAATGTTTTAATAAAAATAATAATAGTAACATAAAATAATAGCAATTATTATTATCATTATTGTCAATATTATTTTTGTGGGTGTTTTTTGTTAAAAGGGAATTATTTTACTATTTTTATTTAGTTATTCGTGTAATTATTAGATTATCGTGTATTATTATTATTATTAAATAATAATAATAATAATAAAATTGCACGTTTTTGATGTTATTTATTGCATATTTCAGACGGGATTATTTGACTGACTGACTGACACACACACACTCCGTGTTATCCTCTGGCAGTGATTAAAAATTACACAAAATAAAAAATAAAATCGAGCCTTTTAGGATTTTTTAGGGTGTTTTTCTTCTGCCTTTAATCACTGCGGGTCATTTTGACCCGTGGAGAACCCAAGGATTTTAAACTTCAGTCAGATTTTTTTTGTTTTACTTACTTTTTAATTTTTTAATTTATTTATTTATATTTGACAAAAAACACGTGTATTATCATTATTATTAATAATTATAATATTCATATTCATTATAAAAAGTAAATGCCGCAAACACATTATGCTAAAGATTTGTGTTTGTATTAAATAAAGTCTGGACTTTTAAATATAATTTTTTTTTTTTTTTTTTTTTTTGCCAAAGCAAAAGATGAATGATTCTCAAAGCCTCAAAGTTACAGAACTGTAGAATTATTGCTTTTCTCTCTGGGGTTTGAATCTTGGGGACATAACAGTAAAGGTGGGGGACGTAACATTAAAGCTGGGAGACGTAACATTCAAGCTGGGGGACATAACATTAAAGCTGGGAGACATAACATTAAAGCTGGGGGACGTAACATTAAAGCTGGGAGATGTAACATTAAAGCTGGGGGACGTAACATTTTATTATTCAGAGTTTGTTCCAATCCACGCACAGTGATGACGGAGACGCCGAACACACTCCATCAAAGTCTCTGATAAACACCATTCACTCTTTCTTAAAGCTGGGAGATGTAACTTTAAAGCTGGGGGACGTAACTTTAAAGCTGGGAGAAATGTTACATGATATGATGTGAAAACTAAATATAGAAGCAACTGTTTTAGAGCCGCAGGAGCCTGGGTTTAATACAGTGTTCTACTGGTCTAAAAGTTACTGACCCCAGCTTTAAAGTTACAGACCACAGCTTTAAAGTTACAGACCCCTGCTTTAATAAACCCTGTATCATGTGTTCTCAGGCTCCAGAGGGACTGAATTCGTACGCTGAGGAGAAACGGGTCAAAGGGAGGACCGGCTGGCCTCAGCAGGTCTGGGCTCTGGAGACCCGAGACCTGCTCCCCAAACACAATCAGTGACCCGAGTCCAAGACCTAACACCAAAGACCCAAAACACGTATGAGACCTGCTCCCAAAACAAAGACCCCAACAAGGATTGGGACTTGGGCTGAAGACCAGGATTCGGGCTGAAGGTCCAGTTGGACTGTTTGTTTGCTGTCGGAGAATGAAGGAGATTAAGTTATTTTAAAAAAAATATTTTTTATTATTGTAGCGACGCATCACTAGTGGGTCAAACGCCTGGGACCACACGGATGGGTCAAATGCATGGGACCACACAGACCTGGGTCAAATACCTGGGACCACACAAACCTGGGTAAAATGCTTGAGACCACAGACCTGGATCAAACGTCTTGGACCCAACATTAACTTGGATCAAATGCCTGGTACCCGACACTGACTGGGTCGATCATCTGGGATCACGTAGACCTGGATCTAAAGCTTGGGACCACTGACCTGCGCCAAAAGCCTGGGACCAGACAGACCTGGGTCAAAAGCTTGGGGGCACACAGACCTGGGTCAAACGCCTGGGACCACACAGACCTGGATCAAACGCCTGGAACCACACAGACCTGGGTCAAACGCCTGGGACCACACAGACCTGGGTCAAACGCCTGAGACCACACACTAACCTGGGATGTCCTGGGATGCATAGGACCCGAATGTTATAGAGTTTTACCAGTTATTTATTGAGACGTTTAAAACATAAACATGTGATTAAAGTATTTGTGGTTTTAAAGAGAGCATCATTTTTTAACACAGACACACACACACTACACACAGACACACTACATACAGACACACAGACTCTACATACACACACACTACACATAGACGCACACACAACACAGACTCTACATGCACACAACTCTCAGCCTCTGCTTCTAAAACATGTGTTTAGCTCCATCCACGCTAATATGAGAACTCCTCACCCCTCCCCTTCTGTCCTGACCCTCTTTTCTCTAACTCCTTGCCCCTCCCCTTCTGTCCTCACCCTCTCCTCTCTAACTCCCCCCCTCCCCTTCTGTCCTCACCCTCTGCCCCTCCCCTTCTATCTGATTCCGTGTACTATTCAAATCTCAGCGAGATAGACCAGTGATTCCCAACAGGTGGACCGCGGCCCCTGGAGGCACACGGGGGTATTACCCTGATAGTTAGAGGTTTACACAGCAGTGGCCTGTTCTACATCGTCCTAAAGACAGGTCTGATCCACAGGGTTAAAATGACTGAGAGGGGGGAGTCAGAGGAGGGAGTCGAAGGGGGGAGTCACTGCCACAGAACATGTGACTGTTTTAGGTCTCAGATTTAAAATACTTCTTAAACACAAGACACAGATGCACTTTGTCCACAGCGTCTGCAGAGTTTAACTTTCAGGACTATAAGCCGCACCTGTTTTTAAGCCGCAGGAGTCAAATAACTAGAGAAAAGTAGAGACGTATAGTCCAGAAATTATGATAATTTAATGTAATCTACCTCAGGAGGAAGTCACTGTGTTTTTAAAGACGGTGTTTGTAAATGTTCAGCGGATGTGGATCTATACACATATTTGATGCACAATAAATGGAATAGTCTGGTTTCACACTGGTTTTACTCTGGTTTCACACTGGCTTTACATCGCTTTCACTCTGGTTTCACACTGGTTTCACATGACACAGTAGTAATACAGAGCACACAAATACTTTAAATCTTATGTACACTTTAGCTCAGTTATGAATAAATGATACACACAACAACAGTCACACACACACACACACACACACACACACACACAAAGACACTTCGAAACACACACACACTCCCAGGGCCTGATTTGGTGGTTTAGTTTTGCTCAGAGGCTGATGGCACAGATTGGCAGCCTCACTTCTGTCACCCTGTCTCAGGGCAGCTGGGGCTGTAGTGTCTTCCTCCACTGGCCCTGTCACTTATCTGTTTTAAGAATTATATCTGCTTTGATGTTTGCTAACCTCGCGTATGTCCACCATGTTTTTGAATTGAATATATGATCTCAACGCTTTATCCTGAACCAACATGTATCTATTGTGGATCAGGAGGGACATCTACTGGTGGAAAGGGGAATTACCACAACCTAAGCATGCAACCCATTTCGAGCAGAGAAAGCAGAGACTAGAGGGACCAGAGAGAGAGCAGACTAGAGCGCAGAGACCAGAGAGGCTAGAGAGAGCCCAGATAAAGCAGAGAGCAGAAAGAGAGACCAAAGAGACAAGAGGGAGACCAGACAAAGCAAAGACCAGAGAGAAAGCAGAGAGCAGAAAGAGAGACCAAAGAGACAAGAGGGAGACCAGACAAAGCAAAGACCAGAGAGAAAGCAGAGACTAGACAGAGAAAGAGACGAGAGCGAGAGACCAGGAAGAGCAGAGACCAGAGAGGGTCGGAACAAGAGAGACCAGGGAGACAAGAGGAGAAACCAATGACACTTGTGATGTCATGTGTTGTAGACAAACCCAGACCGCCCCTCCGTACAATACTTTTATTAACATTATCAAGAGCAGTTTTTAAATATGTTTTCTAATGCAACAGTGGGATTAATGCGTTAAAAAAGACAAATCTACAGAAACACATCAGACTCTGAACAAATCCAACGTAGAGACAAGAGTTCATGCTTTTAATGGCTTCACACGGCTCTGGTCAACGGTCACATGATCATGTTTTAGAATCTTTAAATACATCATTAACTTTCTTTTACAAAATGTCAAGTGCAAGATAAAGATTATGTCTTATTGTAAAGATATGAAGTTGAAGAAATGTACCTTTGATAGAAGAAATCCACTCTTTGCATGACCAGACTGTAGACAGATGGAGAATGCTAACCAGCTAGCTCATTGAAACCCAACAAGGAAGTGCTCATGGTGAAGTTTGGCTCCATCTCACTATGGCTCCGATTGACTTTCAAGTAAACTCCTCAGGCTCAGTAACTGTTTGTGTAACATTCACCATTTTGAGTTAAATCTGGTTTATCTCTTTCTGTGATCCTGGTGTTTATATTGTCTTTGTAAATCCAAATCTGAGCCATAGTCCTAATATACAGTCTATGTCCATGACCTGTGATGAGTTTGAAACCAGAACATTCAGACAGAAGGGTTGGGGAGTAGTGCTTTAACCCTTATGCTGGCCACAGCGATTAAATAATACCCTAAATAAAGCTTTGACCAGAATTTTGATGACTTTTCCATTCATGACTTTTTTTTTTAAATCACCCAAGGGTAGCACAAAGGTTGACCAGGAGCTCCTGAAATTAGCATGGATGGAGCTAAAATCAGAGTCAGAACATAGAACCTGTTGTTTCTAAGTCATTTTAGTTTTGAAAACAAACACATTATTATATTAACACTGCAGCGTGAGGGGTTGGGTTTGGGGTCAAGTCGACAGTGTAGAGAGAGACACTGTTAAGGGTTGAGTCGACAGCGTAGAGAGACACTGTTAGGGGTCGAGTTGACAGTGTAGAGAGAGACACTGTTAGGGGTCGAGTTGACAGTGTAGAGAGAGACACTGTTAGGGGTCGGGTCGAGTTGACAGCGTAGAGAGAGAGAGAGACACTGTTAAGGGTCGAGTTGACAGCGTAGAGAGAGAGAGAGACACTGTTAAGGGTCGAGTTGACAGCGTAGAGAGACACTGTTAAGGGTCGAGTCGACAGCGTAGAGAGACACTGTTAGGGGTCGAGTTGACAGTGTAGAGAGAGACACTGTTAGGGGTCGAGTTGACAGTGTAGAGAGAGACACTGTTAGGGGTCGGGTCGAGTTGACAGCGTAGAGAGAGAGAGAGAGACACTGTTAAGGGGCGAGTTGACAGCGTAGAGAGACACTGTTAAGGGTCGAGTCGACAGCGTAGAGAGAGAGAGACACTGTTAGGGGTCGAGTAGACAGCGTAGGGAGAGAGACACTGTTAGGGGTCGAGGAGACAGCGTAGGGAGAGAAACACTGTTAGGGGTCGAGTAGACAGCGTGGAGAGAGACGTGTGAAGCCATTACCAATAAAACCACTCATCCAAAACTGACACATTTACTATTAAGTCAAAGAAAAGAGAAATACATTAAAGGAATAAAACTGGCTTTGCCTCAGGTCACGTCCCAAACGTAAAAAACCCGAGCAGTGAACGACCCGATATCTGACCCAATCTCCCAGAGTGAGCTGTGTGTGAGGAAACATGATTATATTATTAAAGATTACATTTAGGAACTATTTACAAAGTGTACAAGAAAAGGCCCAAAGCAGTGACTGAGAGGACAGGACTGAGGCTGGAGGACAGGTCAGAGGGACCGGACTGAGGCTGTGGGACTGAGGCTGGGGGACAAGGACTGAGGACAGGACTGAGGCCATTTCAGTTTTAAATGTTGGCAAATGTTTCACTTTAGACTTTTTGAACTCTGCAGAAACAGCAGATGAGAGGGTCACAAGAGCTCTGACCCTACACCTGAACTCTCCCTTTTCTCTGGTCTCCCCCTATCTCTGGTCTTTCAGACAGAAGAAGCGGAGCTAAATTTTTGTTTGTAAATAGGGTTAAAACATCACAAAGTGGAACCGTTTCCAGCGATCACTCCTCACCCTCAGACCAGATGGGTTCCACCACACACTAAGACCAGTGACCGAGAAAGTCCATGGGCTTTTAACAACAGTAACAGACTTACAGGTGCAGAGACCCACAGGTGCAACGACCTACAGGTGCAGAGACCTACAGGCACAGAGATGCTCTCCACAAAATGGCCTCCATCTCCAGACAGAACATTATGGCGGGACACAATTCTTCTCCGGTAAATATAAGTTTTCATACCCTGCAGAGTTCTTTCAGTTTCATCAGTTCATGTCAGAGCAGTGTCTTCAGGGTTCCCAGGAGCAGGGACCATAAGTACACGTTCCACTGGGTCAGACTGAGGGGGGCAGAGGTACCATCGAGGAGAACAGGCCCAGACACTGATGACCATGTTCACAAACTGGTACCACCGCTCTCCATCGCAGCATCTTCTGTCTGCAGTGAGACGTGTTTTGGGGTATAAGCCTGGTGACACATGGTCCTGGGGGAGGGTGAGGTGGTCCTGGTCCAGGCCCAGGTTCAGTCCAGGGCCTTGGTTCCGTCGGTCTTCTGGTCCAGCCGGCTCTTGCTGCTCTTCACCATGTAGATGAAGTAGGTGAGAGTCTCCTTCTCGTTCACCGGGATGTTACGGAAGTGACGACTCACGGTCTGAAACGAAGAGATTCACACGAGTTACACTAGTCCTTTGCTTTCTCAAGAGCTCCTCCCTCCCTCCCTCCCTCCCGTCCATTCAGTCAGTCCGTCCATCCGTCTGTCCGTCCCTCCCTCCTTCCCGTCTGGTCGGTCCGTCCGGTTCGTCCGTCCAGTCCTTCCATTCCCCCTTCCCTCTCTCCCTCCCTCCCTCCCGCCCGTCCGTCCGTCCTTCCTTCCTTCCTTCCTTCCTTCCGGTCTGTCACGCCTTCCGGTCTCTCACCTCTGCGAGCTGGGCCTTGTTCAGACCAGGTCTAGTCTGGAGCTTGTAGTGCCTCTTGTAGCGTCTCAGTGTGTTCACCTGCAGCTGGAACAGATCCACCTAAAACACATGTTTAAAGCTGAGTTACTTCACTTTCTCTCCACAGTTTTCTTCTATCACTGGTTTCAACATGTATTTTAGAAACTGGTTCTTATCAGTTCCATATGTTGCAAAAGCAACTTTGACGCTTGGCCCCGCCTCCTGTTGTTCCCCCTCGACCCCGCCCCTTGCGTGTGTCTCATTCAACACAGCAAAGATATGAACATGCTTGGAGGAAACGCTTGTCTAAAAAAAAACGCGGCGCTTAGAATATGACAGAAGGTGATGTAGCGTCAGAGTCCACTATACAGCAGTGACATGACACCTTTCGTCGTCATTGAACAATGTGGTTTTTTACCAGAAACTTCATACGCAGCTAAAAGCTAAACTTAAGGTCAAGGAAGGTTTCTCACCCATCATCTGTACTTCTTAGCAGGTTTTCTTACACAAACTAAACTTAAGGTTACTTAACATAACCCCTGTTCTTTGATATCAGGGTTATTTATCCTGTAAAAACATTTATATTTTCCCCCATATTGCCCAGCCCTACAGTCAGGTGTAGGGGTGCAATGGTTTGGATCGTACCTCGGTTCAGAGGCCACGGTTCTGAACAATTGTTTTTTTTTTATAAACACGGCTCATGTGGACTCGGCACCTGCAGGAGGATCAGTGAGGGGCTGGTGCTCTGTGTACTGGGTGCAGCTCTGACTGCCAGCCCCCTGACCTAGAAATGGATTAAGGGGAAGGAAATGGATGGATGCAATTATGTCTTTTTAACATAATTAATGAAAAACAACACAAAGTGCAACATAAGAAGGCACTTTATGAGGGTATTTACCCTCATATATTAAACCACCTTCCTGATTCTCCCAAGGAGGCGGTCCATTCTGGGCCCAGTCCAGCCTCATTCACTGCATTTATTTAATTTTTAGCATTATCAATTGTGACAGGGATATTAGTACTGGGCCTTTGTCTTGCATTCCTCCGAAACTTGTGTCAGTTCCTGCGCTGTGTGCCTGTGTGACTTTTGTAGAGGGGGCGTGTCTGCAGTGCCAGACTTCTCATCTCCCAGTGATTAAGTGAGCGACTATCGTAACATAGCTCTCCGTTCCGCTCATGGATCTATTATAGGTTCCACGGGACGTCCAAGCGTCAGTTGTGAGCGCAACTGTGGATGCGCGGGAGAGTTGACTTTAGTCCGGTCTGACTGTGCATAAAAGGGGCTGCTTAAATGCCGCAGCAAATCAAACCGCGGATCACGTCTGTACCGAACCGAAGACGTTGATCCGAAGGGATCACGGATCAGTGATGAACCGTTGCAGCTCTAGTCAGGAGCCTCTCCCTCTGGGGGAGAGCGGGGGTCGTACCTCTGGCACCTCCAGGTCGTGGTCTGGAGACTCTCCTCCGTCATCGCTCGTCTTCCTCTTCCTCTTGTTGCGAACGCTCTGGATGAAATTCTTGTGGAAATCACAGATGTACAAATGTCGCACCTGAAGAGAAGCAACAGACAGTAAACGACAACAGACACAAACAGGCAAACGGAAGGTCTCTCTCGGGTCTTTCTCTTTGGACTCCCTCCCTCTCTCTGGTCTCTCTCAAATCCCTCCCTCTCTGGTCAGTCTCCTTTCTGGTCCTTCTGGTCTCTCTCCCCCTCTCCCTGGTCCTTCTGGTCCCTCTATCTTACGCTCTTGTCGATGTCCAGCTTGAGTTTCTTCTGAGAGATGCTCTTCTGAATCCTCTTGCTGAAGGAAGCGTTCCCGGCCGACCTGCCGCAGCGCTCGCCGTCCTCGATGAGGCAGCAGCTCTGACCGTAGAATGGCGGCGGCGGTGGACCGTCGTGACTGTCCTCTTCTGTGCTGAACCCGTTCATCCTGACTGAGGCACAACCAGGCCCAGACAGCAGTAACACAAGAAACTCTGACGCCGAGATGTGACTGGTGCAGTGGAGCCTCAAACCGGACTGATTCTGCAGCGCCACCAAAACCGAATCACAAACACTAAAATCTACGCACTTTCACGATAACTTTGTGTCTACAGTATTAAGACTAATTTACTATCTTGAAATGTAGACGATACAAACATGCGAGGCTGCTCGTGACGCGGCAATGAATAAAGTGGAAGAAGATGGATGTCAGTTCGAAATCACAAACATGTAGTTCCTGTTTCATTAAATCGGAAAATCCGTTTTATTCAACTACTTACTGTGATCTCACTTTGTAAACAACAACGCAGACTTTCTCTAATCGCAAATATGAGAAGCCTCTGAAAATATACTTTTGTCTTTGTCATTTATAAAGTCCTCACTGCAGATGTCCAGCACAAGAGAAGAGAAGCAGAGAGAGCTGTCAGGGACTCCGCGTGTGACCGACCCCTGTCCCCGGGTGTCTGTCTCCTCAGAGAACAGCTGAGGTAGCGGCTACAGCCACAGACGCCTCCCGTGGCCTCCGGTAAAGGTGGTGTGTTAGGACTGCGACACCAAGACGCAATCTTTGGTCTCTCTGTGTCTCTCCGAGTCGCTCCGGGTCCTCCGAGTGTGCGCAGACTGTTAGCCTTTTAGCCTCGATGCTAACCGTCCGGAACGGGGCTTTTCGGCTGCGAAGTCTGAAAATGCGCCAGAATCCCGTCGCAAAGTGTGGTCCCGCAGGGATGGGGACCGGCCTGAGGAGGGTGCGAGGTCGGACACGGCTGTAAACGACGCTAACGGGCTGTAGAGGTCTGGAAGTGGCACCAAAGACACGAGTTTGAGTCGCACAGTTCAGGTCGCGCCATTCTTTCTCTACAATGGACAAGGATAGAGCGGGGTTGCCAGGTCTGCGGAGGGAAACACGCAGCCAAGCGCATTCAAAACCAAAACAGTGTGATGAAAAGTGAATCAGTGTGATCAAGAAGAAAAAGATGAGTGAGAGAGAGGGGAGATAAAGAAGAGCGAGAGAAGAGTGAGAGAGAGTGGAGAAAGAGAGAGGATAACATTCACATTATCTACAGCACAGCTCTGTCAGAAAACTTAATTAAAATATTAACTTTTAAAAGTGTGTCAAATTTTCATTATATTCAATACAGATCCAGTGTCTCATACTGAGAGTCAGGAAAATCTCTGAAGCAAGGCAGGGCAGGGCCTGGTTAGTGTTATGATGGGAGACCTCTGGGAACACCAGGTGCCACAGTGGGGCGGCTGTGGCTGTAAAGTGGAAAACTGTGGTTGAGTCCTTAGGCAAACCCACACTTCACCCACATTAGAATGAGTCTAGTGTGTGTTAATGGTTGGTGGTGGGGCCGATGGCAAAGCCTTGCTTCTGTCAGTGTGCCCAGGGCAGCTTTAGCTCCAGTAGTAGTTCGTCACCACTTTGTTTGGAGTGAACAAATAATGCTGAGAGTAGTTACAGATAATTCGCCTGTGTCTTCAAACATGTTTTTAAACTTTTATGAGGATTTTTAGTAAGGACAGTAGTTCAACACGCAGGTAGAGTGGTCTGGTTTGGTCTGGCCTGGGTCATATATAAGTAGAGTCTAAATATACCGAAATTAGTGTTAACAACAAACTCCATAAGTCGCTGTAAAGTCACAGATCTGGCAACAACGGGCCCTTCAACGAAACGGGAAAACAACGGATTTCCACAAACGCGATTGGCCGAGCGTCCCGGGAAACGGGTATGTAGCGTTGCTGTGATTGGCTGAAAGGGCCGCCTGTCTGAGAACGCCGCTTCCTGGTCACGTTGCGTCAGATGTTTTGCAGCGTGAACGTTTAAATCCTCCACAGTCTCTGTTTACGCGGCGGTGGATCGTTATTAGGAGTGTTTGATGTGTTTGTCTCAAGAGTTTAATAAAAGTAAAATGTGAGCAAATATGATGTCGTTATCTCATTAGAAAACATGTTCTTTTGTGTCAAGAAAGATCCACGTGAGTCTTCTTTGACTCGTTCGTGGCAGAAGTCTCTGATGTTAGCATGGATGGATCTAAACACAAATCCTAGTCTGCGCAAAATAATATTAAGAAGAGGTCGCCCCTCTGCTCTGGAACAGGTTTCAGACCTGAAACTCTACACTGAGGCTCCGCCCACAGACCTTCACGTCAAAACGACTCCACCCGCTGAGCGCTTCCTCCTGACTTCTTCCAGCTCCCAGTCCCCGGTCTCGGCTCACGGGTCCCAGTCACATGTCTCCTCTGAGCGGCTGCTGGTGCCTCACCTGGTGCCTAATAACAGGTCAGATCTGTTTCTGCGCGTCTGTCACGTGTTTATGAATGAGTTTCATTTCAATGATGCACTGCTGCACCAGGAAATGAATATGGACAGACTACTGCTGCTGCTGCTACTGCTACTTCTACTGCTGTTCTCGTTAATATAATAGATCCATGCTGCTGCTACTTCTGCTGCTGACCTGAGCGCCGTCACTTTCACTTTCGTTTTCTTGTGTTTAACTGTCTTTGTCCAGAGTCAGAAGTCACTCATTGGTAAAGCATTGCCCTTTGAGCCAGAAGGTCGTGGGTTCGAGCCCACCTCAAGACTTTCACCATCGACTCCCACTGTCTGCTGTCCTTGGCAAGACACTTAACCTATGGGAACATCAGCCACAGTGGGGCGGCTGCGGCTGTAAAGTGCCAAACTGCCGTTTTGCCTAGAATGAGTCTGGTGTGTGTGTGAATGGTTGGTGGTGGCTCCGACCACCACCAACCATTCTCTTCTCTCCACTGGATCTATGCCACACTGGTTGCCTCGCTTCTGTCAGTGTGCCCCAGGGCAGCTGTGGCTACAGTAGTAGTTTATCACCTGTGTGTGTGTGTTGTGTTTCCAATGTGTGCGCTCTCCTCCTCATGCTGTCTCTCCTCTTCTTCCTCCTCATACTATCTCTCCTTGTCTTCCTCCTCATGCAGTCTCTCCTACCCCTCGCTCCTCCTTCTCATTCTGTCTTTTTAGGCGCTTTTTAGGCGCTAGATGCTATAAAATTAACTTTCGTTCCAGCGTCATGGGAAATAGGGGTTTTCAACGTTTTTTGAAAGCTTATAATAATATGAACCCAATTTGAAATTTCCTTGTCGTATTTTTGCTAGGGCCAACTGAAATTTGAACTTTTCATCGTGTAAAGTAGTATGTAAATTGCCATCGACCCAGTTTCAGCCAATCAGAGCGCCAGATTTCTTGGACATGAAGTCAGTGAGTTGGTGTGTTTGTCAACAAAGATGGCAGCCCCCGGTTGCAAGAAGCAACCGGGGTTTCCTCCGGGTGCTCTGGTTTCCTCTACCAGTAAAAACATGTACAATAGGTCTGGCATGTGATGGGAGCGAGCTGTAGGTGACCTCGCTCCCATCTCTGTGTGGAAGGAGGGACAAATGCCCAAAAATAACAACTGTAAAGCTCTTTGTGATTCTGGTCGGAGGCTATACAGTGCCTTGCGAAAGTATTCGGCCCCCTTGAACCTTTCAACATTTTTCCACATTTCAGGCTTCAAACATAAAGATATAAAAATATTTTTTTTTGTCAAGAATCAACAACAAGTGGGACACAATCGTGAAGTGGAACAAAATGTATTGGATAATTTAAACTTTAACAAATAAAAAACTGAAAAGTGGGGCGTGCAATATTATTCGGCCCCCTTGCGCTAATACTTTGTAGCGCCACCTTTTGCTGCAATTACAGCTGCAAGTCGCTTGGGGTATGTCTCTATCAGTTTTGCACAGCGAGAGACTGGAATTCTTGTTCATTCTTCCTTGCAAAACAGCTTGAGCTCAGTGAGGTTGGATGGAGAGCGTTTGTGAACAGCAGTCTTCAGCTCTTTCCACAGATTCTTGATTGGATTCAGGTCTGGACTTTGACTTGGCCATTCTAACACCTGGATACGTCTATTTGTGAACCATTCCATTGTAGATTTGGCTTTATGTTTTGGATCATTGTCCTGTTGGAAGATAAATCTCCGTCCCAGTCTCAGGTCTTTTGCAGACTCCAACAGGTTTTCTTCCAGAATGGTCCTGTATTTGGCTCCATCCATCTTCCCATCAATTTTAGCCATCTTCCCTGCCCCTGCTGAAGAAAAGCAGGCCCAAACCATGATGCTGCCACCACCATGTTTGACAGTGAGGATGGTGTGTTCAGGGTGATGAGCTGTGTTGCTTTTACGCCAAACATATCGTTTTGCATTGTGGCCAAAAAGTTCGATTTTGGTTTCATCTGACCAGAGCACCTTCTTCCACATGTTTGGTGTGTCTCCCAGGTGGCTTGTGGCAAACTTTAAACAAGACTTTTTATGGATATCTTTGAGAAATGGCTTTCTTCTTGCCACTCTTCAATAAAGGCCAGATTTGTGCAGTGCACGACTGATTGTTGTCCTATGGACAGACTCTCCCACCTCAGCTGTAGTTATCTGCAGTTCATCCAGAGTGATCATGGGCCTCTTGGCTGCATCTCTGATCAGTCTTCTCCTTGTTTGAGATGAAAGTTTGGAGGGACGATCGGGTCTTGGAAGATTTGCAGTGGTCTGATACTCCTTCCATTTCAATATAATTGCTTGCACAGTGCTCCTTGAAATGTTTAAAGCTTGGGAAATCTTTTTGTATCCAAATCCGGCTTTAAACTTCTCCACAACAGTATCTCGGACCTGCCTGGTGTTTTCCTTCGTCTTCATGGTTCTCGCTTTAAACAGAACCCTGAGACTTTCAAAGAGCAGGTGCATTTATACGGAGACTTGATTACACACAGGTGAATTCTATTTCTCATCATCAGTCATTTAGGACAACATTGGATCATTCAAAGATCCTCACTGAACTTCTGGAGTGAGTTTGCTGCACTGAAAGTAAAGGGGCCGAATAATATTGCACGCCCTACTTTTTTAACTTTGTTAACTTTGTTAAAAAAGTTTAAATTATCCAATAAATTTCTTTCCACTTCACGATTGTGTCCCACTTGTTGTTGATTCATGACAAAAAATTTAATTTTTAGATCTTTATGTTTGAACCCTGAAATGTGGCGAAAGGTCGAAAGGTTCAAGGGGGCCGAATACTTTCGTAAGGCACTGTAAATAACAATGGGCCTCATTCACGAATAACTACGTAAGAAACTACTCAACTTTCTTCTCAAGTTGTCCTTAAGTAGATTTCTAGGAAGTCCCCACGTGGGATTCATCAACGCACTCGTAAGCCGCTGAATTGTTCGCAGCTGTTCTCTCAGATTGATGAATCCCATTTCAGCGTAAGTACAGCGCGCGTGCCAGGTGCTTCATTAGCATAGGTACTTAGCATAAGTAACCGCCCATTAATGCCCATATAAGGGACTGCAGGGCCGTGTGCAGACGCCAGAGGAAACAGCAACAGGCCTAAAGCAGGCTTTTGCCAGACTGAGAATAAAGTTATAAAATGTTGACTTAAAAGTCGAAATATTATGATAATAAAGTCGAACTAGCAAAATTATGAGATTAATCTAAGAATATGATGAGATTAATCTCAAAATGTTATGATCTTAATTTAAAAATATATTATGTATTATTTTAAAGATGAATCTCAAAATGTTTTGAGATTAATCTCAAAATATTTTGGACCCTGGGAGGAGATCCAGCGCGGACCAGCGCTGAGACCAATGCAGACCCGAGGAGAGACTGGAGTGACCAGCACACAGAAACCAGCGCGGACAGGAGAGACCGCATAGACTGGAGTGACCTGACTGGAGAGACCGGTGTGCAGAGACCAGCGCGGACCGAAGAGAGACCGCATAGACCAGACTTGAGAGACCAGCGCGGACCCGTGGATCCAGGAGCATGCAGCACGGACCCGTATGGAGAGACCAGTGCAGACCCGTCTAGATCCATGGGAGAGACCAGCGCAGACCCGTATAGATCCATGGGAGAGACCAGTGCAGACCCGTATAGATCCATGGGAGAGACCAGTGCAGACCCGTATAGATCCATGGGAGAGACCAGTGCAGACCCGTATAGATCCATGGGAGAGACCAGTGCAGACCCGTATAGATCCATAGGAGAGACCAGCGCAGAGACTCAGCGCGGACCCAGTAACCTCCTGCAGCAGCAGTATATATGCCGTTGTTCTGTGGCCCGTGAATAAAGAAATGCCCCCTATAAATAGGAAGGGGTCACTAATACACGGCAAGATTTCCAATGTATTTGATAAAGCGTTGGCACATTTCATTTCAAAATGAATTAAAAAGTAGGCCAGATCTGCAGTGAAAAAGGCGGTATATAAATAAAGATTACTAATAAAGATTACTACAAATAAATAAATACATACATCGATATGACGGACATATCACTGGAATGTTGTATTTTTATTCAACTTCACCAAAGAGGACAACCCCGGCGTGTGAACATGTCGGCACTGAATGCGTACGAGTGCTCCTGAGGACTCGTAGGATTTGTACTTGCCCAAGACAAATTCTGGTTACGAGAAATATTCGTGAATGCCACTTTCTTCGTAAAAACCGCGTAAGTAGGATTTACGTACAAATCTGTTCCTAAGAACCGTTCGTGAATGAGGCCCAATCTTACTTAAAGACCTTATGCAGGGTTTTTTAGAAAAATTGTGGATATCAAAATGGCATGACAGTTAATCAATTAATGTCGATCTGAAATAGATTCCGGCAAAAAAAATCCTATATTTTATAAAAAGAATGTTTTTAATGAATTTAAGTTGTCTATGCTCTAACCTGTGTGTGACGACATAGCGGGTAACGCCCATGCTTTGAAAGCCATGGATCTATGCCACAGATACCCTCTCTTCTCTCCACCGATGTCCGACACAATACTGCACTCTGCAGGTGTCAATTGTTCATTACACATTATATTTCCGTTTTAAGAGTGAAAATGTGTGAGATGAAAATTGTACCCCAGTTGCTGGTATGCCAGCGCGGTGAGATAACCACTGGACTATCTCAGCGCCAATATTTAGCATCACACTGGTAGTCTTATATCCGCTGTACACCGCCTTGTCATCTTGAATATCCGCAAAAACATATCAAATTGTAAACAACTTGCAGGCTGTTGAAACGTACCCGCTCTGACGTCCCTAAGGGAGAAGAGGCTGTGAATTTTTTTGTGGATTTTGAAACCTTTAGTAGTTCTCTTCTAATATAAAATGGTACTAAAACTGTATTTCTAAATCAATCAAACCCTGCATAAGGTCTTTAAATGATCGGCAGAGGGTGAGGATTATCATAATAATCATTTATCAATCAATGGATGCAACATGATGTGCAATGAACAATGACTGACTGCAGGGCATGGGCGTGGCATGGTCAGCATGGTCAGCATGGCTAGTATGATCAGCATGGGCGTGGCATGTTCAGCATGGTCAGTATGGTCAATGATAATTATAGTAATGTATAATTGGGCATGATAATCTTTAATGTATAGTCATTGTTATCAGTGGCATATCCAGAAACTTTTTGAGGGGTGCGTCTGCAATGGAATTTCAGGCTAATAATGGAATTTTTTTCTGCCAAATCAGGCAAAGGTACATAGATTGGCATAAATGTTTTTTATTTTGTTTTTTGATTTCTCATGAGGTAGTCCTAAGACACGATATTGGATGGACATATGGTAGCTTGATCTTACTGGTGTTAGCGCAGGTACCATCTCATTGGTCTTACTGGTGTTAGCACAGGTACCATCTCCTTGGTCTTGGCACAGGTACCATCTCCTTGGTCTTGCTGGTGTTAGCACAGGTACCATCTCCTTGGTCTTACTGGTGCTAGCCCAGGTACCATCTCCATGGTGTTCAAGCACAAGTGGTTGCGCTCTCACCAGTCGACATGATAACCCACCGGTATTCCAGCTCGTTCTCCTCAGACACACGAATGAACTAGAAAAGCAGTAGCAAGTAGTTCTACCAACAACTGCAGAGGAATGTGATAAGATTTTCCTCGTTTAAATCAAGCAGGCAAACAGATTTGAACATTAAAAAATTTAAATATTGATTGAGAAATGCTATAAACACGGGCGTAAATAGTTTCCAGTGTACTGGACACCCCATCGCCATGGGGAATCTAGAAAAATACTTTGTCTTTGGCGTAGCCTATTCATCCATCCATTTTCTTCCCCTTAATCCATTTCTGGGTCAGGGGGGTAGCAGTCAGAGCTGTATCCAGTACACAGAGCACCAGCCCCTCACTGATCCTCCTGCTGGTGGAGTCCACAGGAGCTGAGATCTTTCAGCGGGGCTTTAGGAAAAGTGGGGTTAACTGTCTTGCCCAAGGACACAACGACAGCAGACATCAGTGGGAGTCGGTGGAAAAGGTGTTGAGGTGGGAAACGAACCCACGACCTTTAGGCCTAAAGGCCAATGCTCCACCAACTACTGAGCTACTGTCGCCCCCTTCTTTGGCGTAGCCTAGCTACCATATTTCCATCCAACATCATGTCTTAGGCCTACCTCGTGAGAAATCCATAAACAAAATAAAAAATATTTGTGTCAGTCTATGTATCTTTGCTTGATTTGGCAGAAAAAAATGCAATAATTAGCCTAAAATTCCTTTGCAGACGCACCCCTCAAAAAGTTTCTGGATATGCCACTGATGACAACAATGACTGTACATTAATGATTATTGTGCCCGATTATACATTACTATAATAATTATTGACTGACTGACCGTGCTGACCATGCCACGCCCATGCTGACCATGCTGAGCATCATCTTTGAGGTATTTGAAGGAAAGTCAACAATCATTAGACATAAAATCAGTTTATGGTAGTTTTTACAGTTTAGTGCCCAACTTTGCCTGAAGCTTCCACTGAACCACCTGCAGGAGGGATCAGTGAGGGGCTGGTGCTCTGTGAACTGGGTTGCAGCTCTGACTGCCACCCCCCCGACCCATAAATGGATTAAGGGGAAGAAAATGGATGGATGAAATAGGTAGTTCTGCAATTAGAAACCTCCAAACATGATACATCTGGCTAAAATGTCCAATTTTCGATCAAAACCACAACTTTGACAAAATTTTTTTCCGACAGGGATTCTGTTTGTGGATTTTTTTTGTGGCTAACTGTAACTATTTAGCATTAACATAAAGCAAAAAAGTATTTCCCACTATCCTGGAACAGAAGTCAAATTCTAGACCTCTTTCATGAACTAACACATGGCCTATTTGCCTCTCCAGTGTCTGCGCTCCTTCCTCCTCCTCAGAATGTGCGTCTCTGCTCCCACAACATGGACCTGTGGTTACGGTGGAATCCTCCGCTGAAGGAGAACCAGGAGGAGGTTCTGTACTCCACACAGCTGAAGTGAGTGACCTCTGACCTCTGACCATTGACTTGAATGAGTTGACGTCTTAGACCAGAAAAACGGCTCTTGACCCACGACTGATGCTGTGGACCCAGGACTGAGGATGCAAACCCAGGACTGAGGCTGTAGACCCAGGACTGAGGCTGTAGACCCAGGACTGAGGCTAGATCCAGGACTGAGGCTGTAGACCCAGGACTGAGGCTGTAGACCCAGGACTGAGGCTGTAGACCCAGGACTGAGGCTGTAGACCCAGGACTGAGGCTGTAGACCCAGGACTGAGAGGACTGTAAGACCCAGGACTCAGGTTTTCAGTGACTGCTGTGTGTGTTTCAGGAAGCTGTATTTGGGAGACTCTGGGGACTTCTCAGCCTGTGTAAACATCTCAGAGCTGGCCTGTGAGCTGTCAGACCCAGGGCTGGGGCTGGATCTTCTTGAGTTCGGGCAGTACAGGGCCTCGGTCCAGGCCCAGTGTGGTCAGGAGCGGTCAGTGTGGGTCGACAGCCAGGTGCTCACCATGGACCGAGACAGTGTGTTCTTTACTCACCACTAATCCATTAGAAACTGTTTTGTAGAGATTTGAACCATGTTACATTAGAGACGAATGGAGCTACAGTTGCCCTGGGGCAGGCTGACAAAAAGGCAACCTATCTGTGCCATCTGCCCCTCCCACCACCACCAACCATAATAATAATAATACATCAAACTTATAGTATAACACTGTTTTGGACACTCAAAGGTGCTTTACAAAACACGTACGAATAAACATTGAAGAACAAACTGAAGGAAAGGCTGAAGACAAGACAAGGTTTTGAAAAGTTATTAAGAGTCGGCGTGTCTGGTGGTTGTGGGAGTGAGTTCCAGAGAGTGGGGACAGCTGGGGCAAAGACTCTGTCCCTCAGGTTTCAGAAGGCTCGGTCCCTCAGGGTTCAGACTTGGTCCTCAGGGTTCAGTATGTAATGTAATGTTTATTTATATAGCGCATTTTACAGACAAAGGTCACCCAAAGTGCTCTACAATATTGTTCCAATCATTCCACGCACGGTGATGACAGAAGCTCCCAATCAACACCATCCATTCACCCTCTCATTTACATACATTCAGACCTATTGTGCATGTTTATAGTGGTAGGGGAAACCAGAGCACCCGGAGGAAACCCATGCATACACAAGGAGAACATGCAAACTCCACTCAGAAAGGCCCAGGTGGTATGGAACTGGAGCCAGTGGAGTTGTTTGAGGACGGGGGTGATGTGCTCTCTGGAGCAGGTTGGGGTGAGCGAACGGGCGGCAGAGTTCTGGACGTTTTCTAGTTCATGGAGATGTGTGGAAGGGAGCGCGTGGAGGAGGCTGTGGTTCTGTCCCTGTGATCTCTGACTGTGGTTCTGTCCCTGTGTGCAGCGGTGATAGGCCCCCCCGCTGTGACGCTGACCCCTCAGGGGGCGGGGCTAGAGGTCAGCCTGACGGAGCCGCTCTTACTGCTGTCGACCATGACCCGAGTGTACGGCTCCACAGGGGTGCGCTACAACGTTAGCTTCTGGCCACGAGGACTACAGCAGGAGGTGAGGCTATGGCTAACCTTAATGCTAACCTTAATGCTAACCTTAATGCTAACCCTCACTCCTAACCCTCACTCACCTAGACCCCAAAGAATTGGAAATGCAACAATAACAAATAGGAGCCATTGGTCCATAGGGAGCACAACTGAGCGGAACTGAGCTGTAGACCCAGGACTGAGGCTGTAGATCCAGGACTGAGGCTGTAACGCCCCTACCTCCCGCCCCCAGGTCTCTCAGGTTCTGGATCAGCAGAGTCGGCTGGTCCTTCCGGACCTTCTCCCGTGGACTGAGTACTGTGTCCAGGTCGCCGTCCATTTGGATCCAGAGAAAAACGACAAGACTCCAGAGACCAGCGCAGTGCAGTGTGAGAGGACTGCAGCCGGTAAGTACCTATATACATTCATACACATCTGTATACGTCTGTGTAAACCTGTCCTGTATACACCTGTATATATCAGTATATACTGTATCTGTATACACCTCTGACAGGGCTTCCTCTTCAACCCTGTTCTCAGGGTTTAAGGCACTTGTGCCTCCTTCTCCTCCTCTCTGGTCTCTCTGACTCAGGCCCGTCGCAAGGGGGGTGCAAGGCCCTGTGCGAATTTGAAACGCGAGGCCCTGCCCTGACACTTTTTTCCCAGATCTCAGGAAAGTTTTTCCTGTTACAGTGCCCCCTTGAACCTTTCAACATTTTGCCACATTTCAGGCTTCAAACATAAAGATCTAAATTTTAAATTTTTTTGTCATGAATCAACAATAAGTGGGACACAATCGTGAAGTAGAACGAAATTTATTGGATACTTTTAACTTTTTTAACCAATAAAAAACTGAAAAGTGGGGCGTGCAATATTATTCGGCCCCTTTACTTTCAGTGCAGCAAACTCACTCCAGAAGTTCAGTGAGGATCTTTGAATGATCTAATGTTGTCCTAAACGACTGATGATGATAAATAGAATGCACCTGTGTGTAATCAAGTCTCCGTATAAATGCACCTGCTCTTTGATAGTCTCAGGGTTCTGTTTAAAGCGCAGAGAGAACCATGAAGACAAAGGAACACACCAGGCAGGTCCGAGATACTGTTGTGGAGAAGTTTAAAGCCGGATTTGGATACAAAAAGATTTCCCAAGCTTTAAACATCTCAAGGAGCACTGTGCAAGCAATTATATTGAAATGGAAGGAGTATCAGACCACTGCAAATCTACCAAGACCCGGCCGTCCCTCCAAACTTTTATCTCAAACAAGGAGAAGACTGATCAGAGATGCAGCCAAGAGGCCCATGATCACTCTGGATGAACTGCAGATAACTACAGCTGAGGTGGGAGAGTCTGTCCATAGGACAACAATCAGTCGTGGCCTTTATGGAAGAGTTGAAAGAAGAAAGCCATTTCTCAAAGATATCCATAAAAAGTCTCATTTAAAGTTTGCCACAAGCCACCTGGGAGACACACCAAACATGTGGAAGAAGGTGCTCTGGTCAGATGAAACCAAAATCGAACTTTTTGGCCACAATGCAAAACGATATGTTTGGCGTAAAAGCAACAATCACCCTGAACACACCATCCCCACTGTCAAACATGGTGGTGGCAGCATCATGGTTTGGGCCTGCTTTTCTCAGCAGGGACAGGGAAGATGGCTAAAATTGATGGGAAGATGGATGGAGCCAAATACAGGACCATTCTGGAAGAAAACCTGTTGGAGTCTGCAAAAGACCTGAGACTGGGACGGAGATTTATCTTCCAACAGGACAATGATCCAAAACATAAAGCCAAATCTACAATGGAATGGTTCACAAATAGACGTATCCAGGTGTTAGAATGGCCAAGTCAAAGTCCAGACCTGAATCCAATCGAGAATCTGTGGAAAGAGCTGAAGACTGCTGTTCACAAACGCTCTCCATCCAACCTCACTGAGCTCGAGCTGTTTTGCAAGGAAGAATGGGCAAGAATTCCAGTCTCTCGATGTGCAAAACTGATACATACCCCAAGCGACTTGCAGCTGTAATTGCAGCAAAATGTGGCGCTACAAAGTATTAGCGCAAGGGGGCCGAATAATATTGCACGCCCCACTTTTCAGTTTTTTATTTGTTAAAAAAGTTTAAATTATCCAATAAATTTTGTTCCACTTCACGATTGTGTCCCACTTGTTGTTGATTCTTGAAATGTTTTTTATATCTTTATGTTTGAAGCCTGAAATGTGGCGAAATGTTGAAAGGTTCAAGGGGGGACTGTATAATCTTTGACATGAATTTATGACCACCTCGCGCGGTGCGTGAAGAGATCAGCACACAAACACACACACACACAAACACACAGTTACGGCGCTTGGCATTGCAATGTTGGTCGGGGTCTTTTTACCTGACATGACTCTTTCATCCTGTGGAAAAATGGCAGAGCAACTCAAAAGATTGAGCCAAAAGTAGTCTTCTTCTTCTAATAGTTGGATTACGGCAAAATGCGCCAAAATGGCTACGAGTCAATATTTGTTGTATTTCTTTCTCATCAAATAATGTTTTTGCCATGCCTCCATACTCTGACTACATTTGCTCCTTCTCCTCCACACACTGACCACAACCTATACACACCTCCTCCTCCTCCACACACTGACAACATACGCTCCTTCTCCTCCTCCTCATCCACACACTCTGACCACAAGGGCTTTTATGCCCAAAATCCACTGCACTCACAGTGGGCGCTAAAGCTGAGCATAGAGTGTTTGCTAATGCTTTTATAATATGTTTCTGATGTGGATATTCGGACTCAACATTGACAATAACAGCGCTCACACACGTGTCTAGCTGCTCCTCCTCTTCCTCCTCTGCTCACACACCTCTGTCTCCTCCTCCTCACACAGAAGACGCAAGTATCCATCTCTCCGTACACGGGGCTCATTCCCGTTACTTTCTTCGTTCCTCACTCAGACACTGCTAAAGTTATCTGACAGCTACGTAAAGTTTTTTTCCGGAGGACACGCTGTGATCTCGGGGTCTTGTTCACGAGTGAGGGAAGGATGGAGCGTGAGATTGACAGGCGGATCGGTGCAGCGTGCGCAGTGATGCGGTCGCTGTATCGGACCGTTGTGGTGAAGAGGGAGCTGAGCCGAAAGGCAAAGCTCTCAATTTACCGGTCAATCTTCGTTCCCTCCCTCACCTATGGTCATGAGCTTTGGGTAATGACCGAAAGAACAAGATCGCGGATACAAGCGGTCGAAATGAGCTTCCTCCGCAGAGTGGCTGGGCGCTCCCTTAGAGATAGGGTGAGGAGCTCAGTCACACGGGAGGAGCTCGGAGTAGAGCCGCTGCTACTCCACGTCGAGAGGAACCAGTTGAGGTGGCTCGGGCATCTGTTCTGGATGCCTCCTGGACGCCTCCCTGGGGAGGCGTATACCGGGCACGTCCCACCGGGAGGAGGCCCCGGGGAAGACCCAGGACACACTGGAGGGACTATGTCTCTCAGCTGGCCTGGGAACGTCTTGGGGTCCCCCCGGACGAGCTGGAGGAAGTGTGTGTGGATAGGGAAGTCTGGGCGTCTCTGCTTAGACTGCTGCCCCCGCGACCCGGCAACGGATGAAGCGGAAGAAAATGGATGGATGGATGGATGGACACGCTGTGTATATAGCTGCCCTCGCGCCTGCCTGTTTACAAATCGCTTTTGGTGAAAATGTTACTTTACTTTTATAATAATGTACTTTTGATCAAAAGAAATCAGAGGTCCAGAGAAAGGGGTTTAGGGGTCCGAACTTGGAGCGCAGTCCGACCCTTGAACTAGTGTATTTATTGATAAAAGAAAAAGAAAAAGGAAAGAAGATTGCGAGGCCCTGTGTGGTGCAAGGCCCTGTGCTTTGCGTGGAAGGATTGATTGAAGGACTTGGGCCTCACGGTGGAACCTCGTACTGACGTGGTCAACTCCAGATAACGGTGAACGGAGGGTCCAGTTCCAGTATAATTTGGACATATTGGCTTTAGTTTACACTGCCTTTCATTGATCAGCTAAAGTGCTTATACAAATTTCCCACAAGGCATGTGTTGTTTCGTCTCCAATGTTTGCAGGCACCTGCGCTATCTTTGTCCTTCACATTCCACCACCCACACTGCTACACCGGCTCAAGGCCGACACTGGACTCTATCTAACTCACTCACAACCCAGAACACCAGTTACAGTCCCCCCCCCTTCTACATATCTGCCTCCCTCTCTTTTCAGTCTACGGTGGTCTTCCCCTCCACCTCCCCCACCCACACTCCCCTCTGACGCGCTATATTGGACGAGGCGGGCCAGAGTGATGACTTCCCATTAAAAAGATCCGCATGTTTTCCACATGTACCGTGTCTCTCCCATGTTTGTTGAAATATGTGTCTGTTTTGCTCTCTGCTGTTGAATAACTGTCATAAGGAGCGCGGAATATTAGAGTACGCGGCCAGCCTTGATGCTTATTCATCGAACTGAATTTCTCCATCTGTGTGAGATAATAAAGGATTGATTGATTGATTGATTGATTGATGGCACAGGTCGCACAGCCCCTCCAATGGGCCTGCTCTGACTCTGGTCTCTCAGTCTCTAGTGTCTGACTCTGGTCTCTCCCCAGACCCCTCCTCCCCCTGGGTGACCGTGGCGCTCAGTGTTGGGGGTGTGGCTGTTGCCGTGGCGCTCTTGGCCATTGCCGTGGGTTACCGCCGCCAGATTTGCCACTTCCTGTGTCCGCAAGAGCGTCTGCCTCAGGTCTGTAGCAACAGTTACAGTGTATCATACAAGCAGTAACAAACACAAGACCTGGAGCTGGGTTTAGCTCCATCCATGCTCACACTTCAGCTCTTCACAAGTGTTAAAGTCTAATTCAAGAAACATATGATGTCCCACTACAGTGGGTAAAGGTTCTTATACACTGTCTCCTGCTCCTGTTCTCCCCCTCCTGCTTCTCCTCCTCCTGCTCCTGTTCTCCTCCTGCTGTTCGCCTTTGACATCCTGTACCCTCCTCCTGCTGTTTTCGTCTGACCTTCCTCTCTCTGTGCAGTCGCTGCAGCTCTGTCCAGAAGGTCCACAGCCACTCAGCTCTGAACCGGAGGAGGTGCAACCTCTCACTCTGCGCCAGGAGGAGGTGCAACCTCTCACTCTGCTCCAGGAGCTGCCTGACCAAAGCTCCTCCTGACCTGTCTGTGTGCTCCAGTTTCCTCCAGGTGCTCCAGTTTCCTCCAGTGATGGTGCCTGGCGGTGCAACAGTTTGAAGCGCTGTGTGTGACCTCTGAAATGTGCTATATTTATAAATATGACTTGAGCTTCTGCGAAGCCTGTGGGACTTTGATGAGACACTTTCACTGCAAAGGGGCAGAGCTCAGAGCCGTGCGGCCAGACTGAACTGCTGTAGGAGCAATTAGAATGTGTTTTAGTTTTTATGTACTTTATATATACAAATACAGTTTGAGTTTTCTCTTCTTTATGTGTTTATCTGTTTTACAATGTTTTTTACAAAACTGACTGAATGTGTTTGTTACATTGAACAAAAATAAATATTTACAATAAAGCTCCGGTCCCTCTCTGGTCTCTCTCTCTGGTCTCTCGGTGGCTGAGTGGATAACACTCTCTCCTCTCATTAAGAAGGTTCTGTGTTCGAATCCCGGTCGGACCAGGGCCTTTCTGAGTGGAGTTTGCATCTTCTCCCCGTTTCTGCGTAGGTTTCCTCCGGGTACTCCGGTTTCCCCTACCACTAAAAACATGTACAAGAGGTCTGGCATGCGCCTCCTGTACTGGCGACACCGCTCCCATCTCTTTGTGGAGTGAGAGACTAATGCCCAAAAAAAACCAAAAAAAAATATTTTATATATATATATAAACAATTGTAAACCGCTTTTTGACTCTGCTCTGTGAAAGGCGGTATATAAATAAAGATTACTTACTTACTTACTCTCTGGTGTCTCTCTAGTCCAGTGGTGGGCAAACCCCGGCCCGTGGGCCAGATGTGGCCCTTTGGATGCTTCTATCAGGCCCCTGAAGCCTCCTCAATTTATATAGATTAAGATTAAGATCAAGAGAGATTAGGAATAAGAACATTATTTATTATTTATTATAAGAACTCCCCCCTGGACTGCCACCTTAACGTGGTGGGGGAGTTTGAGTACTCGGGTGATCCTGGGAGCTATGCTGTCTGGGGCTTCATGCCCCTGGTAGGGTCTCCAATGGCAGACAGGTCTCAGGTGACGAGTCAGACGAAGAGCGGTCCAAAAACCACCATGGACAGCACTAAAATGAGACCAGTGACGTCGCCCGGCATGGCGCAGCCGGGGCCCCACCCTGGAGCCAGGCCTGGGGTCGGGGCTCGTATGCGAGCGCCTGGTGGCCGGGCCTGGCTGGGTCTCAGCCCGAAGGGACGAGGTGGGCAGTCCCTCCTGTGGGCCCACCACCTGCAGAGGGGTCCGTGGTGGCACGGTGCTAAGAGGACTGGGCAGCAGTCAAAGGCGGAGACCTCGGCGACCCAGTCCACACACACAACATCTGGCTCTTGGGACGTGGAATGTCACCTCACTGGGGGGGAAGGAGCCCGAGCTCGTGGGGGAGGTCTCACCTCCACACACAGCTTGGGCTCTGGAACCCAACTCCTTGAGAGGGGTTGGACGCTCCACTTTTCTGGTGTTTCTCGCGGGGAGAGGCGACGAGCTGGGGTGGTCATACTAATTGCCCCCCATCTCAGCCGCCACGTGTTGGAGTTCTCCCCGGTGAATGAGAGGGTCGCGTTCCTCCGCCTTCGGGTGGGGGACAAGTCTCTCACTGTTGTGACGGCCTACGGGCCTAACAGCAGTGCAGAGTACCCGGCCTTCTTGGAGTCCTTGGGAGGGGTACTGGACGGTGCACCAACCGGGGACTCCGTTATTCTCCTGGGGGACTTCAACGCCCATGTGGGAAATGCCAGTGACACTTGGAGAGGGGTGATCGGGAAGAACGGCCCCGCTGATCTGAACCCGAGCGGTGTTCAATTGTTGGACTTCTGTGCCAGTCACGGTTTGTCCATCACGAACACCATGTTCAAGCACAAGGGTGTCCACCAGTGCATGTGGCACCAGGACACCCTAGGCTGGAGGTCGATGATCGACTTTGTTGTCGTATCATCTGACCTTCGACCGCGTGTCTCGGACACTCGGGTAAAGAGAGGGGCGGAGCTGTCAACCGATCATCACCTGGTCGTGAGTTGGATCCGCTGGCAGGGGAAGAAGCCGGTCAGACCTGGCAGGCCCAAGCGTGTAGTGAGGGTCTGCTGGCAACGTCTCGCTGAGCCCCCTGTCAGACGGATTTTCAACTCGCACCTCCGGGAGAGCTTCTCCCAGGTCCCGGCGGAGGAGGGGGATATTGAGTCCAAGTGGACCATGTTCCCTTCCTCTATCGCCGATGCGGCGGCTCGTAGCTGTGGTCGCAAGGTCTCTGGTGCTGGTCCCGGCGGCAACCCCCGAACCCGGTGGTGGACACCGGCAGTAAGGGATGCCGTCAGGCTGAAGAAGGAGTCCTATCGAGCCATGATGGTTCGGGGGACTCCTGAGGCAGCTGTCCAGTACCGGCAGGCCAAGCGTGCTGCGGCCCGGGCTGTTGCAGAGGCAAAAACCCGGGTCTGGGAGGAGTTCGGAGAGTCCATGGACCATGACTATCGGTCGGCCTCAAAGAGATTCTGGCAAACCGTCCGGCGCCTCAGGAGGGGGAAGCAGTGCTTTGCCAACACCGTTTATGGTGGGGGTGGAGAGCTGCTGACCTCGACTGGGGATATTGTCGGGCGGTGGAAGGAATACTTTGAGGTTCTCCTCAACCCCCCCGTCACGTCCTCCGCCCCGGAGGCAGAGGCTGAGGATGTTGGGGCGGATACTTCCTTCTCCCAGGCAGAGGTCACCAAGGTGGTTGGCAGCCTCCATGGTGGCAAGGCGCCGGGAGTGGATGAGATCCGCCCTGACTATCTAAAGTCTCTGGATGTTGTGGGACTGTCTTGGCTGACACGTCTCTGCAACATCGCGTGGCGATCAGGGGCGGTGCCAATGGAGTGGCAGACCGGGGTGGTGGTCCCTCTCTACAAGAAGGGGGACCGGAGGGTGTGTTCCAATTATCGTGGGATCACACTCCTCAGCCTCCCTGGCAAGGTTTACTCCAAGGTACTGGAGAGGAGGCTACGGCCGATGGTCGAATCTCGGATTCAGGAGGAGCAGTGTGGTTTTCGTCCCGGCCGCGGAACACTGGACCAGCTCTATACTCTCCATCGGATACTCGAGGGTTCATGGGAGTTCGCCCAACCTGTCCACATGTGCTTTGTGGATTTGGAGAAGGCGTTCGACCGTGTTCCCCAGGGTGTTCTTTGGGGGGTTCTCCGGGAGTACGGGGTCCGGGGTCCTCTGCTGAGGGCCGTTCGGTCCCTGTATGACCGGAGCCAGAGCTGTGTTCGCATTGCCGGCAGTAAGTCAGACCTGTTCCCGGTGCATGTTGGCCTCCGCCAGGGCTGCCCTTTGTCACCGGTTCTGTTCACTGTATTCATGGACAGAATTTCTAGGCGCAGCCAGGGGCCGGAGGGGGTCCAGTTCGGGGACCACAGGATTTCATCTCTGCTGTTTGCGGACGATGTTGTCCTGTTGGCTCCAACAAACCAGGACTTACAGCATGCACTGGGACGGTTTGCAGCAGAGTGTGAAGCGGCTGGGATGAGAATCAGCACCTCCAAATCTGAGGCCGTGGTGCTCGACCGGAAAAAGGTGCCTTGCCCTCTACAGGTGGGTGGAGAGGTCCTTCCTCAAGTGGAGGAGTTCAAGTATCTCGGGGTCTTGTTCACGAGTGAGGGAAGGATGGAGCGTGAGATTGACAGGCGGATCGGTGCAGCGTGCGCAGTGATGCGGTCGCTGTATCGGACCGTCGTGGTGAAGAGGGAGCTGAGCCGAAAGGCAAAGCTCTCGATTTACTGGTCAATCTTCGTTCCCTCCCTCACCTATGGTCATGAGCTTTGGGTAGTGACCGAAAGAACGAGATCGCGGATACAAGCGGTCGAAATGAGCTTCCTCCGCAGAGTGGCTGGGCGCTCCCTTAGAGATAGGGTGAGGAGCTCGGTCACACGGGAGGAGCTTGGAGTAGAGCCGCTGCTAATCCACGTCGAGAGGAACCAGTTGAGGTGGCTCGGGCATCTGTTGCGGATGCCTCCTGGACGCCTCCCTGGGGAGGTGTTCCGGGCACGTCCCACTGGGAGGAGGCCCCGGGGAAGACCTAGGACACGCTGGAGGGACTATGTCTCTCAGCTGGCCTGGGAACGCCTTGGGGTCCCCCCGGACGAGCTGGAGGAAGTGTGTGTGGATAGGGAAGTCTGGGCGTCTCTGCTTAGACTGCTGTCCCGCGACCCGGCAACGGATGAAGCGGAGGAAAACGGACGGACGGACATTTATTCATCCCACAGTGGGTTAATTTCAGTTTAAACATCATACAATCTCCCTCTGTGCTGTGTGCAGAGCTATTTTTTCATATAAACAATACATTTATGTTTTAAAATGAAGCCTGAGAAAAACATTGGAATATCAGAGGGCTGTCGGGATCTGGACCTAATTTCCAATGTGGCCCTCAGGAGGAAAAGTTTGCCCATGTCTGCTCTAGTCTCTGGTCTGTCAGTCGATCAGAGGAGCTCCCTCAAGGGACTCATTCGTTCCTTTCTTTTTAGTTTTACAGTTTTAATCTTATATAAACTGCACGTGATGCACTTATGTATCGTTGTAAATGTGCTTTATAAACCTTTCACACACTCGTATCACTTCATTTACAGTTTTTTCCTGTTGCTTGAACACTATAGACACACGCTTAGACCAAAGTTGCAGAACTTGAAGCTTTTGTTCTAAACCTAAAACACAGACTGACCATTCCTTTAAAAAAAACTACTGCTTTGCACTCTACTTTCATTTCTACAACACACTTTCTCTTTCTGCAACACACTTTCTCCTGCTCACTACACACTGTGTCATACATAAGACACTTTGTGCATATTTGCAATCCTGAGTTCCATCCATCCATTTTCTTCCCCTTAATCCATTTCTGGGTCGGGGGGGCAGCAGTCAGAGCTGCACCCAGTACACTAAGCACCAGCCCCTCACTGATACTCCCGCAGGTGGTGAGTCCACAGGAGCTAAGATCTTTCAGTGGGGGCTTCAGGCAAAGTGGGGTTAAGTGTCTTGCCCAAGGACACAACGACAGCAGTCATCAGTGGGAGTTGTGAAGTAGGTCTTATGGTGGGCTCGAACCCACAACCTTCAGGCTCAAAGGCCAATGCTCTACCAACTGAGCCACTGCAATCCTGAGTTATTGTTGGGAAAACACATCTATTCAAAATATCAAACACATTGCACGATTAAAAACACTAAGACACACACATGAAAACACTGACTTACAAAATGCGACACACATCAGACCGACACAAAGAGGCCTCAGTTCAGCCATTTTCAGAACTCTGCAAGTCTGAAGGCAGGAAGAGCAAGAGAGAGGAAGAGGAAGACAAGGAGTTAGAGGACAAAAACAACACAATATTTTGATGACATTAGAGTAACTTTTGTGGATCATGTGATAAGCCCCGGGGGGATCTCTGTGCCCTAACGTGGCGCAGGATACCTCCGGGAGCGCTGTCCCTGCTGTGGGAGGGTCCGTGTGCTCTGACGCGGAGGGAATCCCCAGAGGCGCCGCACAGAGCAGGTCCTACGCTGAGGTGGCCGCGGGAGGGGGGGGTCTCTGCGCTACATCACGGCGCAGAGTCCTCCCGTGGACGCTGCTTCGCCCGCGGGGGGGTGTCTGCGCTCCATTACGGCGCGGACTCTTCCCGTGGACGCTGCCTCACTCGCGCGGGGGGGTCTCTGCGCTGTTGCACAGCGAGGAGTTCCCCCGCAGATGCCACCTCGCCTCCTGGTGCGTCCGGTGCGCGGCCCTCCCACATTCGCCCACACTACCACCACCACCAACCCGGCCACAGTGGAGTCAGTTCGGTCTCCGGATCCTCCACTGCCGCTCGTGGCGGCTCCGCTCCGGGCACCCCCCAAGGCTCTCCTGTCCCCTGCTCTCCACCAGGTCCCACCCCAGTCACACCCTCCCCTCCGCGGCCTCTGTTTGCACCAACCACGCTCCTGGTGGGGGATTCTATTATCAGACACTGCAAGTTTTTTAATGTCATCACACACTGTTTTTCTGGAGCCACAGTCCCCACCATCCTCATTAAACTACCCGCACTTATTCAGACAGCACCCTCCACAATAACCCGGATCATAATTCATGTCGGCACAAATGACGCTTCACTCCGCCAATTCGAGACCACAAAACGCCATTTTAAGGATCTTTTTAACCTTTTATCAAACTCAGGAAAAACTGTTTTTATCTCTGGTCCTCTGCCCACTCTGAACCGCGGCAGGAAGCGTTTTAGCAGGATTTTATCACTCAACACCTGGCTCAATCAAACATCACTCCATCACAACTTTGGTTTTATAGACAATTTTAATCTGTTCTGGAACCGCTACCCCTTCTTCACACCCGACGGACTTCACATCAACCCACTTGGCAACCGGTACCTGATCTCCAACATCACCCACGCAGTCCAATCCCATCCTACATACCTCTGACAACCCACCCCCACATCCCACATCCCTCCTGCCCGTCTGTGCCCCAGCATCAACCCCTGCTCTCTTCCCCAGCACAAAATTACAGTTTTGTCCAGACCCCGCCCCTACAGACCGTCCATACCCAGGAAACCGTCCTTCACCAACCTCATCACTGTTTCCCCCTGCCCTCTCTCATCCTCTGCTCCCCCCACTTCGAACTATGGACTCCCCATCAACAATAACAACCCATCTACCATCAGGTTTGCCCTTTTAAATGTACGCTCCCTTTTAAATAAGACTTTTACTGTTAATGATTTGATTTTAGAACACGAGCTGGATGGTATGTTTTTAACTGAGACCTGGCTGGGTCCGGATGCTCCGGCTGTTCTTACAGAGGCCTCCCCCCCCCCCAATTTTAACTTTGCTTTTAAAACAAGAGAAGGAAAGAGAGGTGGCGGCACAGCCTCAATATGCCGTAACACCCTGGCCACCAAACCTAATGTTTTTAACCAATACTCAAGTTTTGAGTATCACTCTCTTGTTTTTAGCAACCCCAAAATTTTAACAGTAATTATTTATAGGCCACCTAAAAAGTGCAGCCTTTTTATTATTGAATTCTCAGCGTTTTTATCACAGTTACACAATTCTTACAATATGATAATTTTAACCGGTGATTTTAACATACACATTGACAATCCCTCTGACAATTTTACCCTAGATTTCTTAGATGTTCTTAATTACATGGATTTTACCCAACACGTCAGACAGCCAACACACAACAGGGGACGCACCCTCGACCTGGTCATTACCTATGGCCTGACTGCAGATGTGTCCTCTGTTGTCGACTTGGCTGTCTCGGACCACTACTGTGTGTTTTTTAACATCACTGGTTTTATACAGCGTGAGACCTCTGTGAGAACCATGAGGAAGCGACATTTAACCCCTGAAGTGGCTGCAAATTTTATCGACATCCTAAACAACACTCCCCACTTGGTTTTACCTGCCCCCTGTGATTTTATAGCAAATGATTTTAACAGTAGACTTAGTTCTGCGTTGGATCAGGTGGATCCTTTAAAAACAAAAATCATAAAAACAAAATCTGCACCCCCATGGAGAAATGAGGAAGTACGCAAAATGAAACAAGAGTGCAGGGTGGCAGAACGAAGATGGAGGAAAAAATAAAACAACAATCAACTACGAAATATATAAAAACAATCAAAAAGCATACAATTACACAATTAGAAATCATAAGAACAAATACTTTGCAAATCTAATCAGCCAGAACAAAAATAATACAAAAATCCTCTTTTCAACCATCGACACCATTTTAAACCCTGATTTTAGCATGTCTCTTTTAACCCCCACAGACTCCCTCTGTGAGGATTTTGCAGTCCACTTCACGGGGAAGATAAATACAATCAGATGTAACATTTTATCCAACCGCACAACTGTTTTAACACATCTGATTGTTTGTCTTCACCAGAGGAAACACTGGACAGTTTTATCCTGGTTGATGCTGAGATGCTTGATAAAGTTTTCTCCTCAGTGAGGCCCACCACATGTCTTTTAGATCCAGTCCCCACTCCATTTTTTAAGTCATTTTATGAATCTTTTAGAGAAGAGCTTTTAAACCTGGTGAATTGCTCTCTTCAGACTGGGGTCTTTCCTGCAGCTTTCAAAGCGGCTGTGGTGAGACCCCTTCTGAAGAAGAGCAATTTAGATTTTAATGATTTTAACAACTACAGACCGGTATCCAACTTACCATTTTTAAGCAAAATTTTAGAAAAACTTGTTTTTACCCAGCTCAATGCCTTTTTAGATCAGCAGCAAAATTTAGAGAAATTTTAATCAGGTTTTAGGGTGAACCACAACACAGAGACTGCTCTTTTAAAGATTTTAAACGATTATAGACTAAGTTATGATTTTAAAAAGGTGACTGTGTTGGTTCTACTGGATCTTAGCGCTGCCTTCGACACAGTAGACCACACCATTCTTTTATCACGCCTACAACACCTCGGCCTCTCTGGTGCTGTGTTGCAGTAATGACCCAAATTACGAACGAACACAAGGCAGGAGTGTCTTTTCTTATTTTATTATAAATTTGACTTCTCTCAGTGAGCACAAGTCATTGTTCATTTATTATTCACACACGTTCAAACAATCACTGATAAAAAGGAAAAAGGGCACCACCCACAACGGCCATTGGGAGGGGCCGACTGGGAGGAGCGCGTCTCCTGCTGTGAGGTGCGCTCGTTATGAGCGCCTAGATGGTAGCGTGCGGCGCGTTTGGAAAGCCGCAACAGACTCCCCGCCGATGAGCCCGACTCCAGTCAGCTCATCACTTGGTGGTTAGAGTTCAAGGGGATAGAGAAGCTGGATGGGTCTCCTTAGCGTTGATCTTGAGGGAAGCATAAGTAAACAAGAGCGAACCCTGCCGTCACGCCCGAGATAAACTCCGGTGATTCGAGCCACTTTCCACATGTGACGTGGCAATTTGTCTTCGTGGACTATGACCACGTCTCCGATTTTAAAGTCTTTAAATTCCTTTGCGTTGGTGCAAGAATGAGCAGAGCGTAATTCTAATAAATATTCTTTGCTCCAACGATTCCAGAATAAATTTGAAAGTCTTTGTCTGTATCTCCATCGTTTCCTCATTTCGTCTGCGTCCATTCGAGGGACAAGAGTCAGAGTTCCAGCTGAGGGAAGAGTGGTAAGTCGCTGGCCAACCAGAAAGTGCGAGGGAGTGAGAGGGCTCGGTTCTTCACTGCCAGTGTGAGTAAATGTAAGAGGTCGGGAATTAATAACAGCCTCTACTTCCGCGAGAAGCGTCTCGATCTCCTCATATTTCAAAGCGGCTCTCCCAACAACTTTTCTCAGGCAAGTTTTAACTGAACGCACAAGCCTCTCCCACATTCCACCCCACCAGGCGGCCTTCTCCGCGATAAACTTCCACGTTACCCTCCGTTCTGCAAGGAAATCTTGGACTGGTTTTGAGTTAAGAGAGTCCCATAATACAGACAGTTCTTTGTTTGCTCTTTTAAAAGTTTTTGCGTTGTCAGAATAAATAGTTTTACATAATCCTCGTCTTGATACAAAACGTCTAAAAGCCATTAAAAACTTCTCAGTGGTCAAATCGGATACAAGTTCTAAGTGAATAGCACGAGTGACAGCACATGTAAAAAGAGCGATAAATACTTTTTCTTGAGATTTTACAGGCCTGAGCGAAATCGAGGCCTGTAACTTCAAAGGGAGGAGCTTCGTTGATACGCTGCCCAGGCAGAGGTGCTGAAACCTGTCGACCAGGTTTGGTCCTGAATTTGCGACAAATTAGACATGCATGTATTAGTTTCTTTGTTAGCTGTCTTCCCTTTATTATCCAAAATCGTTCTCTTGTTTGATTTAAAGTGTCTTGCAGTCCTGAATGCATGACTTGTCCATGACACTTACTTACAAGAAGCTTGGAGAGATCGCAATCAGAGGGCAGAATGATTGGATGTTTTTGATCAAAGTTCATGTCTGACATTTGCAATCTACCTCCGAGTCTCATTAAATTGTCTTGGTCCAAGAACGGGCGAAATGCAACAAGTTTTGACTGTGAGCTTAATTCGTTATCATTTTGTAAAGAAAACATTTCGTTTTTGAAGTACTTTGCTTGAGTTTTGCGAATCCAGAGCCTTTCAGCTTGGGATAATTCACTTGCCGTGAGAGGGCCACTTGTTTTTTCACTCTTTGCATTTTGGCAGAAGCGTTTTATCCATGCTGTTACGCGCAGCGCACGACTGAGGGCACTGTAGTTTTTTAGTGGCAATAACTCATTTTCCTCTTCAGCACTAGTCAAACACACAATTTTATTCATTTCGGAGTTGATATCAGTTTCATTTATTAACGTTGCACCATTGTCTTTGTTGTTTTCAAATAGTTCCTTTAGCCAATGGGGGCCGGTCCACCAGAGATCGCTTTGAAGTAATTTACTCACAGAAATTCCTCTTGTCGCGACATCTGCGGGATTTTCAGTGCCTTTGCAAAAATTCCAAAGAGAAGGTTCCGTTAAACTTTGAATTTCACGCACTCTATTTTGAACAAATGGTTTCCATTGTTTTGCAGAACTTTTGATCCAGTGCAACGTTATCATCGAGTCAGTCCACATTGTTACTTGTGACATATTCAAGTCCAGGTTTTGAGTGACATAATGACTGAGCCTCGCGCCTATAACTGCGCCTAAAAGTTCAAGTCTTGGCAACGTAACCCTTTTTAACGGGGCCACGCGCGTCTTGGCTGTTATAAGAGAGACTGAACATTGTCCATCACAATCTATGGCGCGCAGATATGCAGCGGCACAGTAAGCAGATTCGCTTGCATCAGTAAATACATGAACTTCTTTTTTAACAAATAAACTCGTATGTTTTAATGATTCAATATTGTATCTGGGTATTTTTAAATGTCTGACGGCTGGCAGTTCTAAGCACCATTGTTGCCACGCGTTCAGGAGATCATTTGGCAGATCACAATCCCAATCTATGCCACGTTCCCACATTTGTTGAAATAAACATTTTACTCTGATCACGAAAGGTGACAAGAATCCAATGGGATCAAAGATTCGCGCAGCCGCTTGCAACACACCGCGTTTTGTGTTCTTTGTTTCTTGTAAAAATTCCATGACATGTTTAATATCAAACGTGAAAACATCTTCATTTGTTTCCCAACTGAGTCCAAGAACTTTTAGTCCATTGCCATTGACTTCCAACATTTTCGTTTACAGACATGTCCATTGTTTCCATCCATTTGTGTTTTAATTCTGCAGAATTCGTGCTCCATTTCCGCAGTTCCATGCCAGCAGAGTGTAAAATGTCTTTTGCGCGCACTGAGAAAGCATGAGCTTCAGCTACACTTTGTGCTCCACAAATTAAATCATCAACATATAGGGATTTATTTAAAATAGATGTGACGCTTGGATCTGTTTGTTCAAACCTTTTAAGATGGTGTTTGATTGTAGCAGCTAACAGAAATGGACTCGGGGATGCGCCGAACGGGACTCTGGTCATACGCATGACGCAAGGCTGTACAGTTACATTATTTGGACAATCATTTACCCACAGAAATCTCAACACATCTCTATCATTTTTATTTATCAAAATTTGCAAAAATGCTTTAGAGATGTCTGCCATAAAGGCGATGGGATTTTGTCTAAATTGTAACAAAACACCAAGTAGGTCAGGATTTAAATTAGGGCCTGTCAAAAGGCAGTCATTGAGCGAAAGGCACTCGGGGGCATGAGAGGAGGCATCGAATACCACCCGAAGCCTCGTAGTTACGCTCTCTTCTTTAATTACCGCACGATGTGGCATGTAATATACATTTGTCTCATTATCATCACTTTTTACTGGCTCTACTATTCCTTGTTTTACATAGTCTTGAATAACTGCATTATAATCGTCATAAAGACAAACATTGCGCCTACATTTTTTAATCAAGTGATCAAAGCGTGCCTTTGCAATTTCATAATTGGACGACAGTTCTTTCTTTTCGATTTTCCACGGCAAAGACACTTCATAACGTCCGTCTTTATATTGTATGGAATTTTCAAACATTTTTATTGCATGATCATCAATTTTGGATTCCTTTTCCATGGCAATTCCGATTGATTCTAGCTCCCAAAAAGAGCGTAAAGTGTGATTCATTTCATTTTCAAGTCCCACGCTCACGTGCAGTGTTTGCATTTCATCTCGTTCACATGATACTGTATTGGACATAACTGTGCCTTGGATGAGCCATCCGAATTTGCTTTCAAGTGCAACCATTTTCGTTGACAGTCGTTCAACTTTTCCTGAAACAATGTCCCAATAATTGTCTCCTCCAATTAACACTCCCAGTTCCTCAGTCTCCATTCCACTCACCGCTTCATCTGCTAACTGCATGCCTCTTTTATCCAGCTCTGCGCGCACCTCATCTCCAACTATTTGCATGATAGAAGTGCAAACACGAGGGGTTTCGAGCACACTGATTTCAATGCTTTGTCCGTTTCTTATGTTGCTCAGTTTTATTTTTACAACATTGCATTTCACTTGTTTGGGACCATCAGAACCAAATGTATGTAAATTCAGTGTTTCTTCCCCGATTTTGGGCAGGTTTAGGGCACGGGCGATGTCTTTACGCACGAAGCTGCGTTGGCTTCCTCCATCGAACAGGCAGCGAGTTAGTTGTCTTTTAGCAGTCGTTTCAATCCACACTGTGGCGGTTTGGAGCAGAACAGTTCCTCGTTTTGATTCACTCGGGGATATTGAAATAATTGTGTCTGTTGGATCATTTTCATGTCGGCTTTCGTTGTTGAGGGTGCACATTGATTTAAAGTGACGACGATTACATGTTTCACGATGTATGCCTTTGGTTCGGCAATCTTTGGCAACATGTCTTGTTCCGAAACAAATAAAGCATCTTCCTTTTCCTTTTAATTTTTCACGTTTTTCTGGCACACTCATTTCATTGCATTCCTTTGACACATGATCATTTTTATCACAGAAGAAACACTGGTTGCGTTCATAAAAAGGGCGTTGAAATTGCTGTGTAGAATAAAGGGCTGATGCAGTTGACATTTGATTTGATCTTTTGCGCATTTCCCAATGACTTTGTTGGTCTCCTTCTCGCTCCTTGCGCTCTCGTATGCCTCTTGTCATGTTTGCAGTGCGCTCTCGGCTTTCCACTTCAATCTTTAAAAATTCAATCCATCCATCCATCCATCCATTTTCTTCCGCTTTATCCGTTGCCGGGTCGCGGGGGCAGCAGTCTAAGCAGAGACGCCCAGACTTCCCTATCCACACACACCTCCTCCAGCTCGTCCGGGGGGACCCCAAGGCGTTCCCAGGCCAGCTGAGAGACATAGTCTCTCCAGCGTGTCCTGGGTCTTCCCCGGGGCCTCCTCCCGGTGGGACGTGCCCGGAACACCTCCCCAGGAAGGCGTCCAGGAGGCATCCTGAACAGATGCCCGAGCCACCTCAACTGGTTCCTCTCGACGTGGAGAAGCAGCGGCTCTACTCCGAGCTCCTCCCGTGTGACTGAGCTCCTCACCCTATCTCTAAGGGAGCGCCCAGCCACTCTGCGGAGGAAGCTCATTTCGACCGCTTGTATTCGCGATCTCGTTCTTTCGGTCATTACCCAAAGCTCATGACCATAGGTGAGGGAGGGAACGAAGATTGACCGGTAAATCGAGAGCTTTGCCTTTCGGCTCAGCTCCCTCTTTGCCACAACGGTCCGATACAGAGACCGCATCACTGCGCACGCTGCACCGATCCGCCTGTCAATCTCACGCTCCATTCTTCCCTCACTCGTGAACAAGACCCCGAGATACTTGAACTCCTCCACTTGAGGAAGGACCTCTCCACCCACCTGGAGAGGGCAAGGCACCTTTTTCCGGTCGAGCACCATGACCTCGGATTTGGAGGTGCTGATTCTCATCCCAGCCGCTTCGCACTCGGCTGCAAACCGTCCCAGTGCATGCTGCAGGTCCTGGTTCGTTGGAGCCAACAGGACGACATCATCCGCAAAAAGTAGAGATGAAATCCTGTGGCTCCCGAACCGGACCCCCTCCGGCCCCTGGCTGCGCCTAGAAATTCTGTCCATAAATACAGTGAACAGAACCGGTGACAAAGGGCAGCCTTGGCGGAGGCCAACATGCACCGGGAACAGGTCTGACTTACTGCCGGCAATGCGAACACAGCTCTGGCTCCGGTCATACAGGGATCGGATGGCCCTCAGCAGAGGACCCCCGACCCCGTACTCCCGGAGAACCCCCCAAAGGACACCCCGGGGAACACAGTCGAACGCCTTCTCCAAATCCACAAAGCACATGTGGACAGGTTGGGCGAACTCCCATGAACCCTCGAGTATCCGATGGAGAGTATAGAGCTGGTCCAGTGTTCCGCGACCGGGACGAAAACCACACTGCTCCTCCTGAATCCGAGATTCGACCATCGGACGTAGCCTCCTCTCCAGTACCTTGGAGTAGACCTTACCGGGGAGGCTGAGGAGTGTGATCCCACGATAATTGGAACACACCCTCCGGTCCCCCTTCTTGTAGAGAGGGACCACCACCCCGGTCTGCCACTCCATTGGCACCGCCCCCGATCGCCACGCGATGTTGCAGAGACGTGTCAGCCAAGACAGTCCTACAACATCCAGAGACTTTAGATAGTCAGGACGGATCTCATCCACTCCCGGCGCCTTGCCACCATGGAGGCTGCCAACCACCTTGGTGACCTCGGCCAGGGAGATGGAAGTGTCCGCCCCAACATCCTCAGCCTCTGCCTCCTGAACGGAGGACGTGACGGGGGGATTGAGGAGCACCTCGAAGTATTCCTTCCACCGCCCGACAATATCCTCAGTCGAGGTCAGCAGCCCTCCACCCGCACCATACACGGTGTTGGCAAAGAACTGCTTCCCCCTCCTGAGGCGCCGGACGGTTTGCCAGAACCTCTTCGAGGCCGACCGATAGAGATAGAGAATAAAAATTCAATCAATTCATTAATTTTCCAGACATCGTCCTTTGCAACATCTTTACTGAAATTTAAAATCATTTCCTCAGGGATCAACTTTGTTAAAATAGGACACAGTAAACTGCCGTAAGCCTCAGAAACAACTCCCATCGATGAAAGGCTTCGGATTTGTATTTCACAGTCGTCGTACAGGGTTCTGAGTGCTTTGACATCATTCACATTTTTCACAGGATTTAAATTGAGCAGTTTGGTCATATGGGCATTAATTATTAAATCTTTCCGTCCAAATCTGTTATGGAGTAATTCAGTGGCATTGTCATAGTTGGACTCTGATAAGGACAATCCCGCGACGACGTTGGAAGCTGCACCTGCCAGGTATGACCTTAAATAGCTGAATTTGTCAGTTTTCGTTAGATTTGGATTCTTATGCACGGCGCTCTCAAACTGTTCCCAAAAATATTTCCATTTGCTCACATCACCGTAGAATTTGTCAATCACGAGTTTGGGCAACTTCACATTTTGGTACACAGGCTCTCCGTCATACATTGATGGACTTTCTGGTGGTTCTCTGAGAGCTCTTTTAATCTTTGTTTTCTTGCGTATTATGACTTCTTTGTACTCCTGCGATCTTGACACTTCATTTTCCAATTCCTCTACTGGAATAACACTTTCGACGTCTTCATCCATTTTCGTTAAACACTTTTCTTTATCAATTATGATTTCAAGCATTTCCTCCAGTTTAGCGTGATCAGGACTTTGTTTGCACATTTCTTCATCAATTTTACTTATCACTTTGCTGAGGGAGGTTCGGATGGACGCTCTCTTTTTCTTCAGACGTTCCAGTTCCATCTTGCTTTGTTCGTCCGCGCGGTCCTCTTCTGCAAACTATGGACTTTTCATTGTTGTCCCGGGTTTCGGCACCAAAATGTTGCAGTAATGACCCAAATTACGAACAAACACAAGGCAGGAGTGTCTTTTTTTATTTTATTATAAATTTGACTTCTCTCAGTGAGCACAAGTCATTGTTCATTTATCATTCACACACGTTCAAACAATCACTGATAAAAAGGAAAAAGGGCACCACCCACAGCGGCCATTGGGAGGGGCCGACTGGGAGGAGTGCGTCTCCTGCTGTGAGGAGCGCTCGTTATGAGCGCCTAGATGGTAGCGTGCGGCGCGTTTGGAAAGCCGCAACATGCTGTCCACAAATGGTTCACTTCTTATTTAACAGACAGATCCTTCACGGTAAGTTTGGATACCTGCTCCTCTCAGGTCCATAAAATCACATGTGGTGTGCCCCAGGGTTCCATTTTAGGTCCAGTCCTTTTTAACCTGTACATGCTCCCTCTTGGCGGTGTCGTCAGGAGGCATGGAATTAACTTCCACAGTTATGCAGATGATACACAGCTGTACATCTCCATGTCTCCTGACGACACCAGGCCAATGGATGCTCTTTTTAACTGCATTTTAGACCTGAAATCCTGGATGGCAGAAAACTTTCTCCAGCTTAACCAGGACAAAACTGAGGTTTTAGTCATCGGTCCTGAGGCCCAGAGAGAGAAACTTTTATCAAAACTCCAATCACACTCTTTTAATCTATCATCACAAAGTGAAAAATCTTGGCGTAATCTTTGACTCTGAGCTGACTTTTATTCCTCACATCAAGAGTATCACAAAAATAGGTTTTTATCATCTAAAGAACATCGCCAGAGTCCGCCCCATTCTCTCTCGGGCCAACACGGAGACGCTGATGCATGCTTTTATCACCAGTCGCATTGACTATTGTAATGCCCTGCTCTCTGGTCTTCCCAAAAAGAATATTGCAAGTCTTCAATTACTCCAAAACTCGGCCGCACGTGTCCTGACTAAGACCAGGGGGCGGTTTCATGTCTCCTCTGGGTCCTGTGTCGTCCCCTGTGGCTACGGGCGGCTCTCTGCTCCTGGTGCAGACGGCTCCTTGGATGACGCTTTTTCAGCTGGTTGCATCTGAACCCTGCCAAGTCTCTCATCATGGTTTTATTGTTTTACTGGTGTGTGTGTGTGTGTGTGTGTATGAGTGTTCATGAGCGCGTCTGTGTGTTTGTCTGTGGTTTGGGGTGGGTCTGTTGGGTGGTCTGGGGGAGGGGTCCTGGGTCGGCGGGATTGTTTTTAACTCATTGTGTCCCATTGACGCATAAGTGCGTCAAAGCAAATAGTAACGTGGTGTGCCAATGACGCATTAATACGTCAAATGCCTTTTTCGCTATTTTCATGTTCCCAGATGTCTATTACATCTAATGTGAATGGGGATTACGATTAGAACTTATTTTATTGAGCCAGCAGGTGGCAGCAGCGCTGCGTCTAGATGTTTTGTAAACGGGATACACTTGTTGTGAGATCTGAGCACATGGTGGAGTAGAGCAGACAGACAGAGACAGAGAGAGATCAGTATGGATAAATCAGCGCATTACAAACAGCTCACGCTGGAACAAGTGTTTGGTGGCTCCAAGCAGAGGGGTTCTACAGCTGATAGTGGAGAGGGGGGATCGCGGCAGCCCAAAAAAGCTGCTAAAAAGTGCGCTCCTGCTGCTACTGCGCATGCTAGCGCGCAGCCTGCACCTGGAAGGAGAGGCCGTGTTTTGGCAAGGCGAGATGAGGATGAGAGCAGTTCGGAAGAATTCACTGAGCCAGACCCGGATTCTTCGTCAGAGTGGCTCCCATCTGGGTCTGCAAGCAGCAGAGAGTCCTCCCCTGACGCTTTTACTCGCGCGTCAAGCAGAACCACCGCCAGAGAAGGTAATGCAGACAAATAACATGAGAGAGTATAACATAATATAATTTTGCATTTCTAATGATAATTGTATATTTATTGTATATTTATGATAATTGTATCTATAATTTTGCATTTCTTATGATTATTTTATATTTACAGATTGTGGATCAAGGAAAGCAGCCACACCCAGGAACCCTGCTGTTGATAGAACAGGTAATATATACATATAATATATATAAATATACATAAATATGTGTAATATCTGTAATGTGTATAATCTATAAAATATGTGTAATGTATACAATATGTATAGTATATACGTGGATGCATATATATTTTAATCTTTCCATCTTATCTAAAGCCATAATAAAGGTATCATATTGTATTTTACAGCCTCTACATCGAGCAGTGTCACTGCCAGTGTCACATCTGCCAGTTCAGTTGGTGTGAAGAAGAGAAAAGGTAAAAATGTCTTTCTGCACATCACATCAAAGCACTCAAACAATATTTATGTTCATTCTTTGTATATATTTCAATAATGTATTACAGTTACAAAGAGTAAAGATGGCAGCTGGTCTAGGGATGACTGGAGACCAAAGGTTTTCCCCTTCACCTCCACACCTGGACCCCGGAATGCTGCTGCAGAGCTGGATTCTTCGCTGCCGGCTGACTTCCTGGAGCTGTTCATTACAGATGAGCTGCTCCGTCATATTGTTCAGCAGACAAATCTGTATGCCGAGCAATATTTTCAGGCACACTCAGAGATTGTGCCACACAGCAGAGGGCATGTGTGGAAACCGGTGTCCATCCCTGAGTTGAAAAAATTCTTTGGACTTAGCTTTTTGACCGGGTACATAAAAAAAACCACGCCTGCCGATGTACTGGAGTGTCAACGAGATGGAGGCGACACCATATTTCAATCAGACCATGTCCAGGAACAGGTTCCAAATAATATGGAGGTTCCTCCACTATAACAATAACATGTCTGTTGATGCTATGGACAAGATGTTCAAGGTTCGCCCTGTCTTGGACTACCTTGTCCAAAAGTTCAAGGACATGTTCCAACCTGGGCAGAACATCTGCATTGACGAGGGGATGATGCAGTGGCGAGGACGGCTGTCCTTTAAAGTCTACAACCCCCAGAAGCCAGTCAAATATGGCATAAAATCATATGTCCTGTGTGACTCGGCCTCTGGGTACTGCTTTAACCTGCAGCCTTATGTTGGGGAACCACGTACCCTGCCCGAAATTGTTTTTTCCCTCCTTGATCGTCTCCCAGGTGCTGGACATACATTGTTTATGGACAATTTTTATAATTCCATTTCACTTTGTGAGCAGCTACAGGAGGCAATGTGTGCGGGACACTGAGGAGGAACCGGGGAGAGCCTCAGGTGATCAGGGATGTCACCAAGTCTGACCTGGGTGTGGGGGGGAGGCTTGTGTACCACAACAACAAGGTCATGGTGGTAGCCTGGCAGGACAAAAGGCTGGTCAGGATGGTGACGACCTGTCACCAGGACAACATGGAGAGTGTTGATGTGTGGCAGAGGGGACACCGGGAAAAGGTGACCCAGTTAAAGCCGGAGTGTGTTGTGGCCTACAATGCATCTATGAATGGGGTAGATAGGTTAGACCAGAACATAGCCTACTACCCCTTCGTCAGGAAGTCGCTGAACTGGTCGAAAAAGTTTGTCGCTTATTTGTTCCAAATCTCGATGTATAATGCTTTTATTTTATACAGAGCTAGGAACAGAGAGTGTACGACGCTTTTAGCGTTCATGCGGCAGGTGGTAAAGTCCTGGACCACTAAACCTCATGTAGAGGAGGTGAAGGTGGAGGATGTGGAGGTGGAGGTGGGGAATGTGGAGGAGGAGGAAGTAGGTGTGGAAAGAGAGGCTCCACGTAACCCAAGGGCTCCCTACAAAGAGAGACCCTGAGAGCAGGCGTGATGGAAGGATGGCGAGGCACAAGCTGGAGTACCTTCCCTCCAGCAGTAAGGCTAGACCCTCAAGGAGGTGTAGGGTCTGCGCACGCAAGGGCCTGCGCAGTGAGACCAGGCTGTGGTGCAAGTCCTGTCGTGTCCCTTTACATCCAGGAGAGTGCTTTACCGCCTACCACACCAAACAAAATTACACTGTGTAAACACACACACACACACACACACACACACACACACACACACACACACACACACACACACACACACACACACACACACACACACACACACACACACACACACACACACACACACACACACACACACACACACACACACACACACACACACACACACACACACACACTGTGTATAGCGTTTACTGTATGTATTTTCTAAATGGTTCTTTTTTTGTGAACTTGTATTATACTGTATTTTGCAATCAAAAGCACTTTTATTTTTTGTTTTTGCTGTTTTATTTATAGGAACAATGTTCACAAGTTCAAAAAATGACAAAAGTAAAACATCTTTTTGTCAAAGTCACTTTTTCTGCATGGTGTGGTCATTTTCACATAAGTGTCTTTTTCTCAGCTTTTTGTCTGAGACTGGTGATTTCAGTAAAACTTCCCTTCACTCGACTGGGGATAACAGGGGAACAAAACAAGCTAGAAACAAATGAAAGTATGCTGATGAAAGTAGACAGTCCAATCTTTCAGAATCTGGTTTCGGATTTCAGATAGTCATAGTACACAATATTCTGTGGGTCTTGAAAAATCAGTAAAAATCATCAGAAATGGCTGGCACTGTGGGAGTACCTGTTCTGAAATAGGCTGGCATTCAATGAGTTAACCAAACTGTAAAGCACTTTGTGTTGCATCTTTTGTATGAAAAGCGCTTTATAAATAAAATGTGATTGATTGATTGATTGATAAATCATGGCCTCAAACTGAGGGAAACAGAGAATCCAGACAAGGTCCTTCAGGACCTTCAGTTGGAAACATGTTTCCAACGCTCTACAGCAGACTGTACCTACAGTATTTACAGTAGTTTACTGTATCACATGTACTGTTTTGCAAGTTGGCTATTGCTCCTTTTGAAAATAAATTAGTTTTGTGAAACATACAAGACAGTAAAGTACATAAAACTAAACCTATAGTAACAATTTGTGGTTTCATATTTATACAAAATGACTAAAAGAACATCTGGAGGTGGTCGGCAACTGTTCACCAACAACAGGAACTTGCATTTGTGGAAATAGACCATGAACCATGATCCATAATCCACACACACACAATTGCTTAGTTTTACATTAGAGTTTTTTTGTATACCGTAGTATTGTGATATACAGTATACTATAGTACTGTGATATACAGTATACAGTAGTACTGTGATGTAAAGTATACAGTAATACTGTGATGTACCGTATTTACTGTAGTACTGTGATGTACAGTATATACTGTAGTACTGTACTGTACAGTATATACTGTAGTACTGTACTGTACAGTATACTGTAATGCTGTACTGTAAAGTATACTGTAGTACTGTACTGTATTGAGTTATTTGTAACCTTTCAGTACTACTGAGAACCAAAACAGTTCAATTGAGCTTCACAGAAAACTGACTGATGAACAGAAAAAAAACAGTGAAAATGACTGTAGTGTTTTATATAAAGTACTGTAGTGTGTTGCTTCCAATCTGAAAGTGTGTTCACGTGATGCAAGTGTGTGTCATTTTGTCCTCAGAGTTTCATTTTGACGAATTATTGTTTAATTTTGAGAGCAGAGTTTGAGTTTTGATAAAGGAGTTTCATTTTGACCCAGATGTGTTTGGTTTATGTCCCAGTGTTGTGTCAGGTCATCGTGTGTGTAGAGTTTTGGGACTATGAGCGAAATTTTGCAAACTGTGTTCAAGCAACAGGAAAAAACTGTAAGTTCGGTACCGCAGCTTTAATAGATGCAGTTTGTCATTACAGCTTTAAACATTAGAGGGCGCTGTGAGGCCGTCAGCCGCAGAAGAGCACAGGACCAGGAACAGGAACAGGAGCTGGAACAGGAACAGGAGCTGTGTCAGGACCATGGATTTGTTGTATTAACCAGGACCAGGACCTCGGTGTAACCCTGGTCCCACACAGGGGCCTGGTCCCGGGCAGAGACATGAGCGTTCGGGGCCTGTACCTCCCGCTGCTGTCCCTCCCGCTGCTGGCCTTGGGTCTGGGTGAGTGTTTACTTTCACTTTCGCGTAGCGTCTGATTTCTATGTATTCTTCAAGAATTCTTCTATAGCCCTAAATCACAACTGTAGTTATCTCGTAAGACTTTACAAAGTTGTCGATTCGCCATCACAGATCAGAGAATCAAACAATGAAACACTGAGACTAATGTCCAGAAATGTTGTTGAAATTGAATGTCTCTTTGCGTCACAATAAGACTCTAAACCACAGACTCTAAACCACAGACTCTAAACCACAGACTCTAAACCACAGACTCTAAACCACAGACTCTAAACCACAGACTCTAAACCACAGACTCTAAACCACAGACTCTAAACCACAGACTCTGAACGACACTCTAAACTAGAAGAACCTCCCGCCTTGGGGGAGAACAAAGAACTGTATGAATAAAGTTCACGATGAATGTCAATTTAAAGAACCAAACCCATTAGCACTAGGTCAGGTCAGAAGTCAGAAGTCAGGGGTCAGAGGTCAGGGGTCAGGAGGCTTCATAACAGTAGTCTGTCTGTGCAGGTTTGCTGGTTCCTCCTCCTCACGATGTGACTGTCAGAGCCGTGAACACCAACTACTGCCTGGTCTGGAACTGGACGGGGCCAGAAGGACATGAGGTCTCCTTCACTACACAGTACATCGGGTCAGTGCCCTGGGGCTCCTGGGGTGGGCTCTCCTGGGGTGGGCTCTCCTGGGGGCTCTCCTGGAGTGGGCTCTCCTGGGCTGGGGTCTCCTACAACAATGATTTAGTTATTTATCATTTAGTTCAAATACACATGGGTCTGGATCTCTGAAGCAATCAGACATTTTCTGTGTCGTGGGCGGAGACATGAGCAGCTCTCGTCCAATCACAACGCAGCTCTTAGCCTCTGCTCAGGTTTGACCAGTGGAGGCGGGTCCCGGCTCAAAAGTGGCCAAAATGACGTGGGCTGACATGCTTGCAATACCACCCCGGGCCGATGGGGGTGGACCCGGTATAAGAATTAGCCAATGCTAACATATAGCATCTTCTTACCTCTCGAAAACATTTTTACAGGATGGTCCAGAAGTTGGCTCTTGGCTCAAAGCTCCGTTCCACATGTGTGTCAATGCTGAGGGGAGTGAATTTTTTTGGACCAGTCTAGTTTACTCGCTGTGAATTTTTGAAATCATTAAGGCGCGTTCAGACCAAAAGCTTCAAAAAGCTTTTGACGCGCTTCAACTGACGCCGGGATAGTTTTGTCATTTTGGTGCTTGAAGCTTTTGACGCGAGTGACGCGCCTGACGCCGGTGGGAGGAGCTTCTCTGTTGTCTGTAGTCAGGACAGCGGTGGATTTTTCAATGAGCAGCGAGCCTTTATTTGTTATATAAAGCAAAATAACGTTGTTGTAGGGCTTCAACAAAACATGTTCTGGATTCACCACAGACTTGAGAGGCTGCAGTGTTTGCAGAGTTCCGTCATTTACTCCCGGAGCTGCGTACGGAGGAGTTTCGCTTTCAGCGATACTTCCACATGTCACTCGCCCAGTCTGAGTTCTCAAACCCCGGAGCTCGCCTCTCCCCGCCTCGCTCTCGCCTCTCCCTGCCTCTCCCCGCCTCGCTCTCGCCTCTCCCTGCCTCTCCCCGCCTCGCTCTCGCCTCTCCCCGGCTCTCCCTCGCCTCTCCCTGCCTCTCCCTGCCTCTCCCTGCCTCTCCCTGCCTCTCCCTGCCTCTCCCTGCCTCTCCCTGCCTCTCCCTGCCTCTCCCTGCCTCTCCCCGGCTCTCCCTCGCCTCTCCCTGCCTCTCCCTGCCTCTCCCTGCCTCTCCCCGGCTCTAGCTCGCCTCTCCCTGCCTCTCCCCGGCTCTCGCCCGCCCGGAGCTGCCTTGCTCTGAGCCAGACTCATCGTCAGCCTGTTCTTATTTTAAATAAACTACGTTTACTACACAGCATGTGTACAATGATTTTTGTTACTCAGAACATTACTACTCATACAAATAATATTACTAATAACAATAATGACAATAAAACAGCAGCAGCAGATACATGACTTCTCTTCATGACAGAGACAGACCCTCTGCTGCTGCTGCTCCTCGTCTCCTGATTGGTTGAAGCCCGCGTCAAAGCTTCAAAAGCTCAGCTCAGCTTTGCTCAGCTTTGGTCAGCTTCGGCGTCAAAGGGATTGTTGTGATACGCGAGCGTTTCGCGCGTCAAAAGCTTAGAGTGAGCGCGTATTACGCGCGACCTTTGAAGCTTTTGACGCGCGCCAAGTGACGCCGGGCCCCTTGGCTTCACCTGACGCGCTTCCCCATTCACTTTCAATGCAAACCTGACGCTTTTGACGCCGAAGTTAAGTCCGGTGTGAACGCCCCTTTAGTTTGAATTAATGGGGCTTTTGCCGGCTGACGCATGCGCAGATGCGTTTTTTCACAATTTTCTTGTGGGCGGGACCACTCGCTGCCATTTTGGATAGCTCCAGTAGAGCACTAGTTTTGGCCCATTTATTTGAACAGCGGAGATAGGCGTGACTACGTCCGTTAATATTTACAGTCTATTGGTTTGAAACAAGAACCAGAGAAAAGAAGTATGCATAAAAACAGTTCTAACTGTTAAAGGCTTCTGAAAGCTCCGCTCTCTTTATCACATAGTTTGGATCATTATTGACCTCTGACCTCAGCCTCCATCTTGACAGGAAATTCAAGTTAAATAGGCCTAATGACCCAAAGTGGTGGCCGGCGTGTGATGGGAGCCCCCTCATGACCTGCGACCTCAACCCTCTGAAGCTGCATTATTTGGGCATCTACTGTCTGCGCGTCCGAGCGGCTGTGGGCGGAGTCTTTTCCCCGTGGCGCCACGTGGAATTCACCCCGGGAGAAGACGGTGAGAAACTGTCGTTTCAACTCTCCTCGACCCGGGTCTCACTCTAGGTCTCACTCTAGGTCTCACTCTAGGTCTCACTCTAGGTCTCACTCTAGGTCTCACTCTAGGTCTCTCTCTGGGTCTCTTTCTGGGTCTCACTCTAGGTCTCACTCTAGGTCTCACTCTTGGTCTCACTCTTGGTCTCACTCTTGGTCTCACTCTTGGTCTCACTCTAGGTCTCACTCTAGGTCTCACTCTAGGTCTCACTCTAGGTCTCACTCTAGGTCTCACTCTAGGTCTCACTCTAGGTCTCACTCTAGGTCTCTCTCTGGGTCTCACTCTAAGTCTCTCTCTGGGTCTCTCTCGGGGTCTCACTCTTGGTCTCACTCTAGGTCTCACTCTAGGTCTCACTCTAGGTCTCACTCTAGGTCTCACTCTAGGTCTCTCTCTGGGTCTCTCTCTAGGTCTCACTCTAGGTCTCACTCTAGGTCTCACTCTAGGTCTCACTCTAGGTCTCACTCTAGTTCTCACTCTAGGTCTTACTCTAGGTCTCTCTCTGGGTCTCTCCTTCTGGGCACCATGTAACATGACCATGTGACATCACCTGTTCCAGCTGCAGTGGGACCTCCCTCCAGAGTGACGGTGTCCGCTGCAGGAGCAGGTTTGGAGGTGTCCGTCCTGGAGCCTCAGACCAACAACAACACGTCCATGAAGGAGCACATCCCATTTCTGTCCTTTCGCTACACCTTCTGGGAGCAGCAGCCTCAGTCTGTGCTAGCCTCCACCCACACGGGACAGCAGCCTCAGGTCTGTGCTAATCTCCACCCACAGGGGGCAGCAGCCTCAGGTCTTTGCTAGTCTCCACCCACAGATTCAGATTCAGTTTATTTGCCATTTGCAGTAAAAAAACCACATTGGAATACATTAGCAAAAAGTCTCCAGTGAGCACAGACAAATACAGACATAAAACAACATTAAAAGACAGAAATAAAAAAAATAAAACAGTAAACAAATGTCACTGTGAAATCGATCGACTAAAACAGTTTCAAAACAAGTGCAAATCATTAAAGTGCTCTGTTCACACTGATAACAGCTTGTGGATAAAAACTGTTAGCGTAACGAGATGTCCTGCATCTCAGAGAGCAATATCTTCTGCCAGAGGGAAGAAGCTGGAACATGGCTTTCCCAGGGTGGCCAGAAGAGTCATTAACAATCCTAAGAGCTTTGTTTAAAAGTCTGGATTTATAAAGAACCTCCAGAACAGGAAGCTCATAGCCCACGGTCCTCTTTGCAGAGCGGAGCACCTTGATTAACGCTCTCTTTTCTTTATCTGTGATGTTTCCAAACCACACAGACACAGAACCAACAAGTAAACTCTCAATGGTGCAGCGATAAAAGTTAAGCAGAATCTTAGAGTTAGTGGTAAATTCTCTACGTTTGCGCAGAAAGTAGAGACGCTAACAAGCTTTCTTAACGACTCGGTCAGTGTTTTTAACCCATTTCAGGTCGTTAGACAGAGTTAAACCCAGAAAATTGCACTCCTCTACGATCTGCACCTGGGAGTTGTCGATAACGACAGGCAAATGAGAACTATTGCGACTGAAGTTGTAGACCAGTTCACATGTTTTCGATGCGTTCAACTGGAGGTTGTTAGTTTTACTCCACTGAACCACATTTTTTATCTCTGCTCTATAAGAGGATTCATCAGTGTCACTGATGAGACCGATAATGGTGGTGTCATCAGCATATTTTATGATCAAGTTTGAGTCAGAGGAGGACACACAATCATCAGTGTACAAAGTAAAAAGCAAAGGACTCAAAATTACATCCCTGAGGAGAACCAGTGCTCACAGAAACAACATCAGAAAAACACTCATTGATTTTCACTCTCTGAGATCTATCATTTAAAAAGCTAAAAATCCATTTACACATGGCAACACTTAAACCGAGAGACATGAGCTTTTCAATCAGTTTACCTGGGACAAGGCAGTTAAAAGCAGAGCTATAATCAATGAAAAGCATTCTCGCAACAGATTTACTAGTGTCCAAGTGACTGTAGACAGAGTTTAGAGCAAAGGAGATGGCATCCTCCACACTCCTGTTCTGTCTGTAAGCAAACTGGAGCGGGTCAACACTCACAGGGATCTGGCTCTTAATGAAGTCCAGCACAAGCCGCTCAAAAGTTTTCATAAGAACAGACCTGAGGACTCTTTAAAGCAGTTCGGCACAGTACAGTTCCTTAGCAACAGGTTGAAAATGTGTGTTAGCACAGGGGCAAGTTGCTCATAGCACAGTTTCTTTCCGGCTTTCCGGACTATGGTCCTGGACAAGACACGCCTGACTTCCTCCTGAGTCACGGTGAAGGCAACTTGATTGAAACACTCAGGGAATACAGTAGGACACAGGGGGCAGCAGCCTCAGGTCTGTGCTAATCTCCACCCACAGGGGGCAGCAGCCTCAGGTCTGTGCTAATCTCCACCCACAGGGGGCAGCAGTCTCAGGTCTGTTATAGTCTCTACTCACAGGGGGCAGCACTCACGCTTGTGCAAAGCAGAGCCATAGAAAGACAAATATATAACTCTTACAATGAAGAAACGGTTGAAGTGCGTTCAGTCTGATGACAAGTCTTTCATCCTCAGTGATCCAAGACCTCCAACCAAGAGGTCCTCATGGGTTCCAGAGGTCCTCAGGGTTAGGGTCCTGTGACTGAACCATGACGTTATGTTCTCCTGCAGATGTTCCATGTGGACAGTGATAAGACTGTGGTGGTTCTAGAAAACCTGAAGTCCTGGACCGTGTTCTGTGTGAAGGTCAAGTCCAGAACCACTAACCCCAACAGGACCAGCCGCTACAGCCCCCCCCACTGCCTCAGCACCAATGGTAACTCCCCCCCGCCTCAGCAGAAATATAGGGAGAATCCCAGCACGAAAGAGAATGTAACCCTGTCCCTGTGTCTCTTTGTCCCTGTCCCTTTGTCCCCTGCAGGTTCTCTTCACTGGTGGCAGGTGGCTCTGATCTTCTTGTCGTCCCTGTGTGTTGCACTCTTACTCGGGTTGGGCCTCGTCTTGGGAGGTTTCCAGGCCAACAGAGTCTTCAAACAGAGCTGCCTCTACAAGGCCACGCCCCCTGACTTCCTGAAGGAGGTAAGACGCTCCTCTCTGAAACCACGCCGCCTCTCTTAGACCACCCCTCCTCTCTAATTCACAGATGTTTCTTCAGTTCCAGGTTTCTCCCGAGCCCCTGTGTCCCGACTTTGACTCCGAGCTCAAGTGTGACCTGCTCACACTCACCTCCCCCCAGGAGACCTGCAGGTGACCCTCACATTTCTACCACATACGGATAGACCACGTGTTTAACTTTATTATTATTATTATAGATTCAGAACATAGCACTTTATCGCAAGAATTCTTACGCTAGATTTCTCATCTTCTGTCAGTGTGCCCCAGGGCAGCTGTGGCTACAGCAATAGTTTATCACCACTGTGTATGTAATGAAAGAATAACAACATGTGAAGCGCTATATAAAACTAATGCATTATTATTATTAACCCCAGAGCACAGGGCCTTCTCTGTGGTCTTAAACCCAGATTGTAAATGTGCCAAATAAATAAAGTGGGATTGGATTAAACCTGTTTTGCTGCTTGTGTTGTAGAAACAGTGTAAGTGACGACTCAGGCGTGGACTCGGGCGTGGACTCGGGCCGTGTTCTGCTCACGACTCAGGAGCTCTGAGACCGGACCTGTCAAACTTTCCAGATCAAACTTTAAAGCCCTCGGCAGCTGCACAGACCTCGTCCTCAGCCACGGCGATCCAAGATGGCGATGTATTCAAATCAATGGCTTGTGCTCAGAGGCGAAAGATTAGCGGCGCAGTGGACATCCTCCCATAATGCTTAGTAATACCCTATCCAGTTATTATAGATCCATGCTGTCTGTAGAATCCTCCAAAGGCTCCTCAGGGTCCTGAAGAGCACCAACCCTGACCCTACAGAAGCACAGGATCTCGCTGACTTCGGGATTTGGCGTCTGCTGGATGTTTTTGATGATGGGAGGAACCAGAGCGCAGGTGGAAGTCACACAGACACAGGTAGAACATGCGAACTCCAAAGAAAAAAGACCGGAATCGTGAGGCCCGAGTGCTCCCCTCCGTTTGTGCCTTTGGTCCAGGAGCCTCAGAACCCTGGTCCCTCTCTGTTTCACACTTTACCACTAGCTGTTTTGAATTTTTTTGTGGGACATTTGTTGTTTTCCAGTGTTTTTCTCTCGTGTGTTTACTCCAACATCATTTACTCGCTACGATAACATGACGCCATCTCTGTGTGGAGTGAGAGGACAAGTGCCCAAAAATAACAATTGTAAACCGCTTTGTGACTCTGGTCTGTGAAAAGCGGTATATAAATAAACATTACTTACTTACTTAGAAAATGTTTGTGGCTTGTGTGATGAGTTCAGAAGACTTCCGCGTTCTTCTTGTAGCCCTCTGGTCTCTCTATGGACTCTCTTTGGTCTCTCTCTGGTTTCTTTCTGGTTTCTTTCTAGTCTTTCTCTGGTCTCATGCTGGTCTCCCTCTGGTCCCTCTCTTGTCTCTCTCTGGTCCCTCTCTGGTCTCTCTCTGGTCCCTCTCTGGTCTCTTGTTGTGAGTTCAGGAGGTAAAAATAGTGTTAAATTGTGATGTTTTTACAGCTGCTTTTAAGGAGTTACCTTTTTGTGCAGTATCCTTAGAACACATCACCCCTGTCATAAACACATGTTTAGTGTTAAACTTTAAAGCTGGGGTACCTAACTTTCCAAGCATCAAAGAGTTTTGATCTAATCTTGATTGTAATAAACTCAGCACAAACATCACTTTATTAAACTGAATCATTCATTCTAATCTAATCATCAAAACGTACTCAAACTTGAGCCAAGAGGAAAAAGTCTGGTCTCTGCTCTGAGGACTGGTCCCGGTCTCTCTCTGGGCTCAGGACTCTGTTGTATGAATGTATGTTTGTTTTTATTATAAATATATTTTTGGTAACTAAGTGCATTGTCTGTGTTTTGTACAGTCTGTCAATAAATACAATAAAACTGCTCTTTCTGCTGTTGCTATGGAAATAAACGACTGGTATCCAGGGGCTTCTCTTCTCTTCAGGTTTAATTTGAAGTGGCGCCACCTGCAGGTGAAACCCACATCCCGTCAGAGCTCTGAGGCTGTGCAGGGCAGGGCCTGGTTAGTACTGGGATGGGAGACCTGGGAACACCAGGTTGCGGGTTTAAAGTGCCAAACTGTGGTTGTGTCCTTAGGCAAGGCACTTCCCCCACATTAGAATGAGTCTGGTGTTAATGGTTAGTGGTGGTGGGAGGGGCTAATGGCACAGACTGGATGCCTAACTTCTGTCAGTGTGCCCTTAAAGTGATAGTCTGGAACTCTAAATTAACTCATTGACAAATGTGTTAACACGTCAATTGCGTGTCCCGCTATTTTTACGTTCCCAGATGTCTATTGTATCTAATATGTATGGGGATGGCTTGAGACCATATTTTATCTAGTCAGCAGGGGGCAGCATTTCTCTATGAATGGTTTGAAAACAGTTAGGTGCACATGTGGTGCCTCTTTTTTCTCAGCTTTCTGGTGATTTCAGTAAAACTTCCCTCTACTCAACTGGGGATTACAGGGGAACGAAACAAGCTAGAAACAATTTTTTTGTTGATGAAAGTAGACAGCCTATTCTTTCAGAATCTGGTATTGGATTTCAGATAGTAGTACACAATATTCTGTGGGTCTTGAAAAATCAGTAAAAATCATCAGAAATGGCTGGCAATATGGGAGTACCTGTTCTGAAATAGGCTGGCAGTCAATGAGTTAATTACAAATTTTAAGAATTTTATTAAATTGACCTGGCCTTAAATGTTGATATATAGTACGTAATTTTATGAATTCTAATATTACGGGTAAGTCCCGCCTTCCCTTCTCTTAGACAGCCCTTAATATTCGGCGCTGTAATGGCATTATCTTTTGTAAATGATATAAATAAAATGGTTAGTTTCCAAAGGTTTCACTAGCTAACAAACTAGAACTCTCTGGAACAACATGAAAAGTGAACATCAGTGGTGAGTGACCCAAAAAAAAAGCTAATTCCATAATCAGATCCTCTGCAAATGTGTCCTAAAGTGTTCTACTAATGTTATTAGTGACTTTTGGGTTTATCACGATCAATTTTTGACTCAATAAAACAGTATTTTTGTTATGAAAATGTGAACAGATCATTCTGAAAACTTCCGTGCACGTGTCTTAAGAATGTATATGTATAATGTATTCTCCGTTGTTGAGTGTGGCTAGCTTCGATAGCTTCTCTCACACAAATAGAAGTAATAAGTGACAGGCGCTGAAAGCCCGTTGTGACTAAGAATACGAATTACTATATCCGGAGTAATCTTAGTATTTTACACATCTGAAGTACAAGAGTGTGTTGCCAAAATGCAGTGGCCATTATTGGTTGGAGAGTCTTATCAAGAAATAATGATCGGTTTGAAATACATTCAAATCAATGGAGCATTCTACTGCTGCTGTGAGTAGCTATATAATAAATTATGATTAAATATTTGAATATGTAAATCAATAATCTCTCCTCTGCAGGTCTTGGCCCATTGACCAGGTGCGTGCACGGAAAAGTAGGTGCGGCTTCAAGACCAATCAGAAAGGAAGGGGGAGGGAGCTTGCCTTGGGTCGTTTTTTTCAAATCATGTACCTCTCTCTCTTTTTTCAGACAAACTCCAGACAATCACTTTAAGGCAGCTGTGGCTAGAGTAGTAGTTTATCACCACCGTGTTTGGAGTGAAAGAATAATGACATCTGAAGTGAGTGTCCAAAGAAGCACTGTATAAAACCGATGCATTATTATTTCGTGTTGCGTTTGTAATTCTGAAGAGACTGTTACTGTGTGTGTCTGTGACCCCTGACCCCTGGGGAGGGGGGGGGGGCAAAGAGGGAGGAGCAGAGGGGGAGTAGCAGAGGGGGAGGAGCAGAGGGGGAGGAGAAGAGCGGGATGTCTCAAAGAGGCCCAGTCCCAATACTCGCACTTCCACCCTCGCGCCCCTCATTTGCGCGTTCCCGATGATGGGTGCGAGTGCGTAGCGTGTCCCAATTCTCCAGGGAGGTCTTTGGCCGTAGCCTGCATCTAAGCGGACTCTGGCGAAGGATATTGCCCATAATTCTTTGCGGTACACACCAAAACGTAGGGAAAATGCATTTAAATGTAAGTTTTGAAATATATATGCTGTATGTGTGTAAATAAATTTTGCTATGTTACTTGGATAGAAGCATAAATGACTAATTGAAGAATTACGGACATTCTATGCTAACAATTTAATACTTTTTTCAATGCAAGCTTTCATATAACATTCAATTTAAATTTTACACTTAGTACAATAAACTTAGGATGTATAAAAACGTATCAGATAACAGTTAGTTACCCACATTTAACTTAAAAATATACAGCTATCTCAAATTACAAATAACCATTATACATGTATTTTAACGTGTGTGGAGCAACTCATTTTGTTTCCCACAGGGTCAGACCAAATTACCTTTAATTTTTATAAAGTTTAGGTCTGAAAATGACCATCTCTTGACGACTTGATGACGTAACCTGCACTCAGTGTGCACTGTCCCAATTCCGCCTTTTTTGCACGCTTGTAACCTGCGCACTCAAACCCTTGCATGCACTTCAAACAAATGCACACTTCGTAGAGGTGTGTAGGGTGCAGTGTGGGTATTGGGATTGAGCCTGAGTCAGTGTCATACACTTGCAGCTTGAGGGAGTTAGTGCAACAGTTAGATATGACTGCAGTATTGACCAATCAGATCGCAGGTAGAGCAGCTGCTTCTCGCTGCATACGAAACAAAGTAGTGAAGAAGATGACAAAGTCTGGGATCGCGTCTTAAATTCAGACAGAAGACATGTTTTATTGTCGATGGTAGAGACAGCACGAACACAGCACACGATCAACAGATACAATAGAATGCAAGTGTATTATACAGAGCGGAGGCATGGAGACCTCCAATCAGCAGCTTCCACGGTGTGCTTGTAGCTTGGCCTTCAGATAGACACAACAAGGGAAAAGTACTGGCTTCTGCACATTGATAGAATGATGAGTTTAACTTTAACAAAAAGTTGCTTCAAAGTGTTATGAAATCTCACATTCCCCCCTCTGGTCATACATTCACGTGTGACCATCAGGATCGATAAACAGCAACATAACATCATAACTCAATACTTCAAAAACTCATAAACTCGGTACTTCACTCGGTACCTCAAAAAACTCAGAACTCGGAATACTTCAAAAACTCAGAAAACTCATAAAACATGTTCAGATCTTTCATAAAACTTGTCAACAATCTTCAGTAAAATACCAAACTTCATCAGTCGATGGTGGTTCCAGACATTGCTTTGAAAACAGTCTCTCCCACTTCTCTGTTGATTCCTCAGGCTGCATATGTCAGCATCTGTTGTGTCGAGCCATGAATTCTTCTGTGACGTGTCTTTCAATCACACGTTTCAGCTTTAGTGTCCAGATTCAGCAATTCAATTCAGTCCAAATGATGTCCAAATTCAGATATCCAATTGTTCCAAATCATGTCCAAATTGTGTAATCCAATTTTTCCAAATGGTGTCCATGCAAAAGAGGACGATGGTGTTGTCCATGTCTCAGCAGCTCACAGCCTGACTGGAATCAGGGGCTGTGCAGATTGTCCAAGTGTGCTGGTCCAGATGCATTCTCTTGAGGTTTCTCAGTTTTGGCTTAAAAAAAACAACACATGTTTGTGTAAAAAAAAAAGTAGTCTTCTGTTCTCTAGATGTTACAGACAAGGCCCGCATTCTTCCACCACCTGAAGAAGATGACATAGTCTGGGATCGCGTCTTTCATTCCGACAGAAGACATGTTTTATTGTCAATGGTAGAGACAGCACGAACAAAGCACACGATCACAGATACAATAGAATGCAAGTGTATTATACAGAGCAGAGGCATGGAGACCTCCAATCAGCAGCTTCCACGGTGTGCTTGTAGCTTGGCCTTCAGATAGACACAACAAGGGAAAAGTACTGGCTTCTGCACATTGATAGAATGATGAGTTTAACTTTAACAAAAGTTGCTTCAAAGTGTTATGAAATCTCACAGTAGAACAGAATAAAGTGTGTTCTCAGCGTCTGTCCTCAGCTGGGGCCCTCACGGCTCGGCTTGGGCCCTCACGGGTCAGAACTTGCTGCAGTGGTGCTGGGCCACCCTCTTGAGGAGCTCCTTCTGGTCATGCCTCAGTCGTGCCCTCCCACTGACCTCCACCCACTGCAGACGGAGCAGAGACTGATGCAGCCGGGTCACCTGGAACAAGGTCATGTGGCGGGACAAGGTCATGTGACGGAACATGGTCATGTGACGTGACACAGTGAAGTGGGTGGAGCCTAGTCAGACCCCACATCAGCTGAGGATAGAAACTCACCGCAGCGCTGATGTCGACCAGCAGGGGGCAGTCTATGTGCAGATGTATGTTCAGCACTGAGGTCTCCAGCCAGGCCTGGTCCGTGTTCTGGGGGTCGTCCACGTACCCCTCATACACTTGCAGCACCTGCAGCACAGGGTCATCAGAGGCAAAACTACAGAGCAGGGAACAAGAGCCCCCCTGAGTCTGAGGTCAGGGGTCCCTGTGTCTGCGGTCAGGGGCCCCTGTGTCTCCTTCGTACCTCTCTCTTCTCAGACAGTAGCTCGCTGATCTTCTCACATACTTTCGGTCCCAGAGTTTTGGTCAAACTCAGAGGGAGACGTCCGTCAGCGTCCACATGTCCCTGTGGACAGGAGTCATCACAGTGTGTTTGTTATTACTGCATTTCCTGTATTTGAACAGTTTGATCTCATCTGTTGTCGGCAAATCCACAAAAAACATTGATTTTAATTGAATTAGTTAGCAGCAGGAGCTACAGTCTTTAGTTGTATTTGACTCATACAATATTTATCAGAGGATCCATCACTGTTTCTATCAACAGAGAAAATAAAGTTCAGAGAGAAGTGGGAAGACAGTGAGAATGGAGCTGCAGGAGCGCACGGAGGAAATCCTCCTCCAGAGGAACACTTCTGTCACACTCACCCCTGGGAACGTGAGGCACTTCTGATTCCGGTCTTGTTGCACCAGGAACTCCAGTTCTGAGCAGGCGCTGTCTCTCCATCTGTGGACACACACACACACACACACATACACAGACACACAAGCACATGCACACAGACACAGACACACAAGCACACGCACACAGACACACAAATGGAAAAGTTCTTTCCTCATTCCTCTCCTCATTCCTCCCCCTCCCTCCTCCTCCCCCCTCTGTGATCTCACCGTGTGATGATGAGGTCCATGCTGCGGTTGGGTCCCAGGTGCGGCAGCTTTCCCCGTCCCCTGAGCCCCGTCCTCCCTCCAGGGTTCCTGCTCAAACACAGTCAGACTCAAAGACCTCGACCAACGAGACTTTAGAGATGAGGGGACATTACCTGTGGACGTCAGCCTTCTCTTCTGGTCTGCAAGAAGGACACAAGTGTCATGTGACATTACTCTACACAAGTATCTTCCCCTCGCCTCAGCATTGACACACATGTGGAACGGAGCTTTGGGCCAAGAGCCAACTTTTGGACCATCCTGTAAAGGTGTTTTCGAGAGGTAAGAAGATACTATATGTTAGCATTGGCTAATTCTTATTCCGGGTCCACCCCCATCGGCCCGGGGTGGTATTGCAAGCATGTCAGCGCACGTCATTTTGGCCACTTTTGAGCTGGGACCCGCCCCCACTGGGTGGGACAGGAGTAGTGCAGGAGAGAGGACATACCCCTGTGTTCTGCCCCCTGTGGTGGGACAGGAGTAGTGCAGGAGAGAGGACATACCCCTGTGGTCTGCCCCCTGTGGTGGGACAGGTGTAGTGCAGGAGAGAGGACATACCCCTGTTTGCAGCCCCCTGTGGTGGGACAGGTGTAGTGCAGGAGAGGACATACCCCTGTGTGCTGCCCCCTGTGGTGGGACAGGAGTAGTGCGGCGGGTTGTAGGAGCTGAAGCTGACCTACGACACACAACAAGTGTCCAATAAGAACTTTCAGCCGTTTACAATGTTTCACATCTGTCTGAATCTGTGAGCCTCAGACTGCAGCTCGAGCTTCTCCTCCTCAGGTTCAGAGTGGTCCTTACCTCCCAGGGAACTCCTCCTCAGGTACACAGTTGTCCTTACCTCCCAGGGAACTCCTCCTCAGGTACACAGTTGTCCTTACCTCCCAGGGGCCTCCTCCTCAGGTACAGAGTGGTCCTTACCTCCCAGGCGCCTCCTCGTCAGGTACAGAGTGGTCCTCACTTCCCAGGGGCCTCCTCCTCAGGTACAGAGTGGTCCTTACCTCCCAGGGGACCTTCTCCTCTGGGACAGGGAAGCGTGTGACCCGGCTCCCCGGGTACTGGAGCTCCCGCGCCATCACGTGGAACACCTCCTCTCTGTCTGCAGTGTTGGAGACACCGTCCACTGAGTCCTCAGGCATGAGATCTGTGGAAAGGACATGACCAGGGTCAGGGGTCAGGGTCAGAATTAACCAGAATCAGGGTCAGGGGTCAAGGTCAGATTTAACCAGAATCAGGGTCAGAGTTAAAAAGGGTCAGGGTTTACTCAGTGACGGAGCGTCTGAGGGTCTGAACCCAGATGGTCTCAGATTGTCCATGATCCACTGGAGAGCTCGGGCGGACTGCAGGACCTGCAGAGAGGAGAGAGATAAATAGAGATAGATTGATTTATGAGAGGAGAGAGCGGAGAGAGGGGGAGATACAGAGAGAGAGGAGAGACAGGGGAGAGACAGAGAGAGAGAGGAGAGAGAGAGAGCGAGAGGAGAGAGAGAGAGAGGAGGGAGACAGAGGGATAAGAAGAAGAGGAGAGAGAGGAGAGAGAAAAGAGAGAGGAGGGAGAGGAGAGAGAAAGAGAGGAGAGAGAGAGAGGAGAGGTTGTGGTCGGTACCTGCTCCTCCAGTCGGACCAGGCGTCTGACCACAGGTCTGGAGCTGCCGTCTTCCTCTTGGTCCTGTCTCTCACACAGACTGGACACTCTACAGGACAGAGGGACACCACATATTCACATATAACAGTGTTTCTCAACCCGACTCTAGCATGTTATACATCATTGTAAAACTATTTTCCTCAAGCATATCCTTTATGGTATTCTACACTGAACCCAGAACTATTATTATTAATAATAATCAATCACAATTATTATTTTTGGTGCAATTTTGATTCAGTGCATTGGGATACACGTCCTTTTGAAGAATAAGTAGCGCAGGTTTGTAATTTGAGTAATTTTATTTTAGATCGAGTTTTTGAGCAACACGGAAGATAATTTATTTTGGGACCAGATTGTGACCAATCACAGCGGACCACTGGCTCCCACTTTCTTGAAAAAATCTACAGGTCTCTCGTTAGCGCGCACAGACAGCTGAGTTAGACGAGCATCATGGCGGAGGCAAACCTCAAACTTCCCATGTCTTCGTTACCAGTCACTGCTTATACAGAAAAACAGCCATCCAAAAGAATGTCCCTGCAAGAACGGGGAGAGAGTTTTAAAGACCGGGAGAGAGGCACCTGGAAGCGGATGAGACTACTTTAGTCTCACAATATATTATACAATATATTCACATATAAACGCCATAAACCACCGATTTAAGCCCAAAATGTTGAGTGAGAAACAAACGACTACTGAGCTAGAGGAGTTTACTTTTACATGTGAATCCATATGGCTCAGTCAGTCTCTCTGGGGGCTCTAACCCAAGCTCTAGCCCTCCTGAGGCCCCTCACTTGAGAGCAGTGTCTGTGATCCTCTGCTCCATGCTCTGCATCTGCTGCTGCTTCAGGGACATCAGGTACCGGTCCTTCATCAGGGCCTCCCACGACAGCAGCTCCTCCTCCTCCAACTGTGACAGCTCTTGTTCTGTGGAGACAGAGGATGAGGACAGGACTGGGTCAGGGTTAGGACTCTGCTCTAGACCCAGGACTCTGGTCTAGACCCTGGACTTTGCTCTAGACCAGACATGGGCAAACTTTTCCCCCTGAGGGCCACATTGGAAATTAGGTCTGGATCCCGACAGCCGTCTGATATGCCAATGTTTTTCTCAGGCTTCATTTTAAAACATATATTTATTGTTTATTTGAAAAAATAGCTCTGCACACAGCACAGAGGGGGATTGTATGATGTTTAAACTGAAATCACCCCACTGTGGGATGAATAAATGTTCTTAATCCTAATCTCTCTTGATCTTAATCTATATAAATTGTGGAGGGCTCAGGGGCCTGATAGAAGCATCCAAAGGGCTGCATCTGGCCCACGGGCCGGGGTTTGCGAACAACTGCTCTAGACCCTAGACTCTGACCCTGGACTTTGCTCTAGACCCTGGACTCTGACCCTGGACTCTGCTCTAGACCCTGAGAGATGAGATGAGATGATACTTTATTATCTCATAATGGAGAAATTCAGTTCGCTGAATAAACGTCAAGGCTGGCTGCATACTTAATTTCTGCGCTCCTTATGACAGATATTTAACAGCAGAGAGCAAAACAAACATATATTTCAGACAAATATTATTTGGAGAGACACAGTACAATGCGGATCATGTGGAGATTCAGCAGATTCTTGATCCTTTGTCTTTTGAGAATCAGTGAGGGTCAGGGTCAGGATCATAGACTGTATATATTAACGGACAGAGTCACGCCTATCTCCGCCGTTCATAGGAGTTGGCCATGAAAAGTGCTTTCATGGAGCAATCCAAGATGGCCGCGAGTGGTCCCGCCCACAAGAAAATTGTGAAAAAACGCATCTGCGCATGCATCAGCTGGCGCAGCTCCATTCATTTGAACGAGAGACTTGAAAAATTCCCCGCGAGTAAACTAGAGTGGACCAAAAAAATCCACCCCCCTCAGCATTGACACACATGTGGAACGGAGCTTTGGGCCAAGAGCCAACTTTTGGTCCATCCTGTAAAGACGTTTTTGAGAGGTCTGCTAACGCTATATGTTAGCATTGGCTAATTCTTCTTCTGGGTCCACCCCCAACGGCCCGGGGTGGTATTGCAAGCATGTCAGCGCACGTCATTTTGGCCACTTTTGAGCTGGGACCTTCCCCCACTGGTCAGGATCCGGGTCCGGGGTCAGGGTCCCACACAGACTCACTGAAGGCGGTGCTGGCCGGGGCAGGTCTCCTCAGTACGAGCCGCAGGAGGAGGTACAGGTGACTGAGGAGGATGAAGGGGGGAGGGGCGACCGGGCGGCTGTGGTACTCCTTTATCAACTCGTATCTCTGGAACTTCCAAATACGGTCAGTGTTGTCCTGCACTTCCTGGAAGGTGAAGCTGTAACACAGACCATAGAACGTGATCACATGGTCACGGGGTCACATGGTTATGGGTGTCACATGGTACTTACTTGAAGATGGCGATCAGCAGGTTGAGCAGCAGGATGTTGGCAAACAGCAGGTAAACACAGAGCATCAGGATCGTCAGCCACTCGGGGAACGCCGGCAGGTCGTCCTCAGTCAGCACCGGACAGCGCGGTTTGTGAGGGTCATTGCCGTCTAGACTGCAGGAGGTGATGTCGAAGTCTGTGTCTGACTCATCAGGAGACATCAGAGAGATATCAGAGAGACCACCGTGACCAACCAGACTTTTCTGTCCTTTCAGTTGCCTCACCAATAGGCCTAACCCATAGAAGACTGCCCACCCCCCTCTTCCCCCTCTTCCCCCTCCTCTCTCTCCCCTCTCTCACTGTCAATGTTGCTGGGCACGTCTCCAAAGATGGTGAGGTAGGGCTCGTAGACCGCCCCCCGGAGGATCCACCCAAGTCGGTCTTCGTTGTGGATCAGGATCCCCTGTTTGGCCACGCCATAGGCCACCACCCAGATGCTCAGCAAGAACATGAAGAAGAACATGTCCCTCATCTGCAGAAGAACAAGAAGAAGAAAAATAAGAAAGAGAATAAGTGAGAGTTGTTCTAGGCCAGGGTGAGTGTAGCAAGCAGCACAGAGACATTTCATGTCCTAAAGTTTATGAGACAGACAATAACACATGACTAGTTCAGTTTGGTTCAGTTTGGGACCAGGACCAGGACCAGATCTGAGTAGCAAATAGGGAGCAATGTGTGTCCAGTCCTTAGCGGAGCCACCAGGGGGCAGTGTGTGTCTCTACAGTCTTCAGAGGAGTCACCAGGGGGCAGTGTGTGTTTGTACAGTCCTCAGAGGAGCCACCAGGGGGCAGTGTGTGTTTGTACAGTCCTCAGAGGAGCCACCAGGGGGCAGTGTGTCCTCACCATCCTCTTGACGATGATGATCTTTGGGCCCAGAGTTCTGCTGATGGTGAAGATCGCCATGAGACGCAGACAGAACACGATGAAGTCAATGCAGAGAAGGATTTTACCAGCATAAAACAGACCAGCGGTCAACCTGGGAGAAGAAGACATTTATCAACCTCTGTCGTGGATCTACAGCATGGATCTATAATAATACCTGGATAGGGTATTACTAGCTTATAGCTGTCCCACCCATGGGCACAGGGGGCGCCCGTGGTACTGCAGACTAAATTCACGTGGGCTACCCAGAAAAAAAGTCCCATAGAACTCAGCTGATAGAAAACATACAGCCCTTTAGTGTTCCTTTTTTTCTTCTTAAATCCTGCGGTTTTCTTTAAATCCACACTTTACTGCCACAAACTCTGCTCCTTTCCTTCCCGCTCTGGCTCTGCTCTAGCTCTGCTCTGATCAGCTCTGATTGGTCAAAGCGCGACCAAAACCCTCTGTGCACGTGCATGAGAGCCAGACACGCGTATTTGGCGCAAAGCATCATGGGAGCTCATCCACTGCGCAGAACCGGGAGGACCAGACGATGCCCAAATATGAGCAATTTCCCGTCATCTTTCGGTCCCCGTGAAGTCCCATGCGCTACTGAGCACAAGTCATTAATTTGAATACGGCGCCATCTTGGATCACCGGGGCTTGATCTACAGCCTCAGTCCTGGGGGACTGACAGATTTGGCCCTGTCCCAAATCTGAGGGCCCTCCAGGTGTGAGTGCCCTCACCAGAAAAGTGCCTTCCCATAGAGGAGTGCCCTCGCAGGATTTTCTCCCTAAGAATTGATGCATATCTCAGAAATGCTGCACACGTCGTTTATATTTTCAGTGATTTCATGTACTAACACTTTTACAAATGTTGTTAGTGTTGTTTGAGGTTTCTGCACTGTTAAGAAATGTTATGTGTATTATCATATTAATAAATGTGTGTAGATTAGTAGGGTCTAGTCAAGTTAACCAACTCATGCATTGAGGGCGGCGAAGAATGCAGAATTCTTTCAGCCCCCAGGCAAGAGTGAAAGACGAGAAGAGTAAACAAGCAGGAAGCCAGAAAACATCTGTGTTGAGTTGGTCTCAGACAAGAAGACACTTCTGATGGATGAGAAGATTGTTAACCTAGAGTTCAATAGGTCATATTGTCACATGTGTTTTGCACATAGGTTTGTTCTATATGAAGCGGGCTGTTGGAATAACAAGGGAATTGTTTAGAGAAGGAGATTTATGCCTGGCCAACGACAGCAGCCATGAGATTCCATACCTAATATGGAAGAAGCTATAGGTTGGAATGTGTGAATCCCTTTTTCTCCAGGCAGAGGAGAATGTGGAGGAGGAGAATCCAAGACCAGACCAAGACCAGACCAGAGTCCAGACCGAGACCAGGAACTGGCTGATACGACACGCCCCTTCTGCACATTATACTTATACTGATTTTGGTGATGTTTGAGAGTCAGTCAGACAGGGTGAGCCCATAGGGAAAGAGAGCAGGCATAGTTAGGATAGGAGCTTTTTGAATTTCTGTATCTGATTGTAAAGATAGCTTAAATACAGATGTTTAACTTGGAAATCTTCATCTTGTTTTCTGCATCAAATTTTGACACACGCCCAAAGGTTTTTTTAGACACCCCTGAATCTAGGGGACAATATGCAAATGACGCAGCAAACGTGTTCCACGTCATACACATTATCGATGTGTCTGATTTCACCACAGTTAAGATCTGACACAGATATGACTTTATGAAACAAAGTATTTATTAAAATGAGACGTTTTTAATTCGATGTCATATGAAGATTTGCTATAATTAGGTACATAACTGCTGCACATAACACACTCATAGACAGACGAACACACACGCACACAGACACACATGTACACACACAGAGGCAGACACACACATGCACACAGACAGACGCATGTACAAATACACAGAGACAGACACATGTACGCACACGCACAGAGACAGACACATGTACATACACGTACGGGCACAGAGACGTAGCACACAGAGAAAGACGAGTACAGCCGCGGATAAAGTAAACTGTGTCGAAGCGATGCTCTGAACTACAGTACATCATGGATCTATAATAATAACATGGATCTATAATAATGACATGGATCTATAATAATGACATGGATCTATAATAATAACATGGATCTATAATAATAACATGGAGCTATAATAATGACATGGATCTATAATAATAACATGCACCACGTCTCTGAAGCCTCAGTGAACGCCACACGCTGTTGCCGCTTCGAGAGCAACATCTTGGTTTGCTTTGGCTGCTTTAAAAGTTAAAATACTAACAAATTAAGACACAAATGTCACTTTTAATGCAATTTGAGGCGAGATGTTGATGGTTCCGTGTTGTCATATGTGGGTTAGTGAGTAAGAGTTTCGTGTAAAGTTTGTTTTAAGCAGTCCACTGCTCCTGTGAAACTACACTGCTAGTGTACCCAAATCGGATTCGCGCATGCGTAGAAACCCGCCAGAATGGGGAAAAAACTCAATCTAATTAAATATTTTGTTTGAATATATACAATCTATGGTTTGAACACACTATTGTTTATCATATTGAATACAGTACGATACATGCATTAAATTTAGGGCTGTCAAAATGATCGCGTTAACTCACGTTAATTATATTTTTCATTAACCCGTAAAAAAAAATTAACGCATTTACGCATGTCCGAATGACCCGCCCATTTATCCATGCATCAGAGCAGGTAGGCCCTCTGGGAATTCATATTTTAAAATAATACGCGCATGACCGCGGGGCTGTTGTTTGCTGTGGACTGAAGTCCGCCTCCTCCGCGGCCGCTCTGGTTGTGAGCCGCTAACAACACGGCTGTGAGCGGCTGTGAGTGAATGGCGCCACGGTAACATGGTCATATAAGACTATACACGCCACAAAACTATTGTCTGCATGTTGTGTTCGTGTCTTTGCAACCTGTGGGTAACCTGTGCACGCAAATACACCTCGAACGTGTCCTGTATCCTCCTGAAACTAAACTAAACTTGCTGAATTAAAGCTGGGGTATGTAAATTTCCCCCTTTCAATACCAGCTCATTTTGGTTGTGCCCAAAGCAAAAGGTTGTGAATCAAACAGATTTAAGTACATTTGGTCTGAATGACATGTGTCATTACATTTGATACTCTCATTTAACTTCAATTGGAGTGGATTTGAAATAGAATGTTAAAAATGCAATTAATCGTGAGTTAACTCACCATTTTTGTGTGATTAATCAACGAAAAAATTGTATTTAATTTTTTAAAAATTATTTCCATTATCATCCCGACAGACCAGTCACAGGACTACGTCAGTAAAATTACGTATGCAGCAGTCAACTCAGGGACTGCTGTCATAACAGCAGCAGTGTAAGTTTGTGTAAGCCCTCAGTCGTACAGGGATTAGTCAAAGCAAAGGAAGGTTTCTCACCCATCATCTGTACTTCTTAGCAGGTTTTCCCGACATTTCGTCCTCAATCCAAAGGACTTCTTCAGGGAATGAATTCTCAGACCGCGCGTTGGAGATTTATAACCTATGGGTGTGGTTAGCCACACCCTAATCCTGATACTAACCCATAAACAATCTAAGGTCTGCTTGATGTAGAGGGGAGCAGGTCTAACGACCCTGCTGAGGCTAACGACCCTAACTCATTAGCATGTCACAGACCTATTGTCTGCTGGGATGCTCAAGTGGAGTGCAGGTCTCACCCCTCCTAACTCATTAGCATGTCACTGACCTTGTCCCAAGTTAGGGCGTTGTTTTTAGGATGTTGTCATAGATGCGAGGCAAAACAAATCTTAACCCTCCTCCTCTGTTAAGAGAAGGTTTTTGTTTCTTCACAAAAATGGCTTCTTTCACTCCTCTCTCAAACCAATTCTTCTCCCGAGCTGGAATTTTAACCTCTGTCTCATCCACCGTGTGGTTGGAGGCCTTGAGGTGGAGATGAACAGCCGACTGTGGCCCACTAGAGTTTTCTCTACGATGTTGGTAAAGTCGTTTCTGTAGAGTTTGTTTGGTTTCTCCAATATAGTGGGCAGTGCACTCCTCTTCACTACATTTAATTGAATACACCACATTGCTCTGTTTGTGTCTGGGTGTTTTGTCTTTGGGATGCACTAATTTCTGTCTTAACGTGTTGAAAGGTTTGAAATACACAGGGATTTTGTGTTGCCTAAAGATTCTTTGTAGTTTCTCTGAAACTCCCGCCACATACGGTAAGGACACCCCTCTCCTCCTACTTTCTTCTGTCTGTTGGACTGTGTCTCTGGCCTTTCTCGTCCTTTGGGCTTTAGTAAAAGACCACTTGGGGTAGCCACATCTGGAAAGTGCTCTCTGAATATGTTTGGTTTCTCTGTTCTTTCCCTCCGAGCTTGTGGGGACCTGGTGGGCTCGGTGTTGAAGCGTTCTAATGACCCCGAGTTGTGTTGTAGCGGATGATTTGAATCAAAGGCCAGGTACTGGTCAGTGTGAGTGGACTTTCTGAAGACCTCAGTCTCTAATTGTCCGTTCTCAAGTATGATGACCTTACAATCTAGAAAGGCGAGTTCACTCTCCTTAGCATCCTGACGAGTGAAATTTATATGTTCTGAAAATGGTTCCACTTCCTGTTTCTTTAACTTAACCCATGTATCGTCTACATATCGAAACCAATGGCTAGGCCCTGTCCCTTGGTAAGAGACCAGGGCTTGTTCCTCCAGTTTCTCCATATACAGATTGGCCACTATAGGAGAGACTGGGGAGCCCATCGCACAGCCATGAATCTGTCTAAAGAAGGTGCCTCTAAATTGGAAATACATGAAGACACATTTCAAGTATTTCACAGATGTGGTCAGCTGTTAGTTTCGTTCTCTCCCCTAGTGTGGCGTCTTTCTGTAGGCTTTCTCTTACAGCCTCCACCGCCTCTGTAATAGGGACCGACGTAAAGAGCGATGTCACATCAAACGAGACCATTGTCTCATTTGTGTCAAACTGAAGGTGTTTGATTGTATTTACAAATTCTTTTGTGCAGCAGTGTAGTTTCACAGGATCAGTGGACTGCTTAAAACAAACTTTACACAAAACTCTTACTCTTAGAACACACATATCACAACGTGGAGCCATCAACATCTCGCTTCAAATTGCATTAAAAGTGACATTCGTGTTTTAATTTGTTCGTATTTTAACTTCTAAAGCAATTTGCGGACTTCATGTCCGCCATCTTGGATTGCTTCGGCTCCCATGAGACGCGCATGCGCAGGTTTGCATTACATCATTAACAGCTGAGGCAGATCATCTCGACGGGCAGACCAACTCGACAGAACACCAGACCACACTTGATTGCAAGGGTGGTTTTTAAGAGTCTGAGGGTCCTCGCCTCTTCTCCCTAAGTATTGGGACACCCTAAAACCCCCGCGGGCACGCACAAAATCTAGGGCAAGGGTGCTTTTTAAGAGCAAGGGTGAGAATTGGGTCGGGCCCTAGGTCTTCAGTTCAACACTAACCTGAAGACCAGGCCGACGATGAACAGAATGATTGACAGCACGTCTAAGATATTCCACAAGTCGTTGATGTATATTTGAGCCTTTTTCCGAAATCCAAATCCGTCAGAGTCAGAGGTCAACTGCAACAGAGGTCAGAGGTCAGTTTAGGTCTAACACATTATTCTCAGGCCTCCTGCTGGGATACTGAGGAGCACACGGACTGGCCTCCTGCTGGGATACTGAGGAGCACAGGGACTGGCCTCCTGCTAGGATACTGAGTAGCAGAGGGACAGGCCTCCTGCTGGGATACTGAGGAGCACAGGGACTGGCCTCCTGTTGGCACAAAGTCAGGGGAGGCAGCTAAAATCTGGAACAGTCTTCTTGCTAATGTGAGACATTAGGCTTCAAAACATGGGGACATACAAAGAAATACAAATATTGAGACAACATGAAACAATACCATATGTGTGTGTGTGTGTGTGTGTGTGTGTGTGTGTGAAAAAACATTGAAGCAGCGACAAAACATGGGGACATACAAAGAAATACAAATATTGAAAATGAATGTTTTATGAGTTAAGAGATACTCCAGCCTCCACCTTCTTTGCCTGTTATCTGCTGTCTCTATGGATTGTGTGTGTGTGTGTGAGTGTCTAAGATGCATTAAAAAGGACATGATTGGAGTGGCCTTAAGGCCAGAAGGTTGTGGGTTCAATTCCCACCTCTGCACCTTCTCCACCGACTCCCACTGATGACTGCTGTCGTTGTGTCCTTGGGCAAGACACTTAACCCAACTTTGCCCAAAGCCCCCACTGAAAGATCAAGGCTATGCTCACACTCAGAGAGCAGCCGTCCTCCTGTGGACTCACCACCTGCAGAGGGTCAGTGAGGGGCTGGTGCTATGAGACTTGGGTGGCATCTCTGATTGCCACCCCCCTGACCCAGAAATGGATTAAAGGGAAGAAAATGGATGGATGGATGGATGGATGATTGGAGTGTTGGAGCAGGGGAACTGCTTTACTGTAAGTTCTCCTCATGTGTCCTGAATCCCTTGCGATGTATGTATATGTTTATTTATTTTTCCCTTGAGTTTCTATTTCTTAGTGTGTGGTGCATTAAAAATACAAAGGAGGTGGCTGGGATTAGGGCTGTGGTGAAATTAGTTGATAACCAGTGAAAAAAAAAATTAAAAATAAGGGAGTGTGAGATATAAGCAACATATGATAGAAGGTTAAAGTGTATGTAATGTTTTTTTTGGATAGCAATGAAGAGTGCAGGTCGGCGTGTTTGTTTTTCTTGTCCTGTTGTGATGTGAGTGGCTTTATTGATAATTATAACCAAAAAATGTGCTATGAATGATGGCCATGTTTCATTGAAGGCTTATATATGCCCCTTTCTGTGGGATATATTTTTTTCTGTTGAGATATGGTCTATGAATAGGTTTGTCCAATGAGTGATATACATAGGTTTTTATTTTTCCAATTTTGGAATATTATTTTCTTGGCGATGGTTAGAGAGATGAGTAGGGAGTCATGGTGTTTACTTATGAGGTTTGTTTGAGTAGTGTCTCCTAGAAGACACAGAGCGGGGTTTAATGGGATTCTGCAGCCCAAGATTGTGGAGAGTTTGTCCGTGACGGAAATCCAGAAGGTGTGTACCGGTTGACAGTCCCAAGTGGCATGAAGGTATGTATCTGTGCTCCCTGAAGTGCATTGTGGGCATGTGTCGGTGTCTGTGAAACCCATTTTTTTTAAACGGCTTTGTGTAAGGTTCGTTCTATGGATTGTTCGATATTGTATGAGTTGTAAATTATCGTATGTTGTTATGAAGGAGTTTCTACAGATGTGGTTCCAGAAGTCAGGGTTGGGAGAGATGTCCAGGTCCTTTTCCCATTTGACAGAAGGCAGTGTTAGTGGATTGTGAATTGTTACTATTATTTTGTAGAGTTTTGAAATTAATCTTTTTGTATTGGTTATGTTTAGAATGTGATTAGTCGATGGGTGTAGCATGTTTTGTGTTAGACTGATTTTACTTTTGATTAAATTATTGAGTTGTTGGTATTGAAGAAATTGTTCTCTCCCCACCCCGTATCTCTGGATAACTGCGGTGAATGACATGAATGTATTGTTTTCAAACAGGTGGTGAAGGTGAGAGATGCCCTTTTGCTGCCAGAGTGGGAAGTGAATGGGGGAATTGTGTAGTTGAAAGTAAGGGTTGTGCCAAATAGGGGTGTTTTTACATGGTGATAGTGAGGAGTTGGTGATTTTGTTCATTTTCCACCAGGCTGTCAGAGTTGTGGAGAGTCTTGAGCTGCAGAATACCATGAATGCGGAGTTAGGGGGAGTATTGTGGATTTAGTCCAGTTTATTGTGTAGTTAGAGACGGAGGAGAAGTTTCTTTTATGGATGATTGTGGTTTTTCCTAAGTATAGAGGAAGTCGTCGGCATACAGGCTAATTTTATGATTTGCACCACCATTATGGATTCCGTATATATTTAAATTATTTCTTATTGCTACAGCCAGGGGTTCAATGAATAAGGCAAAGAGGGAAGGAGAGAGTGGGTATCCCTGTCTGGTTCCTTGGTGCAGTGTGAAGTGTGGTGAGGTCATCCCATTTGTGGTTACTGTGGCTCTTGGTGCAGTGTATAGTGCCTGTATCCAGTGGATGAACGACTCTCCAAACCAGAATCTTTGTAATGTATTGAGGAGGAAATGCCAATTGACCTTGTCAAATGCCTTTTCTGCGTCTAAGGATAAGATAACAGTTTTAGTTTTTGTTTGTTGTGCGACATTGACTAGGTTGAAAAGTTTTCTGAGATGGTCTGATGCGTGCCTGTTTTGTGTCTTGTGGCGAGTGTTTTGGTTTTGAGTTTGAGGTCTTTGTTGATTAATGACAGTGGGCAATAACTGGAGAGGTCTGTTAGGTCTTTATTTTATTTTGGAATAAGTGTGATAACTGCTGTGTTCATGTGAGGTGATTTTTTTGGAGGTTGTTTTAATTTCTGATATGACTCTCATTAAGAGTGGAGATAGAATCTCCCAGAAGTGTTTATAATATTCTGCTGGGAATCCGTCTGATCCTGGTGACTTATTGTTTGGCATTTTGCTTAAGGCTTTATGCATTTCGTTTAAGATGAATGGTGTTTCTAATATATTGCTTGTTGTGATGTAAGTGATGGTAGGTTAATATTAGATCGAAAATTATTTATTGCGGATGTGTCAGGTGTGTTGTCGCATGAATATAACTTATTGTAATATTGTTGGAAAATATTGTTTATTTCTTGTGGGTCATGTGTTATAGTGCCGGAATTATCTTGAATTGATGTAATGATTGCTTTCTCTCTTTTGTGTTGTAGAAGATTTGCTAACAGTTTACTATTTTTGTTGTTATAGTGAAATTGCTCATATTTTAATTGTTGAATAAGAAAATTGTTTTTTAGTGTAACTATTTCATTGATCCGTTCTTTGGCTTCATTAATTTCCTTTAGTGTTTGTTCATCTTGATATGAGGAGTATTGTTGAGTTAATAGTTTAATTCTTTCTTCCAGAGTGTCTTCCAGGATTTGTTGTTTCCGTTTTTTGTGTGATGAATAAGATATTATTGTACCTCGGATGACTGTTTTTCCTGTTTCCCAGAGGAGTGATGGAGATATGTCTGGAGAGTCGTTCACCTCCAGAAAAGATGCTCATTCTCTCCAAATGAGTGCAGAGAAGTCTGTGTCTTCTATGTGTTCAAGCGCCATCTTGAGTGTGATTTGGAGATTTTACTTGCTTGTGTGGATATTGTTAAAGAGACTGGTGCATGGTCACTGATCATTATAGGGTGTATTGTGCTTTCTATTGTGTATTTGGTTACTGATTAGAAACAGATCCAGTCTGGAGAAAGTTCTGTGATGCGGAGAAAAGTATATTCCTGAATTGTAGGATTCCTCATTCTCCAACCATCATTAAGTCCATAATTATGCATATACTGTTTGATTATTTCTGTTGAGTGGGTGTGTCTTATGCTGCCAGATGTGCTTGAGCAATCTAAAGTGGGATTAAGAACAGTGTTTATGTCTCCTGCAAGGATGATGTTAGAATGGTTTTGTAAAGTGGACAGGCTTCTTCTCTGACGATGTTTAAATCTTTCCTCTTCTTAATGTTTATGATTTAACGTCTCGTGTAATTTGGCTGTGAAGCAGTTTATGTTGGACATAAAAAAGAAAAACTTTAATGTTCCAAAGGAAATTTACTGTGGGATACAAACATAGAGCTGACCCCATAAACATAGAGCTAACCTAACAGAGAGCTGACCTCATAAACATAGAGCTAACCTAACATTGAGCTAACGCCATAAACGTAGAGCTGACCTAACATAGAGCGAACCCCATAAACATAGAGCTGACTCAACATAGAGCGAACCCCATAAACATAGAGCTGACTCAACATAGAGCTAACCCCATAAACGTAGAGCTAACCTGTCGGAGCTCCTCACAGACCAGGGAGAAGAGCCAGACGTAGAGCAGGATCTCGAGTCCTGACGGAGTGTTCTGGAAGTCCACCATGAGGACCACAGAGAACAGACCCAGGAAGCAGAAGTACGACACGATGTTCAGGAAGAACTTGACCTGAGGCGAGCTGTACAGAGACACGAGGCGAGTCCAGGCGTCCAGAGGCTGCAGGTTCTGAGCCGACAGGCTGAGTAGAGACAGGTCTTCACTCCTTATGTGTGTGTGTGGGTGTGTGTGTATATGTGTAATTATGTGTCTTCACTACTTGTGTGTGGTTATTGTCTGTGTATATGTGTGTGTGTGTGTCTATGTGTGTATGTGTGTAGTGCGTGTGCGTACTTACGTGTCTTCACTCCTCATGTGCGGGACGCTGCCTGTGACCGACTGTAGAGACTTCATCTCCTCTTTGGTGTCGGCTTCTCTTTGAATCAGTTCATCTTGTCTGAGGAGGTCAGAGGACAACATCAGGAGCAGTACCTGTGCTCAGTACCTGTGGTCAGTACTCAGTACCTGGGCTCAGTACCTGTGGTCAGTACCTGTGCTCAGTACCTGAAGTCCAGGACATGGAGGTAGATGAGAGGGCAGAAGAAAACACACAGCAGGACTCTCCACAAAGGGTTTGAAACAGAGAGATGTCCACACCAGATCTGAGTCAGGAGAGACTACACAACACACATACACACACCCACACACGCACACACACACACATACACACAAGACAAGGCAAGGCAAGGCTATTTATATAGCACAATTCATACACAAGGCAATTCAAAGTACTGAACAAAACAAGAAAGCATTAAAATCATAAATAATCACAGAACATTAAAAAGAAAGCTAAAAATATAAAATCCCTCAGTTGTATGCACAGCTAAACAGAACTGTCTTTAACCTGGTTTAAAACATTGTCATTGAGAAGGCCTGTCTCACATCTTCAGGAAGACTGTTCCAGACTTTAGCAGCATGAATCTGAAAAGCAGCCTCCTCATGTTTAGTTCTGACTCTGGGCACTAACAGGAGTTCAGTCCCTGTGCTCCTCAGAGTCCGGGCTGGTTCGTATGGTACTAACATGTCACTAATATATTTTGGTGCGAGGCCATGGAGAGACTTGTACACAAGCAGAGCTGTTTTAAAGTCTATTCTCTGAGCCACAGGAAGCCAGTGCAGAGACCTGAGAACTGAACTAATGTGGTCGTACTTCCTGGTTCTAGTCAGGACTCGAGCTGCTGCATTTTGAATGTACTGCAGCTGTTTTACAGCCTGTTTGGACAGACCTGTGAGCAGGCCATTGCAGTAGTCTAACCTACTGGAGACAAATGCATGGATAAGAATCTCCAAGTCTGCTCTAGACACTATGTTTTTGATCTTGGCAATGTTTTTTAGATGGTAAAAATCTGCTGATGTTACTGATTTGATGTGGCTATTAAAATTTAAGTCTGAGTCCAGTATTACCCCTAGATTTCTGACCTTGTTTGAAGGTTTTAGGGAGAGAGACTGTAGGTGACAGATGACGCTCTCTCTTTGTTTCTGGGGACCAAAGACAATCATTTCAGTTTTGTCTGCGGTTAGCTGAAGGAAGCTGTTTTGCATCCACTCACAGATCTGTTGGATACAGTGAAGGAGTGAGTCCACTGGTCCATGTTCTCCTGCAGTCAGTGAGACATAGATCTGAGTGTCGTCTGCATAGTTGTGATAGGACACTTTGTTTCTGCGTATTAACTGACCTAACGGCAGCATGTAGAGATTGAACAGAAGAGGTCGCAGGATCGACCCCTGTGGTTCTCCACAGGTCAGGGCCATATGATCTGAGAAACAGTTTCCAATCTCCACAAAGTACTTCCTGTCCTCAAGGTAAGACCTAAACCACCTTAGGGCGGTGCCAGCGACGCCAACCCAGTCCTCTAATCTCTGTAAGAGAATCTCATGAGCTGCGTTTCCATTGAGCATCAAATTTCGAAATTTGAATTTGCGCATCATAAAATGTCTAATGGAAACGCGCAAATTTCGAATAAACCACAGTTTTTCGATAAAAAGTTAATGCGCTTAAAATCGGTGGTTTTTTGGACGTATCGAAATTAAGTTTTTCGCAAAACGGCAATGGAAACACTTATTTCGATATAGCGGAGGAAGCCGAGCTGAGCTTTATTCAGTGAGTTTTGGCTGCGCTTCGTGTGGAGACTTGGGAGATACGTGGGAGAGGCATGGGGGAGAGACGGGGAAGAGACGGGGGAGAGGCATGGGGGAGAGACGGGGGAGAGACGGGGGAGAGACGGGGAAGAGACGGGGGGAGGCATGGGGGAGAGACGGGGGAGAGGCATGGGGGAGAGACGGGGGAGAGGCATGGGGGAGAGACGGGGAAGAGATGGGGGAGAGGCATGGGGGAGAGACGGGGGAGAGACGGGGAAGAGACGGGGGAGAGGCATGGGGGAGAGACGGGGGAGAGGCATGGGGGAGAGACGGGGGAGACAGGCAAGACCCGTGTCTATGGTTCTGTGCGCGCGTCTATGGTCCGCGCTCGGTACATGACCACGCGCGTTCGCGGAGTTGTCAAAGCAGCCACAGTTTCTCCCGGGGTCAGAGAGGATGAGAGCCGCAGCAGAAGTCAAGACATTAATATATATCACGTAAATCAAAGTGTTGTTTACTTCTGTTGCCATGTTGACGTACTAGAAACTAGTGAATAAACGCGCGAAAATAGTGTATACTTATTCGAATATGTCTTAATGGAAACGGCCGCTTTTGCGAATTACAGGTTTTTCGAATTTTGAAATGTATCGAAAAAGTTTTTGCGCATTATTCAATGGAAACGCAGCTATTGTCGACGGTGTCAAAGGCAGCACTCAGATCTAACAAGATTAAGATTGAGACTTTGTCTGCGTCAGTGTTCAGCCGGATATCGTTTGTAACCTTAACGAGAGCAGTCTCAGTGCTGTGGTGGGGTCTAAAGCTGGACTGAAACATATCAAATGAGTTGTTGATTATAAGAAATCTAGTAAGCTGTAGGTAGACAACTTTCTCAAGGACTTTCCCCATAAATGGCAGATTTGAGATGGGATGATAGTTGTTAAGTACCGTAGCATCCAGACTGCTCTTTTTTAGCAGGGGCCTGATGACTGCAGTTTTCAGGGCCTTTGGGAATATTCCAGAATGAAGGGACATGTTTACTATCTGTGTGAGTGAAGGTAACAGACTGCTCAGAACAGACTTCAGAAATCTAGTGGGTAGTACATCCAAGCTGCATGTGGAGGAGCTCAAACTGGAGATTATCTCTTGGACAGTTTGATCATTTACAGGTGCAAAGTGAGTTAACTCAGAGAGCCTTTTTGGCTGTTGGATGGTTATCTGTGGATTGGAGACAATGGCGTTTTTGATGCCTTGAACCTTGTCATTGAAAAAATTTGCAAACTCATTGCATTTACGTTTGGAAGTAAGCTCTAATGGCATTTGAACATGGGGGTTAGTAGATAGTATTGACACCAGTATTGAGCAAGTGGTGAAAAGGTGGTACTGCACCCTGAACTCCCCAGAATAGGGACGGCGCTATTGAGCAAGTGGTGAAAGGTGTTACTGCACTGTATTTTTCAAAGAGGTGTCATTTTGAATGTTTAATGAGTTACCCTCTGTTGACCCTGATGTGTAAGTGTGGTTCACAGTTGTCTAAAGTGATTTATTGAGCAGCGCTTAGCGTAACACCTGCGTAGGGTTACACCGTGCTCATTCTAAAAACAAACAGTGATGCCCTAGTTAGTAAGACACGTCAATAACTAATCAATCTACAGGGAGGACCAGCCCCAGACCTGTCAACCTATAGCAAACATGATGAAGGGGTGGGAGGACTATGGTGAGCCCCCGCCCTCTAAGAAGTTTTCAATGGATCAAACGCATTACGTTTGTCTACGTGAAGGTTATACAATATGTCTAATACAGGTAAGTTATTAATATAAAATTTTTCAGTATTCATATTAAATGTTTTAATTTAGTTTATCTCTAGGAAAGGGTCGTTTATTGACAGATTATGACACCGATGAGGATTTAACCCCATCACCAAAAGTTACGAGAGGTCTACAGCCAACGGATGAAATATGGTAAGATCTCATTTTCCTTAAGGTCTTAACCAGATGTTTAATTTTTTTTTTTTTTCATTTTATACAGCACAGCTAAATTAACGAGCAAGTCAATGCCCCTGATGCATAAATTACGACAAGTAAATCAACGTAAAGCAAGTCTAGCTCCGTAAGTCCGTACATATACAAACTAATTTTATATAACATGCTTTATGAACGGTGTAAATCTTTTTCTAGAGCAATTCTATCACGCTGTAACGGACACAAAATACCTAATCACGGGGATGATGATGATGATGATAAAAGGTGAGTTACATATTATAATTTTTATAATGATAGAGGTTATAATTTTCTTCTCACTATTTTTAGCTCATCAGGGGGTGACGAAGCCACAGAGAATCAACCCCCTGTAAACCAGCATTTCAACATACTGGATTTTACAACACTGGACATTGATGCCATTATAGGAGATGAAGGTGTAGCAAACAACTATCAAGATGTATTAAACGCTGGATCACCATTCCCGGACCGTGAGGAATACTTGGAGCAAATATCTGGACATACTACTACTCCTGATGCAGCAAAAGGGCCTATAACGAATGCTCTAGCACCACCCAAGGTGAATACTTTGCAAGAAAACACACATCTGTTAAACACCTGTAGTGATGTACGTGAAAAAGCGTTGGTGAAAACAGAGCTCTCCAACATACGTGAGGAAGTGGAATCAAACAAGGCGCGTTGTGTTAGTGCAGAGCTACATACAAACAGGACTCTATCAACTTTGAACCAGCAACTAAAACACAGCGAGGCCCGTGTACTTAACGAAATAGATCAGTTAAAGATACAAGTTCACCATCTTCAAACCGAGCACGTAAAAGTTACTAAACAAGTGTGGGTGTTACAAAATCAGCGTACAAACGCTACTATACACAGAGCTAAACTCCTGGCAAGGGGCCAACGAGCCCAACTACAGACACGCGCGCTTCAAAGAGAGGTCCTACAATTACAAACTCAATACACGAAAGCCGCTATACACACCCGTCAATTAGAAACAAAAACCTTACAGGGGGAAATACAAATTCAAAATTTGACTACTGAAATCAAGCATCTTAAAAACACGGGAAACGTAATAGCAGATAGAATTGAACAAGTGGATAACCAAGCGAACACGTCTATAGCAGCTGCTATCGAGCAAATCAATGAAAACACTACTCATTTGAAAGCCATCGAAAATGCATACAATCCTGAAACACACTAAAAGGCCTAACGCTACCTCACCCTCCCAACTTCCGAAAAAAATAAGAATTAATTATGTCCCGCGCTCTAACACTTATACATGTGTGCAACGTTTAATTCGTACTAATTATCAAACAACGCGTAACACTGATCGTTTAATTCGTACTAATTATCAAACAACGCGTAGCACGTATCCGTGTATTGATCGACTAATTCGCACAAATCATCAAAGTACGTCCCATGCTGCAGAACGGTTAATAGCACCGACCCATGTCATAGCTGAAAGGCCTCCGCTACCAGACATTAACTCAAATACAGATAATGTTGTTAACCAGTCAATAAGTAAAGATACTATTCAACCCGCAATACAACGCCCTGCAAACAACTGTGTAGGTATAAATAGTCAAACTATAGAAATGGATACACAAAATGACGAGTCACCTAGACCCAGCTCTGTTTTAAGTCCACACAACAATGTTACAACTGTTTCAAGAAATTGTATAGTTCACACAGAGACAGACCCCTTGGGGGGCAATGCTAATGAAATAGAGGGTAACGAGACCATACAAGTAGGGGGTGTTGTACAGATTACTGAACAAAGTGATATCCCCGCTAACGTACAATCAGGTGGGGAGGTCCATGTTAACGTAATACCAGAGTTTAATACCACGGTAATGTCTGAGCACATTGATTTTCGTGGTATAGATCCTACAGATACCGTAAAGGCTTGTGAAAGAGTAAATGAAAAATTAACAGGGTTAATAACCCACGCTGTAAACAATACAGAGCAAGGATGTGTGATGAATGTTGCATTACGAGGGCCCTCGCTTAGTGACGATATTCAAGTTATTTTGAACTCTGACAATGACTACAACGTTGACCATTTTTTAGAGGAAGTGGAAAAAGTGTTACAAAGTAACGATAAGTCCATTATAGAAGATGAAATGACATTAATAGTGAGTATAGCACATTCACAAAGTGGTGGTGGTCAGCGTCTCAAACTTGGTGCAGTAGCATACGATACAATATTGATAAAGAAAGGTAAATTTCTTTATAACCCTCACAATACCGAAAATGCCTTGTGTTTTGCCATGTGTATCGCTCATGCATTTCATGCGAACTATACCCATAGTAAATTACTCGATAAAGCCAAAGAGTGGCAAGCGGCAGTTGGTCTGAATCAGCAAACAAACGTAACACTGAATGATGTGTCAAAGTTTGAGAATCTGTTGAACATAAAAATTGTTGTTTTTCACAACAACCCACCGACTAAACGTCTTCAATCATTTGAAACACAGGATAGAATGCACGAATGCACAATAGCTTTATACCTTTATGAGAATCACTACTATCATATCAAAAATAAAACAGGGTTCTTTGGGAGTCCATATGTGTGCAAATACTGTCTCAAGCCATACGGTACTAGTTTGCATCACCTCTGTAAATACCTTTGTAACATCTGTTACACACAATGTGAAAGCACAGGGAAAAACAGAACAATTAAATGTCCTGAGTGTAAACGCATCTGCAAATCTTCCCACTGCTTTAAGCAGCATAAACTGCCAGACCCCGTCCATGATAGAATACCTTGCCTTTCTGTGACATATTGTGAAGAATGTAAACATCAGTATCGCACCACAGCTAAAAAACACGTGTGTCAAATTCAAAAATGCATCCACTGTGATGCTGATCTCCCTGAAGGTGAAGAAAAGCACCATAGCTGTTACATCAAACCTTTAAAGGAATAGTTCACCGTTTTTACATACTGACATATGTTCTTACCTTACCTTAGACTAGTTAATACGTACCTGTCTGGTCTTAGTCCGTGCGCTCTGTCATGCAAACGGAGCAAAAGCGGGAGCACAAACGCAGCCTCCTCTGTATATTTTGTAGCACCAAAAGGTAGCTCCCGCTAGAAGCTACCAAACTCTTCCAAGTGTTCCCTATTAAATGTATATAGTTACGTGACGTGTTACACTGCAAAGTATAGTAACACAGAAATGTAACAGTCGATTTCTCAGCGGATAAAACGGGTACTATATTGTGAGGCGTAGTAATCTGAGGGGCGCTACGTCCGCGCACTAACTTCTCTCCGTACTACAAGTCACGCTGCTTCTATTGACGGAAGTGAGCGAGAGAGAAGTCTCCGGAGAGAAGTTAGTGCGCGGACGTAGCGCCCCTCAGATTACTACGCCTCACAATATAGTACCCGTTTTATCCGCTGAGTAAATCGACTGTTACATTTCTGTGTTACTATACTTTGCAGTGTAACACGTCACGTAACTATATACATTTAATAGGGAACACTTGGAAGAGTTTGGTAGCTTCTAGCGGGAGCTACCTTTTGGTGCTACAAAATATACAGAGGAGGCTGCGGTTGTGCTCCCGCTTTTGCTCCGTTTGCATGACAGAGCGCACGGACTAAGACCAGACAGGTACGTATTAACTAGTCTAAGGTAAGGTAAGAACATATGTCAGTATGTAAAAACGGTGAACTATTCCTTTAAAAGTGGTTCAAGAGACAACCAACTACATTTTTTATGATTTTGAGACAAGGTACGATGGTAACAAGCACGTCCCCGTGCTAGTCTGTACTCTTGACCAGGATGGTGATAAATATAACTTTGCACACGATGGTTGTGTTAAACGAATGTTGAAATATTTTAGAACACCAAAGTTTCGTGATTACACATTCATAGCACACAATGCAGCTGCGTTTGACAACTACTTAATTCTGGAAGAGTTTGCGAGACAGGGGTTAACCCCACGTCTCACTGTAAGAGGCACGCGTGTGCTCTGCATGTACGACAAGCGACTTAGACAAAGATGGCTGGACTCATTCAGTTTTCTCCCAATGCGTTTAGCACGTATGCCTGAAGCATTAGGGTTTGATGACCTAGAAAAGGGTCATTTCCCTCATTTATTTAACACCAAAGAAAATGAGTGTTATATAGGACCCTACCCTGAACCTCGTTTTTACGGCGTTGACAAAATGGATCAAGCACAGAAAGCTAAATTCAACGAGTGGTATGACGATGTAAAACATACAGAATTCAATCTACAATTTGAAATGCAACGCTATTGTCTCAATGACGTAGCTGTTCTCAGACGTGGGTGTCTGCTCTATCGCGAAATGCTACTCTCGGGGACAGAGGTGGATCCGTACACGTTTGTAACTCTACCAAGTTATTGTATGGGTGTTTACAAAACGCTATTCCTGGAGAAAAACACTATAGCTCTAACATATGACGGCTGTTATAATGGGGCCAATAAGTGTTTCTCTGACGGATCAATCAAATGGCTCGAGTACCTCTGTAAAACCAAAGGGTTAACAATACAACATGCTCTTAAAGGTGGGGAAAAGAAAATTGGCCGCTATCACGTAGACGGTTATAATCCCTCTACAAACACATGTTACGAGTTCTTTGGGTGTTTTATTCATGGGCATGACAAGTGTTATCCTCCCGGAGGGCTGAACCACCTATCTAAAAAGACTTTTAGTGATCTCTACATTGCAACCATTGACAAAATAAATAACCTGAAAGATCAATCCAAAGTTAATGTGGTAGTCATGTGGGAATGCGAATGGAACAAGTTAACTAAAACAGATGCTTCTGTGAAAGAATTTCTCAAAGATTACAAAAGTCCTGAGCGTTTAAATCCACGTGATGCTCTTTATGGCGGTCGAACAAATGCTATAAAGTTATATTACAAGGTGTCTAACGGTGTAAAAGTACTCTACTATGATTACACAAGTCTATATCCGTCTGTACAAGCGTGCAAAGAATACCCCATAGGTCACCCACAAATCATCATTGGTGATTTTGAACCGCTAGAATCCTATTTCGGCTTTGTAAAATGCTTGGTATTACCGCCAAGAGGACTGTTACACCCTGTGCTACCCCATAAAATGCATGACAAACTGTTTTTCATCCTATGTAAAGCATGCGCCACAGAATTGAATCAAATGACCGAGTGTGATCACACTACCACAGAACGAGAATTCACAGGGACATGGCCTGTTTCTGAAGTGCTGAAAGCTGTGGAAAAGGGTTACATTGTACAGAAAATTCACGAAGTGTGGCATTTTGCTGAAAAATCAGATCAACTGTTTAAAGGCTATGTCAAAAAGTTTTTGAAAAGCAAACAGGAAGCCAGTGGCTATCCTAAGCATGTGAACACACCTGAGGATGAGGAGAAATACATTGATGAATATCACGAACGTGAAGGTATTTTACTGGACCGTGACAACATCAAACCTAATAAGACGCGACGGAGCTGTAGCAAATTGTTACTAACTAATTTATGGGGTAAATTCTGTCAACGTTCAAATCTTGGGCATACAGAGATGGTGACAGATCCTGCGCGTTTTATGCAACTCATGTTTTCTGATCATTTTGAAGTCACCCAATTCCACTTCATTTCCAATGCATTGGCTATAGTATAGTGGCGCTATGCTAATGGGGTTCAGTCGCATGCAAAAGATTGTAACATTTTCATCGGGGCCATGACAACATCCTACGGAAGACTCATGTTATATGAACTTCTGGACAAGCTTCAAGACAGAGTGCTATATTGTGATACAGACTCTGTCATATTCACAGCAAAAAGTGGTGAGTGGATCCCACCCACAGGGGGCTTCCTAGGTGATTTGACCGATGAGCTCGGTAATGGAGACAGCATTACTGAATTTGTCTCAACAGGGCCTAAATCGTATGCCTACAAGACGGCCCTAGGGGACAAACAAGTCAAATGCAAAGGTGTGACTCTGAGGGGGGTAAATGTGGAGACCGTGACACACGACTCTCTAAAAGACTTGTTAGATAAATTCATGGCTAATCGAGAGACGGATGAACATCTGATAACAGTATCTGACACGATTACCAGAGATAAGACACGCTTCCACCTCAAAAACAGGTCACTTGTGAAAAAACTGCGTGTGACATACGACAAACGTCGCTTGCTCGATGACTACTCTACAAAACCCTATGGATTTTAAAGCAGAGCTTTTTGACTCAAGGCTCCAGCATCCTTTTAGCTCTGTTTTTAGTGGACCATCAAATTGTGGCAAGACATATTTTGTTAAAGACATTATTGAAAATGCTGACGCTTTAATATCCCACAAAATTGAAAACATTGTCTACATATATTCATGCTGGCAACCGCTCTATGACGATATTCTAAAAATACGTAATGTTAACTTTATCAAAGACCTGCCAGAATCTTTGGCAGATGACACATTGTTACCACCGAGCAAAAACAATCTACTTATAATCGACGACTTGATGAACGATGCTTCAAACAATTTGGAAGTGCAAAATGTATTCACCAAATATGTCCATCATAGAAATCTGAGTTGTATTTACATGGTGCAAAATTTGTTTGTGCAGGGTAAAAGCAGTCGCACAATTAGTTTAAACACAAACTATCTAATACTTTTTAATAACCCCCGGGACAGATTCCAAATATCTCTATTGGGTAAACAAATGTTTCCTAACAAATCCAAATTTTTTCTAGAGGCTTTTAATGACGCTACAAACAGACCCTACGGGTATCTTTTAATCGATTATAAAACTAAAACACCTGATCACTTTAGACTCAGAACGAGTCTGCTTTCGGACAAAGTAGTTGTGTATATACCTAAAAAGGGTAAAAAGTAATTATGTCAGCACGCGTGGTACGAAATTTATCTTTGCTTCAGTTGCTATATAAGGCTTCGCCCAAAATGCGGAAGGTTATTCTGACTAAAGCGAGTCCGGACCTTATTAACGCCCTGTCAGAGCTAGCGATTAACGTGCTCAGTGGGAACATACCTCTGACAACGAGACAGTACAGACAACTTGAGAAAAAGAAAAAAGTTATTAGAGTCATCAGTAACAAAAAGTTAAACGTTTTAAAGAAGAGAAAAGCCTTGAATCAGCAAGGTGGATTTCTACTACCGCTTTTGGGAGCGGCTATACCGTTTATAACGAGCCTCATCACCAGTCGTTAACATGGAATATACGGAAAAAGTGTATTTGGTGCCGCAACAACAGCTGGATAAACTAACGCAGCAGGGTCATGAAAAATCCATCACACACAGGGTGCAGACAGAGTTGGACAAAGAAATGCTCGATATTTTGAATAATATAACAATGGACCCTAATGAAAAAGCTAAACACTATGCTCACATTCTACAGCGTTTTCTTACGCTGGTGAGAAAAGAGGAGAGTGAAAAATCTGTTTTAACATTAAACATGCCTATCTCAACTATTGAAGACCCTGTGGTCAACACAGACGTGATAGCAGCCGAGGTTATGAGACATATTCCACGAAATAGTCATAAAAACGCTAAGTTAATATTGGAGATGTTATCAAAGACACCCCGGGTGGTTACGTGGAATGGAGATGGTGAAGTTGTGATTAACGGTAGTGTTGTAAAGGGCTCTCATGTTTATGACCTCATTAAGAATGTTACAGCTAGTCATAATATAGTTGAAATTTCAAGACCAATCGGGTGGTCTTTATTTTTAAAAACACTAGCCGAAATGAATATTCCCCAGTCTGTCATTCCTAACACGATGGTTCGTAGAACTATTAATGAGTTTAAAAATATCCCTCCTTCTGATGTTTATGCGACGCCCTTAGTTAGTGCTAAACGTAAAAGATTACTGTCACCTAAATTCACCACTCCTTTAGTCACCAAGAGTGGAGCAAGTTGGTTAAGTTTTTAAATCTTCATGATTGTTATGAAATGTTTTCACGGGTGTTTATCATTCTGTATGACGAAATGTAATGTATCACTTATTATGAATGTGTGTTTATCATTCTGTATGGAAAATAAAGATTATACTTCAATGATTTTTATTATGCACTACACATTGTACACAGTCGAAATCAGTTTCACTACATATGGCCACAGGTTGTATAGCATTAACAAAATGACATACCAAGGAATCGTTACAAGCCAAGTTAGAATCATACACACGGATAAACTCTTGATAACTTGAGCCTTTTAACATGTGGCATAGAAAAAATACACAATGTTGTCCACAGGTTACAGAAAGATGACTCTGTACCTGTTTTATGGAATGGTAAAAACCTTCACTATTCTCCCTCATAAATCTGTTAATACTATTTGGGAACCTTTTATAATCTGGTCCGTTGCCGAAGCTGTCAAAGAAGTATCCGCGCCTATCTTTAGAAAAGTAGGCGGCGATCCAGTGTTCCCCCGGGAGGGTGGAGGGATGGGTGTTAATGATGGCACACGCGGGATAGCGTTTTATGACACTAGGTAAACGATCTGAGGGGAAAACACCAAGGAAAAGTGTGCCGCGCTTGACACACTGTTTCATGATGCTCGTTAACTCTATAGTATTCATTAGTGCGGCACCTAATAGTAGTCTAGTAGAACTTGTCTTCTGTTTGAAATCTCAATAATGGAATCAAAAACTGCATAGCAGATCAAATTAACGGTACGTGCTAGCGGTGTCCTAAACCTAGCTTCTAAACGTACGTTACCGGATTTAACTAGTGAAATATTACCACCATGGCCTTCATCAGCCTCTAAATTAAAACAGAACAGAGTGTAACCATCTGCAAAATCGTCTCGATCTATCGCAAGAGACCTGTCTTTTAAATGACGGCCCGTTGTTTGCACCAGCTGATAATATTCACGTACATACTGGCCTCTATTAAACACAGGTTGAAAAGGCTTAGATGGGTAGGATTGACCGTCTACGTATAAACTCATAAATTCAGTATCAAAATGCTGGAAATTATAAGGGTTATGGGTATAGCTCCCCGTGTACGCCTCGTTGTCAATAAAACCCACTATTAAGAATTTAGGTATTTTGCCTAAATAAAGATTGTCTTGGTTGCAAACTCTAGTACCACTTGGTATTGAAAATGTTTTTAAAGCAACACGTCAATAGCGTGTCATTTCATATCTGTGGAGGGTGGTTATTTTATTGTAATCCGTTATTTTCTATATTTTCGTATGTGGGTGTTGTTGTACCTTTTGTTATTACATCCTCTCATTATTCGTGATTGGTTTGGAGATATTTTTGTTTGTTTTTTCTTTTGCTTTATATCTTGCAACTTGTCACTAAAAGGTACAAATTTCCAAAGCCAACATCTAGCAGTGAAATACAAAGGTAGATCCTGTGAACAGTATTTTTCTTTCCAATATGGAAAAAAGACAAAGTATGAAAAATTGTGAATACATTTGTAAACAACCGAGTCTGTCTCAGACATGATGCATCTGTAATTGAACCTTTTTACATACCTTTGCAACTTGTCACTAAAAACAGGAACCTTTTCCTGAAAAAATGAAAACAACCAAATTATACCTCTTTACAGAAACAAACACAACTTCTCAAATTCTAGACCCGTGTCTTTGCTGCCACAGTTTTCTAAAATCTTGAAAAAAGTATTTGCAATGTGAGTGGATAGCTTTTTACAAAAGTAAATGTGTTAATTCAAAATGAGTATGGCTTTAGGAAAAAATACTCAACTGTTGTGGCTATAATGGAACTGACAGAGAAAATATGCAGATACATATGTTGTAAGTATCTTACTAGACCTGCAAAAGGCTTGCTCATACATGGATCTCTAGTTATCTAGAAAATCTTAAACAGTTTATATCTTTATATCATATCTGTGGCACTGTGGTAAAGTGTCACTTCATATCTGTGGAGGTCTTATTTTATTGTATCAGTTATTTTTATATATTTTTCGTATGTGGGTGCTTGTTGTACCTTTTGTCTTCTATTTTCATTAGTGATACACTAAATGAGAACGAGCTACTTGGAGAATTTTAAATAATGTCATGAGGAACAACAAAAATCACACATGAGTACACAAATTATTTTGTCAAAGGCAGAAATATCGAATAAAATGAATATATCAAATGAATTTTGTAGATACTTTACTCGTGTAGGAGACTCGAAAGAAAAGAAAATTTCCAAAGCCAACATCTAGCAGTGAAATACAAAGGTAGATCCTGTGCACAGTATTTTTCTTTCCAATATGGAAAAAAGACAAAGTATGAAAAATTGTGAATACATTTGTAAACAACCGAGTCTGTCTCAGACATGATGCATCTGTAATTGAACCTTTTTACATACCTTTGCAACTTGTCACTAAAAACAGGAACCTTTTCCTGAAAAAATGAAAACAACCAAATTATACCTCTTTACAGAAACAAACACAACTTCTCAAATTCTAGACCCGTGTCTTTGCTGCCACAGTTTTCTAAAATCTTGAAAAAAGTATTTGCAATGTGAGTGGATAGCTTTTTACAAAAGTAAATGTGTTAATTCAAAATGAGTATGGCTTTAGGAAAAAACACTCAACTGTTGTGGCTATAATGGAACTGACAGAGAAAATATGCAGATACATATGTTGTAAGTATCTTACTAGACCTGCAAAAGGCTTGCTCATACATGGATCTCTAGTTATCTAGAAAATCTTAAACAGTTTGTGCAGCTAAATTGTAAAAATAATAAATTACTCAATACCTATATTGTTTTTATGAATGACTTTCTAAAAGTATTGTTGCATAATTAAAATGTTGTATACTAATGATTTTGAAAATAGGCCCTCTGAAGAATGTGCACGGGGAAAAGCCCCAAGGACAAGGATTGCAAACAGGAATAAAGAGGGTCAAATGGAGAAACTACAATCAGTCATAGTGATACCAACTTTCAAAACGGGACAAATTATTAACTCCAGGAATAAACATTCTTGTCTCTCTGGCGAGGCCAAAAGTCCAAAAACACCATCTGGCTAATCTCTCTCAGGCAGACTGGGAGATTCTCCAAAGGCATTCTGACGCCTCCCAGTGGACAAGGGACGTCAGCACACCCGGAAACTCCACCCCTTGGACGCATAAGGATGACGTCATCGGAAGTCTCCCTCATGAGCCCCTGTGTGTGTTTTTTGAGGTCAGACAGGACAGGGCACGGACAGGGGAAGAGCAGGCCTAGAATAGAAGCACTTTTGTTGAACATTCTGTATCTGATTGTAAAGATAATTAAATGCAGATGTTAAACGTGAAGATCTCTTGTCTCGCTCTTGCATCGATTTTGGATACGTCAGTCAAAGGGAATTATTGACTTCATTTTGGTGAATCCCGACGTGATCGGGGCAGGAGCGGGACAGAGATGAGCTCAGTTATAGAGACTGGATTTGTGGGTTTGGAAAAATCTCTCTGCTCTTCAAAAAGGTCGCTTCTAAGGTAAGCGGATCACAGTTTTGGAAATCTGCACATTGTTTTAAATAGAAGAGAGAGAGATTTTGGCTCGACAGATTGCAGCGTGGCCAGGCGACCGCCGTGATGGGGCGTTCTATCGGACGCGATAGAACAATAGTCAGGTTTAGACGTTTTAACCTTGGGGGAAGCATGGGTCCCTCCAAAAAAAACAGAACAGATGATGAAAAGAGCCACAGGATTTATAAGTGCGAAAGAGGCACACCGTTTTAAGTGTTTAGATAAATAGAATTAGAGAGATAGGGATAGTTAGGGTCAGAAGTTATAGGATAATAAAAACTCCATATCCCCCGGGGGTGGGGAAAAGGGCACAATTAATTTAAACAGAAGAAAAGCCAAGTATTTAAAATGTGGATTCTGATACTAACGATCTGATTAATGAGAAAAAAGGAGAGCCTCTTGGCTGTAGTATACGAGTTTCATGTGAAGAAATGACAAAAGATCAGTCTGGGAGTTTTTCTCTTGTATTCTGATGTAATGTTTCGATAGTTACAGAGAATCAGGAAAAAAAAAGATTCTGCTGGAACTCTCGATACATTAATCATGTAGCAAATGGTAATGTTTTCCATTACTGACGTATTTAAGGATAAAATGTAAAGTGTCGTTTGACGTGAGAGAAACTTTTACCACTGATTTAAAACCTTGTCACGAGAAAAACGAGGAAAGTATTTCAGACTCCATGCTTCCTTTGTTCGGGAGGCCCCTCCCCTCCCTCGTTCTGTCCTCTCTCTCTCTCTCTCTCTCTCTCTCGTGAAGACAGAACTATTACCAAAGACATTTTTTGATTTGTAGAAAATTACATTTATACACACGATAATGTTACTGACATGGAGTCATAGGATCACAGAACTTTGAGTTAGATTATAAAGAGGCATTATTTTATTTTTTTTTTTTATCTCCAAGGCGTCTAGACAAGTTTTTTTCCCTACATTTTGGTGATATAAAAGTTAGAATGATCTTAGAGAGCATTATACTTTTGGAAAAATAGGGCTTAGGATAGCAGTTGAATGCAGAATTCGGTTATCAGAATTTTATGTTTAAAATGTTAATAGTAATTATTTCATAGGTTTATTTTGAATTGTAATTAATCATTGGTTTGGTATGGTAATTAACACACTTGTTTGTGTTTCTTGTTTGTCTGTTTTTTCCGAGAAAACTTCTGTCTGTTTCATTTGGCCAAAAATCGTCCCTGCCACAAACCACAACCGAGCATCATCATCATCATCATCAGCGTCTCCCCCTCTCCCTGCGGGTCGCAGGGGGCAGCATCGGCTGCAGCAGCTAACAGGAACTCTCGAAGAAGACTTCTCCTGCCTGTGAGGAGGCAAAGAAAAGACCGCAGACTTTTTCACAAACTGAGTGTTGTCCCATCCACGAAACAGAAGGTGGCGGTAATGCGAAGAATAGGCCGCCAACCGCCGGAAAACCAAACAAGAAGAAGAAGGACACGACACATTTGGGTGCGTCAGATATGAAAGAAGAAGAAAGACATTATGAGGAAAAGTTATCGGAAGAAGAAAGAAAGTGATTGTTGAAAGAAGAAGAAAGACATTGTGAGAAAGAGTTATCGGAAGAAGAAAGAAAGTGATTGTTGGAAGAAGAAGAAAAAAGACATGGAGACAAAGACATTGGACACTATGAGACAAAAGACATTGAAAGACGCCATGAGTAAAAGAAAGACATTAACGGACATTTGAGACGTGGCTGGCCTAAATGAGACACACAGAAGGTAAATATACAGACAGACAACAAACGCACAGAGACATATTAAGTCATATTTACACATTTAGCTAGGTCATTCGTTCATAACACCACATTTAGCTGCATGAAAGAATACAGGACAATCGTTAAAATTAATTCGACTCTTGCTTTAGCATGAGACACAAGGAGATTAGAACAGCAGTATATTTAAAATAGAGGAGCTCTATTATTGAAACTAGTATTATTATTTAAAGTTATAGACGCGGAGAAGTTTAGAATTATTGATTTTGACTGCATGATCTTGGTAATACGGATATTTAAAGCAGTGTTTTCAACCTCTGAACCGTGGCTCGTTAATCATTTAAAAACAATCACATGCACAGATGAAACTGGTGCTAGAAAGAGAACTGCAGCTTTTAATGGACGCTGCATTTAGTACAAAATGGTTTGTTCAGACAATTAAAGTTTGAAAAATGATTTAAAGCATTTCTGAATTTTGGCTAAAGGTGATATTGGATCATTTCTGATAACACATAGACGCAACACTGTTCATTGGTTGAAAACACGGATGTAGGGACATTTTATGAAATCTTTTATGACATGTTTCTCTTCCAAATAGCTAAATTAGAAACAATTAGGACAATTATGTCTTTGATATAACTGTTGGCAGTTTATCTGAGACATGATTGGCGCAAGTACACACACATAAAACAATGGTCTTTTCTCCACATGAACGTGAAACAAAGGTGAAGTATTAAAGTTTGAAACTAATTTACATTTTTAAGGAATCCGAACTGGCTTTAAAAAAAAAAAGGGGGAAAAACATTTATTGCACGTGCATGAGTTTTTTTTTAGTAACAAGAGCTCATTAAAAATATAGGGGACACAGTTTGTGACAAGCCCGAGTAAAGACCACGTGGTTTAAACACTAAAGTTTGAAATGGATCCTTTTAGGAAAAATCTCTCAAAGCTTTGCATGTTCTGCAGGCTCTGAAAGTTGCAACTATAAAATAGCTCATGAGACAATTGTAATTGGACATGGAAAAATATAACAAAGTTAAAATTACAGGCCTCTTGTGTTGTCTATATGTTTGTGTATGTTATATGTTTGTGTATGTTATATGTTTGTGTATGTTATATGTTTGTGCGTCATGTCCAATACACTACGTTGACCTTAACAAACTGGACCAATACTAACGTGGGGTGTTGTGAGTGTGTTGTGAGTGTGTTGGGGAGTGGACGAGGAGTGCTGAACGGAATCATGGAATAACAAAAGTTTTCTGTAATGTTTTAATGTGATCATGGAATAATTATTTTTTGTCAACAGCATACGGTGTAAGTACTAGAGATTCAAAGATGACAAGCTTTATTGAACAGGTGTAAAAGTGAGAGTACTCTGGGATGAGTACTCTGAGAAAAGTACTCTGAGAAAGTACTCTGAGATGAATACCTTGCTGAAGGTACTGGGAGCCCCTCCCTCTGCTGTTTGTCCGGACAGTGATTCGGTCCAACCGCAGTGAGCGGTCATTGGGCGGAGGACACCTTTGGTTTGTAATTCACATTTAGGGGAGTATAAAATTAGAAACATACATATTGTTAAGTCTGTATTTGGCTACAGCCTCTGCCCTGATGCCACACACCGTCTGTCAATGCAGTTATGTTTTGCCCAATTGGATTGATTGGCAGGCCGCACCATGCGAAGAGAGGAAAGTGGGTGTTTCTTGTGTTCTAATGTTTGTTTTTCAGATGAAAGATAAACTGCACCTGCTTCAGGGATAACACAGTAGTATGGATCATAAGGAAAATGAGCCTCTACTTTGGCACCAAAGCCCACAATATGAATTGAGGACGATCCGGGAGGAACAACAGGATTGGAACAGTAATCTACACACATACAGATGCATGTTTTATACTTTGGACCACGACCAACAGAGGGAGTATAGTAATGTTATTGTCATAGGTGGTCATGGTCCTTAACCTTCTAAATCATTAGAAAGAAGTGTAAAACATATATTTACAAGAACAAATAAATAATAGAAAGGGCAGCCTAAAAAAGCAAAATGGGAAAATTATTAAGTAATTTTCGGAGTTGCCAAAATGAAATAAAATTCTATATTTGTCCCATAGGGGGTCATTCTAAATTTAGTGTTGTGCAAATTTAAAAGGAGAAATAATAGCGCTTATAACATCAAACAGATCTACTCTTTAAGATAATAGATCATACAATAATAGAATAGAATGAAATAGTCTGGAGCTATAATGTCATTGGATTCGAGGAGCTATAGGTTGAAAGGTCGCTAAGAAGAGGTGTCAGAATAAACAATAGTAATAATAGTTAGACTAGTGAATAATCAAAATAGTTCTATTGTGGAAATAAGTATCAATAAGGTCAAATTGTTCTAATAACTAAAGTAAAAAGGAATCAAATGGAGTCAGATTTTAGATGTTTCTGTTTTCCACATCTGTAGGAACTGGTGCAGAGGTGTTTATAGAGAGTAGTATTAAAATGCAGACATAGAACGACAGGCTTTAACACAATTTTAAATCTAAAAATAGCTCAAATATAACATTGCTCTTGATGCAGCCTCTGAGCTGCTCCATTGGAGAACAGGTTAAATGTTATTGTTTATTACAAACAGCTGATGTATTTACACATATTAAGTTTGGGACAACTCTTTAAACAGTTATAAGCAGCGGACAGAAGCCATGAATGTGCTTTTGTTTATTAAATAATTAATTTCATAGCCTTATAATCGTAGAGAACGTTTTAAAATAGTTAAAATCCCTTTCAGGCAACTTGATTTAGATGTATGTCTTTAATATTGGAGAACGACTGTGTTGTTTTTGGAATTGTCTGAAATACAATACATAGAATAGTGATTTGCAGAACAAGAACCAGCCAATGAAAAATCGTCTATTGCCAATGCTATTGTTACAATCAGAACTCAAAAATTGGGAGTATGCCTTTGCTCAAGCTGCAACCGAGCTTTAGAGTCACAATAGAGTAAAAATAGGAATAGATAAATGCATCAACCATAGATGCTTTCAAAAATAGAGATTATTTTTAGCCAAGGCTAATATCAAACGGTAAAAGGACCATTTCCTTCATATTATGTCCAAAAGTAGTTACTTCAAAAGTAGATAATGTTCATGAGTGTAGCCTAGATTAATGTAGCTTAGATTAATGAGATAGATTAGAACCAACAGAGATTCAAAAAACATTTAAAAGCATTTTGGTTAATTTGAATATAGCACAAAAGTAGATATTTAGGTATTTTTGAGAATTTTAAGAGCTGTCGATTTGTCAGCAACAGATTAGAGAATCAAAATACCGTTGTATAGGGACTGACCCCAGAGAAACCTGCTAAAATAGATTAGCTCCTGTAACGATAATACCAATTTGATTAATGATGAAGAATCAGAATGACACAGCGGTGGTCATCAAAGAGTTTTGTGAAGGAATGTTTCGAATGTGGTTGTGTGTTGTATTCTTTCTGTATTGGCTCTTCACAGATATCAAGCCTGAACTAAGCACAAGTATGGATGATAAACGACGATGTGGATTGTGACCTGATTTTTAATCAGGTCAAAAGAGGGAAACTGTTGCATAATTAAAATGTTGTATACTAATGATTTTGAAAATAGGCCCTCTGAAGAATGTGCACGGGGAAAAGCCCCAAGGACAAGGATTGCAAACAGGAATAAAGAGGGTCAAATGGAGAAACTACAATCAGTCATAGAGATACCAACTTTCAAAACGGGACAAATTATTAACTCCAGGAATAAACATTCTTGTCTCTCTGGCGAGGCCAAAAGTCCAAAAACACCATCTGGCTAATCTCTCTCAGGCAGACTGGGAGATTCTCCAAAGGCATTCTGACGCCTCCCAGTGGACAAGGGACGTCAGCACACCCGGAAACTCCACCCCTTGGACGCATAAGGATGACGTCATCGGAAGTCTCCCTCATGAGCCCCTGTGTGTGTTTTTTGAGGTCAGACAGGACAGGGCACGGACAGGGGAAGAGCAGGCCTAGAATAGGAGCACTTTTGTTGAACATTCTGTATCTGATTGTAAAGATAATTAAATGCAGATGTTAAACGTGAATTGCGTACAGCGCTAGCTAATCAGATATAGCCCAAACTTAACACTTTGCAGTAGAATAAAACACTTTTATGGCCCCTAACAATGTGCTTGTGAGATTAAATAATACTTACAAAGACGAAAGTTTGCCAAGGGTCAACACATGAAACAAAGATTGTTACAAAGACAAACCAAACAAGAGCGCTTACTCTGCTCGGACAGGAAACTAATGTCTTACTTTGTTTCCCCTTATATTTTAGCACAACAAACAACTATAGCTTATTATCACACTGGGCTGAAGAAGGCGCTGCGGGGCCCAAACACGTTGGTCCCTTCTCTGTTAAAGGACTTTTATCAGAGTGCCTCGGATTTCACCCTGTCTTCATTTCCCATGGAAAAGGGAATCTTTGTTTTTAAATGTAACTTATTACATAGCATTTAAGAACGTGTTGCATTTTTAAACTTATAAATGATTGAATTGTGTCTTTAAACTTGTAAACATGACAACTATATTACAAATAATCTTATTTGCTGGTGCCACAGCATTATTTTGTTGTGGAAAAAATATTGGAGAGTTATCAAAAAGTAATAAACAAAGAACTTGTCATAATAAAAATCTGGTTGGATCAAATGACTTTGCTCTAAACAAAGAAAAAACGAATACATGATATTCAATGCTAAAAAGAAAAAAATCTTAAATAGTGTATCGATAAGACTAGACGGGGGAAATTCAAAAGGGTAAAAGAAACAACATTTTTGGGAGTCATCATCGTTGAGGATCTGAGCTGGAAATCTCACAGACACTGTACAAAAGGAAAATTAGCCAAATCACTTGGTGTTTTACACTTTCCAAACCACTCAGCATTACTGACCTGAGATAATACACTGATTATACCGACCTCACCTATGTTGTCAACATTTGGAGACAACGTTTAAAGCACATACACAGCCTATAGTTATTTTACATAAAAAAGACCAGAAGGAAAATATATCGAGATTCATCAAATCCTGTTTTTGAGTGCTTGGTGTTAAAATTATATGTTATAGTGGATTATACTATTTATCCTACATTGTGTAAGGTAAATTGCAAAACATCAGCAGCAAACCTCTAAGAGAACTTTGGAAAAAAGACAATGTCGATACAATCTGTAAGTAACTGACATCTTTAATAAAACCTAGATTCAGAACTACATTCATGGGAAGAATGGTCTCAGTGGAAAGGAATCAACTTGTGGAACTTAATAAAGACATTAAAGAGTCAAAATAAAAAATCATGGTTTTTAAGAAACAACAAAACTACTATACTCAATAAATATGAGAGTGTTACATAATAAGAAAATCTGGATTTTAATTAATGGTTTGTGTTTTGGTAAAATGTTGTACATAATGTTTAATTAATGGTTTGTGTTTTGGTAAAATGTTGCACATAATGTTTAAGGTATGTAATATGGGTGTTTAATCAGTCTTTAAGATGACTATTTATGGTAACGAGTGTCACTTGTATATCTGAGAGATGTACGCCTTTAAATCATTTGATCTCGAGTAAAAAGAAAACCTGTACCAGGGACCCTAGTTTCACATCTACCTACTCTGTTTCAAACTGTGTACATATATGTATCTAGGGTTCTTATTTTTATTGTATTGGACAATTAAATTGATATAGAGACTGCTACCTTATGATTAGGGTTAGGATTATAACGCATTAATTACGATTGATAAACGCCACTAAAAATATATGTGTTTTTGCTCCACGGAACCTTTGTCATCAGGTGAGTTTCAGACAGATCGTTCATACTGGTGTACCAGTTGGAACCCTGCGCCCATCTCCGTGAAAAATAACAACTATCCCCCTATTGTTTTAGTGCAACACTCAGGACCACATGATAAGGCTATCACACACACACACACCTAAGTGTCGCTCTTTCAGAGTTCGGGTGCAGTACCACTTGTTGCAGAAAAATAAAAAAATAAAAAACACCTATACAATACAATACAATTTATTCTTGTATAGCCCTAAATCACAACTGGAGTCATCTCAGAGGACTTACCAAAAAACTACTGAAAATCACCAACACAGATCGGAGAATCAACAGTTAAAACACATAAAGAATATAGACCACATGCCCGTACATGTTGTAGAATATTAAAGTGTCCTGGATCATCACCACAGTCCTTCTAGTTTCTCACTACTGTAACTGTGCAACAAACCCATCCTGCATCAGCAAGGAAAAACTCATATGAAAAAAGTGCGAAACCTCAGGGAGACCCATAGTTTGAGAAAGGGATCTGCTTCACTCAAGTGTTACCTATTGGAAAATAGGGCGCCATACCACCTTTTCATCACATGGTACTACATGTATCACCCTGATTGGCCATGGCTGGTCCATCCTCCCACCCCTTCATCATGATTTGCTTACACTTTTTGCTGTAGGTTGATAGGCCTGTGGTAGGTCCTCCCCAGCAGCTTAGCTATTAACACTTCTTCCCTTAACTAGGGCATCACTGTTTGTTTTTTAGAATAAGCTTGGTGTGACCCTACGCAGGTGTTACGCTAAGGTCTGTTCAATAAATCACTTTAGACAACTGTGAAGCACACTTACACACTGGGGTCAACAGAGGGCAACTCATTAACCATTCAAAGTGACACCTCTCGGAAAATACAGTGCAGTAACACCTTTTCACCACTTGCTCAATAGCACCGTCTCTATTCTGAGGAGTTCAGGGTGCAGTACCACCTTTTCACCACTTGCTCAATAGCACCGTCTATTGTATCTACTGCTGGCTGCATCTACAATCAAGACAGTTCAAAAGCAATGGCTTTCCAGCAGGACTCTTCCAGTTTGTTTGTGACTCTAAGTCAGTAATAGTTTGGCTCTTGTTTTTTGCATTGTAAAATGTTTGTACTTACCTCAGTTTTTTGTATCCAGTTCCCGCCTGCCAGCCTGCCATTTACCTGCTTTCCTGTAGTGATGGCAATATGAAGCCCCATGAAGCCTTGAGGGATCGCAGCCTATTACTCGGCCCATGAGTCGAAGGCTCGAGGTGAATCATGCTCCACTACGCCATCATGTGGACAAAAAAATACATAACACTCTTAAGTGCTTACAATGAATGGTGAGATCTAATGTTAAAATGTATATTTACAATCTATGGTCTAACGTGTTGTGGTTGAAATGATGCTTCATGAACTATGAACTATTTGAGTCTTTCAGTCAATTGTGTTGATACAACAAACACATCCAAAGTAATACAGTTCTACAGAAAGTGATTAATGGAGGAAAAACTACCAAGAGGTGGATTAATTAAACACAACAAACCATTTATTCCCAATAAATAAACACATTTACTTTGCAACACAAAATTTATTATGGGTAGACCGGGATTCGAACGCTATATCTTCTGCTTCGGAGTCCGTCATATACCGACTGCGCCACACAGCTGTTATGAAATATATTATCCAGTGTATTATTACTAATAACTTGAAGCCTTGATATATGAGGTTTTACTAAAGTGAAACGTTTTTAATTGTATTTCATATGAAGTAGTTTCTCTATACTTAGTACAGGACTGCTCCACATCACGCGCACACACGTACGCACACAGAGGCAGACGGGGACAGCCAATACAGTCTATGGTACAGCCGCGGATCACAAAGCACCTGTCAAAGCAATGCACTCTCCGAACTATATGAACCGTCACGTGGTGCGGCCGCTACGCGAGGCTTCGAACGTCACCACATACGTCACCAACACACGCCTCGACCCACGCTTCAAAAAATACGCCCCTTTTTTACTCGGTACACGCTTCGAAGACCCGGCACGCTCAGCACATCACTACTTTCTTGTCTGCCCTGCCAAGATCTGTCCTGCCTGCCCGCCTGGTATTTTATGATTATTATCTGCAAACTTCCAACTTTCTACTTACCACTCCAATCCCCATTCCAGTGCCTTGGTCCTCCTCCATCTACAAATATGCAATTTTACGAAGTTATATTAGGGCTAGTTTGTGTTAGATAGCGTGCAAGATGTCAAACTCAAAAGTTTCCCACAAATGTGTGGATCGTTATATTATACAATCAGTGCGTAACGGCATTTTGGTACATGCGGGTCCGACCAATCTCCTGCTTCGTGAAGTATTTTTCCTTACTCATAAAAACAGAAACTTTTTTAATTCAAGTGAATACAATAAGCTTCCGTACAAGCATACACTAATACAGGCATAAACACAAATACACATGAAAATACACTCAGCACTCTATCAGACATAAACATATACACACATGCATGTATAGCCACTCCGGCGCACACATACACACTCACACACACACACACATACACACACATAAATATGAAAATGTAATTGGGGTGAGCTCCCAAGTATTATACTTCGGCTTACTCCCTTTGACCTGTGTCTATTTCTTCTTGAAATGTTTCCTTTTGGATTGTTTTTTTCTTTTTATTGTATGTTATGCATGACCTGCTCAAATAAATTGATATCAAATCAAATCAAATCAACAGCCTGAGTCCTGGGTCTACAACCTCAGTCCTGGACCTACAGCCTGAATCCTGAATTGACTGCTTGAAGTGAGTCCTCCAAGATGACTGCTGTTGTTTTAGGGTTTAGGGTGATTCACAACTACATTATTAACTCGAGTTCTGGTATTTGTGAAAACGGGTGATAGAAGCAGTGATTTGCGTTTATTAGAGTTCTTTTGTTGTGGGATGAAAACAATAGCATCCCTAGCTTTAAAGTTACATACCCCAACTTTAAAATGCCTCAAGTGTAAACCAGTGGGGGCGGGTCCCAGCTCAAAAGTGTCCAAAATGACGTGCGCTGACATGCTTGCAATACCACCCCGGGCCGATGGCTAACCCAGAAGAAGAATTAGCCAATGCTAACATATAGCATTGGCAGACGTCTTTACGAAAACAAAAACGTCTTTACAAGATGGACCAAAAGTTGTCTCTTGGCCCAAAGCTCCGTTCCACATGTCTGTCAAAGCTGAGGGGGGTGAATTTTTTTGGTCCACTCTAGTTTACTTGCTGTGAATTTTTGTCTCTCGTTCAAATGAATGAAGCTGCGCCGGCTGAAGCATGCGCAGATGCGTTTTTTCACAATTTTCTTGTGGGCGGGACCACTCGTGGCCATTTTGGAGAGCTCCAGTAGAGCACAATTTTTGGCCCATTAGTTAGAACGGCGGAGATAGGTGTGACTCTGTCCGTTAATATATACAGTCCATGATACAGACACATATATGTGTCATGTGACTATTAGGGTGTATTCAGACCTGAAAAGTCCTTTGCTCCGCTTGCTTGATCCGAATCAAAAGCGGACCAAACTTTTTTCTTTTGCTCCGGTTCGTATTCAGACTGTCCAATTTGCAAGTGAACTTTTTTATATAAACATATCGACACGTGTGACGATCGGCGCTCCTATTGGACAGCGAGAGCTCACGGAGGATAGATGCGGAACCGGAGGAAAACATTGAGGGCTCGTATGTGCAGCATGTCTGCTCTGCCTCTGTTTGCTGTTTTTAGAGCAAAACCACCTTCAACAGCAAATCATATGACGCAGGCGAAACACGTTGTTTTAAATATTGGAACAGCGTCGGAGAATGCGTGAGGAGAAAGCCGAAGGAGACTGTCTGTGCGCTCCGTGTCCTGTCCCACACATGGATCTATTATAATAACGGCCCTGTTCAGCATTGTGGATAAACCATGGATCTATAATAACCACGGGACAAACAGACGCTGAGGATCAGGTAGGAACCAAAGAACACAATTCACTACATGATGCGGAATATTGCTCTTTGAGACGTGAGTCAAACAGTGTCAGGCTTTTAATAATGCAAATGGTTTGAAGATGCTGCCATTAACATTAATGTATACTGTGAACAGTTTTAACTCCATAAGCCTGTTGCACAGCGTCTCCTCACTGCTCCAGGTCTGCACACGGCTCATTGTTGTTGTGTAGCGTTAGCAGCATAGTTAGCAGCATAGTTAGCCGCTGCATGGCTAATTCCTCAGTTTCTGTCTGCGGTGCTTGTTAAGCCCAAAAAATGCGCACGTATCTTGGAGTTGTGTCGGATCGACACCGGATGTATTCAGACCTGATTCGACTTGGACCAGAATTCGTTTGGAAGCGGACTTTGGTTCTTTGGTCCGGACCAGGATTCGTTTGTGTGTATTCAGACCTGCATAAAAGCTTCGAATCAGAGTTCCAAACAAATCCTGGTCCGTTTAAAGTGGAGCAAATGTGCAGGTCTGAATACACCCTTAGTGGGCAACAGTGGATCAGTTCGTAGAGCAATGGCCTTTGGGCCTGAAGGTTGTGGGTTCAAGACCACCGCAAGACCTACTTCAAGACTCCCACACATATATGTGCCATGTGACTGTTATAGACACATATACAGTGCCTTGCAAAAGTATTCGGTCCCCTTGAACCTTTCAACATTTCGCCACATTTCAGGCTTCAAACATAAAGATCTAAAATTATTTTTTTTTGTCATGAATCAACAAGTGGGACACAATCGTGAAGTGGAACAAAATTTATTGGATAATTCAAACTTTTTTAACAAATAAAAAACTGAAAAATGGGGTGTGCAATATTATTTGGCCCCTTTACTTTCATTGCAGCAAACTCACTCCAGACGTTCAGTGAGGATCTTTGAATGATCCAATGTTCAAGTCTGCGTATAAATGCACCTGCTCTTTGATAGTCTCAGGGTTCTGTTTAAAGCGCAGAGAGAACCATGAAGACAAAGGAACACACCAGGCAGGTCCGAGATACTGTTGTGGAGAAGTTTAAAGCCGGATTTGGATACAAAAAGATTTCCCAAGCTTTAAACATCTCAAGGAGCACTGTGCAAGCAATTATATTGAAATGGAAGGAGTATCAGACCACTGCAAATCTACCAAGACCCGGCCGTCCCTCCAAACTTTCATCTCAAACAAGGAGAAGTTAGTATGTTTAGCTCAATGTTGAGTGAAAAAACATTAAATGGAACAATCAGCAATAACACATCTGTTAAATATGTTTATCTGCTTTGGTTTTGTATCACTGCAAGTTGTATTATACAATTAAAAATGATACTAGCGCTATAACGCTAGCGATTGTGGATAATGCTAGCTGTTATGCTAACCGGGGTTAATATCCCATTGATTAAGTCTCTTAAAACTGACAGTTCACATCTTTATTAGAACCATGTGAACAACACGTAAGAGATAAAAATAAATACAAAACGTGTGTAACATTTACCTTAAACTTTATATTTTACCCGTAATGAACCCGTTTTCTTTATTCATTAACATGACAATCTTTTCCATTAACATATAGATTAAACGGTTTTAAATTATCCAGAATGGACCCGTTAACGTCCGTTAGGCGCCATCTCTTGGCTAAAACGTTAATTATTTACCCATGGTATTTTAAGGAAAATGGAAACAAAACAATAAACAAACTTGCTTGCTTGCTTAGTTAGATATTTGCATGTTGCATATTGTATATTAGAGTGTTAATAATTTGATTGTTTATTTTGTTATAAATTGGTAATACGTATTTATTTGCTTAATTAATATTTTATGTTAATTTAGGAACTACATTTTATGTTTGTAAATACCCCTTTAGAACTAGGTAAGTTTTATTTACATAAAAAAATTACGTTACCGTCGCTTTAAGAGATGTTAGTATTAGATAGCAATATGGCCTACGTGCAGGACTCTACAAGGACTCTGATTATTTTGACTATGATGTGACTGTCTCTGTGTCTCTTTTGATGTGTGACGTGACAATGACTATATAAACTGTACTGACTCCATTCTGTTTGAGAGAAAGAAACAATGGAAACCACTGGAACTTGAGAGAAACTTAAATAAACTTCCAGAGTTTGGCGCACTACGATCCGTCTCTGTCTGCTTCATTCCTGACAGATTTGGTGGAGGATGCGCGGCTCAGTGTGCGCCATTCTATGGATTGTTTTGAGGGAGTTTGCTTTGTTTCTTTTCCTCTGCGTGAGAGACCGGCATGCTGTGTCTGGGAACGGAGATTCCAGCAGGCTGGAAGAGCTGTTCCTGGATGCTTCTTGTCGCTTCTGTCACTTTTGTTTTTAAATTGAATATTCCGACGCGGAAAAGAGGTTGGCAGACCTCTCGGACAGTCCTTGGTACCTGTTTGACAAGAATAAGGTAAGCAGACACCTTTTTATATGTAAAGTCTGTATAATTGGATACTAGCTAAATTTTGGTCTGTTTTTGGGGTCTGTCAAACTCTCTAAATTGTATTTGAAGAATAGAGTCCCTTTGAGAAAAAGTCTCGGGGTTAGAGTCCCTTTGAGAAAAGATAGAGAAGAAGGATCCTTAGTGAAACCATGGTGTAAAAATAAAAGCAATTTTTAAAAAGGGAAACGTGTAAAGGAGGCCTTTTGTCACAAAAAGTTTTGTAATTAACCAATTTCAGGCTTATAAATGACAAAAGTAAAGAAGCAACAATATTTCAGTGATCACGGTTTAAATTACATACAGAAAAAATGAGTTTTTGTTTTTTAGTTTGTTTTTTGGCATGAACAGAGTTATCCGGAGAATGCCGAGTTTTATCTACAGTTGAGCTATGAGAGCTTTTGCAAGTTATTTACATTTTTTGTCGCGGCTCGGGCTGTATCCAACAGTTGTTTTTTGTTTTGTTTTTAGAAAGAGATTTTGAGTTTAAATTAGTTTGTTACCTCGATAAAATAGAAGCGTAAACGTTAAAGACAAGAGTGCCTTTTGTTACTAGTGTGGAAAGTGGCCATTTCTAGACTTGGATGACAAAAGTATAAACTACAAAATCAGTTATATTAGCTTAAAAAAGTTATTCTTCTGTATCTTTCTGCCTGTGTGTGCGCCGCTCTATCTTGCTGCCGTTGTCAGGGGAAACGACCCCCTCCTTCGTTACTCTGGCTCTGAATCAAAACAAACCTGCCTTTAGGATTTTGGCTTTTCAAAGTTGTTATTCCGTTAAATTTGCTAAATTTGCAATTGAACATTGTGTTATGACACAGTTAAACGTTTTTAAACACATTTAGGGAATAGAAGTTTTGAATATTATGTTTTTGAAACCCAAATATTAGTGCTGAAGCTGTGCAATTCTTTTCAGATCTGCTAACATATTTCTAAATTCCATTCTTTTAAATCTGTTGATATATCTTAACTGTTTGTGAATTGTGTTTGTTTTGATGTATTTTTATTTTAGTTACAAAAGCTGTTTTTCAAAACATTTAAATTAGAATCTGTGTTAAAAGTGATTATTGATCATAGACTTTGTCTAAAAAGAAAGAGGGAATTAGGATTTGCTGTAAAAGTATTATATTATTGAGTTGAACTCTACCCAATTCACATAGCAAGCGGTGACTTTTTTTGTTTTGACTATGCACCTGACCTTGCTCCTGCTGCTGATGCGCACAGCACAGAGAGCTCTGAAATGTGCTCCAATTCATATTGACTTAATTTGAAAAGGCTGCAATTATTTTAAATTAGTAGAATATATGCTGAGATAAATGTTCAAGTGTAAAAGGGAAATTCCATAAAGTGATTAATCCAGTTTAGTTAATCTTTGGATTTCGCACTGCTAAAACCAGAGAATACCTGCGGCCTGTCTCCAGACTGATACCTCTTCCGGAAGTCCCTGATGACGATTGAAAATAGCATATTTGCTGCACAAATATGGGGGCGGCTGTCACAAACTCCAGTAAATAACAGACAATGTAGCAATTCCGCAGGTGTCCACAAGATGGAGGCACCTGGGAGCAGGAGGACACACCCAAACTCTAGAGAGGCTATAAGTAGGCCTTCCTGTTTGTAGTCCATTGTTTTCCCCATTTTATGTTGACCATGCGTCTTTTGTTTCTGTTACAAATAACCATGGCAACTACAAATAAATGTGGGGTATAACAAGCTACAACTGTTTCCTGGTGGTCTGTGTCTCCAGTTCGAACATTTATACACAACAGATTTCATGTTTTCAAGTTTTGTTTTAATGTTTTCCAAATTAATTTTAATTTTTATACAGATTTTTCACAATTTCATTTCATTTCATGGCATCTTTCAAGAAACCCAAGGACGCATAGATAATTAAACACACAGTAAAAATGTACATAATACATATTTTAAAGTTTGAAGGTTTTTTGAGATTTGAGTCTTGTTTTTTATTAAGAGAGTTTCTGGTCTTAAAAATGTCATCATTAGTAAGATAATAAGTAATCTGTATTTATATAGCACATGTTGGAAAGCCAAGAGCGCTCCAAAATTGTTTAGACTTTAGATAGAAAAACAATCTCACATACTGATCTGTTGTTTTTTAAATTGGCCGTCTCAAGGATTGTTTTTCAGACTCTGCCACACTGTACAAGGGTCACTGCTGGACTGGACACTGAGGGATCAGAACAGTGGCCCAGAGTAGACACCATCCAACTAGCCGCAGATCGTAAAGGCGACATAGCTACCTCCGTGTGCCCCTCCCCCCACTACAGACCGATGGTCGTAAGTGGCAGTGAGACCGGGGCCACGAAAGTGGGGTTTTCTGTAGGCAGTGGTGGGTGAGTTGTTTTGCAATCTGAAAGTGTGCCCACTTTGCTGGTTTACATCACCACAGTGTGACCTTTGAGACCTACAGGTGGTTCAAGGAGTCTGGAGACACAACCCCAAAATTCACACCCTACATACATACACACAATCATACACTCACACATTCACATTTACACATAGATACATGAAAAAGCAGAACATGAGAAAAAAGCATTTTAAAAGTTTACTCCAATGTAAACAAATATTTGTAATCGTCTATCACTTGAGTCTTTATTTGAATCAGTATTTTTGAGACCAGAAATGTTCATTTGATTTCTATATTGTCATGGACTTAATTGGCCTGTCTTGACATTTTTTGTTTTGATTTGTTGATTTTGTACGGTGTGAAGTAATTACATTGATCAGGATTAGATCTGATAAAAACACAAATTAGAGAAGTAAACTGAATCATTGCGCTTGCTTTTGTCTAAGGGACATTAGCAACAGCATGAATAGATATTGTGTTACAGTAGAATCAAAATGACTTAACCATAGAGAGTAACTACTGCATAACGAGTCTGTACAGGAACTGTGACACTGCACCACCATTGACCAGAAGTGCATCGCAAATGACCTGATGACCTGATGTCAAGTGAAAAGACTGTATCTGGAGATCCGATGTCCATCTGGAGAGACAAAACCATGGCTTGGGACCCTACTGATGTCCAAGATGACATCTCTTGAAATATGACCTGACCTGATGACGACTGAGACTCACCCTCAGAGGACCTGAGGATCTGAGAGAGAAAAACCGGGAAGTGTTTATATTTTTGAAATCATACCATTGATGAGTGCTAAATGAGAGATACTCATGATTCTTCTTTTGTTTTTGTTTGTCCCTAGCTTCTGGACATCTGATGATCTATTGGACACAGCCATTTGCAGAACAAGAACCAGCCAATGAAAAATCGTCTATTGCCGATGCTATTGCACCAACCAGAACCACAACTCTTGACCAAATGCAATACATGTAAAGTATTCAGACATCTGACTGACAAAAACGTTGACTTTTTAGTCTGGGAGACTGAGCAACTGTTAAAATGTGTTAAAATGATAAAGTATGGGTATTGTAGCGTTTTAGTAGATGTAAATAGTAGTAAAAAAGTTTAATTTGATTTCCTTTCATAAACACATTTCCACGTAAGAGTTAAAATCTATACTATACCTATCTATACTATACAATGTTATCCTTCTGATAGAGTAGCTAAAATTTTAGAATCAAAATAATGTTAGAGATATTAAAAGTGACAGAAGTCACAAACTAGAAATATGCCTTGGCTCAAGCTGCAACCGAGCTTTGGAGTCACATTAGAAAAATAGAAATAGATAAAAGCATCAACCATAAAATATAGAATATTTCTAGCCAGTGCTATTATCAAACGGTAAAAGGAGCATTTCCTTCAAAATGTGTTCACAAACTTTTACTTCAAAAGTAAATAAAGTTAATTACAGTTTATGCACAGTTTTATTAGATACTGCCAAATTCACTTGTGTTCAAACACCTGTGAATGTTGACAATACAAAAGTTCATGAGTGTAGCTTAGATTAATGAGCTAGATTACAACCAACAGAGATTCAAAAGCATTTAAACGCATTTTGATGTATTTGTGTGTAGCACAAAAACAGTATAGTAGATATCTTTGAGAAGTTTAAAAAGCTGTCAATTCATCAGCACAGATTTGAGAATCAAACACCATTGTAGAATAACTGACCCCAACCCCAAACCTGCTAAAACAGATTAGCTCTTGTAAGGATAATACTAATTTGATTAATGATGTACAATCATCCCAAACTGCCTGAGAGGAGGAAGTGACATCACTTCCTGGTTCAACAAATGTATTTGGAAAACTGACCGCCATAATAATGAACATATTAACCATTTGTCTTACTGTGTTCACAGTTTTATTACTAAGAATGTAGAATAGACATAGAGCAAAATCCCACTGGCACAAAGCCACTGATAATGAAAGTAAACCACAGTATAGAGAGATTTATTAGATTAAAATATATGTTTAAGAATATGGCTCCATAAAAGCAAATATGCAAACATATTTGTAAATAGATTAGAATAGTTTTAAACTATAGTGAATCATAAAAGTAAAGTACACAGTCTAAGATTAAAAAATGAAAATAATAAAGTGAATTAAGTGAAGTGCATGTAAACAATTAGCATTAGAATAAAAGTATAAAGTAAGAAAAGTGAAATTAGCTTGTAATTTGAGACTCAGCTCGTTTTTGTCTGTGTTTTGACTGAATCTGCTGAGTTCTTGTGTGTCCAATAGTTTTTGTTTTTGTTTACATTTTTTTTGTTTTTTGTTTATTTGTTTTTCCCAGGATAGAGGATAAAATCCACTGATATTGATTTGATGATTATGAGTTTAATGCATACATTTTCTTTGTTTTTTAATAATTTTTTTAAAGTTTTTTTAGTTTCTTTATTGATTGATGAAATTCAGTGATCACATGTGATTATGTGATCAAAGGGGTGAGTGTTAGTATTAGATAGCAATATGGCCTACGTGCAGGACTCTACAAGGACTCTGATTATTTTGACTATGATGTGACTGTCTCTGTGTGACACGTACGTCTTTCGATGTGTGACGTGACAATGACTATATAAACTGTGTACTGACTCCATTCTGTCTGAGAGAAAGAAACAATGGAAACCACTGGAACTTGAGAGAAACTTGAATAAACTTCCAGAGTTTGGCGCACCACGATCCGTCTCTGTCTGCTTCATTCCTGACAGAGAGATAGGTTTTGGTTTGTTTACAGAGGAGAGCGAGCGTAACTTTAGAGAGGCACGTAACTTTGGCAGCTCAAGAGATAAGGAGGCAAACGGTTTTCTTACCGCATTTATTTTATTAAGAGACAACTCAGCAAAGTAATTTTGTGTACAAGAGTGTGGAATAAACGTTTGTTAATTTTTACATGGAGTCCCGTGGGAGTTTTTCTCTTTTTTAAAGTAACGCGAGTAAGCCATGGGCAACAATTGGAACCTGCAGAGTACACTTGACCTTTAACAAAGTACATGGACAAGTTTGTGTAAGTTCTCATCTGTACTTTAGTAAAACTAAACTACATGGACCCCGAACCACTTCTGTTGAACTACTGCTGTTAAACTACTGCTGTTCTGCTGTTGAACTACTGCTGTTAAACTACTGCTGTTCTGCCGTTGAACTACTGCTGTTAAACTACTGCTGCTGAATTACTGCTGTTAAACTACTGCTGTTAAACTGCTGATGTTGAACTAGTGCTGTTTAACTACTGCTGTTAAACTACTGCTGTTGAACTACTGCTGTCACCCTGTGCTGCCTAGCAACACCCAGTGCTGTCCTTTCAAAACAAAAGCACTGATCATTGTAGGGTGAGAAAAGTCGATATCACACATAACTTAAGTTATTTATTTGATATCGGAGATTTGGATAAAAAACAATCATGTAGTAAATACAATAATTGATAATAGCTTCATTTGGGGCACCCTAGAGTCGCTGCTGTTGGACTCTCCACCTAAAAACATACAACTACAAATAGCCCACTAAACTGTTTTAGTCTCGTCCGGAATTTGTGAGGTGGGTTTCAGGCTGAGAGTCCTTCCTCTTTGTGTCTTGCTGATGCGTTTGCTCTGTCTGGATCTTCCACTGTACGGCAGACATCCCAAAACAAACACATCTGTAGCAGAACAGAAGCTGTTGGACTCTCCTCCTAAAACACAACCACAAACACCTGAATAAACTCACAGTTTAGTCTGCTGCCTGCACTTTCTGAACACTGACACTAGACTAGTCCTCCAGGTCTCCCATCACTGCCCTGCCCCTCTGCACCTGAACCAGGTCTCAGACCTGTTTCCTTGCACTGGAACCAGGTCTGAGACCTGTTCCCCTGCACTGGAACCAGGTCTGAGACCTGTTCCCCTGCACTGGAACCAGGTCTGAGACCTGAAACTCCAACGTATTTCTTAAGACTCAAACATCTTCATTAAAGCTGCGACTTTCTCTCCTCGTTTTGCTGAAGTCCTGTTCAGGTCTGAGCCCTGCGCCTGTTTCTCCTCCTCAGTTTTATTTTCTGGACCAAAGTATTGTGTCAGATTCTTTACGTTTCCGTTGAGCCCTCTGAGCTCCTCACATTCATGTTGAGAGTTTTTAGGTATGAGTCGCTCTCTACTTGACTGCTGCCCAAAAACATTTATGGTTTTACTTACACAACTTTGTTGTAGTTTGTCAGAAGGTTGTGACTACACCTTCTCTTCTAAGTTTCTGATTCACTGACTTGCTCTGCTACTACCACCGGAGAGCTCTTCTTGGCATATTCCAGATCTTTCTCTAAACGTTTACACAAACTGACCAACCGAGAGTACTCCCCCTTCACGTCTTCAAAGTCCTCTAGTTCTTGTTTGAGCCTTTCTATCATCTCTTTCTCTGAACTTTTGTCAACCGCCACCTGTTTTAAACTCTCCTTTTCCAACATTAGGTCTGTGGGGAGTTGGTTTGAGTTGATGCATCTTTTGGCGTCTTCCAGATCCTTTTCTAAACGTTTACAATAACTGACCAACTGAGAGTACTTCTTCAAATTCCTCTAGTTCACTTTTGAGCCTCTTTATCCTCTCCCTCATCTCTCTCTCTGAACTTTTGTCGACTGCCACCTGCTGTGAACTCTCCTTCTGCAGCACTAGCTCTTGGCGGAGTTGGTTGATGCATCTGTTTGCGTCTTCTAGATCCCTCTCTAAACGTTTAAACAAACTGACCAACCGAGAGTACTCCCCCTAGTCTTCAAAGTCCTCTTGTTCACGTTTGAGCCTCTCTATTATCTCTCTCTCTGAACTTTTGTTGATTGCCTTCTGATTTAAACTCTCCTTCTCCAACAGTTGCTCTTGGGAGAGTTGGTTTGAGTTGATGCATCTTCTGGCCTCTTCCAGATCTTTTTCTAAACTTTTAAAAACAACTGAACAACCTAGAGTACTCCTCCTTCACCTCTTCAAAGTCCTCTCGCTCCCCTGTCAGCGCCTCTATCTTCCAGTTTTGGATTTCCCTCTCACTATCCTGCTGGGCTTTCTGGTGTGAGAGAAGCAGGTCCTGACATACAAACTCACTCTGCAGCAGCTTGTCCTTGGTTTGCTCTAGATCTGTTTGTAGACTTTGGCAATATGTGACCAGGCCACAGAAGTCCTGCTTCAGGGCTTCAAACTCGTCCGGTTTCTGCTCCAGCAAATCTATGATGGTTTCTTTTGCTTTCCCTCTCACTAATCTGTCGCTCTAGACTTTGGCAAACTCTTTCTTTCTCCTCCAACCTGTGCTGAAGTTTCTTTTGCTCTAACTTATTCTGAAGTCTCTGGAGCTCCTCACACTTATGCTGTATGTCTTTCTCTTGTGAGAGCTGCAGATCTCGCAGACGTCTGTACGCCTCCATCTGCTCACTCTGACTCTGCTGATACTTCTCTGTGACTTGTTGCAGCTCCAGTTCCAGGCGTTGGTTTATTTGGACCAAACAAGAGTTCTGTTCCGTCACGTTTTCAAACTCCTTCAGTTGATCCTGAAACGCCTCACGTCTCTCTCCGAGGACTTCAAGCTCACTGATTGGCTGATCCAGACTTCTGCACGCAGCCTTGCCCTCTGCATGCAAGTTTTCAGCTTGAATCTGAGCAGAAACATCCTCTTGATCCACAGTTTGCAGCTGAATGTAACCACCGCTGTGGGTAGCCTCATGTTGAGGGAGTTGCCGAAGCCCTGGTGGGTGTCCCCAGTGGAACAGGTCCTCCTCAAACTCATGCAGCTGACTGAACAGGTTTGAGACCAGTTGGTCCAGAGAGACTGTGTCACTGGGGGCATTATCCCCCTGTTCAAAGAGGCAAATATTCTCCATTTTAAAGACTAAATAAAGACCAATCTAATCTAATATTATCTGTCTAAAGACGTCTGTGTCTCATTGGTTCTAAAGTCTTCTAGTTCTAAAGACCAAGAGGATTCCCTAAACCTGCCTCAAGTCTGAGCCGGCGTCTCCACCCTCAGAGACAAATATCTCAAAGCTTTGGAACTTTTAGATGTCATCGCTGGCAATGTCTTACAAAGGAAACCATGGCAACCACAATGTCGTAATATAATATAGAAACATATATAATAATACAAATTGCACTGAAAGTCAACCCACTGAGTTAAAAGTCAAAGTAAAAAGATGAGTCTTAAGAAGTGAGTTAAAAACTTAAAAGCTCAGACAAATCGTCGTTCACCCAAAAGACAAGACACAACCGGAAAAACAGGAAGAGCTTTCAGCACCAGAAGAAAAGAATATCAAAAAGAATGCAAAAAAAGAAACGGCAGTGCGACTAACAAGATGGCAACACAGGAAACCTCAAATCGGCAATATCAGACCACTGCAACAGAGAAAATCACATCATGGACTGGGACGATGCAAAAATAGTAGGAACAGAAGAACATAAATACAAAAGATGGATACGAGAGGCGATTGAAATTAGGAAGCGGGGAGCACGGACCATCAACAGAGACGAGGGAAACCAAAGACCACAACGTGGTGAGGGGCGTGGTCAGTCTGATGGATCTGTGAGATCCGTCAGACTGACCGCATCCGGCAACAACAGCTGATAAGAGTCACAAAACATTACATGTCACGTCTGATGAAGGCGGAAGTGTACCGGCGAAACATGTGGGAATTAAGCAGTACTAGCTTTCTTTACTTTCTTATCTTATTAAAAGAACCGTCAAAGCCTTACATATGTGTTATGTGATTGTTAGACACATATGTGTCATGTGACTGTTATAGACGCATATATGTGTCATGTGACTGTTACAGACATGTATGAGTCTGTCATGTATTATTCACAGTGTGTTGAATCACTAAAGTAAGTAGACTTTTTAATGATATTCTAACGTCCAGAGTTTCACCTGTATTTTGACGCTCCGAAGTAAACCTAGTTTATAATCATTTGTAAAATTCAAACAAGATGTGAGTCGCTGATAACCAAACTACACTTTAAACCTGCACTTCCTGCTTCAGCACAAAGACACAAGCACCAAGATGTGCCCGAGGCCAGTGCAGGGATTACCATAGCAACCACATAAACCATAACCATAACATGACAATAAAGTTTCAAATCCCAGTTTGGAAATGCAAAAGAGTCCAGTGACCGATAACGCCCCGTACCCACCGCACGCGTCTTTTGAAGCGCTGAGAGTCGCGCAGCGGGGTCACAGCTGTGGGCATTTTTTCCCGGGGGACACAGCTGTAGGCTTTTCCCCGGTGTCACAGCTGAGATTGAGGACGCGAAACTCATCGAAGCTGTTGAGCATTTTCCAGCGCTTTATTCGGCACAAGATCCAAATTACAAAGATAATCGAAAGAAGGACAAAGCCTGGCGTTCAGTGGCAACGATTGTCGGCGCTGATGGTATGTATAACTACTTTAATCATGTCATCGTCTTTGTGTATGTTTAGCTAATCAATAGCGTAGCTATTTCTAATTTGGTACACCACGAGTAAGTACTAAACAACTTAATACATGATATTTGTGTATTTATATCAGTGTTAGATAGTGCTATGAAGTATACATATATACGGAATAGTACGAAAAGTTGTGATCAGCTAATTATGCAGCTGGCTCCATCTAGAGGAGTTTCGCGGGCATAGCACCGCTCACCATAGCCATTTTCCGGTTATATACTCATAGGACTTTTACATATTTAGAGTGCAGTTGAAAATAACTAACGACTCATCAATATAAAAATAACAAGTCAATGTTTAATGTTACATTGACATCAAAACAACACAGGGTCACAAAAAGCAATTACATTAATAAAAACAAACACATTTTAAAATGTACATTTCATTTACAAAGATTCCTATAAACGACAATGGGTTCTGCGAAAAGCTACACTATAGCTATAGGGCTATCATATTTAGAGTGAAGTTGCAAATAAGTTATTACTAACAACTCAATATAAAAATAACTAATCAATGTTTAATGTTGCATTGACATCAAAACAAACAAGGTCACAACAAGCAATTGTATTATAAAAAACAAACACATTTTAAAATTTACATTTCATTTGCAAAGATTTCTATAAACTACAATGGGTTCTGTGAAAAGAAGGTGCACAGCTTGTCCCTTACAGATGAAGCCGCCTCACTGGCTCTTCGCCCTCCCATCCCCTGTTGCACCCTGTGCATATCCAGGCCTCTGTCTCTAGCCTCTGCCAGCCACATCTGATTATCTGCATTGTTGCTCAGGAAGTTGTGTAAAATGCAGCAGGAGATAATCACTGAGTCAACATGTTGTGGTGATAGGACAATTTTTGTGAGAAGCACCCTCCATCTCGCAGCCATTATGCCGAAGGCACACTCCACTACCATCCTCGCCCGAGACAAACGGTAGTTGAAAACCTTCTTTTGAGCGGTCAGGTTGGTGCCACCAAATGGACGCATTACATAGGGCTTTAGGGGGAATGCTGCATCCCCCACGATCACATGTGGGATGCTTCCCAGCTCTTCAGCTCCAGGCAATGGTTTGGGCTGTGGGACATGAAAGGTGTTGTTCTCCAGGCCTCTCTTCAGGTTTGAGGCTGAGAAAACACCTCCATCACTGGCTCGTCCATAGTTTCCCACGTGGATGTATGTGAATTTGTAGTTGGCATCCACTAAGGCCATGAGGACAATAGAAAAATTGTGTTTGTAATTATAATAAAGACTTCCAGAGTTAGGTGGTGCTTTGATGTCAATATGTTTGCCATCTATAGCACCGATGCAGTTTGGGAAATTCCATTTCTCCCAAAAGGCTGCAGCGATGCTTCTCCAGCTGTCCTCAGTGGGCCTTGGAATCTGGCTCCTGAGCATTAGCTTTTCTATGGCTTCCATTGTGTCCTGGACAATCCGAGCCACAGTTGTGACACCAAGTCTGTACTGAAAGGCCAGACTGGTGAAACTTTCACCGGAGGCCAGGAATCTGAAATGAAGAAAAATATATAACATTAAAAGATTATCAATGCATTTACATTTAAGTTTTTTTCTCTCATTACAGTTGAAGAATGCAAGCGGAGGTGGAAGGGGCTGAGGGACTCCTATGTAAAATTTAAGAAGTTCCCTCCAAGTGGCTCCGGAGGAGGAAGTGAGCGTGACTGGAGGCACGAAAAGGAAATGGCTTTTTTGAAGCCTTATCTTAAACCAAGGAGGTAAAGTATAAGAATATATCATTACGTTTTTTATGTAGTTTTAGTTTCTATTGCTGGTAGAAGTTTAAAAAAAAAAATACTTTTGAGTTTTTTATGAAGATACTTACTGATTAATATTTTGGTTTATGACTGTCACAGCTCCAGGGACTCACATGGAGACACGTCTGCAGACGACAATGTCCAGGAGGGTGCAGATGAGGAAGCATCACAGCCACAATCTCCAAACCCACATGACACAGAAGAACGGCTCATAAGAACCCCCCCATCCCCACCTCACTCCAGCACAAGAACCCCCCCATCCCCATCACGCTCCAGCACACCGATTGCAGACACACCTCATTCCTCACAAGTCACCACCCAATCAACTCCACACAACCCACAAGCCCAACGTTCAAAATCAAGGAGAAGATTAATGGAACAGAGACGCCCAACAACCTCCGTGGAACAACAAATTTTGGACATAATAAAGGAGCCGCCATCAGCCCCCCCTCCCCCCCACATACCCACAGAGAACGAGTCCATATTCCACTTCTTCATGAGTGTAGTCCCACGAGTTAGCGCACTATCGCAACCGTCCAGAGCAGCCATACAAATTAGGATCCTTCATTTAATAGGTGAATTGGAAGAAGACCGAAGAGCATATTATCCACAGCACCCACCGCAGCATGCACACCAGCTCCCACCACAGCACCCACACCCGCTCCCACGTCAGCACCCACACCAGCTCCTTCACCAGCACTCACACCAGTATTCAGAACTGCACCCACACCAGCAATCACACCAGCACCCACCACAACACTCACACCAGCACCCACCACAGCACCCACCACAGCACTCAGAACTGCACCCACACCAGCAATCACACCAGCACCCACCACAGCACCCACCACAGCACTCAGAACTGCACCCACACCAGCACCCACACCAGCAATCACAACAGCAACAGGTGTACAGCCCTGCAAGTTTCCTTTCCGACCTGAGTGAGCCACACTTGGGCTCTCTGGGCTGAGATCTGAGTATGGGTCCTTTCTCTTTTAAGGATGTGACAGAGGCCAAACAGAGGCCGAGCTTGAGAGTGAGTGTATGTGCATGAATTGTTTGTAATGTTTCCAAATGTTTGCTGTATTGTTTTTGGACTGCCATGTTTGTATATGTATTTGTTGTTCTTATTGCTATTGTTATTATTAATTGAGATGGGTGAATTATTATATACCGAGTTGAAATGATCTTTATTGTTTTGTGAGGATTGTATGTATGATGCTGCATGTTTAATGTCTTATTGTTTATTGAATAAATACATTCAATGTAGCATACCTTAATGTTACTGCCAGTCTTTGGGAAGGACACACACTCCTTCTGTAGTTGGTCTCCTGGCGGCGGATTGTGGGACCAATAATGGAGAGCAGTTGATCCATTTGTTCCACAGACATTCGGAAATATTGGAGATGTTTTTTGGGATAAGTCCTGAGTTCAGCCACTAGGTGGTAGTAGGCTCCAAACTGCGCTCTTCTCTGGTTCATGGGGTGAATCCACGTTCTCGTCTTCCTCTGCCTTCCTCTGAGTCTCAACAGCAGAAGTACTGCAATGGCCTTTCTTTTAGCACGTTGATCTATAAAGGAAACATATGAAGTTTCAGAGAAATGTTGAATTTATCAATAACATAGTTTAGATACATTTTAGCAAAACAAATATGTTAACAAGGCAAATAATGATGCTATTTAAATCACGTTGCTGTTGAATTGGCAGTTAAAAAACGTTTACTGACAAAATGAATGTATCTAAAGTTATACACGTATGTAACTTACCCATATTGCAATTGATGAGGAAAATACGATTAAACAAACAGGTAGGTGGAGCTTCAAGGTTGTTTACTCGTCTCTCGCCTGTCCCCAGAGAGCGTCTCCTCTCTGCTGCGCGTCGCTCCCGGTTGGTATACAAACGCTTCTCAGCAAGTGCGCTCGTCCGAGGAGAGCTGCGCGTCACTCACTGCGCGTGCGGTGGGTACGGGGCGTGAGTCATCGATAAAGGGCCCTAATCTGTCAAAAGGCATCAATATAACATTCTTTGTCTTTGTCTGATTACAGCAGTTCAGAGATATTCAAATTTCAAAATTAGTTTTACATTCCCTAAATCTTGTTATTAATTTCATTTCGGAAAGTTTGTGATCTGGGTTGCCAGAACACACCACGTTGAGCTAATCTCACTAGTGAAATACCATGTGGCTGCAGGACTAAAAAATATCTCTGCTCCTCAGAATTCCAGCAGGAGGTCAGTCCCTGTGCTCCCCAGAGTCCTCCCAGCAGGAGGCCAGTCCCTGTGCTCCACAAGAGTCCAAATGGCTCCTGTGTGTTTTCTATTGTAACGGGCCAAGTGGTAGTGTGGAAGGAAGAGAGGAGGGAGTGTCTTCAGGTGGTTTAATATGAAGATTGTACAGAACAGGACCCCAGACAGGGTCAGGGGGTGTGGCCTAACACACGTCATTTAGTCCCTTACATTATTGCATTTCCTGTGTTCCAAGTGTTTTGATTGCTTTTGTTTAAATTATGCTTTTGCGTTAAGCGTGTTATAGAAGTAAAGATTTAAACTATTTTCTTGTATAAACTGAAGATGTTAAATAGTTGAAAAGTTGTGCTCATTAAAGGAAAACAAAATTAAACTGTGTAGTTTTTTTGTTCAATGAAACTAATTAGAACAGAGAAACAGTCATATGGTGTAATAATACAAAATTAACATTATAATGCTGTTTTTGTTGTATGTGAATTAACAGGAACATACGGTTAAATCCTGAAATTACAAAGGCATAATGTGATTTAGCGAAACAGTCTTTAACCGTTAAAATCAGCAACGGTAATGCCATGTTGAGAAAACGGTAAATCCCTGAAACCATACTTGCCTGCTTTTTACCGTTTTTCTACAAGGAAATTCTTTACATTGTACATTTCAATGAATATAGACAACACAAAAAGCGTCAATCCATGTTGGCATGGATGGAGCTAAAAACAGCTCGATGTTGAGGAACAAGCAACCGTGAAGAAAATACTTTGTTTCCGGGGACAGATTGAGGGCGAGGCAACAGTCAAAATTTCCTCAATGTTTTGAATTCTTGTGCAGAAAAATGTATTCATTGAGGTCCAATTTATAACGACACGCACACTCACAGACACACCCACACACACACACACATACGGGCACACACCTACATATACACAGCCACACACACACGCACACACACATACACAGACACACACGCATACAAACATACAGGCACATACCTACATAGACACACAAACACACGCATAGACACACGAACACACACACAGGCCTAAAGACCAGAGGTATAGCGCCCCCCTGGTCACACAGCGCACTGCAGCTGTGCTTCCTTTAAGTCACGTGACCAGGTTAAAGCAGGTCAGCGCACACCTAGAGTCATGGTTTGATTGTAATTAAAAATATATTTATAGGTTTATAGATGTTACATAAAGACATCTGTACTTTGGATTCAACGCCCCTGTGTGTGTGTGTGTGTGTGTGTGTGTGTGTGTGTGTGTGTGTGTGTGTGTGTGTGTGTGTGTGTGTGTGTGTGTGTGTGTGTGTGTGTGTGTGTGTGTTTGTATGTACGCTACAACACTATTTGGTTTCCAAATGTTTGCCAAATTTCAGGAAGTCACGTGAGTAACTGCAAATGAAAGAGAGAGACCAGAAAGAGACCAGAACAACATCAGAGAGAGACCAGAGACTAGAAACACCAAACACACACCCCTCCTCCTCCAGTTCAGAGGATCAGGATTATTTCCCTCAAAACAAAACTCTGGAATTGATCACTGACTCAGGATTTCTCTGAGTCAAACTGTGATCGGCTAAAAATAAAAATCTTGAAAGTCAGGACTATTATTACAAGTTCCTCCAGTGTAAGATCCCTGTGAGTCACTATTTGACTCTTTGGGCCAGAGAGTGAGGGTCTCTCTCTGGTCTCTCTTTTGTCTCTCTCTCTGGTCTCGCTCTGTGCCAGTGTATTTTGTGCCTTTAGTTTCCATAGCAACAATAATAACACAAGCTGATTTACAAACAGGTGATTCTTTGTTGTGAGAGTGAACTGTGACTCTCCGCGGTCTGAGTCTTTCTTTTATCTCCATAAACCATAAACTGATAAGGCACATTGTGATGTCGCACGGCAGATTCAGACCTATTTTTGAACCAGAATCACCAGGAAGTTCAGGGACTATGTATGATCTTTGTTGTGAAAGTAGCAGGACTGGTCTGAGCGATGTCTGCAGCATCTCAATCAGGACAATAACATTTATTGGAGTTTTTATTTTGATTTTTTTCATTTGTCATGCACTTTGATCAGTGTTTTTAGATTTCTCTTGTCAAGAACTTACACGAATTGTACACGAATTGAGCTATACAAATAAATTCTTCATTGATATTCACATTATTGAAATTCGAGACTATTTTTTCCAAAGATGGAGGAAAAGTATTTTAGGACAGAGGAAAACCAGAAAGCTGAAACTGGTCCCTCTCTGGTCTCTCTCTGGACAAACAAAACAGACAAAAACATTTTTATATTTTATTTGTCATAAAAATTAAAACCAGAAAGTTCTTCAAACGTATTAACAGTATATACTACATTTCCATACCAGAGATGGCATAGAGACCAGAGAGAGAGCATAGAGCGAGACCAGAGAGAGACCAGACAGAGACCAGAGAGAGACCAGAGAGAGAGACCAGAGAGACCAGAGGGAGAGAGTAGAGAGACCAGAGAGAGACCAGAAACAGTGAGACATCTGTGTGAAACAAAGACAACAAACAATAGTTTTCCTGAGTTCAAACAAAAGCTTTTCATGAACAACTTTTAGCACCAAACTCTCCTGAAGTCAGCCTGGATGGAGCCAAACACGACTCCATGTCTCTGACAGAGGGATGAAGCTGTAACCTGAAGATCTTAAACGACATTACGAGAAAAAGTCAAAGTTTCGGCCTACAGTACATTAGAATTTAGACCTGCTTTAGTCCTGTTGTAGACCTGCTTTAGTCCTGCTTTAGTCCTGCTTTAGTCCTGCTTTAGACCTGCTTTAGTCCTGCTTTAGATCTGCTTTAGTCCTGCTTTAGTCCTGCTTTAGTCCTGTTTTAGACCTGCTTTAGTCCTGCTTTAGACCTGCTTTAGTCCTGCTTTAGTCCTGCTTTAGACCTGCTTTAGTCCTGCTTTAGTCCTGCTTTTGTCCTGTTGTAGACCTGCTTTAATTCTGTTTTAGTCCTGCTTTAGTCCTGCTTTAGTCCTGCTTTAGACCTGCTTTAGTCCTGCTTTAGTCCTGTTGTAGACCTGCTTTAGTCCTGTTTTAATTCTGCTTTAGACCTGCTTGGGTCCTGCTTTAGACCTGCTTTAGCCCTGCTTTAGTCCTGTTGTAAAACCTGCTTTCAGTCCTGCTTTAGTCCTGTTTTAGACCTGCTTTAGTCCTGTTTTAGTCCTGCTTTAGACCTGCTTTAGTCCTGCTTTAGACCTGCTTTAGTCCTGCTTTGGCCCTGATTTAGTCCTGTTGTAGACCTGCTTTAGTCCCGCTTTAGTCTTGCTATAGTCCTGCTTTAATTTTGCTTTAGGCCTGCTATAGTCCAGCTTTAGTCCTGCTTTAGACCTGTTGTAGACCTGCTTTAGTTCCGCTTTAGTCCTGCTTTATTCCTGTTGTAGACCTGCTTTAGACCTTTTGTAGACCTGCTTTAGTCTACAACAGGACTAACCCACGTCTGGGTTTGGGTATGGAGGGTCCAACGAGGTTCTGGTCCTGGTCTGGTTTTGGTTTGGGTCCTATGTGGTCAACAGATCAGCAGGGGGTGTGGCAGACGGCTGCAGAGAGGCGAACAGGAGGTCAAGCTCCTGACCTGAGGACACAACACTCAGTTACAGAAGTCTCACTCTCTCACTGGACCTTCTGACTCTGGTCTCTCTCGCTCCTTCTCTCTCTCTCTCTAGTCTCTCTCTGGTCTCTCTCTGGTCTCTCGCTCTGATCTCTCCCTGGTCTCTCTCTGGTCTCTCTCTCTGATCTCTCTCTGGTCTCTCTCTGGTCTCTCTCTGGTCTCTCTCTGGTCTCTCTCTCTGGTCTCTCCCTCTGGTCTCTCTCTCTGGCCTCTCTCTCTGGTCTCTCCCTCTGGTCTCTCCCTCTGGTCTCTCTCTCTCTGGCGTCTCTCTCTGGTCGCAATTTCTGGTCTCTCTCGCTGGCCTCTCTCTCTGGTCTCTCTCTGGTCTCTCCATCTGGTATCTCTCTCTGCTCTCTCTCTCTGGTCTCTCTCTCTCTGATCTCCATCTGGTCTCTCCCTCTGGTCTCTCTCTCTATGGCCTCCCTCTCTGGTCTCTCTCTGGTCTCTCCATCTGGTCTCTCTCTCTGGTCTCTCTCTGGTCTCTCTCTGATCTCATCTGGTCTCTCTCTCTGGTTTCTTTCTCTCTGGTCTCTCTCTCTGGCCTCTCTCTCTGGTCTCTCTCTGGTCTCTCCATCTGGTATCTCTCTCTGCTCTCTCTCTCTGGTCTCTCTTTCTCTGATCTCCATCTGGTCTCTCTCTCTGGCCTCTCTCTCTGGTCTCTCTTGCTGGCATCTCTCTCTGGTCTCTCCCTCTGGTCTCTCTCTCTATGGCCTCCCTCTCTGGTCTCTCTCTCTGGCCTCTTTCTCTAGTCTCTCTCTGGTCTCTCCATCTGGTCTCTCTCTGGTCTCTCTCTGATCTCATCTGGTCTCTCTCTCTGGTTTCTTTCTCTCTGGTCTCTCTCTCTGGCCTCTCTCTCTGGTCTCTCTTGTTAGCATCTCGCTCTGGTCTCTCTCTATGGTCTCTCTCTCTGGCCTTTTTTTCTGTTCTCTGTCTGGGCTTTCTTTCTGGTCTCATTCTGGTCTCTCTCTGGTCTCTCTTTCTGGTGCAGATGTACCTGAGGACAGGTCGCTCCATCTCCCCTCAGGGCTTGGGTAATGGTCGTCAGAGGATCCCGCTCTGAGACCGTCCTTGTCCAGCGGCTGACTGATCTGAGGAGACACAACCAGCCACTCACAACCAGCCAATCACAAGCACACCCCTGTTTAGAACACTTTAGGACCAGCTAGGCCTGAATAGTACCAGTGGAAACACTTCCAATCAGAGTAGAGTAGAGTAGGGTGGGTTATGGTAGAGTAGAGCAGAGTAGGGTAAGGTAGAGTAGAGTAGATAAGAGTAGAGTAGGGTAGTGTAGAGTATAATAGAGTACAATACAATACAATTTATTCTTGTATATCCCTAAGTCACAACAGAAGTCATCTCAGAGGACTTAACAAAACCATTGAAATCACCAACACAGATCAGAGAATCAACAGTTAAAACATGAAAAATATAAAGCACACACAAAAAGATGTCCATACATGTTGTAGAATGTTAAAGTGTCCTGATCATCACCAATCCTTTCTGTTGGACACTAACTGTCCAACAAGACCCTCCTGCATCGGCAAGGAAAAACTCTTAAAAAACCCAGTGGGAAAAAGTGAGAAACCTTGGGGAGAACTAGGGAAACCCACAGGGAGGGAGACCCATTTGAGAAAGGGATATGCTCCTCCCGACGGACAAGCTAATGATCCAGGACCTAAGCTAGCTACAGAACGTGGACCAGTGGCCGCTGAACGCAGAGTAGAGTAGGGTAGGGTAGGGCAGGGTAGGGTGGGGCTGGTGGAAACAGGGAGATAGGTCCATCTCTAAAGAGCGATTTCTTCAGTGTAATAAAAACATCAGTAATGAATTTGAATAAACACAAATGAACCTGATCACTGTGATATAAAAGAACAATACTTTACATATTAAAGTTTTATGTGTTCGGAAGAAAAACATTGTATGTAGATGAACAATGATAATCTGCTAGCTCAATGCTAATTGTTATGTGGGTTTAAATCATAGACTGTAAATATTAACGGACGTAGTCACGCCTATCTCCGCCCTTCAAACAAATGGGCCAAAAAATGTGCTCTTCTGGAGATATCCAAAATGGCTGTGAGTGGTCCCGCCCACAAGAAAATTGGGAAAAAACGCATCTGCGCATGCTTCAGCCGGCGCGAGCCCCATTCATTTGAACGAGTGACTTCAAAAATTAACAGCGAGTAAACTAGAGTGGTCCAAAAAAATTCACTCCCCTCAGCATTGACACACATGTGGAACGGAGCTTTGGGCCAAGAGCCAACTTTTGGACCATCCTGTAAAGACGTTTTAGAGAGGTCTGCCAATGCTATATGTTAGCATAGGCTAATTCTTATTCCGGGTCCACCCCCATCGGCCCGGGGTGGTATTTCAGCATGTCAGCGAACGTCACTTTTGAGCCGGGACCCGTCCCCATTGGTTTAAATCTGTGGTTCAGCGCCCTCTGTGATCATGTTAATATTGTGATATTGTCCCTGGGGCCGCACCTGGCCCCAGGGCCGCATGTTTGACTGGGTTCTGACTGATTCTAAAACAGGATTTATGATTTCATGTGAAAGATGCTGTGATAATATGTTCCATGCTTCATGTTTCTGTAGTTTTTACATGTGATGATGATGACGATGAGGAGGATGATGAAGAGCTCACCGTGAGAGTGATGTCATCGTAGTCGCACGAGGAGGAGTCTACAGAAAACACAAAGAGAAGCTTTATCTCCACAGTTGGTTTAATGAAACAGAGTTCTGTTCTAACGACCAGAACTCACGTTAGCCGTACCAGTCCCATTCATCTAAAAATATCCTCCCCTCAGCATCTACAGCATCTGCATTGTAGCTTTGGGCCTAGAGCGACTTTTGTACCATCCTATAAAGAGGTTTTCAAGAGGAAAGAAGATGCTATATAAAAGCATTGGGTAATCCTCTTTCTGGGTACACCCCCACCGGCCTTTTGGAGCCGGGACCCGCCCACACTGCTGAAAACTAGTGATATAAACAAACTGTTTTAGAGCCAAAAACTAGAGACTTGGGTTTGTGTGTGTCTTTCTCTCTCTCTTTCTGTGTGTGTGTGTCTGTGTCTGTGCCTGTGTGTATGCGTGTATGTGTGTGTGTGTGTGTGTGTGTGTGTGTGTGTGTGTGTGTGTGCGTGTGTGTGTGTGTGTGTGTACCTGGGCTGCGTTCAGGTGAGACCTCAAATGAAAAGGTCTCAACTTCATAAAGAGACATTTCTGGAAAATCAAACGGACTGAGGTCAGAAATTTGATCTGTGAGAGACGACCATTTAACTCACATGTCCTGACCCTGAGTTCTCTGGTGGGGACTGGACCCCCTGAGGTCCTGGGTCCTCTCATGGGGACCGAACCCCCTGAGGTCCGGGGTCCTCTCATGGGGACTCGTGTCTCTGTGGGACGGCTCGTAGTCTGGGTCTGGTTCTTCTGTTTTGACCTGAATGAACAAAAGCAACAGGACAAAATCAGACTGCGGTGTTCTGGTCCTGGTCCTGGTCCTGGTCCTCTTCAGCTGCAGAGGACAATGGCTCACCTTTCTCCTCAATGCTTTGGTTTCTTTCCTTCGCTTGTCTGTGAAAACAACAACTTTGAATTAAAATCTTAAAATAATAGGTAGTGTCTGTCTCTCTGGTCTCTACCTGCTCCCTCTCAGTTTTCCCTTTGGTCTCTCTCTGTTCCATCTTTCTCTGGTCTATCTCTGGTCTATCTCTGGTCTCTCTCTGGTCTCTCTCTGGTCTCCGTCTGGTCTCTCTCTCTCATTTCTCTCTAGTGTCTGCATCCCTCTGTGTGTGTGTGTGTGTGTGTGTGTGTGTGTGTGTGTGTGTGTGTGTGTGTGTGTGTGTGTGTGCGGTGTGTGAGTGTGCGTGTGTGTGGTGTGTGAGTGTGCGAGTGTGTGTGTACTCTGACCTCTCAGGATCCTGTAGACCCTCATTGCCCCCTGACCCTTGTGGACGCTCTGGTCCTTCACCTCCTCCACGTCAGGCAGAGAGTGCAGCGCGCACCGGAAATTAGCCTTCCACGTTTTAGGGTTAGACTCCGCCCCCTCCATGTGTTTCCCTGCACCAGAGGGTGACATCACCACAGTGTGACATTACCACTGTGTGACATCACCACCGTGTGACATCACCACCGTGTGACATCGCACACTGTTAGCCTTAACTCAGAAACAGTCCGTTTGAACAAAAGGTGGAGCCAATTTCCTTACATGGGCATTTGTTCTGATGGCGTTAGCTTCATGTCATAACAAGGGCAATCATGTTGCTATGGCAATTTCCCCTGCAAATGATGACATCTAATTGGCTCATCTTCAGCCTCAGTCCTGGATCTACAGCCTCAGTCCTGGATCTACAGCCTCAGGTCTGGGTCTACAGCCTCAGGTCTGGGTCTACAGCCTTGGTCCTGGATCTACAGCCTCAGTCCTGGGTCTACAGCCTCAGTCCTGGGTCTACAGCCTCAGTCCTGGGTCTACAGCCTCAGTTCTGGATCTACACCCTCAGTCCTGGATCTACACCCTCAGTCCTGGGTCTACAGCCTCAGTCCTGGATCTACAGCCTAAGTCCTGGGTCTACAGCCTTGGTCCTGGATCTACAGCCTCAGTCCTGGGTCTACAGCCTCAGTCCTGGGTCAAACCTGTGTGCTCGGCCCAAAGCTTGAAGACCGTTGCGTCCTGTTCCACGGTCCAGCCGTGTCTCGCCGCGTGCTTCCAGGGAATCGCAAACATGCTCTTTTCCTGAGGCAGAAAAAGAAAAATCAGGACCATGGACTTCAACACTTCACAAACAGTCATATTTTATTATATAAATGTAAACATTTGTCACGACCACAAACATTTTACATCCCCCTTTAATCCTGCTTTAGACCTGCTTTAGACCTGCTTTAGTCCTGCTTTAGTCCTAATTTAGACCTGCTTTAGACCTGGTTTGGTCCTAATTTAAACCTGCTTTAGAACTGGTTTTACCTTGTCGATCCAGATGAGTCCGGAGATCTTGTTGGAGTTGATGTGGCGTTCGAGCCATGGCCGCATCCGCTCCCGAACCAGAGGCACTGAAGACAATAGTCACAACGAATAATAATAGCAATAATAATGATAATAATAGTAATATAATAATAATAATAATAATAATAATACATCCGTTTTGTGTCATTATTCATTCACTCCAAACAAACTACTACTGTAGCCACAGCTGCCCTGGGGCACATTGGCAGGAAAAAGAGAAGCAGCCCCACAAGTGGGGCACTGAACAGCCGCAGCCGCCCCACTGAGGCACTTGGTGTCTCCCATCACTGTCTAAGCAGGTCCTGTCTTGTAGCTTCAGAGGTCTGACAAGATCTGGCTTTCAACTGCAGGTGTGGGTCTAGTCTCCCGCATGTAGTCCTGCTTTAGTCCTGTTTTAGACCTGCTTTAGTTAATCTTTAGTCCTGCTTTAGACCTGATTTAAACCATAATGTTGCTGTATGATTATGGAATTCACACTTTTTTAAAACTCTTTTCAAAACATATCTTTGAATTAAATACTGTCACTTACTCGATGCGGTTAAAATCTCTGAGGCTCGGCTACTCTGGACTCGGTAAAGGTCCCTCTCTGGTCCCTCTCCAGTCCCGCAGGTCTCTTTCTGGTCTCTCTAGTCCCTCACTGGTCTCTCTTTGGTCCCGCTGGTTTCTCTCTGGTCTCTCTCCGGTCTCTCTGGTCCCTCGCTGGTTCCGCTGGTCCCTCAGGTCTCTCTCTGGTGCCTCAGGTCCCTCTCTGGTCCCTCGCTGGTCTCTGTCTGGTCCCTCGCTGGTCTCGCGGCTCCTTCCTGCGGGATGGATGTGACGGTGATCTCTGGTTCTAGGCGTGACTTCTGCGGTGACAGAGGAACGAGGAATGTTTTAGTGTTTACTAAGAACTTCAATTAAAGCTCGGTGACCTGAATCTCAACACGTGGAACTAACAAGGAAGAGATTTATGATGTTAGCAAGTCAGACACAACATGCTGTCTTTATCTGATTAGAAATATGTGTGAGACCATAAAGAGAAACCAGAGAGGGAATAGAGAGAGACAAGAGAGAAACACCAGAGACTAGAGAGAGACCATAGAGAGACCAGAGAGAGAGTAGAGAGACCAAAGAGAGTCGAGGGAGAGTTGAGAGAGAGACTACAGAGACCAGAGAGAGAGGACAGAGACAGAGCAAGACCAAAGAGAGACCAGAGAGAAAGGAGGAAGAGACCAGAGAGAGAGACCAGAAGGAGAGACCAGAGAGAGACTAGAGGGAGACCAGAGATAGAGTAGAGAGAGACCAGAGAGGAGACAAAAGATACACCAGAGAGAGACCAAAGAGAGACCAGAGAGAGAGAGACTAAAGAGAGAGAAGAGAGAGAGACCAGAGGGAGACCAGAGAGAAAATAAAGAGAGACCAGTGAGAAACCAGAGAGAGAGAGACCAGAGAGAGTACAGAGACCAGAGAGAGACAAAAATATATGATGTGAAAACTATTGATAGAAGCACAATTAGATAAGATTAATGCACTTAGAAACCAGCTGATCACAATAGGATTCAAATTATTTCTGCAGAACAGGACAAGTCCTGCTACTTCAGACCTGCTTTAGACCTGCACTGTAACAAATTTCTGTAAAATTACAATGAAATTTCTACATTAAACAAATGTTATTTTGAAAAACAATTCAAACATGCAAATTTAAGTATAAATTGGTTAAAAAACATCCAGTGGCGTTTTATTACCACAATTATAATGTGATTACAAAAAAGCGTTACAATACCGTAAAATCACAATGTGATTAATAATCACATTGTGATTTTATGGTATTATTACCGTGATTTAACATAAACTTGTTGTATTTTTGGAATGCTGGGAAATTTTTGCTAGCGAGCAACCATGAGTGTAAAAGTTACCTCTTACACATCTAAACTCCTGCTTTAGTTAAAAAAGTGCTTTTGCATTAAGCATGTTATAGAAGTAAAGATTTCTACTACTTTCTTGTATAAACTGAAGGTGTTAAGAAATAATTGAAAAGTTGTGTTCATTAAAGTAAAACAAATTAAACTGCTTTAGACCTGCTTTCAACCTGCTTTCAACCTGCTTTAGTCCTGCTTTAGACCTGCTACAGTCCTGTTTTTGACCTGCTTTCGACCTGCTTTCGACATGCTTTACACCTGCTTTAGTCCTGTCCTGTTTTAGACCTGCTTTAGTCTCTGCTTTACACCTGCTTTAGCCCTGTCCTGTTTTAGACCTGCTTTAGTCTCTGCTTTACACCTGCTTTCGGCCTGCGTTAGTCCTGACCTGCTTTAGTTCATCTTATGATTTATGGAATTCGCACTTTTTAAAAACTCTTTTCAAAACATATCTTTGAATTAAATACTGTCACTTACTCGTTGCGGTTAAAATCCCGGAGGCTTGGCTACTCTGGACTCAGTAAAGGTCCCTCTCTGGTCCCTCTCCGGTCCCGCAAGTCTCTTTCTGGTCTCTCTAGTCCCTCGCTGGTCCCTTGCTGGTCTCTCTTTGGTCCCGCTGGTTTCTCTCTGGTCTCCCTCCGGTCCCTCAGGTCCCTCTCTGGTGCCTCAGGTCCCTCTCTGGTCCCTCGCTGGTCTCTGTCTGGTCCCTCGCTGGTCTCGCGGCTCCTTCCTGCGGGATGGATGTGACGGTGATCTCTGGTTCTAGGCGTGACTTCTGCGGTGACAGAGGAACGAGAAATGTTTTAGTGTTTACTAAGAACTTCAATTAAAGCTCGGTGACCTGAATCTCAACACATGGAACTAACAAGGAAGATATTTATGATGTTAGCAAGTCAGACACAACATGCTGTCTTTATCTGATTAGAAATATGTGTGAGACCAGAAAGAGAAACCAGAGAGGGACTAGAGAGAGACAAGAAAGAAACACCAGAGACTAGAGAGATACGAGAGAGATCAGAGAGAGAGAGTAGAGGGATCAGAGAGAGAGAGAGTAGAGAGAGAGAGTAGAGAGACCAGAGAGAGACAGAGCGAGACCAAAGAGAGACCGGAGAGAGAGACCAGAGAGAGAGAGAGACCAGAGGGAGAGACTAAAGAGAGAGGAGAAAGAGAGACCAGAGGGAGACCAGAGAGAAAATAAAGAGAGACCAGAGAGAGGACAGAGACCAGAGAGAGAGACCAAAAATACATGATGTGAAAACTATTTATAGAAGCAAAATTAGATTAATGCACTTAGAAACCAGCTATCACAATAGGAATCAAATTATTTCTGCAGAACAGGACTAGTCCTGCTACTTCAGACCTGCTTTAGACCTACTTTAGTCCTGTTTTATACCTACTTTAGACCTGCTTTAGACCTACTTTAGTCCTGTTTTATACCTACTTTAGACCTGCTTTAGACCGATCTAGTCCTGTTTTAGACCTGCTTTAGTCTTTCTTTAGACCTACTTTAGACCTGCTTTGGACCTACTTCAGACCTACTTTGGACCTCCTTTAGTCCTGCTTTAGACCTGCTTTTGTCCTCCTAGACTTGCTTTAGACCTACTTTAGTCCTGCTTTAGACCTGATTTAGTCATGCTTTAGTCCTGCTTTAGACCTACACTAGACCTGCTTTATACCTACTTTAGTCCTGCTTTAGACCTGTTTTAGACCTGTTTTAGACCTGCTTTCGACCTGCTTTAGTCCTGCTTTAGACCTACTTTAGACCTGCTTTAGACCTACTTTAGTCCTGCTTTAGACCTGCTTTAGACCTGTTTTAGACCTGCTTTAGACCTGCTTTAGTCCAGCTTTAGATCTACTTTAGACCTGCTTTAGACCTGCTTTAGACCTGTTTTAGACCTGCTTTCGACCTGCTTTAGTCCTGCTTTAGACCTACTTTAGACCTGCTTTAGACCTACTTTAGTCCTGCTTTAGACCTGCTTTAGACCTGTTTTAGACCTGCTTTAGACCTGCTTTAGTCCAGCTTTAGATCTACTTTAGACCTGCTTTAGACCTACTTTGGTCCTGCTTTAGACCTACTTTAGTCCTGCTTTAGACCTGCTTTAATTCTGCTTTAGACCTGCTTTATTCCTGCTTTAGTCCTGCTTTAGTCCTGCTTTAGACCTACTTTAGACCTGCTTTAGAACTACTTTGGTCCTGCTTTAGACCTCCTTTAGTCCTGCTTTAGACCTGCTTTAATTCTGCTTTAGACCTGCTTTAGTCCTGCTTTAGTCCTGCTTTAGCCCTGCTTCAGTCCTGCTTCAGACCTGCTTTAGTCCTGCTTTAGACCTGCTTTAGTCCTGCAGTATTCTCGTGAACAGTAGGGGGCAGCACAAGCCCATGACAGGTTGGTAAACAGCTTCAGGTCCTGCTTTAGTCCTGCTTTAGTCCTACTTTAGTCCTGCTTTAGTCCTGCTTTAGACCTGCTTTAGACCTGCTTTAGACCTGCTTTAGTCCTGCTTTAGACCTGCTTTAGTCCTGCTTTAGACCTGCTTCAGTTCTGCTTTAGACCGGCTTTAGTCCTGCTTTAGACCTGCTTTAGTCCTGCTTTAGTCCTGCTTTAGTGCTGCTTCAGACCTGCTTTAGTCCTGCTTTAGACCTGCTTTTGTCCTGCTTTACACCTGCTTTAGTCCTGCAGTGTTCTCGTGAACAGTAGGGGCCAGCACAAGCCCATGACAGGTTGATAAACACCTTCAGATCCTGGATCAGAATTACATACAGTAATTTATTAAATCCATGGGATCTTAGGTGAGAGATCTGGGTTTTCAAAATAAGAAATTAACAGGGGAGGCAAGTTTATTTGTATAGCACAGTAGGCAACTCACAGTGGGTCTACAGCCTCAGTCCTGGGTCTAAAGCCTCAGTCCTGGATCTACAGCCTCAGTCCTGGATCTGCAGCCTCAGTCCTGGGTCTAAGCCTGAGTCCTGGATCTCCAGCCTCAGTCCCGAATCTAGAATCTGAATCAATCCTGTACGTCTGCAGTCTCCCTGTGGACCAATGGCTCCTATGTGGTTGTTATTATTGCATTTCCTGTGTTTGAACAGTTTGATTCTCTGATCTGTTGTTGGTGAATCCATAACTTTGTAAAGTCCTCAGAAACTACAGCTGCTGTGAGTTGATCATGAACTTATATAAACCATGGTGAAGTGACTTGAGGACATGTTGTTAGAGCATTGTCCTTATCTATATTCCTTCAATCTCTGCGTTCACCTCTTGACCTACTTTTCGTGCGAAGACTACGGGCGCGCGCATGCCGGTCACGCGCACTGCCTTTACAATAATCACCGCGTTTCTTGTAAATGTTGCAGTGACGCGCGCCGCCAACAGAGAGTGCGCTCCCCACCGCCAGAATACAGATAAAGGCAGGTTTACAATCTATGGTTAATGTTTAAAGTCGTCAAACTAACAATACAAGAGAAACACGCACACACAGACACACCCACACACATAGAGACACACGTATACACACACAGACACACACACTCAAATTTCTTGTATAGTGTCTTCGTGAAAACATCTAAACGCAGCAGAGCTTTAAGTGTGTCCTTTATATTATTATTATTTTAAGATAACAAATTAAACTGTAGGTCTGTGATGTCGCAAGTTCTAGACACGTTGGATCTCGCTTTGATCTTGTCTCCTTCGATCTCGTTTCTTCCTTCAGACTCAGACACAAACATAAAACTCACTGAATGATGTATTATTCAGACATTTATTTATCAGTAGAAATAAAGTTTATATATTACAATATTTACATCTTGAGACACACACATGCCGTGGACTCAGTTTATACAAATACATTTGCCGATTGGTTTGGAACAGAAGGGGTGGGGGCACACACTCTGGTGAACCAGCACCAGTTCTGATCACTGTCAGATAAATATTTATGAACTCAATTAAAAGTTTTTAGTTCCATCAATATTTACATTTGCACTAAAATAAATATAGCCATAGATATTGTTGGTGTGGGTCTTCCATACATCCGGATAAACAGAAACAGAGACTTGCTACTGACACTCAAACAGACCCCAACTCCAGGGCGAAAGAATATGTTGCATTTCCTTCGAAAGATTTTAAAAATCCAGAGTGATGGATCCAGTGTGGCTGAGGCTGAGGAGGACTGAGGCAGAAGCTCCTCTAGGTCTTCTGCTGGGTCTTCTGCATGGTTCCACAGCTGGGGTCACTGATAATGCTGGGTGAAGGGGTAGAGACAGTTAAAGAGGTCGTCTGTGGGGGGCAGGGTGGAGCTGAGGCTGGTGTACTGAGGATGGAGCTCCTCTAGGTCTTCTCCTGAGGTAGAAAAGCAGGTTAGTTTGTGTAGGAGACTGTGAGACTGAAGCTGGACCCTGATTGTCTAATTGAGCATATAACCCTAACCCAATAGAAAGTTATAAAAGTGTAGCATAAGAAAGAGTGTAGAAGTAGTAGTAGTAGTGGTATTGGTAGTAGTAGTAGTAGTAGTATTAGTAGTAGCAGTAGCAGTAGCAGTAGTAGTAGTAGTAGTAGTAGTAGTAGCAGTAGTTGTTGTAGTATTAGAAGTAGTAGCAGTAGTAGTCGTAGTATTAGCAGCAGTAGTGATTCTCGTGGTACCTGAGGACGCTTCGCTGTACTGGCTGCCAGGACTGGTGCGTTGCGCATTGGTCAGGAGACCGCTGTTCAGACTGAGGTTCCAAAGCCTCTCTCTCTCCCACTGTGCACAAATCTAAACAAAAAACACAAGCGTTTAGGAGAAGTCTGACACAAACAGGTCTCCTGACCACGGAACATTCTGGGAGGTGCAAGACTAAGAGGAAGACTCACCTGAACAATCTCCTCATCGTCTGGACCTGAAACAACAAGAGACAAAGGTTAGGGATCTACAGCCTCAGTCCTGGATCTACAGCCTCAGTCCTGGATCTTCTGTCTCAGTCCTGGGTCTACAGCCTCAGTCCGGGGTCTACTGTCTCAGTCCTGGATCTACAGCCTCAGTCCTGGATCTACAGCTTCAGTCCTGGCTCTACAGCCTTAGTCCTGGGTCTACAGCCTCCGTCCTGGGGTTAGCAGCCTCAGTCCTGGGTCTACAGCCTCAGTCCTGGGGTCAGGGGTCAGAACTCACAGGAGCTGTGCGGCGGCGACACCTGAAACGTCCGCGTCATATCGTAGAATTCGACTTCTACCGAAGATGACCATCCAGGAACTCCCTCTGGGCTCATGTAGCTGAAGTCTGTGAACCAGGGAATACACAAGTCAATCAGCCATCTGCATTTCAGCTCCACCCCTAATTCTGTCTGTGATGTAATAAACCATTGGTTGTAAACATTACCTGTGTGCACGGTGCTGTCCACGCTGCAGTCCTGTGCTGATGGGAAGTGGGCGGGGCTTGGCCTGTGAGCGGGGCTAGGCGTTTGGGCGGGGGTTGAGAGGCAGGAGGATTGTGTTGGGGACTGGTCGATATCGCTGTCACTCGACTCCTCTTCGTATTTCAGTTTGCGGCTCGTCTTTGATTTGCTTGGTCTGCTTCTTTTGACTGAAAAAAAGAAAAAACAAGTTTAAATACACAAAGTATGCAAAGTGTACAAAGTATTATTAGAAGTGTTACTACTGCTACTACTAGGACTAATGCTATTGGTACTGCTGCTGCTGCACCTGCTACTGTTACAGCCAGCAGAAGTAATAAAGTATAAATTTAAGTCAAGTGACACAATATTGAACTGACGTTACTACTCTAGAATCAGCAGCAACGGCAGCAGTATCAGCAGCAGTAGAAGTTGCAGCTGTAGCAGTAGCAGCAGTCGTAGTAGCAGCAGTAGCAGCAGTAGTAGTAGTAGTAGCAGCAGCAGAAGCAGTAGCAGCAGTAGCAGTAGTAGTAGTAGTAGCAGTAGTAGCAGTAGCATTAGTAGTAGCAGTAGTAGCAGTAGCAGCAGTAGCAGTAGTAGCAGTAGAAGTAGCAGCAGTAGTAGTAGCAGTAGAAGCAGTAGTAGTAGCAGTAGTAGCAGTAGCAGTAGTAGCAGCAGTAGCAGTAATAGCAGTAGTAGCAGTAGCAGCAGTAGTAGAAGTAGCAGCACTAGCAGTAATGCCTAGTCTCTGCTCACCTCGGTTCTTGGGGGCCACTGGGAGCATCCTGAAGACCCGTACAGCCTGGTGGCCCTTGTGGACGCTCTGGTCCTTCACCTCCTCAATGTCGGGCAGAGAGTTCATGGCGCAGCGGAAGTTTGCCTTCCAGGTCTTGGGGTCACAGCGCTGACCCTCCACATATTTACCTGTCAGAGAGAGGGCGGGGTTAACATCTGCGTTCATGTGACATCACATACCCCAAAGAACCTGTGGTGGAGCAGCTGAAACAGGTCTCCAGGTGACTATGGTAACTCTGGTAACTCTAGGCTCTCTCTGGTCTTTCTCTGGTCTATCTCTGGTCTTTCTCTGGTCTTTCTCTGGTCTCTCTCTCTGGTCTCTCTTTGGTCTTTCTCTGGTCTCTCTGCTATCTCTCTGGTCTCTCTCTAGTCTCTGTCTGGCCTCTCTGCTCTCTCTCTGGTGTCTGTCTGGTCTCTGTCTAAGCTGTCCGGGCTTGCTGGTCTCTCTCTGCTCTCAGCTCTCTCTCTGGTCTCTTTCTGCTCTCTCTCCCTCCTCTCTCTATGTTCACTATCTGCTCTCTCTGATCTCTCTTTCTGGTCTCTCTTCTGGTCTCTCTCTGGTCTCACCTGTGTGCACGGCCCACAACTTGAACAACGACGCGTCCTTGTGCAGTTCCCAGCCGTGTCTGGCTCCGTGTACCCAGGGGACCGAGAAGATCCGTTTCTCCTTCACAACACAAGAGTTCACCACGTTATCATCGGCACCACCTCTGCCAGAGAGAGCCCTGGGTGTCACTTTCTGACTCTCTGGGCTGAGAACTGATTGGTTGAGGCAGGGTGGTCCCTCTTTGTTACTTTTCTGTCTGAAATAAGCTGATCTAAGGATGTGACAGAGGCCAGAGATGCATGAAACTAGTGATAGAAGCAACTGTTTTATACCCAGGAACTAGAGAGTTCTATTGTGGTCACAGACCCCAGCTTAAATTTATTCTTGGTCAATTTGAACATTTTTGAACCCAGACCACATTGTGTTTCTGTTGTCGGAAGCTGTCAGTGTGAAACCACATCTTCCTGGGTCCCAGACTGAAGCAGGTCTGAACTTTGAGAACTGTGGACTAAAAAGCAGGTCTAAACCAGGACTGAAACTAAACCAGGTCTAAACCAGGACTGGACCAGGAATAACCCAGGTCTAGGCTCTTACCCGGTCCAGCCACTGCAGTCCTTGAACTTCCTCAGAGTCGATGATCTTCTCGAGCCACGGACGCATCCTCATCCGAGACGGCGGCATTATCCTGAAAACAAAAAATTACATAAACAATAAACAACAAACAATAAACAACATAAAGCTTCTGTTCTAAACTTTCTCCTCCATGTGACATCACTGAGAGGTCATGAGGTCTAAAGCAGGTCAAAGGTAGGTCAAAGGCAGGTCTAAGGCAGGACTGAAGTAGGACTAATGTAGGTCTAAAGCAGGTCCAAAGCAGGACTACATTATTGCATGTTGCAGATATGTATTTGCTTAAACCTAAAGAAAAAAAACCGAAAAAAACAGCTTTTCATCCGTGAAAAATGTTTTAAAAGTTTGAATTTGCAGTCGTTTTCAGTCTGATGTCACAGTGTGGATTATAATACAACAGTAATAATACATTTATAGAAGTAGAAATACGTGCATAGTAGTAGTAATACATATATAGTAGTAGCAGTAATACTTATACAGTAGTAGAAATATATATATATATACTGTATATATAAATAAGTATAATCCAGTAGCGATTGTGCGATATGTGTGGAGATACTTACAGACTGATAAGATCCTCGAGGACAGAAAGTAGTAAATTTATTCCCAGAGTATAGGCAGTAGTAGTAGGCAGTATTAGTAGACAGTAGTAGTAGGCAGTATATGAGCAGCAGGTCCCGTGTCGCTCTCTCCACAGACGGATGAACTCAAATCGCGCATCTTGCTTTTATACTGTGGCGCGGGTTTTTCCCTTTGAAAGGTGTTGCATTGTCTCTGAGCATGCGCAGTGAGACCAAGCCGGAGCAGAGCGAGCAAGACGTTTACGGGAAATCACAGGGGTGAGAAGAAGCTCGGAGTGCGCGCAGCAGGGGGGGCAGGTCGAGCATGCGGAGAAGCAGGGCACGCCCACGTCCCACGCTGTCCCACGCACCGCTGTAATATTGTGTGATTGTGATGTTTCCGCTCTTGAGTTGTAAAGCACCTGGTGTGGGTTGTGCTACATAACTAAACTTGCCTCACACACTCGCTCCTCCAGTCTATGAGTAGCACACGACATTCAAACTGTGCACGTGTGCAGCGTCACGCACGTTATTGTTAATAATGTGATAGAAATATGTTTACAATACTTAAACTTACATATCGTTTATATTTTTGTCTCTCCCTGCTCTCTTTCCTGTCTCTCTTTCTTGAGAGAGAGAGACCAGAAAGAGACCAGAGAGAGACCATGATGACCCAGAAAGAGACCCGAGACCAGAGAGAATGCCCAGAGAGAGACCACAGAGAGAGAATAGAAAAAGCTGGTGCAAAGATGTCAAAACCAGTGACAAGAGCAACTGTTGCTGAGTTGGTGTATTACATTTATATTATTGTGCTTTGAAAATTACGTAGCCCAGCTTTAACAGCCCCATAGAAAGAATTGACCAATACTAGTATTTTGCTGTCTGAAAACCAATGAAAGTTTGAATGCAAACATGGTCTCCCTCATTCAGAGTCATGTTTGACATTTTACATTCTTTGCGTTTACAAGAATCATGGCTCTTCGTGTAACACCAGCTGCAGGGAGAGGGTGAGGGTGAGGCTCTGGTATGATAGCACGTGTTGCATGAGCTGCTGTGGCGCAAACACTGACTGCAGCGAAGTCTCACATTTACGGGAAATGGTCTGGTGTTTGGCCGCTTGGGGCGCTATGACACAGCGGCGACAAGAGGAGAGGCTAACTGTAACAGAGATACTAGAGCACTGTGTCTGTGGGACATGGCGACCATCTTGGTGTTACTAAACAGCAGGATTCTCAAGGTTTTTTGCTGCATGTTTTTTTACAGCTTAGTTCTGGTCTCTCTCTAGACTCTCGCTGGTCTCACTCTCATCCAGGGATGTCCAAACATTTTAGTAAGAGGGCCACTTTAGTTCACCAGGCTAGTCCAGGGGCCGACATCACAGACTGAAAAACTGTCTTGACTGGCATCGGGCAGTTCTGACTTTAAATTGATCTATAACAAAGCTGAAGTTGGCTGAATACATATGTTTACCATCTCACCAGCTACATTAGCACCAGTAACAGAAGTTTGTGACACAATCACACCAAAAACCCACGTCAGTATATACAAACAGTTACAAACACATGAAGCTGGAGTTGGATGGATGACGCAGTGAACTTGTGTTTATGATCTCAGGGTTAGCAAGGCAGAGGGCCACATGCAATTACACTGAGGGCCGCAATTGGCCCGTTGGCCTGAGTTTGGACATGCCTGCTCTAATCTCTCTCAGGTCTCTCTAGTCTCTGTCTGGCCTCTCTCTAGTCTCTCTCTGATCACCCTATGGTCTCTCACATCTCTCTGGTCTCTCTCTGGTCTCTCGCTGGTCTCTTTATAATAATAATAAAAATAATAATGATAATATGACGTAACAGACGCAGACACAGACTTCACTCAAATCGAAACTCTACATTCCAGGATCCGATATTCCCCTGAGAATCTCGGGCTGAATTGGGAAACTCCACAGACTTTTCCCTTTCCTTACCCCCCTTCACCCCCCCTCTCTCTGCGCCTGGAGACATGGCTGCGCCTGCGCACACGCACACGCTGGGTGGCACGCACGGGAAGTCCCAAAAAGGAGCGCGAGGTGAAAATTAGGACATCGGGGTTTCCATAGAATGCTCTCACGTTACATCATCCGGGAACATAATACTGCTAATAATAACAATATAACAATACTACTACTAATACTACTAATACTACTACTACTACTACTACCACTACTACTACTGCTAATAATAACATAACAATACTACTAATAATACTACTGCTACTACTACTACTACTGCTACCGCTAATATTAATAATATAACAGTACTACTACTGCTACTACTGCTAATGATAATACTACTACTACTACTAATACTGCTGCTGCTACTACTACTACTGCTGCTACTGCTAATAATAATAATATAACAATACTACTACTAATACTGCTACTGCTACTACCACTACTACTACTGCTGCTAATAATAACAATATAACAATACTACTACTTCTACTACTGCTGCTAATAATGATATAACAATACTACTACTAACACTTCTGCTCCTACTTCTACTACTACTACTGCTAATAGTAATATTGTAACAATACTACTACTACTACTGGTAGTAATCATAATAATATAACAATACTACTTCTACTAATACTACTACTATTACTACTGCTATAAATAATAATATAACAATACCACTACTACTACTACTACTACTACTACTACTAAAAATAATAATCATAATGATAATAACAATAAAAACCTGCCTTGGACATAGGAAAAATACTGCTAATAATAAATACTAATAGTACTACTACTACTCTTAATAATAATAGCAGAAAATCAATGTTGAATTCCAAAGATATCATTATTTCCCACCAATAATATACTAAGCAGGACAAGGTCTGGTTAGTGCTGTGATGGGAGACCTCTGGGAACACCAGGTGCCACAGTGCCAACTGTGGTTGTGCCTTGGGGCAAGACACTTCACCCACATTAGAATGAGTCTGGTGTGTGTGTGAGTGGTTGGTGGTGGTGGGAGGGGCCGACTGGTTGAAGTAAGACTGGTTGTCTTACGTCTGTCAGTGTGCACCAGGCAACAGTAGTAGTTTATCATCACAGGAGTGAGTGATTAATGCTGTGAAGACACTTATAAAGAGCACTTTAGTAAGTAAGTAAGTAAGTAATGTTTATTTATATACCGCCTCTCTCTCTAGTCTCTCCCTGGTCACTCTCTGGTCTCTCTCTCTCGCTCACTTTCTGGTCTCTCTCTGTCTCTCTCTCTCTGGTCTCTCTCTATGGCCTCTGTCACATCTTTAGATGTGATTTGAGGGGCCCCTCTCTCGGCCAATCAGCTCTCAGCCCAAAGAGTCACACGGATAGTGACTCACAGGGATCTTTCTTACACTCAAGATGACATGTTTTCTAAATGTACTGTAATATTCTTCTCCATGTGAATCCTTGAGGTCACAGTTGAACTTCCAGGTCGATGAAACTCGTCTGTGATTGGCCACTTGTGGATCAGTGGCTCTGAGATCCTCGCACCATCTGTTTATGACACCGGATCAGCAGAGACTAGAATGTAACCAGTCAACTCTCTACACTGTAAAAAATCCAACTTGAGCTTGCTGAGATGACTCATTATTTTACTCCATGTTAACACACATTTTTAAATTGCCATGTAAACTTTAATTTAATCCATATTTCAACAAACGTATATGCATTGAAGACCAAAAGTTGGCCACAGGTCACATTATTAGTTGGTTAAACTAAAAAGTCTGAATTTTCCATGTCCACGCATGCGTAGAATCTACAGCTTCAAACTTTGCAAGTCCTCTGTCCGCCATTTTCAGCATGCGAGGAAACTCTGGTCGTCTTCAAGGCAAGTATTTTTTATTTTCTCTTCTTTTAATCTGATAATATACTAAGGATGACTTATATTTGAGGATATATGTGTATGGTGGTTAATATACAATGCGTTTGATAACATTCACAACGTTATTAATTCAAAATTGTGTTTAATAATATTGATAATTTTATATTATTATCTTGTAGTCATTGCCACACTGGTTTAAATCAAAATCAAACTGTATTTGTGAATTTTTGTCGGATAAAGTTGGTAAATAGGACCCATTTGTTAAGGGCGGAGGGATAATACGCGGGCAACGACCGGATTTGGGTTAGCTTAGCTTAGTTGGTACTAGCAGTTAGCCATAGCCATGCACAAAAGTTTAACTTTCCTCGTGGTGTGGTGCAATTTCATACAGTCATGGATTATATCGGTGGTGTTTCACTCCTAATCCATCTATGTAGTGCATGCATGAGTGCATGGGGTGTTTTGTGATAACGGGATTTTTCAAATGAACACGGATCTATTTTACCTAAAGTATCAGTCCGCGCTTACTGAAACGAAACCTACGGCGGCGGTGTGACGCATTGAAAAAGAAACGTCTCCGCTCGCTACCACAACATTTGGTGTCCGAAATCCAAAGGTAATACTAATGCTGCTTTCGTGCATTATGAGAGACGAGCCTTTGCACAGATTATCATGGTTTGGTTGTGCCATTGATAAATAGACGTGGGGAACCGGGTTGCAGCCATGCTACACGTGTCTGTCTGTACTTTTAATCCAGCTCCATAAACACCATTAATTGTCCTAACTTATTTGCCAAGGTGTAATCGTAAAGACTCACAGACGTAATTAACATTTTACGAACTAAAAAAATGGATATTATTGATGTTGTAATGTAGTTCTTATGCCGAGTGTTAAAATAGAAAGCGAAATGTCTTGAGGGATGCCAGTTTTGGTAACTTACTAAAACTCGGCAGTCAATTTTTTTCAAGTGTCCTGTTTTTTGTTAGGATTTCCCGTTTTTCACCCCTCTGTCCCGCCCCTCTCAGTATTTCCATTTGTCCCGTAATTGTCCCGTGTTTAGAGACGTAACAATTTGCCCTGGAGCAGGCTTCGCGATTAATTTTTCGTGTATCTGTGCGCCGGAAACAGCCCCGTAAAGGCGCCCCGATGGTCAGGTTTGAGCGCCGTGCATCTGCGCTGTTAAATGTCTTTCTCTATGCTCAGAGAAGACGGTCATTGCACACACATGTCCGCGCACACCGGAGAACGGTACCAGCACCACGGACTAAGCAGACGGTAATAAACTGCGTGTAAGATAACATTTCACCAAACAATAAATGCCACCAAAATAAAAACATCCAGTGCCCCTTTTTTATTAACAATTTTGTGTACATAAAAAAGAGACCTGTGAGTCACTATAATGCTTTAAGCTGATTGGCTGAGTCGGGTGGTCCTCTTTCTAACTTTTCCGTCTGAAAAAGCTGATTTAAAATGTTCTGATTTGGAAGTTGGGTATACATTCATTATACTGGCTAATTTTATAGTATGTAATTGATGTAACCGTGTGTTTGTTTCTATATTTTCTATTGAGAATGAGGAGTCACGTGCCGAGTTGGGGTGATTTGGGGGGGGCTCTGAGCCTGTCGGACATATTGGCTGCGCAACGGGGGCACGCCCCCAGAATTTCACGCGCTCCTCATATTCCAGAGCACTTTAAATTATACGCATTTACGTTTTCGGCGAGACAGAGACGGATCTACTGATACAACAAGGGAAAGGAAGACAGTAAAACAATGCTTAGAGATAAGCCTGTGACAACCAGAACTGCCCAGTCCAGTGGTTTCACTTCAGTTGTGTGGGGCTTGTTAATAAACCCTCTGGTGACACGCCATGGTTTTGCCCTTGTTGTGCAGAATAGGTTTTTCCTATTTCTTAAAATTGTATTATTGTTATTGCTGTGTGCCTTTGCAGTGTTTTTTTGTACATTTGCACTAATAACAGTCTTATTTGTTATTATTATTTATGTTATAATTTATTTTATTATGTTGTGCATGTTTACATGCTGGAAACAGTACTTTGAATGCACACGTTGTTTTGCAGTGTTTTGTGTCCCTTTGCACTAAGAAAAGTATGACTCTTATGATCATTTTTGCCTATGCTGTGCATGTTTACATGCTGGAAACAGTACTTTGAATGCACACGTTTGTTTAGCAGTGTTTTGTGTCCCTTTGCACTAAGAAAAGTATGACTCTTATTATCATTTTTACCTATGTTGGGCATGTTTACATGCTGGAAACAGTACTTTGACTGCACACGTTTGTAACAAAAAAAATATTCATTTCTCAATAAATATTGGTAAAACATATCAAGTTGTTTCATGCATTTATTTAAAAATAAAAGATACAGTAAAGAATAAGGTACTCAAACAACACTTTTGCACATGTTCGTTAAGGCACAGCAAACAATGACAATCTTATCCAAAGGCATTAGGTTTTCACCCTCACATTTGACAAGCATGTGCACAGGTACAGTTGAGTGTAAGAATTTGAATTTGTTGCGCACAACACCGATCACCCTCTCCACGTGAATTCTGAGATGTGCTATGGCCCTAGTCTCCTCCACATCTTTCGCCTCAAGCTGAGCACGACCCCTGGTGAATGTAGGTATTTTCACTTCAGCACACATCATGCCCACATGTTCTCTTATATTAAAGCCTCTATCTGCCAGCACAATGTCACCTGGTAACAGCTTGTTCAGGAAACCACTTTGCTCGGTTATATGCTTGTCGCTTGTGCGCCCACCCCACCCGTTCGATATGAAGGAAATTACACCCTGGGGCGTGATCACGATTAGGTATTTCATAGTGTATGCGTGTTTGTATTGAGAAAAAGTCTGTGCCCTTGCTAGTACATTGGAAGGTTTCTCGATGAACACCTCGAAGCAGTCCACAATGGCAGCCACATTGTTCCCAAATTACTCCACAAACTGGTGTGGCATACTGGTCAATAAGCATTCCCTACTTGGCCAGTGCACCAATGGACACAGCTGTGCGTACATCACACCAAGGGTATGGTGAAAGGCATCGGCGACTGTTGTCCTATGTACTCTAAACAGATGGCTGAGGTGCTGTATTGGAAGGTCCAGTCTGAGGCGCATTAAAGTCAATAGGACAAGCTGGAAGGGTGAGAGCTTCTTCATTCTACCTTGAGGCAGATCTGGAGTTAGGTAGAGTAGAAGTGTCTGGAACAATGCAAAGTTTGGAAGCCCCGTGTAATACTTCACTGTGTTATCATCACCACTCAGAAAGTTCTCATTCATCCGGTACGTATCAAGCTCACGCTTCAGCTGTCTGTTTTCTTCAAGAAGATTGTTGATAACATCTCGTCTAGATGTGCAGAGTCCACATTCCATGTCCGGGTCAGCTGGCGGCTGGTCTAGGGCTGGCGGCGGCGGCGCCTGCGGCTGGTCTAGGGCTGGCGGCGGCGGCGCCTGCGGCTGGTCTAGGGCTGGTGGCGGCGGCGCCTGCGGCTGGTCTAGGGCTGGTGGCGGCGGCGCCTGCGGCTGGTCTAGGGCTGGTGGCGGCGGCGCCTGCGGCTGGTCTAGGGCTGGTGGCGGCGGCGCCTGCGGCTGGTCTAGGGCTGGTGGCGGCTGCAGCTGGTCTAGGGCTGGAGGCGGCGGCGCGCTGCGGCTGGTGTTGGGCTGGAGGTGGCTGCCGCTCCAGTGGCAGGGACCTGCGCCTTACTTGCCGCTGATATCTTGCTTCATCTGTTTTTTGTACATCATTGTGGCCTAACAACAGGGATAGTGTCCAGTCAGGGTGGTTCTCCAACATCTCATATGCTGGTTTACCTACACGAGAATAATAACAACATATAATTAATATAATAATTTACACAATCTATGTAATCAATGCTTTAAACTGGCAACTATGTCATGAACAGCATCTCAAGTACTTTTTAGGTCACCTCATAATGTCATATGAAGGTTTATGTACAACAGAATAATTAGATTATGTGTACAATCTATGTAATCTATGCTTTACACTGGCAAAGACCTCGCAGAACACGTGCTAAGTAAGAAACAGCCTGAGAGGGTAACAAAGACACAGAGACAAAGGCACTACAGAAACCATAATAACATATGCTAACCTACACTTCCTAGCTTTAAGAGACAACTACATAAATACATTTTTAGAGAACGTACCAGAGTGAAAATGCAGAGAACACACTCTCGTCGACAGGGGTGTGTGATCGAAAGTAAGGTCCTTTCTTCTAATTGCAGCCAACCAAGCAATCCGACGTCTCCTTGTCAGGTCAGAGAATTGCTCCCCTTGATGCTTTTTCCATTTCGGTAACCTAAAAAACTGTATCCCGTTGTTACTAGGTTTTCCATATCCATCGTGGGAGGTATTGGAGCAGTTTTTAACGCAGCAGTTATTTCCAGGCATGATAAAACAGTGCGGAATAGCAAGAACCTCCGCTACTACTACTCCGCGTTCACAACACACGTAAACAAACTGTACTGCCGCCACCGGTGCGCAGCCAATATGTCGGCAAAGGGGGGATGGGGAGGGGGGACTCTGTGCCGTGACGTCAACTCCTCATTCTCAATTCAAATCATTCAGTAAGTGCAATATATGTAATAGGTCATGCAACAACGTTTATTTTACCCATTAAAACTTTTTGTTTGTTTGTCTGTTTAGCTGTTGTATGAAGTGCCTTTTCTGCAACTTTGTGGGGTCGAGCCAAGACATTCTATTCAGACATCATCGTCTCCAGCATCAAAGAGGATTCTACTGGACATGTATCCACGCTGACTGCGTTTGCACATTCAAGACAAGAGGTGCATTGATATCACACCTTAGCAGATCACACAATTGGACTACTAAAAAGCAAAATCTAAGAAACTTGTTTTCTGAATACTGTGATTTCAAAGACATTTGCTCACAAAAGTCCTACATTTCAAGGAAGTGAAGCAGTGATGGCCAGCTCTGTTCTGTAAAGAGAGGTAATTTTTATTCTTCAGGAAAATAATTTGTAATGCTTCAGTGTGTCACTTTTATAGTTTACCTTTTTCCTTCTAGATCTGTTCGGAGTTTATGCGCATTAATACGAAGGACCTGTTGGATACCTTCATGAATGCTCTAGATGCCTATTCCATTCGACTGATTAAACTCTTCCGGGCCAGAAAAGCTGCCTATCATAACGAAATGGATCTCCTTCTACAGGTATTTGACAGCCAGGTAATGCATTTGTACCATAATTGGACTTGTTTGTGTACAGTGCAATGGAAAAGTATTTGTACAGCTTGAACTCTCGTATTTTTGTGGTCTTTCGGTAAAAAAAATCCAAAGTAACAAACAACTGTGAAGTGAAAGCAAAATTATACATTTTGTTAAATAAAAATAAAAGAAATGATGAGCTTGCATAAGGATTAGGACAGCATGAGAAAATATTATGTGGAATCCTCAGCTCCAGCAGAATTTCTTCTAAGATTGTCCTGTATTTTGTGCCATCCATCTTCTCATCAACTCTGACATACTTCCCTGTCCCTGCTGAAGAAAAGCCCAACAGCACCATATTTGACACTGGGGGTGCACTGCAGGAGATGTGTCATTTTAATATTGTGCCTATGGCTGGGGATGGGCCACCCTCCTGTCTCTGCTTCTCCTCAGCAGGGAGTTAATTGTGAAGGTAGATGGGGCAAAATACAGGACAATCTGAGTAGTAGTAGTGAGTAATGTTTATTTATATAGTGCATTTTACAGACCAAGGTACAGACCCAAAGCGCTTTACAATATTCAGTCAGATATTGTTTCAATCATTCCACACACGGTGATGACAGAAGCGAGTCCAGAACACACTGGACCATCAGCTCCAACACCATCCATTCACTCTCTCATCTACATTCAGACCTATTGTGCATGTTTTTAGTGAAGAAAAGCTATTGGAGCTGGAAACTTCTGTATTTGGATTTTTAAATAACAATAATGTATCATTTTGCTTTCACTTCACACTTGTCTGTTACTTTGTTGTGGTCTTTCAGTAATAAAAAATCCAAAATAAAGTCTTTGTTTGTGATTGTAACATTAAAATGTGTACAATAGCACTCATGAAGAGAACCCAGAATTTATTGTTGTGTAGAGAAAAGTCAAATTGTATCAGACACAATGTGAAAGCGCTGGCCTTCATAATTTTTGATTATTATGATAGTACATACTTATTATCATTTTAATATTTTTCATAGCATATCACATGGGAATTCAGATTTAAAGCCAAACTTCTTTTTGTGTTTTAGGTGTCAAACATAGTCCAGCATTGACGTGCTGCCTGTCTCGGGTGACTACCCTTACTCGTTCGGGACACTGCGAGCAAGCTGTTTCGGACATGCCTGGTAAGCAAGGGATTCTCACAAATTAAGTTTATATTATTTAGGAAATAATATAAATGCCTTTTTGTTTTTACAGGACACGGACCCAGTTGAGAGTATCGCCAAGGATATGAAGGTTGGAATCGTCAAAGTTCTGAAGGACTACACCGGACCTGCTGTAGAGCCCACTGTCATCAATATTGCCATTGTGCTGGAGGAGGACATTGTTCTTGATGATCTGCTTCTGATGGACTTATGTATGGACTCAATATGGAATTTCCAAAGGATCACAGGTACACATTTGAAGTAATGCAACTCATCTTTATGGAGTTGACACCAGCCTGCTCCCAGCGAGTGAGGAGTCTGAAAACTAAGCTCTTAGTCTAAATGTCTTCAAGGGGGCATCGGAGTTTGTGTACTTATGGGTATATGGATTTTCTTTTCAGAAATGGAAAATGAAAATGGAAAAACCAAACATTATTAATTTCTTGTCTTAAAATACTAAATAATGAAATACAGAGCATGTTTCCAATTATTCATTACTAAATTAAGGAATTACTTTTGAAAATCGATTTTATATTTTCATTATTTACTCGTTAATCAAAATAATTAATAGAAATACAAAAAACCAACCAAACAAATCCAAAAACGGTCGGCTTTTCACTATAGTAAACCAGACTTCTGATGAGGGCCCTTGGGAAGAGGACGCAGAGAGCTAGCGGCCATGAGCCCAGGATACAAGAGCTGGAGCGGTGGGCTCAGAGCGCTGCTCTCAACCCCCTATGGCCCACGGGTTTGACCCATGATCCAGAGTGGTTCAAACCATAATGTGCAAGACCTCCGAAACACTGCAGCAAATCACCCAGAGTGGTACCCACCAGCTCCTCCCATGGGCCCTCATCAGAAATCTGGTTTACTGTCATGAAAAACCGTCTGCTTTTGGAATATTTTGATTGTTTTTTGATTAAAATTGAAAAGATGAACATAGAATCGGTTTTTGAACTGAATTTTTTATATTTTTAATTAATAATAGAAAAACAGAAAAAAAGAGAATACTTTGTTTTTCTATTTTCAATTTTTGCTTATGAAAAGAAAATCCAATTACCTTAAGTACACGGACCCATAGTGTACTAAACTTTATTGGCAACATTCCTGTTAGTACAAGTCATTTTTGTTGAAAGTTGTTAAATTTAAAAATGCGAACTTTGCTTCTGTCATATTTTGTGCTTTCTACTGCAGTTCGGTAGGTAGACGTTTAAACATTTACTATACCAGACTATGGTACCAAATTACTGTGTAATATTTTTTTAAGAACATACAATTTTTAACATTTTATGATGATCAGTTTTTCAATTGTCAGATCTGATCTTTCTAATGCCACTTAATGTGTCAGTATTGCTGACTGTGACAAAAAGAAAATTATACTAGTTTCAGTGTAAGTATGTGATAAAAAAAAAACTCTTTTTGCCAAATAAAAGTTCAAATCTTAAGTAAACAAAATGACTAAAAGGTGCAGTATTGGTACTTTTATCTGGTATAAAGTAGTGAAGAAGTACAGTTCATATTCAATTGTTTAAGACATTATGTCTTTCAGTGTTTCAAACATTTGTGATGTGGACAGACTGGTTCATGTGGGGGAGGCAGTGGGGGGACCGTCTAAATATGTCCACCATTTCAATTATCCTCAGTTCTGCATTCATTAATAAAATGTTTTTGAACTGATAATTTGTTTTATTGGTGACTGTTAGGCTATCAGTAAATCACAAGTAATGTAATAATACTACTTAATAACATTAGAAAATGAGTTTAAGTAGTAAGGGAAAATGCATTGTGCTTTTGAAGAGTTTATTGAGCTGATTACAAGAAATGCATTGAGCTAACTGTTATAAGTAAGTTAGGAAAGGAAAGAAAAATGCATTGTATCCACAACATATAATGCGCTCTGCAAACACATTTTTTGTTGTTGCCCTAATGAATATAAATCACTTCAGAAATAAAGGAATGATAAATTATGGGGACAAAAAAAAATGAGTTAGAGAAACATACTTTCAAAACTTAATTATTTGAGTTGGACGCTTCAACTCAAAAAAGTGAAGGGAATCGGTTGCCTTGACTTTTTGAGTTGAGATAGCAAATTTTTTTTTAGAGTGTAGTCTCTCTCTTTCTGGTCCCGCTCTATGGTCTCTCTCTCATCTCTCTCCCTGGCCTCATTCTGGTCTCTCTCAGGTCTCTCTTTGGTCTCTCTCTCTGGTCTCTCTCTCTCTGGTCTTTCTCCCTGGTATTCCTCTCTGGTCTCTCTCCTTAATAACATTAATTGTTTTCTGATATTGCTGACAGAAGCACTTCCTCTTTCTGTCAAGACGTTAAAACGCACAGTCAAGTACAACTACCACGCATGTGCACACACTCTGAGCCCCTCCCTCTCTCTCTCTCCCTCGCTGTACAGCCACCACGCATGAGTACACGCTCCACCTATCCCTCTCCTCCCGCTCTCTGGTGCGTGCGTGTGTGTGTGTGTGTGCGTGCAGCCGCCACGCATGCGCACAGGTTCCTCTAGGACTGAGAGAAGGAGATGAGGATTGAGAGGAGAGGAGAGGAGCAGATGCTGATTGTGATTTTGGACGCAGCCTTTGTGTCAGCTGTTCGCGGAGGTTACTTTAGTTCAGGGGGCAGGGCTTCGTGCACAGGAGATAGCGCTGGACCAATCACAGCGCACAACGAGCAGCTCATAGGAAGAATAGACATTTCTGACAGATGTGGATCCAACACCGTGGTCCTGATGCAATATTATGTATGAGCATTATTAGGTTTGTTAAATATTAGCTATTTGCAATATTAGGGATTTGCAATATTAGGGATTTGCAATATTAGGTCTGATCCATTTTAGGTTTGTTTAATATAAAATATGTGCAATATTAGATCTTCAGTATGTGCAATATTAGGTTTGTTTATTATTAGGGATGTCCAATATTAACGATGTGCTACATTAGGTCTGAGCAATATTGGGTTCGTTTAATATTAGGTATGTGCAAAATTAGGTATGTGAAAAAATATGTATGTGCCATATTAGGTATATACAATATTAGGTATGTGTAAATATTAGGTCTGAGCAATATTAGTTCAGAAAAATATTTGATGTTTGATATTAGGCATGTGCAATATTAGGTGTGTGCAATATAAGGCATGTGCAATATTAGGTGTGTGCAATATCAGGTATATACAATACTAGGTATGTGCAATGTTAGGTATGTGCAATATTAGGTATGTGCAGTATTAGGTATGTGCAATAGTAGGTGTGTTCAATATTAGTTATGTGCAATATTATATATATGCAATATTAGGTACGTGAAAAAATATGAATGTACAATATTAGCTATGTGCAATATTATGTATATACAATATTAGGTCTGAGCAATATTAGTTCTGAGAAATATTAGGTGTGTTTGATATTAGGCATGTGCAATATTAGGTATTTTCAATATTAGATATATGCAATATTAGGTATGTGCAAAATCAGGTAAAAACAATATTAGGTAAGTGCAATATTAGTTATGTGCAATATTAGGTATGTGCCATATTAGGTATGTGCAATAAGAGGTAAATACAAAATTAGCTCGATATATTACATCTATTAAAGGAATAGGCCACCGTTTTTACATACTGACATATGTTCTTACCTTACCTTAGACTAGTTGATATGTACCTGCGCTTGCCTGGCCTGCCAGACACTCCTCCTTTCTGTTCAAAAGAAGAACCGTCTGGACACCTCTTCCTAGCCTATCATTTCACGATTTTACCCACATCGGTCCAATCACGCACCGAGAGGCGGGACTTCCTTTCACCTTTGAGTTGCTAATAACTCCTCGTATCTTTAAGTTTTTGTTACAAAATTGACAGCAGTCGTTTACATTTGCACTAGCTGACATGCCGCCATCCCTTGTTTTGTGTTTACTGAAACGGCTTGGGTGCCGCTAGTTGCTGCGTCATATCCTGTGTGCATCTAATTGGTTGATGCAGTCTGTCAACCACGCCCACCGGGAATTCGCTGAGATCAAGCTCGTTCCCAGACTATATGTCTTTGAAAAAGCATATCGTTTGGCAGGCCAGGCAATACCTGCGCACTAACACCAACAAGTCACGCTGCTTCTATTGACGGAAGTGAGCGGGAGTGAATGGGTGTTAGTGCGCGGACATAGCGCTCCTCGTATTATTACGCCTCACATTATAGTACCCTTTTTTATCCGCTGAGAAAATCGACATGTTACATTTCTGTGTTACTATACTTTGTAGTGTAACACGTCACGTAACTGTATTTAAATAGGGAACACGTGGAAGAGTTTGGTAGCTTCTAACGGGAGCTGATTTGGTACTATACAGACTGTGGAAGAGGCTGCGTTTGTGCTCCGTTTGCAAGACAGAGCGCACGGACAAAGATCACACATGTACATATCAACTAGTCTAAGGTAAGGTAAGAACATATGTCAGTATGTAAAAATGGTGGCCTATTCCTTTAATGTGGTCTATGTATGCACTCTCCAAGTCATTGTATCTCCTGTAAGAAAACTATGCATAACGTTTTCCTTTCCTCCTTTTGTAACAAACAAAATAGAACATATTTTATTTAAATACTTCTGGTTTATTCTAATTACGAGTGGGAACAAGTACAAAGTCTGACTAAGCTGTAGTAAATATAAAACAGGTTTTCTCAGTGAAGTTTGCATGTACTCCCTGTGGCTGCTCCGGTTTCCTCCAGGTAATTCAGTTTCCTCCAGGTTCTCCGGTTTCCTCCAGGTGCTCTGGTTTCCCTACCACTAAAAAACATGTACAACAGCTAAAATCCTGCAGCTCTGGACCTGAAAAGAATCACCATCTGGAGATGGTCTTACTACGGCGACCACTGCAGCTGACAGAGGCCCAGGTGCAGGACGGGTCAAATGCAGGGGACACAGCCTCAGTCCTGGATCCACAGCCTCAGTAATGGATCTATAGCCTCAGTCCTGTATCTACATTCTCGGTCCTGGATCTAGAGCTTTAGTCCTGGATCTACAGCCTCAGTCCTGGATCTACAGCCTCGGTCCTGGATCTACAGCCTCAGTCCTGGATCTACAGCCTCAGGATCTACAGCCTCAGTCCTGGATCTACAGCTTCAATCCTGGGTCTATAGCCTCAGTCCTGGATCCTCGTCCGTGTATATTTGAGTGAAACACAAGGATAGGACTGGAGCTAATGTTTGTTTTTGTGAACGTGGACTGTTCAAACTCATGGGAGAATTTAGAGCAGATTATCTCTGTGCAAAGACCTTGTGCGTCTCCTGCACCGTCACATCCACAAAACAACAGTTATCACAGTGATGAATTGATATCACTCACTCTCTGGTCTCTCTCTGGTCTCTCTCTGGTCTCTCTCTCTGGTCTCTCTCCGGTCTCTCTCTGGCCTCGCTCTGGTCTTTCTCTCTGGTCTCTATTTTCGATTTTTTTCACTCTCTGTGTTACACCTCTTTTATTATTATTTTCAAGATAGAGATTTTACACTTTTTATTGATGCCAGTGTTAGAGATTTGGTTTTATTTTAACGAGTGTAGCTATTGTTCACTTAACTTGTGCCGTGTGCTCCTCTTTCCTATTGTTCTATAACTTGTGATGCAACCCTGAAATTTCCCTGCTGTGGGATGAATAAAGAATCTCTTAATCTTAACTCTTTCTGGTCTCTGTCTCTCTCTCTGCTCTCTCTCTCTGGTGTATCTCTCTGTCTGTGGTCTCTCTTTCTGTCGTTCTCTCTCTCTGGTGCATCTCTCTTTCTCCGCTCTCTCTCTATGATTTCTTCTGGTCTCTCTCTCTCTGTTCTCTCTATCTCTCTGGTGTATCTCTCTTTCTCTGCTGTCTCTCTCTGGTCTCTTTCTCTGTGGCCTCTCTGTCTTTCTCTCTGTCTCTCTGGTCACTCTCTCTCTGTGATCTCTCTCTTTTTTCTCTCTCTCTTTCTGTCTGTTTTGGTCTTTTTTTTTCAAACATGTATTTATTGAAATTTTACAGTTTAAAAAAAATGAACACAAGGCACTTTCACAACAAGGATGTGGTGTCTACACAAGTATTGGCTAAAATAAATATAAACGAATGATCAAATCAAATGAAAATACAATTTACCCTAGTTTGCATCAGTCCAACCATCAACTGAGATATTGTTATTCCTAAGAAAGCCATAGAAAATATTCCACATTTGTAGAAAATTGTCGAGTTTGTTTTAACTGACACAGCTTATTTTTTCTAAAACTAAATATAAAACCATGCCTTTCAACCACTGTGCAACAGTGTCTCTTTGGCCTTACTCTCCTTGGTCTCTCTGGTCTCTCTCTCTCTCTCTCTGTGTGTGATATGTTGTGGATTATTTGTTTATTTAACATCAGCTCTCTGTTGGTGTCCTCTTAGTTTTACTTCCTGTTCTCCAGTGTCCGCCCTCTCATGTTTCACCTGTGTCCACCATGCACCAGGTGCAACTCCGCATCTGTTGCTGGTCCATTGTCACTGTCTGTCCATGTTCCGGATCTGTTTAGATCTTTGAATTTGTTCTTGAACTTGGACTTATATTTATGACTTGATTAAATCCTTTTTTTGTGGCATTTCTGCAGTTTTGGTCCTTCCTTCTTTTCACCACATGACACACTGGTATCTTTCCCTGCGTGGTCTCTCTCTGTTCTCTCTCTCTAGTGTCTCTTTGGTCTCTTTCTCTGTCTTTATAGACTATCTCTCTGGTCACTCTCTCTGGCCTCTCATTGGTCTTTCCCTGGTCTCTCTCTCGTCTCTCCCATGTTTCTCTCAGATCTCTCTCTCTGGTCTCTCCCTTGTCTCTCTCTGGTCTTTTTCGCTGGTCTCTCTCTGGTCTCTCACTGGTCTCTCCCTTGTCTCTTCCTGGCCTCTCGCTGGTCTCTCTCTGGTCTCTGGTCTCTAACATGATGATTTTGGTGACGGGGAGGAGGTGCACAAACAGCAGCTGGATGCAGGGAATGAGAGGCTCTACGCTGAGGTCAGTGTGGAGGAGAGAGAGCTCTGAGGACCCAGTCTGAATCTCCCATCTCCTCTGCCAGAGCGAGAGTTGTTTTGTAGCAGAAAATGGGCAAAACTGTCAATCTCTAGATGTGCAAAAATTATAGCGACATCCGCCATTAGAGAAAAGGGGCGTGTCTTTATGTCTGTACATGCAGGTAAACAGACTACAGGTGAACGTGTAGCTCTCCCAGTCTCACCTGGTCTTCACCTGGTCCTCACCTGGTCCTCACCTGTTCTTCTGCTCCCAGGCCACATTGTCTGCTGCGCATCCTACACCTATCTCGCTCAACAGAACGTAAAAGCATCGGACCACCGGCTTGTCTCCTCCTCCTCTTTCTCCTCCCTCCCTCCCTCCTCCCCCGCTGCGTCTCTGCCTCCCCCTCTCTCCCCTGTCTCCTCCCCCGCCTCTTCACCCTAATCTCTCGCTGGCTTGGTGCAGTCACTGGTGCAGGGAACCACGCTGGCTCAATGAAAAAGACATGCTGGCATTTGTCTTGGTCTCTGGCTCGGTGTGGATCCTGTTAGGTGAGTGCACGCGCGCCCGGACGCTCTTTTTGGTGCAGTGATGTCGCATGTTTTCCTCTGATGCCGACGCGCACCTGCTACGACATCTTGCAGCCGGCTTCTCTCCGTAGCGTGACTTTGCCTCCTTCAGGGCCTCCTCATAGTGACAGCACACTTCCTATATGTGACCGCGTTCGCTTTTCATGTCTTCCTCTTTCGCCTCGCGCAGTGTTTGACGTGTGTTTGCACCATTTTACACGCGTTTTGTTCGTGTATGTGTGTGTGTGTTTTGGTGCGTTTGTCACCTAGAGTGTCAGAGATGCTCCATGGTTCTGTCTTTATCCACAGCGCTGAGGATATGTATATGTGTGCAGGAAGACGCCAAAGAGATGCGTCTATGTCTATGTGTGTGTGTCTGTGTGTGTGAGAGATGGTCAGACTGTGAGGGACGTGTAGAGGTCCTAGTGTGTGTGTGTGAGGTCGTTGACATTGTGGACGTGGAGAGTTTGAACACGGACATTTGGAGCTGTTTCTGGGGTTTATTCCTAGTCTGTTCTTTGAGGCTATATTGGTGGGTCCATTTCGGAGCGTGTTTGTGCGTCTGCTTTTGTCAGCAGAATGACTGGACTGTGTGTGAGTGATGCTTAGACGCGGCCGCACCGGTGAGAGCACGTCATGTCCTCCAGCGTGCATGATGGAGGCTTTGGAGAGAGCTGACGTAGGAGTGGGGGATGCTGGGCCCTGATTGGTGCGTGAGGAGCTGTCCAGTGCTGAAATCCTGCACACGTCTCTTCACTCCTCCCCCCCCGCGCAGACGCAGAGGGCTATTCCAGGGCGTTGACTTTTACTCGACTTTTAAAACATGGAAAGCAGCGGTGGAGACAGCAGCTGCAGAGCGGCGCAGCAGGAGCCGAGTCCGGGTTAGACTGGATCCACGGGATTTGGACCAGTATAGCATTGTTTTCCGGACGTCTCTCGTGTTAGAATAGGTCTCTCTCTGGTCTCTCTCTGGACTCTTTCTGGTCTCTCTCTGGTCTCTCTAATCTCTTTCTGGTCTTTCTGTTCTCTTTCTGTTCTCTCTGGTCTCTCTCTGGTCTCGCTCTGGTCTCTCTGGTCTCTTTCTGCTCTTTCTGGTCTCTCTCTGGTCTCTCTGATCTGGCCGTGCTTATTATTACAGATAACCTTTTGGCTAAAACAAGACTCTTTCAATTGGAGCAAACCAAATACATTCATGAAACAGAAAAGTTAAAAACAGATTGGAGCAGCAGCTGCAGTCAGAGCTCTAGTCCCCTCCCTCACCTCTGGTCATGAGCTTTGGGTAATGACCGAAAGATCGTGGATACACACGAGTTTCACTCGAGTTACACACAAGTTTTCTTAGAGATAGGGAAAGGAGCTTGAGAGACCAGGGGGAGACCCAGGACCCAGAGGGACTAGGTCTCTGCTCAGACTGCTGCCTCCGCCACCCGGCAACAGATAAAATGGAAGAAAATGGATGCACAAACCATGCGGTACTTCAGTGGTTTAAATTTTTACTTGAGTACATGCAGTACTCCTCTATCAGCAGAGAACAGAGACAGATAAAGCTGAGCTCCGTGGGCGTTACCGCGGTTACAGACAGCTGCTGATAGTACAAGGTCTGTCTGGACTGGGTCAGGTCTGGACCAGGTCTGGACCGGCTTAGTTCTGGACCGGCTCAGTTCTGGACCGGCTCAGGTCTGGACTGGCTCAGGTCTGGACTGGCTCAGGTCTGGACTGGCTCAAGTCTGGACTGGCTCAGGTCTGGACCGGCTCAGGTCCAAGGAGAGAGAGTCTCTCTCCTGTTACATTATTCAGACTCAGGTAAAACGAGCCTTTCTCCTGCTCAATGTTTCATATGAAGAAAAGAGACCAGACCAGACCAGACCAGACCAGGACCAGGACCAGGACAAGACCAGGACCAGACCAGGACCAGACCAGACCAGACCAGGACCAGATCAGTCCAGGACCAGATTAGTCCAGGACCAGACCAGGACCTTGGAGAAAAATGCCATAGAATGTTGGTTGCTAAGCGACTGAAAATGCAACATTTGAATGTTTCCTTTAAAGAAGCATCAAATCGACTCCGGACTTAAAGATGCAGTCAGTGATATTTTCCAGACAATTTTTTTTTTTAAACATTGTGGGTAAACATCCCTAAACCCTTAAAAGTATCAAGTTATCATGTGTTTTCAAATAGTAATGGAATTGACCAGATGCCTATAGTCTACAAAAATTAATAAAACATATATTGGAGCTGACTCATAAAAATAAACCAATGGGATGCGTCCACCCCCTTCACCCTCTTCCTGTTTCTCGCGAGTGCACCTGAGTTATCGGACTTTCTAAAACCTTAAATGGCTGAACAGAAAATGCCAATTTCACACTTGCCTCCCACTCTCCCTGTTGTGACAAAGAAAAGAAAATGCTGGATGTTTGATTTGGTGGAGAGGCGAGGGGAGGGGGGAGTGGTTTCCAGTTGGTGCTACGGCTAAGCTAACAAAATCGCTTACTGCATCTTTTTTAATTATGGTAAAAAAGTTACTATAGCCCTAAATCTCGGAGGACTTTATGAAGTTGTCGGTTTGCCAACACAGATCAGAAAATCAAACTGTTCAAACACAAGAAATGTAATAACAAAAAACACATAGATGCATTAGTCCATAAGGAGCCTCCTGCATCAGAGAGAAACAACTCTAAAAACCCAGTTGGAGGAAGTGAGAAACCTCAATGAGATCCATATGAGGGAGGCTGTAGACCCAGGACTGATGCTGTAGACCCAGGACTTAGACTGTAGACCCAGGACTGAGGATGTAGATCCAGGACTGAGGCTGTAGACCCAGGACTGAGGCTTTAGACCCAGGACTGAGGCTGTAGACCCAGGACTGAGGCTATAGACGCAGGACCAGGAAGTGAGGTTAGTCCATGGAGAGTTCTCCAACACACAGTTCAGTTTGTGATTTGCCTGGGTACATGCAAATGTGGTGTGTGTTTGTGCATGTGTGTGTGTGTTGCTTCATCTGTTCCTAATCTCACACCAGGTTAATCACAAGAGATGGGTCGATGGGCAAAGCTTAACAGAGCTGCACTAATGTGTGTGAGACCAGAGAGAGGCCAGAGAGAGACCAGAGAGAGGCAAGAGAGAGACCAGAGAGAGAACAGAGAAACCAGGGGGAGGCTATGTTATTCATCACATGATCATGGGGGCGTGGCTTATATATTACAAACACCCAGTCGTTTATGCTTGAGGTCCTGGGTTCGATTCTTTTAATGCTGTAATTTGCAGTCAATCCTGACAAAATCACATGGACAAAAGTCGTAGTTTAGGCATTATTTAATACTTGGTTGCCTTTCCAAGGAGACATGTCTTAAGTGGAAGAGCACCACCAGCTCAGCCTCCTTCCAGAAACATGTCTGACCTCAGTCAGGCTGCAAAGCAGTATAGCAGGAGATAAGACACACGTTCCACAGGAAGAGGAACCAACAGACAACAAAAGGACAATGTGACAAGGCCTTCCCCATTAGCATCCTTAAAGCCTGCTCCCCTCCATGTGGGCTCCCTCAGACCTCCGGGCACAAAAGTGAATTTTAGCATAGAGTATATAATTTAGCCACACATGATTTACCAAAATGATAACTGAAGTTACATTCCAATGTCATAATCCCTCCTATTTATCATTTTGATAAATCAAACAATCTACAGTATGCTTAAACATGGAGAACATGGATGATTTAAAATAAAAAACACACATAAAAACTCAAAGAAAAATGTTTCATAGTATAGCAAAGGAAGGTTTCTCACCCATCATCTGTACTTCTTAGCATGTTTTCCTGACGTTTTGTCCTCAATCCAAAGGACTTCTTCAGGGAATTAATTCTCAGACCACGCGTTGAAGATTTATAACCTATATCCTGATACTAAATTATAAACAATTTAAGGTCTCTTTGATGTAGAGGGGAGCAGGTCTAACGACCCTGCTGAGGCTAACGACCCTAACTCATTAGCATGTCACAGACCTATTGTCTGCTGGGATTGCTCAAGTGGAGTGCAGGTCTCACCCCTCCTAACTCATTAGCATGTCACTGACCTTGTCCCAAGTTAGGGCGTTGTTTTTAGGATGTCGTCATAGATGCGAGGCAAAACAAATCTTAACCCTCCTCCTCTGTTAAGAGAAGGTTTTTGTTTCTTCACAAAAATGGCTTCTTTCACTCCTCTCTCAAACCAATTCTTCTCCCGAGCTGGAATTTTAACCTCTGTGTCATCCACCGTGTGGTTGGAGGCCTTGAGGTGGAGGTGAACAGCCAACTGTGGCCCACTAGAGTTTTCTCTACGATGTTGGTAAAGTCGTTTCTGTAGAGTTTGTTTGGTTTCTCCAATATAGTGGTCAGTGCACTCCTCTTCACTACATTTAATTGAATACACCACATTGCTCTGCTTGTGTCTGGGTGTTTTGTCTTTGGAATGCACTAATTTCTGTCTTAACGTGTTGAAAGGTTTGAAATACTGAAGAAGATGACATAGTCTGAGATCGCGTCTTTAATTCAGACAGAAGACATGTTTTATTGTCGATGGTAGAGACAGCACGAACAAAGCACACGATCACAGATACAATAGAATGCAAGTGTATTATACAGAGCAGAGGCATGGAGACCTCCAATCAGCAGCTTCCACGGTGTGCTTGTAGCTTGGCCTTCAGATAGACAAAACAAGGGAAAAGTACTGGCTTCTGCACATTGATAGATTGATGAGTTTAACTTTAACAAAAGTTAATTCAAAGTGTTATGAAATCTCACATTCCCCCCTCTGGTCATACATTCACGTGTGACCATCAGGATCGATAAACAGCAACATAACATCATAACTCAATACTTCAAAAACTCATAAACTCGGTACTTCACTCGGTACCTCAAAAAACTCAGAACTCGGAATACTTCAAAAACTCATAAAACATGTTCGGATCTTTCATAAAACTTGTCAACAATCTTCAGTAAAATACCAAACTTCATCAGTCGATGGTGGTTCCAGATATTGCTTTGAAAACAGTCTCTCCCACTTCTCCGTGTTGACTCCTGAAGAAGATGACAAAGTCTGGGATCGCGTCGTTAATTCAGACAGAAGACATGTTTTATTGTCAATGGTAGAGACAGCACGATCCACAGATACAACAGAATGCAAGTGTATTATACAGAGCGGAGGCATGGAGACCTCCAATCAGCAGCTGCCACGGTGTGCTTGTAGCTTGGCCTTCAGATAGACAAAACAAGGGAAAAGTACTGGCTTCTGCACATTGATAGATTGATGAGTTTAACTTTAACAAAAGTTGCTTAAAAGTGTTATGAAATCTCACATTCCCCCCTCTGGTCATACATTCACGTGTGACCATCAGGATCGATAAACAGCAACATAACATCATAACTCAATACTTAAACTCGGTACTTCACTCGGTACTTCAAAAAACTCAGAACTCGGAATACTTCAAAAACTCATAAAACTCATAAAACATGTTCAGATCTTTCATAAAACTTGTCAACAATCTTCAGTAAAATACCAAACTTCATCAGTCGATGGTGGTTCCAGATATTGCTTTGAAAACAGTCTCTCCCACTTCTCCTGTTGGTTTCTTCAGGCTGCATTTGTGTCGAGCCATGAATTCTTCTGTGACGTGTCTTTCAATCACACGTTTCAGCTTCAGTGTCCAGATTCAGCAATTCAATTCAGTCCAAATTATGTCCAAATTCAGAAATCCAGATTGTTCCAAATGATGTCCAAATTGTGTAATCCAATTTTTCCAAATGGTGTCCATGCAAAAGAGGACGCTGGTATTGTCCATGTCTCAGCAGCTCACAGCCTGAGTGGAATCAGGGGCTGTGCAGATTGTCCATGTGCTGGTCCAGATGCATGGTTTCTCTTGAGGTTTTTCAGTTTTGGCTTAAAAAAAAACACTTTTTGTGTAAAAAAAAAAGTAGTCTTCTGTTCTCTAGATGTTACAGACAATGCCCGCATCCTCCACCACCTGAAGAAGATGACAAAGTCTGGGATCGCGTCGTTAATTCAGACAGAAGACATGTTTTATTGTCAATGGTAGAGACAGCACGATCCACAGATACAACAGAATGCAAGTGTATTATACAGAGCGGAGGCATGGAGACCTCCAATCAGCAGCTGCCACGGTGTGCTTGTAGCTTGGCCTTCAGATAGACAAAACAAGGGAAAAGTACTGGCTTCTGCACATTGATAGATTGATGAGTTTAACTTTAACAAAAGTTGCTTAAAAGTGTTATGAAATCTCACACTCCTCAGGCTGCATTTGTGCCGAGCCATGAGTTCTTCTGTGACGTGTCTTTCAATCACACGTTTCAGCTTCAGTGTCCAGATTCAGCAATTCAATTCAGTCCAAATTATGTCCAAATTCAGAAATCCAGATTGTTCCAAATTATGTCCAAATTGTGTAATCCAATTTTTCCAAATGATGTCCATGCAAAAGAGGACGATGGTATTGTCCATGTCTCAGCAGCTCACAGCCTGACTGGAATCAGGGGCTGTGCAGATTGTCCAAGTGTGCTGGTCCAGATGCATGGTTTCTCTTGAGGTTTCTCAGTTTTGGCTTAAAAAAAAAACACTTTTTGTGTAAAAAAAAAAAGTAGTCTTCTGTTCTCTAGATGTTACAGACAAGGCCCATATCCTTCCACCACCTGAAGAAGATGTGCCAAGTCTGGGATCGCGTCTTTAATTCAGACAGAAGACATGTTTTATTGTCGATGGTAGAGACAGCACGAACAAAGCACACGATCACAGATACAATAGAATGCAAGTGTATTATACAGAGCGGAGGCATGGAGACCTCCAATCAGCAGCTGCCACGGTGCCATGTAGCTTGGCCTTCAGATAGACAAAACAAGGGAAAAGTACTGGCTTCTGCACATTGATAGAATGATGAGTTTAACTTTAACAAAAGTTGCTTCAAAGTGTTATGAAATCTCACATTCCCCCCTCTGGTCATACAATCACGTGTGACCATCAGGATCGATAAACAGCAACATAACATCATAACTCAATACTTCAAAAACTCAAACTCGGTACTTCAAAAAACTCAGAACTCGGAATACTTCAAAAACTCAGAAAACTCATAAAACATGTTCAGATCTTTCATAAAACTTGTCAACAATCTTCAGTAAAATACCAAACTTCATCAGTCGATGGTGGTTCCAGATATTGCTTTGAAAACAGTCTCTCCCACTTCTCTGTGTTGATTTCTTCAGGCTGCATTTGTTGTGTTGAGCCATGAATTCTTCTGTGACGTGTCTTTCAATCACACGTTTCAGCTTTAGTGTCCAGATTCAGCAATTCAATTCAGTCCAAATTATGTCCAAATTCAGAAATCCAATTGTTCCAAATGGTGTCCATGCAAAAGAGGACGATGGTATTGTCCATGTCTCAGCAGCTCACAGCCTGATTGGAATCAGGGGCTGTGCAGATTGTCCAAGTGTGCTGGTCCAGATGCATGGTTTCTCTTGAGGTTTCTCAGTTTTGGCTTAAAAAAAAAAACACTTTTTGTGTAAAAAAAAAAAAAGTCTTCTGTTCACTAGATGTTACAGACAAGGCCCGCATCCTTCCACCACCTGAAGAAGATGACATAGTCTGGGATCGCGTCTTTAATTCAGACAGTAGACATGTTTTATTGTCGATGGTAGAGACAGCACGAACACGAACACACGATCACAGATACAATAGAATGCAAGTGTATTATACAGAGCAGAGGCATGGAGACCTCCAATCAGCAGCTTCCACGGTGTGCTTGTAGCTTGGCCTTCAGATAGACAAAACAAGGGAAAAGTACTGGCTTCTGCACATTGATAGATTGATGAGTTTAACTTTAACAAAAGTTGCTTCAAAGTGTTATGAAATCTCACAATACACAGGGATTTTGTGCTGCCTAAAGATTCTTTGTAGTTTCTCTGAAACTCCTGCCACATACGGTAAGGACACCCCTCTCCTCCTACTTTCTTCTGTCTGTTGGACTGTGTCTCTGGCCTTTCTCGTCCTTTGGGCTTTAGTAAAAGACCACTTGGGGTAGCCACATCTGGAAAATGCTCTCTGAATATGTTTGGTTTCTCTGTTCTTTCCCTCCGAGCTTGTGGGGACCTGGTGGGCTCAGTGTTGAAGCATTCTAATGACCCAGAGTTTGTGTTGTAGTGGATGATTTGAATCAAAGGCCAGGTACTGGTCAGTGTGAGTGGACTTTCTGAAGACCTCAGTCTCTAATTGTCCGTTCTCAAGTATGATGACCTTACAATCTAGAAAGGCGAGTTCACTCTCCTTAGCATCCTGACGAGTGAAATTTATAAAAGGGTCCACCGAATTAATGTGTTCTGAAAATGGTTCCACTTCCTGTTTCTTTAACTTAACCCATGTATTGTCTACTGTACATATTGAAACCTACGGCTTGGCGCTGTCCCTTGGTAAGAGCAGGGCTTGTTCCTCCAGTTTCTCCATATACAGATTGGCCACTATAGGAGAGACTGGGGAGCCCATCGCACAGCCATGAATCTGTCTAAAGAAGGTGCCTCTAAATTGGAAATACGTGAAGACACATTTCAAGTATTTCATAGATGTGGTCAGCTGTTAGTTTCGTTCTCTCCCCTAGTGTGGCGTCTTTCTGTAGGTTTTCTCTTACAGCCTCCACCGCCTCTGTAATAGGGACAGACGTAAAAAGCGATGTCACATCAAACGAGACCATTGTCTCATTTGTGTCAAACTGAAGGTGTTTGATTGTATTTACAAATTCTTTTGTGTTGTCTATGTGATGGTGGGTGTTACCCACCAAAGGAGCCAGAATGGTTTTGAGGTGTGGTTTTGAGGTGTACAGAATGGTTTTAGTCGTACTAATCCGACTAATTCGTACGACTGAGGGCTTACACAAACGTTTCATAGTATAATTTCAGATTGTTGTTCCATAAACCATATTTCCCCTGTTGACACATAACATGGCTCAAAACTGAACATTTGTACCAAAATGTAACTTTTAAATGTATCAACTTGAAATGTATTTAGCCCAACGTCCATATTTAACACTTCCTCTCGACCCTCTTCAATATGTGGTAATGACCAGAAATGTCCACTCAGCTCCTTTTTTCAAAACTCTTCTCTGTCTGCGTTTCAGACATCAAACAGCAGCAAGCAGTCCTCCAAACGGGACACAAAGCAGTTCTCAAATGTGTTGCTAATGCTGTATGGCAATAGCGACGGGGGTGGGTTTTCTGTCCCACAATGGGAAATAGGTGGATTTTGTTGTTTTGAAGCTTTGGCAGGGATGTGGCATTTTTCTCAAAAACAAAAGCAGAGACAATTTGTTAAATACGTTTCAGAATCAAAACATAAGGTGAAGGGTAATTCTATACCAAGAAAACCATGAAACAGTAAACCAAGAAAACCATAAAACAGTTTGAAAGTTTCAAAATGACTTTTAAGTTTGTTTTGTCAGTTAAGTTTGAGCTTAACGAACAAACACATAAAAGACAGAACAGAAAACACATGGACCAACGAACAGAAGAGGTGTACACAGAACAGAGAAGGACGAAGACAAACAAAGAAAACACATGGGCAGAGGAAAAAGTACCACATGGCCACAAAATGGCCGTCCAACACAAAGATTATTTTTTTTTTTTTTATGAGGTCTTTTACAATGTCCAATTCCAAATTGTGAGTATTTAGAGATTCTATAACGTCCAATTTCAATTTTGCGTATTGCAACAATGTGACAAGGCCTTCTCCATTAGCATCCTTAAAGCCCAATCCCCTCCATGTGGGCTCCCCCAGACCTCTTGGCACCAAAGTGAATTTTAGCATACAGTATATAATTTTGCCACACATGATTTACCAAAATGATAACTGAAGTTACATTCCAATGTCAGATTCCACCTCCAGCCTTTCTGTGTGGGGTTTGGACATGGATCTATAATAATAACTGGATAGAGTATTTCTAGCTTGTAGCTGTCCCACTCATTGCCACAGAGGGCGCTGTGGTACTGCAGACTAAATTCACGTTGCCCAGAACAATTTCCCATAGAACTCAATTTAAACTAAAACAGACCTCAACTGAACCTACAGAGAACCTGACAGAGAACCTACAGCTTTCATAATCAAGGATTCTGTGGCTTTTTAGTGTCTCTTGTCATCTTGAATTTGTTTTCTTCTTTAATCCTCACTCTGCTTGTACCCCGGTCCTGGTCTCTCTCTGGCCCTGGTCTTTCTCTGGCCCTGGTCTCTCTCTGGCCCTGGTCTCCCTCTGGTCCTGGTCTCTCTCTGGCCCTGGTCTCTCTCTGGTTCTTGCATCTCTCTGGTCCTAGCCTCTCTCTGGTCCTGGTCTCTCGCTTGTCCTGGTCTCTCTTTGGTCCTGGTCTCTCTCTGGTCCTGGTCTCTCTCTGGTCCTGGTCTCTCTCTGGTCCTGGTCTCTGTCTGGTCCTGGTCTCTGGGTTCATGTCTGTTGATTCAGGTGAGACTGGATCTCAGCAGCTGGGGACTGTACAGCAGTGGATCACGACCTTTGCCTCCCCTGTCTCCCCTGTTGTGAGGAGGACAGTGTCTCAACTCGCATCTGCATTTTTTGATCTCTTATAGAAACCTGAGAGAGAGAGACCAGAGAGAGAGAGAGCAGAGAGAGAGACCAGAAGGAGACCAGAGAGAGAGAGACCAGAGAGAGAGACCAGAAAGAGACCAGAAAGAGACCAGGGGGAGAGAGAGACGAGAGGGAGCGACCAGAAAGAGACCAGAGAGAGAGAGAGACCGGAAAGAGACGAGAGAGAGAGAGAGAGAGAGAGACAAGAGAGAGAGAGACCAGAAATAGACCTGAGAGAGAGAGACCAGAGGGAGCGACCAGAAAGACACCAGAGAGAGAGACCAGAAAGACACCAGAGAGAGACGTCATAGATGCGAGGCAGAGAGAGAAACTAGAAAGATATCAGAGACAGAGATCAGAGAGAGACACCAGAAAGTGACCAGAGAGCGAGAGACCAGAAAGAGACCAGAAAGAGACCAGAGAGAGACCGGAAAGAGACAAGAGAGAGAGAGCCCAGAGGGAGAGACCAGAAAGAGAGAGATCAAAGGGAGAGACTAGAAAGAGAGAGATCAGAGAGAGACCAGATCGTTGTTCATACCACAGTGACCTTTATTCACAGAATTACCTCCACATATGGCACACACAGCAGCAGTGGCAGAAAAGTTAAAGGTCCTATATCACGCTTTTCTTCATGTTTCACACTCAATCCTATACACATGTGTGATATTAATGTGTATGATACACCACACAACAATCAAAGCTTGTGAGATTAGAGCCATCTCTTGTATAGAGGTGACGTCACCTCGACTCAAACGAGCTGATCCAGAGAAGAGTCTGCTCCTCTGCCTGTGAGCCCGCCTCCCCCCGCCCGCACGGTGACGTAGCATCACGCTTTTGTTGTTTATCACCTGTACTTAGTAATTTCATACATAATAAACTTTTTCCAACAATGACAATCCGTCACATCGAGCCTTATGTCCTCGATGCACAATCAGACCCTAGTTATTTAATTTACAGAAGTATACAGCGAGTTGGCGTCACTACTTACAGATCGAGGGGGTCCAAGTTACGTCTTTTACCGTGGGAATAACGTGTTTCCAGATCAGCTTTTGAGTAAGTCCAGTTCCATTGTCCCTGTAGTTCTGGAACAGTCTCAGTGAAGTGTCGCAGATGAACCGGTATTATAATAGATCCATGAGATGAACAGATGAAAAAAGTCGAGCCGCTTTCTTCCTCTTAGGGCCAAATAGTGTGTCACATATTTACACCCACAACACACTTCATTCAAGTTGACGTGATCCTAACACTTTTAGTTGCTGACAAAAGCATAAAAACAGCAGCTCTATGTGGTGTCCGCGAGACCAGACCACAGACGCTGGACTCGGGAGCCGGAGCGCTCTGATTCGCTGTTTTGATCCGTCAATCACCTCCCGCCGGCTTTTAATTTATTTTTATTTTTATTATTTTTGACAAAAAACAGCATACTAATTGTGTATTGTTTACCCCGTTTTTAACAAAAGTATTTAACAACTATTTTAAATACAAAGCAAACGGGGTCATGCGCGTCATCAGTGTGGTTTTCGTCACTGAAGTGGACCCGAGCGTTTCTGTGCCTCACGCTGGGGAAGCAGACAGATTGCTCTCTTACAAAAGATTGACAGAATCAATGAATAAACTACTGTGGGCTTGTGTATGAAGGCCAAATAGCATTGTAATCATGTTTAAAGCAGAGAAAAGTCAAAAACCGTGATATAGGCCCTTTAACACTCTAGCTTTTCATGGAAGAACGGGGCCTTTCTGTGTGGAGTTTGCATGTTCTCCCCATGTCTGTGTAGGTATCCTCCGGGTGTTCCAGTTTCCCCTACCACTTAAAAACATTTACAATAAGTAAAATCCTCTCTGGTCCTGTATTGCATATGTTATTTACTCAGGCCGCATCCCAAATGCCTCACTTCTCTTTATTGCTTAGTTTGGCTGCATCCCAATTGCCTCTCTCCTCTCCTAAGTGTCAATTAGTCAATTAGTCAATTAGGCCACATCCCAATTGCTTGCTTGTAATTGACTACACGTCCGCCTCATTACTTATGCGTATCACGAAGTGGTGGTTGGCTGAGCTTGTTCCCTAGAGCAGCGTGTTGAATATGCCGTTTGTGTGTGTTATTTAGTTTGTTCTAACTGATCGAATCTTGAAACCGATAAAGGATAATTAAGGGTTCCTCGTGAAGAAATTAATAAAAACCTCGCACTAAGGACTTCACGAAAAGACACCGAAAAAACTGGCTCGCTAATATTTCACTAGCAAACGCTTGACCGAGCCATGCAGTGACAATACGCAGTTATTACATCCCCATCTTTTTTTAATGAACTTTCAGGTATGAGTTGTTGACGCATCGTTTTGTTGAGAATGACAAGTTCATTCACCAATCGTTACTTACACGGCTCTTTCGCAGGATTTGTCCTTCAGGACCTTAACTCTGAGTTCCTTAACCCACCCACAGACAGTTGTAGCATCCATACTTTTCCAAGCCATCATTTGTTTAAAGTGCAAGCTAGTGCGAAACTACATAGTTAGAGATATCCGGGAACTGAACTGGCGGGTATTTTTCTAACTTCCAAATCAAATCATTCTTGGATAACGCATTAGAATCTATAACGTTACACAATTTGACTTTGATCGATCTCGAGAATTAGAATCTCAAGTGAAGAAAATGACGGTCTGGGATTGTGTACATAACCAAAACATAGTGGAAAAATACTGCCTTGTGCATATTATTAGAATGATGAGTTAGAACTTTAACCACAGTAGCTTCAAAGTATCCAAAAAAGCACAAAAATACTCGGAAGATATGCGATTTTCTTCGCATATCAGCAGCAATTTTTGTTGGCCTGACCACAAGCCCCGATGATCCAAGATGGCGCCCTATTCAAATGAATGGCTTGTGTTCAGTAGCGCATGGGACTTCACGGAGACCAGGAGATTAGCAGAACTCGCCTATATCTGGTCCTCCCGGTTCTGCGCTGTGGACGAGCTCCCATGATGCATTGCGCCAAATACGCATGTATGGCTTTCATGCACACGCACAGAGGGACTCGGCTGTGCTCTGACCAATCGGAGCTGCTCATCAGAGCTGCTCATCAGAGCTGCTCATCAGAGCTGCTCATCAGAGCTGCTCATCAGAGCTGCTCATCAGAGCAGCAGCAGAGCAGAGTCAGAGTGGGAAGGAAAGGAGCAGAGTTTGTGGCGGTAAAGTGTGGATTTAAAAAAAACAGAAGGATTTAAGATGAAAAAAAGTTCAGCACGACAAGGGACACTAAAATCCCCACAAAATCCGATATTTCTGAAAGCTGTAGGTTCTCTGTCAGCTGAGGTCAAGCTGTTTTAATTTACATTGAGTTCTATGGGACTTTTTTCTGGGTAGCTCACGTGATTTTAGTTTGCAGTACCACAGGCGCCCCCTGTGCCCATAGGTGGGACAGCTCTAAGCTAATAATACCCTATCCAGTTATTATTATAGATCCATGCCTGACCACCACTTCATTAACCGGAACGTGTCTGCAAGCCAAGAATCGCGTCTCTCCTATATGTGTAACTTAGGCCGCATCCCAAATGCCTCTCTCCTCTCCTATATGTGTAATTTAGGCCACATCCCAAATGCCTCTCTCCTCTCCTATATGTGTAACTTAGGCCACATCTCAAATGTCGCTTTCCTCTACATGTCACATTGGCCTTATCCCAAATTCCTCCCTCCTCTCCTGGATAAGTTACTTAGGCTGCATTCCAATTGCCTCTCTCCTCTCCTATATATTATGTTACTTAGTTAGGCTGCCTCCCAAATGTCTCTCTTCTCTCCTATATGTGCTATTTAGTTATGCTGCATCCCAATTTCCTTTCTCCTCTCCTATATATGTTACTTAGTTAGGCTGCATCCCAATTGCCTCTCTCCTCTCCTATATGTCACTCAGTTAGGCTGCATCCCTATTGCCTCTCTCCTCTCCTATATGTGTTACCCACTTATACCATGCTTCTATCACTTTGCATTGATGTGAAATATTTAGTAATGACAAAATTATAATAATGTAGATAAATATAGGTGACAATAATTTCTAGTAGAGTAGAGTAGAGTAGAGTAGGGCTGGTGGAAGCAGGTCTCGTGACAGGGTGGAGGAGGAAACATCTTTAAGTTAGAGATATTCTGTTCCCACGGCTCGCTCTTCGTGATAGAGGAGGAAGTGGAGGCGCAGACAGGAAGTGTGTGTGTGACTCACACCATAACAGAGCCACATGGTACTGTCACATTATTTATGAGTGTGATATATGTACTGTTTACAGGTGTCGCCCAGAGAGGCCTGAGAGAGACCAGAGAGAGACCAGAGAGAGACCAGAGAGAGATCATATACTCTTTCTGCAAGGTTTTTTCAGTTTGAATGTTTAGCAACGCCCCTCAACTCGCTCACAGGTCTCTCATTTCCCCTATGCTCTCATTCCACAAAGCCATCTAGTTTTATTTGCGATCTGTTACATATGCTAACATTAGCATTAGCGCATTCCTTTAAGCTGTTCAACAATCACTGAGGAAATGGTACAAAAGCACATAACTGAAAGATTACTGCTAGTTTTGCGTCCAAATGTAGTCCAAGCATAGATAGTTCGAGGCGGTCCCGCAGGTCTCTCCCATAGACAAGTCTCTCCAAAGGATACGATGTAAGCTAGCTATGTTCACCCAGGCTTGATTTCTTCTCTTCCCCACTGTTGTGTCGTTTGGGCTGTTTTTATTATAATTACTACTACATACAACTTGTATGTAGTAATAAGCATTTTTATGAACTCATTAGAAAAATAAATCGGGTATAGCTTTTTTAATATCACTTTTTTTTTTTATATGTGTTTATATTTTAATCTTTTATCTCTTGTTGCTGATCTCCTCTCTTTGACTCAGACGTCTAAACCTCTTCTGCATCTGCGGCGTCTGTGGTTTTTATCAACTTTTGTTTCCTCTGAGTCAGCGACTTTAGGCCAACGGTTTCAGGATTTAACGACTACTACTATCAGACCAGACCAGACCAGACTAGACCAGACCAATCCATAATCTTGTATTGATGCTGTTTTTGTTGATGGGTTTCACAGTGACAATTGTTTCTCTTCTTTTGTGGCTTGTTTTATTTACATATTTTCTTGTGCAAATAAACTGAATCTGAATCTGAGAGTGACCAGAGAGAGACGAAAGAGAGAGAGACTAGAGAGAGACGAAAGAGAGAAAGACTAGAGAGTGGGAGACCAGAGAGAGACGAGAGAGAGACTAGAGAGAGTGAGAACAGAGAAAGAGAGACTAGAGAGAGACCGTAAGAGAGATTAAACTGAGAGAGATAAACCACAGAAAGAGAAACCAGAGAAGGAGAAACCGGGGAGAGAGACCAGAGAGAGACCGGATGGATCTTATTTTATTCCTGTACTTTTTAGCTTGTTTAATTTATGTATTTGTCTAATCTGAATCTGAGTTAACTCTAACCATCTCTTGTTTCTGTTATAGAGCTGAGTTCGACGCTGATGGAGAGGATGCAGTCTCAGGACCTGATGACCGGCCTGGGCGTCCCCGAGGACTGGGGCCAGTGGGTTCGGTCTCTGCCAGCCTCAGCTCTGGTCGGGATCGGGGCCCTCACCGCCGTGCTGGCCTACTGGCTCACCACCAGACCCAGACCCATCAGCCCACCCTGCAGCCTCCAGCACCAGTCCGAGGAAGTCCCGGTGAGGGTCTCTCTCTGGTCTCTCTCTCTCTTTGGTCTCTGTCAGATCTTTCTCTCTGGTCTCTCACTGATCTCTCTCTGGTCTCTCTCCGGTCTCTGACTGGTCTCTGACTGGTGTTTCTCTGTTTGTGTGCTCCCCTGCTCAGAATGAAGGAGGCGGGCGGAGATCAATGATGGGAGACCGGACCAATCTGCTCACACATTATCACGATGATGCTCGCACACTGTACGAGGTGTTCCAGAGAGGCCTCAACATCGCCGGTGAGTCTTGGTTTAGTCCTGGTTTGGACCTGGTTTGGACCTGGTTTTGTCCTGGTTTAGTTCTAGTTTAGTTCTGGTCTAGTCCTGGTTTAGTCCTGGTTGATTCAACCCAATGTATTTGTAGACCCAGTACTGAGGCTGTGAATCCAGGACTGAGGCTGTAGACCCAAGACTGAGGCTGCAGATCCAGGACTGAGGCTGTAGATTCAGGACTGAGGCTGTGGATCCGGGACTAAGGCTGTAGACCCGGGACTGAGGCTGTAGACCCAGGACTGAAGCTGTGGATCCAGGACTGAGGCCGTGGATCCAGGACTGAGGCTGTAGAACCAGGACTGAGGCTGTGGATCCAGTACTGAGGCTGTGGATCCAGGACTGAGCTGTGGATCCAGGACTGAGGCTGTGGTTTGTGTTTTCCAGGTGACGGCCCGTGCCTCGGCTCTCGGCTCCCGAACCAGCCGTACAAATGGCTGTCGTACAGAGAGGTGAATAAACTGCTCCATGTGACATCACTACAACACGTTTCTTTACCTTTTTAACGCATTATTTCCACACAAAAAAAGTCTCATCCCTAGTTATCTTCCAGAATCTAATAAACACCGGAAAAGTATGCTATTTTTGCATGCTATTTTTAGGGACAAAAAATAGCATGAACTGGATTTCACAACTTCCAGATTTTTCCGCAGGGACAGGTCTGAGCAGGACTGAGAAGAAGCAGACGCTGAATCTGGATAAGAAACAGAAACTAACGTTGCTCCAAAGAAAATTATGAATGAGATTTCCCACGTTTAATTGAAAAAGACATTTTAATCTGAGAAAACTCGGGACAAAGATTGCATTAAATTATATTTATTGTCATGCATGAGTAGAAACTAAACCCATAGACACATGGTTGGGTCTAATATATTTATAGCATTGGAACATGAAGTGTTGATCTTGGAGGTTAGACCTCAGCAGGAGAACTGCTGCAGGAGGTTCAGGAGCTTGTGAACCCCTCGGGGTCTAGACCCTGAGAGAGAAGGAAGCTGAGCCAGAGACATGACATGATCCTCCACTGAAGAGGCGGTGATGGAGAGGAGGTGGGTTGCTGCTCCAACAGCAGCTTGAAGCTGCTGTTTAAAAGCAGGTGCAGAGAGAGAACGGTCTGGGCGCTAAAAATAGCATTAACTGTAATGGATTTCACAAACTTCCGGAACGATCTTCCTCCAGAGTTTTCCGCTGTGGCTTTCCATGGAGCAGGTTTGAGCAGGACTGAGGCCTGAGGCGGCATCAGCAGAAAAGTCAAAACAGAAACTAATGATTCATGGAAAATTATCAAATAGATTGTTTTATACATTTAGTTTCTATTGATTAACTTTCCCTGAATAACTCATCCCGTCATACTCCTTGTAAATGTCCATGATGTGTCTGTGTAACCGTGTCACTCTACTCTAACAACAAACCAGCATCCAGAGAAATTCCTTTGTAACCTCTGGTCAATCACTGTCAGTTAGAACACTTTAGTACTAGCTCAGCCTGGATAGAACCAGGACCAAGAGGGACTAAGAAGGACCTGGTACTGGTCACACAGGACCAGAGGAAACATTCCCAATCAGGGGAGAGTAGAGTAGGGTAGGGTAGGGTAGAGTAGGGTAGGGTAGGGTAGGGTAGAGTTGGGTAGAGTATGGTAGGGTAGAGTCTGGAAGGGTAGAGTAGAGTAGGGTGGAGTAGAGTAGGTTAGAGTAGAGTAGGGTGGAGAAGAGTAGCGTAGAGTAGAGTAGAGTAGGGTAGGGTAGAGTAGGGTAGGGTAGAGTAGGGTAGGGTAGAGTAGAGTAGGGTAGGGTAGAGTAGGGTAGAGTAGAGGATGGTAGGGCAGGGTGGGGTAGAGGAGAGTAGAGTAGGGTAGGGTAGAGTAGGGTAGAGTAGAGTAGAGTAAAGTTAGATTGAGTGTTTGTGTGATCTGTGATTAATAAATAAATCTGCTGCAGGTAAGTGTGCGGGCGGAGAACCTGGGATCCGGGCTGCTGCACCAGGGCTGTGAGCCAAACCCAGACCAGTTCATCGGAGTCTTCGCTCAGAACCGACCCGAGGTAAGATCAAGTCCAGGCCCTGGCTCCACAAGCAGGTCTCTCTCTGGACTGAGAGAGACATGAGAGAGAGAAAGTATTATGTCTCTGGTCTCTCTCTGTTCTATCTCTGGCCTCTCTCTTTGTCTGGTCTCTAGTCTCTCTCTCTCTCTCTGGTCTCTCTCTGGTTTCCCCACAGTCTGGCCTCTGTCAGTCTCTCTGGTCTTTGTCTGGTCTCTCTCTCTGGTCTCTCTCTAGTCTCTCTTTCTGGTGTCTGCGCTCTCTCTCTCTGGTCTCGCTCTGCTCCCTCTCTGGTCTCTATCTGGTCTCTCTCTGGTCGCTCAGGTCTCTCTCTGGTTTCTGCTCTCTCTCTGGTCTCTCTCTGGTCTCTCTGATCTCCCCCTGGTCTTTCTCTGGTCTCTTTCTGGTGTCTCTCTGGTCTCTCTCTGGTCTCTCTCTGGTCTCTCCGGTCTCCCTCTGGTCTCTCTCTGGTCTCTCTCTGGTTTCCCCACAGTCTGGCCTCTGTCAGTCTCTCTGGTCTTTGTCTGGTCTCTCTCTCTGGTCTCTCTCTAGTCTCTCTTTCTGGTGTCTGCGCTCTCTCTCTCTGGTCTCGCTCTGCTCCCTCTCTGGTCTCTATCTAGTCTCTCTCTGGTCGCTCAGGTCTCTCTCTGGTTTCTGCTCTCTCTCTGGTCTCTCTCTGGTCCCTGGTCTCTCTCTGGTCTCTCTCTGGTCTCTCTGATCTCCCCCTGGTCTTTCTCTGGTCTCTTTCTGGTGTCTCTCTGGTCTCTCTCTGGTCTCTCCGGTCTCCCTCTGGTCTCTCTCTGGTCTCTCTCTGGTCCCTCTCACATGGTCTCCTGTCTCCACAGTGGTTCATCTCAGAGTTGGCCTGTTACACTTACTCTATGGTGGTGGTTCCTCTGTACGATACACTGGGAGCAGACGCCATCCGCTTCATCATCAACACAGGTGTGGACCAGGACCAGGACCGAGACCAGGACCAGGACCAGGACCAGGACTAAGACCAGGACCAAGACCAGGACCAAGACCAGGACCAAGACCAGGACCAAGACCAGGACCAAGACCAGGACCAAGACCAGGACCAAGACCAGGACCAAGACCAGGACCAGGACCAGGACCAGGACCAGCACCAGGACCAGGACCAGCACCAGGACCAGGACCAGGACTGAGACCAGGACCAGGACCGAGACCAGGACCAGAGAGCAGAGACCAGCACTGACACCAGATATAAGGACAGAGACCTGAGACCAGGGCTAATGTGAGAGGACTTCAGGACAGAGACCAGGACGAGAACTGAGAAAAGATACCAGGACAAAGACCAGAGACCAAGACAGAGACCAGGACAACTACCAGGACAACAACCAGGACAACAACCAGGACAGAGACCAGGACAGAGACCAGGACAGAGACCAGGACAGAGACCAGGACAGAGACCAGGACAGAGACCAGGACAGAGACCAGGACAGAGACCAGGACAGAGACCAGGACAGAGACCAGGACAGAGACCAGGACAGAGACCAGAAAAGATACCAGGACAAAGACCAGAAACCAGAGACCAGGACAGAGACCAGGACAGAGACCAGGACATATACCAGGACAGACACCAGGACAGAGACCAGGTGCCTCATGTATGAAACTTGCGTATGACCAAATCAGGGTGTAAATGATGGGTAGCCAAAAAAATTACACTTTTTTTTAAACGCATTTGTCAATCTGGACGTGAGCGTACGGTACGCACAGAATTTACACCAAGTCAGGAGGTGGTGAAAATGTGTACACTCATTTCACCCTTCATCACAACACACATTTGAAATTGAAGATTTGGACAACAATAAACATAGTCCCACTCTGGCAAAATTATAAGCTGCGTTTTCATTGAGCATTATTTTTTGGAATTTGAATTTGCGCTTCAGAAAAAGTCTAACACTCTGGAAACAGGCAAACACGCAGTTCATGATACGTTCATGATGAGGAGCCTCTTCTGTTTCTATGATTATTGTGATCTGTATGTTTTTAAAATGTGAAGCGCTTTGTGATCTTGGACTGTGAAAGGCTCTATACAAATAACTCGACAGGGATGTGTGACCCATACATTGCTGTGGCAGGCTCTGCGCTGCGTAATTACCCACGGCTATTTGTATTTCTCATTCACATCTGGTAAAGCAATGTATGTTTTCATTAGATTTGTGTAAGCCTCACACAGACACACACCCCATTAATGCATGGACCGATGGACTATGGTATTGCTCACTCCAAATGTCTCACTGCCCTGTCCATCCGCTGCACACGCTTGGGAGTGCATGCAAAGCAGGTGCCATGAGAGGTTGCGCCACATAACTCCTCAAATGCTGTCATTCAGAAGTTTTGGCTCCAGAGTTTCTCTGTAACATCTGTACCGCAAACGCTCTCTCAAGTGTACAGCGCTTCAGTGCATTCACAAGACGCTGCAGACGCTTCATTGATGAGAGCCACCGCTGCACAATATATATGAATTCATTAATTAATGAATTCATTAATTAATGAATTCATTAATTCTTTATTCATTCACTTCTACAATTCAAGAGTATGGAAGCCCGTTTCCGGCAAGTAAAAAAAAAAAAAAAATGTTGACTTTAAAAGTCAAAATTACGACTTTAAAAGTCAAAATTACAACTTTAACAGTCAAAATTTCGACTTTAAAAGTCAAAATTATGAGTTTTCAACTGCGCATGTGCAGTTGAAAACTCGTATGTGTTGTTGTCTGGAACGGTCTCTGGACATCCTTCACCTGCAGATTATGTGAAGATATTGCCTACAGTGACCACTGCATCCTTGAAGTAGCCAGAAATAATGTTGTTTGATTGATTTTGTAAAACTTTCCTGTTTAAGCCCCAGACCGCGGTCGTAGGACGCAGGGGGAGCTGTCTTTTTATTTATTTATGTTAAATTCAATTTACATATATACAACATTTAAATCAAACGGCTTTTTATTTCGACATAGTAACAAATAATGTGAGCAATACGTTTTTATAATAAATCAAAGGAAAATGAGCCATCGAGACATTCCAATCCAATCTGCATGATTCCAATCCAATCTGACGCTGAGAGGGGTCCACACGGAGCGTGTATTTCCACGACTGAAATGATGCGCTTTCTACGTGTTGAGTACGGGGTTTTATTCATGCATCTATAATGGGTTTAACTCCCTTTTCAAAGACCCTCACTGTTATCTGCGGAGTTATTTCTCCGGATTGTTGCTTAAAGAGTCGTGGGCTTTATTTTGTCACAATAAAATAATCAGACAAGGCACTTATTCCCTGTATGTCTCTGTGTTCTTGCTCATACGACAACAACTTTACCACACGCTCGCTCCATCAGCTCACCCCCGCATGCACGCAAACACGTCACATACTCTTCAATGCACTGATCGCAATTCCAAAAGGGTAATATTGTCAGTGCCGGTGACTGTGGTTCACCTGCCTCTGTCTGCGGACCTCCCTCGCTGTCCTGTCATTGTGAACGGTCTCTCTGTCAGTCACAATATCATTCACTGCATTTCTGGTGCATCCATCGATAGCCGTGATACTGACCAGATGTCACCAGTTGATGCTCAATGACTTTGAACAGCCGCATGTGTTTTATTATTAATCTTCCACAGTCCGTTTAGGATAAACTAAATAGAGGCTTCTGAAGCGGATTCTAATCATAAACGGAGAGACCGTTTGCATTTTAACGCGATTACTACCACAACATTATTGCTGCTACTTCATGGATGTGGTCACTGTCTGTAGGCAAAATCTTCACATAATCTGCAGGTAGAGGATGACCCATGGTCATGGATCTATAATAGGGGTGACCAGAGACCGTTCCAGACAACAATACATACGAGTTTTCAACTGCACATGCGCAGTTGAAAACTCGTAATTTTGACTTTTAAAGTCGAAATTTTGAGTTTTAAAGTCAACATTTTGAGTTTTAAAGTTTAAATTTTGAGTTTTAAAGTCAAAATGTTGACTTTCTGTAGGCTTTTTTTTTTTTACATGGCGGAAACGGGCTTCCATACAAGAGAGATTTTTCTAATTTATCAAAAAAATTTTGCAATTTTTTTCAAAACGCAGCTGAATAAATAGCGTAGTATATAGCGTAAATTTATTTTTGCATAAGCATGAACAACCTGTGGCAGACCCTGCGCCGTATATGTTATTACGCATATGTTTTGCCTCATTCACCTCTGGCAAAGCAATGTGGGATTTCCTTAGTTTTGTGAATAAAGCCCAAGCCCCGGCGATCCAAGATGGCGCCCTATTCAAATGAATGGTTGTGCTCAGTGGCGCTTTGTGACAGCATGGGGGCTGAAAGATTAGCGGAAGTTGCCTGAAACTCGCAAAGATCTATGGGAAACTCGCCTGTATTTGGGCATCGTCTGGTCCTCCCGGTTCTGCGCAGTGGATGATCTCCCATAATGCGTTGCGCCAAACACGCGTGTGTGGGTCTCACACCGGGTCTCACGCACGTGCACAGAGGGGCTCGGCCGCGCTCTGACCAATCAGAGCAGTTCATCAGAGCGGGAGTTAGAGCGAGAGCCAGACGAGCAGAGTTTGTGGCACTAAAGTGTGGATTTAAACAAAACCGAAGGATTTAAGAAGAAAAAAAGTTCAGGATGACAAGGGACACTAAAATCCCCACAAAATCCGATCTTTATTAAAGCTGTAGGTTCTCTGTCAGCTGAGGTTGAGCTGTTTTAATATGCATTGAGTTCTATGGGGAAAATTTGTGGGTAGCCCACGTGAATTTAGTCTGGTTCAGTCTGCAGTACCGCGAGAATCCCCTGAGCACGTGAGTTATTCAGCTACAAGCTAGTAATACCCTATCCAGTTAATATTATACATCCATGATAAAGCCCCATAAATGCACCTGATCTTGCTCAAAACTGTCTTAGCCACTGCCCTGTACTCCGTATAGCAGAGATAGGATGCGACGCGCACCAGCAGTATAGTTCATTATTTCATTCAGTAATTTATTATTTAATTATTTACGTAAAAATTTCAGGAGAGATGAGTGCTGCAGTGGGTCTAGACACCAGGGAAAAAAGTTTATATATACTATAGCGTATATATATATATATATTTTTAAACGTGAAGTGTGTGCTTTTTGAGGCTTCTTAGCCGACTTCCTGCTGACCTGTTGTAAAGACGGGGCGTGATCAAGCGGTTTCTGAATATTCATAGGCGTGACTTTCATAAATACGCTGGTATTGAGCGCGCATTTATTAAACAGCCACAGGTGCGATCGCTCAAATCTGTGCGGATCTCACACGTTCATAAATGCCACGTCAGGATCTGGAATCTACACACAAAATGTACACCTTTTTCTGAGCAATTTTCATAAATGAGGACCCAGGAGAGAGAAAAGATGCCAGGATAAAGACCAAAGACCAGGACAGAGACCAGGACAAAGGCCAAAGACCAGAACAGAGACCAGGAGAGAGACCAGGAGAGGCCAGGACGGAGACCAGGACAGGGACTAGGACAGAGACCAGGAGAGAGACCAGGACAAAGACCAGGACAGAGACCAGGACAGAGACTAGAACAGAGACCAGGACAAAGACCAGGACAGAGACTAGGACAGACACCAGGACACAGACCAGGACACAGACCAGGACAGAGACTAGGACAGAGATCAGGACAAAGACAGAGACCACCAGGGCAGAGACCAGGGCAGAGACCAGGGCAGAGACCAGGGCAGAGACCAGGGCAGAGACCAGGGCAGAGACCAGGGCAGAGACCAGGGCAGAGACCAGGGCAGAGACCAGGGCAGAGACCAGGGCAGAGACCAGGACAGGGACCAGGACAGGGACCAGGACAGAGACCAGGACAAAGACCAGAGACCAGTAGAGAGACCAGAGACACTCACATGGTCCTCTCCACAGCGGACATCTCCACGGTGATCTGCGACCGCTCGGACAAAGCGCTGGTTCTTCTGGAGAACGTGGAGCGGAGACAGACGCCGTGTTTGAAGAGAGTGATTCTGATGGACGCCTGTGACCAGGACCTGCAGCAGAGAGGGGACAAGTGTGGGGTCCACGTCCAGAGCCTGCTCCAGGTCGAGGTAAGACCCGGACCCAGACCCAGACCAAGACCCAGACCCAGATCAACCCAAGTCACTTCCATAGACTGTGGAAGAAGAACAACACTGGGCAACATTTATAGTTTCTATCGACAGGTAAAGCTGAAGAACATCCTTCTCTTTTACTCAATATATTTGTTCTGTTTCTGCAGGCGCTGGGCAGAGATCACTACAGGAAACCTTTGGTAAGAGACCAGAGAGATGCCAGAGAGAGACCAGAGAGATACCAGAGAGATACAAGAGAAAGACCAGAGAGAGACCAGAGAGAGACCAGAGAGAGACCAGAGAGAGACCAGAGAGAGACCAGAGAGAGACCAGAGAGAGACCAGAGAGAGACCAGAGAGAGACCAGAGAGGGACCAGAGAGAAACTGGAGAGACATATTATTCCATTGACCTATACAATACAATACAATACAATTTATTCTTGTATAGCCCTAGGTCACAACAGAAGTCATCTCAGAGAACTTAACAAAACCATTGAAATCACCAACACAGGTCAGAGAATCAACAGTTAAAACACATGAAAAATATAAAGCACACACAGAAGAAAATGTCCATGTACATGTTGTAGAATGCTAAAGTGTCCTGATCATCACCAATCCTTTCTGTTGGACACTAACTGTCCAACAAGACCCTCCTGCATCGACAAGGAAAAACTCTTAAAAAACCTATATTGATCGTGATGATTGACAGATGTATTGATGACAGTTTGTTGTTTGTCCTCAGCCTCCTTCAGCAGACGATCTCTCCATAGTCTGCTTCACCAGCGGCACCACAGGTACAACCCACTGTCTGATAAAGGTTAGAGGGTAAAGACCCTGGCTTAGTCTGGACCAGTTCTGATCTCTTTCTCTGGCCTCTCTCTCTGGTCTCCCTGGTCTCTCTCTGGTCTCCCTGATCTCTCCCTGGTCTCTCTCCGGTCTCCCTGGTCTCTCTCTGGTCTCTCTCTGGTCTCTCTCTGGTCTCTCTCTGGTCTCTCTCTGGTTAAAGTCCACCTGGTCTGGTTTCAGGAGACCCTAAAGGCGTCATGCTCACTCATGGGAACGTGGTCGCAGACTTCGGTGGATTCCTCAAAGTCACTGATGTAAGTTGACCCTAACCGCTAACCCCTCCCTCCTGACTTCTGACTCGTGACCTCTGACCCCTGACTCCTCACCTCTGACTCCTGACCTCTGACTTCTGACCCCTGACTCCTGACTCTTGACTCTGTCCTAAAGACTGGGACAGAATGACGTTTTGTTTTGTTGTTTTTCAGAAAGTAATTTTCCCAAATCAGGACGACTGCCTCATCTCCTTCCTGCCGCTGGCTCACATGTTCGAGAGACTCATCGAGGTAAAGGATCCAAACCGGGTCTGGACCGGGTCTGGATCAGGTCTTGATCTGGACCAGGGGTAGTAGGACTCAGTATTAAACCCATGTCTCTAGTTCCTGGATCTAAAACAGTTGCTTCTTCCACTAGTTTCACATCATATATTTATAAGAGAGACCCCCCCTCCCTCAGCCAATCAACTCTGAGCCCAAACAGTCAAATAGCGACTCATAGGGCTCTGATTGGTTCACAGCATTCTATTTCTGTCCAAGCAGAGTTCCATGAATGAAAAAATAGAAATAGTGGTTTGAGTGGGAGCCTCCTGTGGGAAAGACAAAAATGCAGAGCAGAGGTTTGAGGACGATAAGGTTTAGATTTACAGCCGACAGGAAGTAACTGAGTTGATCAGTAAACACATCTGAGGAGCCATTTGCAGCAAGGAGCTCTGACTGCAGATGTTGCTCCCTCTGGTGGCAGCATATGGCTAGTACATGCTTTTTTCTGGTCTCTCACTCTGCTCTATCTTGCCTCTCTCTATCTCTCTCTGGTTTCCCTCTGCTCTCTCTCTTGTTTCTCTCTCTGGTCTCTCTCTGGTCTCTCTCTTCTCTCTCACTACTCTCTCTCTGCTCTCTGTCTCTCTGCTCTCTCTCTCTGATCTCTCTCAGCATTCTCTTGCTACTCTCTATCTGGTCTCTCTGCTCTCTCTCTCTCTGATCTCTCTCTGCTCTCTCTCTGCTCTCTCCCTGCTCTCTGCTCTCTCTCTGAACCCTCTCTGGTCTCTCTCTGGTCTCTCCCTGCTCTCTCTCTGCTCTCTCTCTCTGGTCTCTCTCTGCTCTCTCTCTGCTCTCTCTCTGCTCTCTCGCAGCTCTCTCGCAGCTCTCTCTCTGCTCTCTGGTCTCTCTTTGCTCTCTCTCTGGTCTCTCTCTGCTCTCTCGCTGCTTTCTCTCTGCTTCATAAAGTTCCATGTCTGTGTGCAGTCTGTGGTGTACTGTCATGGAGGGAGAATCGGTTTCTATCAGGGCGACATCCGTCTTCTCTCTGACGACATGAAGGCTCTGAGGCCGACCATCTTCCCTGTGGTGCCGCGCCTCCTCAACCGCATGTATGACAAGGTGAGGTACAGCTTGACATCAAGGCCCATCTTCACCATAAAGGACCAACTTCACCATCGTCAAGAACAAAACTATCAAAAACTACCAAAAACATCCATAGACCTAGGGAGACGCTTCCTCACACACAGAGAGAGACACAGGCTGGTGTGTCAAAATGACCTGGCAACTAACCTGGTCTCTCTCTGGTCTCTCTCCGGTCTCTCTCTGGTCTCTCTCTGGTCTCTCGCTACGGTCTCTCGCTTTGGTCTTTCTCTGGTCTCTCTCTGGTCTCTCTCTGGCCTCTCGCTTTGGTCTTGCTATGGTCTCTCTGGTATCTATCTCTTCCCTCTCTCTGGTCTCTCGCTATGGTCCCTCTCTGGTCTCTCTCTGGTCTCTCACTCTCTGACCTCTCGCTATTGTCTTGCTATGTTCTCTCTCTGATCGCTCTCTCTGATCTCTCTCTCTCTGCTTCTTTTACTCTGGTCTCTCTCTTTGCTCCTTTTCTCCGGTCTCTCTCTCTGTCCTCTCGCTATGGTCTTGCTGGTCTCTCTCTGATTGCTCTCTGGTCTCTCTCTGCTCTTTCTCTCTGGTATCTCTCTCTCTGGTCTCTCTCTCTGCTCCTTTTCTCTGGTCTTTCTCTCTGCTCTTTATCTCTGGTCTCTCTCTCTGGTCTCTCAGGTTTTACAGCCAAAAACAGACAGCTGCTACTTCACACACTTTTACTAATTGTGGGTTATCTTTAGAACACATCACTCCTGTCATAAATTGGGTGTTATGAAAAGTCCTAATGCCGTGTGTGTCGTTGGCAGATCTTCAGTCAGGCCAACACACCGCTGAAGCGATGGCTGCTCAACTTCGCTGCCAAAAGGAAAGAAGCAGAAGTGAGCAGAGGAGTGATCCGCAGCGACAGCATCTGGGACAAGGTCTTCTTCAGCAAAATACAGGTCAGAGACGAGATACAGGTGGACAATGCTAATACAGACTGTATACAGATGGACAATGCTAAAACAGACAGTATACAGATAGACAATGCTAACCAGTTAGCGCAATGAACCCCAATAGGGAAGTACCACGAAGACCAGGATGACCAGAGAGAGACCAGCAAGAGACCAGAGATAAACCAGAGGGACCAGAGAGGCTAGAGAGGTCAGAGAAAGACCAAAGAGAGATCATAGAGCGATCAGAGATAGAGGGAGGGAGACTAGAGAGAGACCAAAGACAGACCAGAGGGACCAGAGACAGAAACAGAGACCAGAGAGAGACCAGCGAGAGACCAGCAAGACACCAGCAAGAGACCAGCAAGAGACCAGCAAGAGACCTACGAGAGACCAGCGAGAGACTAGAGAGAGACCAGAGAGAGTAGGTGGTCTACTGTCTGATATTTCTGTGTTCTTGGAGGTTCTAGTGTCTGATCTCTGTGTTTCAGGCGAGTCTGGGAGGTCGTCTGCGAATGATCATCACCGGCGCGGCCCCCACCTCCCCCTCGGTCTTGGGCTTCCTCCGCGCTGCTCTGGGTTGCCAGGTTTATGAGGCCTATGGTCAGACCGAGTGCACAGCAGGATGCACCTACACCACTCCGGGAGACTGGACCTCAGGTAAACCATTTTCTCTATGTTTCAACACTGTCCCGACTTGCAACTGTGTTTAGCTCCATCCATGTTGATGTCAAGGGGTTTCTGTCTAAAAGCTCCAGGCTCAGTCCTGTAAAAGTATGATGTTGTTGTATCACTACATGCAGAGAGATTAGAGAGAGACCAGAGAGAGAGACCAGACCAGGGGGAGGGACCAAAGAGCAGAGAGAGAGACCAGGGGGAGACCCAAGAGAGACCCGAGAGAGACCAGGGAGAGACCAGGGAGAGGCCAGGTGGAGACCAGAGAGAGACCGAAGAGACACCAGAGAGACACCAGAGACACCAGAGAGACCAGAGAGACACCAGAGACAGGGACACACAAGAGTGAGACAAGATAGAGAGAAAGACCAGAGAGAGACTGGAGAGAGTCCAGAGAGTGAAAGACACCAGAAAAGAGATTAGAAGGAGACCAGAGAGAGAGACTTGAGAAAGACCAGAGAGAGACAGAGGCCACAGAGACACTAAAGAGGGAGACCAGAGAGAGAGACTAGAGATAAACCAGTGAGAGAGACCAGAGAGAGATGTGAAAACTAATCTGTTTTAAAGCCAGGAGTTCTATTGGTGTGGTTTGAAAGTTACGTACCCAACCTTTAAGAAATTACATCGCTTTCAATCTATTCCCAATTTATCACAAATAATGAACAGTTTATTTCCACGTATATTTTGCTGAAGTGCGTTATGTTCTTGTTTAAGCTGATTACTTTCACTCATATATTTGGTGAATAAATAAATACAAGACTCGGCTCTGTGTTTCAGCCAAACAGTCATAAAGTCATAAATGTTTTTGTTTTGCAGCAGTGAATGTCACGAGGAAAATGAGTCAATGTTTTTACTATAAAGTTCCTGGATTGAGGAAAAACCGGTTCTGATCATAGGCTGTTATTATTATTATTATTCTGGTGCGCTCAAAAGCAGTGCAGCTGCTCCCCTTGGTGGCCGCTTCACAAACTGCAGCTTCAAACAGAAAGTTATCATTATTTAGCAGATACAAAGAGCCAGGTGCAGTCATTCTGATGCTGTTTGCTTTTGACTGTTGTTTAAGCAGTCTCCACAAACATCTGTTACATCTGTCATCAACATTCTGAAGGAAATGTTTTGTTAAAACATAGTTAATATTAGAGCTTTAGGAACCTCCTAAATATCTTCATCTTAAGGAGACAATACTGGAGTTATTTATCAGCCCTGACTGTGTGTGTGTGTGTGTGCGTGTGGTCAGAGGGGCCGATGGCACATACTGGTTGCCTCGCTTCTGTCAGTGTGCCCCAGGGCAGCTGTGGCTACTGTAGTAGTTTATCACCACCGTGTTTGGAGTGAAAGAATAATCCCATGTAAAGTGTCTTTGAGTGTCCAAAAAAGTGCTATATAAAACCGATGCATTATCATAGACACGTATATAAAAGCTGTAGGTGTAATTAAAATGACCGCATGACTCACTGTTCCTTGTGCCTCCAGGTCACGTTGGTGCACCTCTGCCCTGTAACCTCATCAAACTGGTGGATGTCCCAGAGAAAAACTACTTTGCATCAAAAGGAGAAGGAGAGGTCCGAAACACGTCTGAACCACGTTTAAAAACATAACAACAATAGGACTGCAACCTGCGGCTCTATAGTCACTATTTAATTGTACATTAAATACCTTTATTGCACATAGGACGTTGTATCTTTTAACATTTTGCACATTTCCTGACTTTCTTAAATCAGCATCATTTTTATTGTCATGTCAGTCACAGCCGCTGAAATTGCTTTGGCTCAAAAGGAGAGAGGTAGAGAATAGAGTGAGGCATAGTAAAAGTCAGCACACATTTCTAAGATAAAAGTTCAAGAACACATCTCTAGAGACATGATTTCAGATGTGGTCCTAAACCTGGCCTGTTCCTCAGGTGTGTGTGAAGGGCCCCAACGTGTTCAAAGGTTACCTCAAAGACCCAGTGAGGACCGCAGAGACTCTGGACCCAGACGGATGGTTGCACACGGGGGACATCGGCAAGTGGCTCCCGGTACGAGTCTACATCAGTCTACATCAGTTTACATCGGTCTACATGAGTCTGCATCAGTCTACATCAGTCTACATCAGTCTGCGTCAGGCTACATCACAGAGGGGAGGGGCCTCAGTATACATCATAGAGGCCTCAGTATGGAGTACGGAGGCCTCATTATGGAGTTCGAGGCCCCTGTATTTCTTGTCTCCGTTTCATGCCCTGTGAGTGAAGTGGGCTATACTAATAACCCGGTGTCACTCTGTCATTGCAGAATGGGACCCTGAAGATCATCGACCGTAAGAAGCACATCTTTAAACTGGCTCAGGGAGAGTACATTTCCCCCGAGAAGATCGAGAACATCTACATCCGCAGTGAGCCGGTCACACAGCTCTACGTGCACGGGGACAGTCTGCAGGTGAGACACCAGGTGGTCGGAGGAGATAGAACTAGTTACCATAGAAACATACTGTTTACTGTCAGCAGCTAGCATTTGGTCTTTAGCATTAGCCTTTTCACCAGGTTAACACCTTCAGTGAAAGTAAAAGTAAAGGTGACAGAGTGTGACTTCCTTTGTGCAGTCATGTTTGGTTGGCATCATTGTCCCCGACCCAGAGTCCCTGCCAGAGTGGGCCAAGAAGAAGGGGCTGACGGGGTCCTACCTGGAGCTGTGTGCAAACCCGGTAAGAATCCACCCACAGTGCACTATCCCGGGCCTGGCTGTCCCAGGCCAGTTTGTCCCAGGCCAGTCTATCCTAGGCCAGATCGTCCCAGTCTGTCCTAGGCCAGTGTGATGTCACATGTTCATTGATGTCCTGTTTCTCTGCAGCTGCTGAAAAAGGCCATTCAAGAGGATCTGGTGCGACTGGGGAAAGCCAGTGGTCTCCACTCCTTCGAACAGGTACAAACTAATATGTGTCTACAGCCTCAGTCCTGGGTCTACAGCCTCAGTCCTGGGTCTACAGCCTCAGTCCTGGGTCTATAGTCTCAGTCCTGGGTCTACAGCTTCAGTCCTGGGTCTTCAGCCTCAGTCTGACATGTTGGTTCTGTTTCAGGTGAAGGAGATCCACATCCACAATGAGATGTTCTCTGTCGCTAACGGGCTCCTGACCCCAACGCTGAAGGCCAAACGACCCGAGCTCCGAGAGTTTTTCAAAACGCAGATTGAAGACTTGTACAGCAGCATTTCCCTCTGAGCCGAAGACCTGCCAGACTTTGTCCACGTCCCAAACTCCGGCTCCAGAAGACCGGCTCGGACCTGCTTCACACTCCCCCTCTGGCCTCCCCCACCTGAGGCCGTCCCGCTTCACACAGCTTCCAGATGATTTTAAAGTTCAGACGACTCCCAGAGCCGTCATTTTGACTGCTCCCATTCAAACCAATATAACAACAGTTCTGAAAAAATCCCTACAAAAAGTTAATTTGTTTTCTAGCAAGTTGTATCAAAAGTAAGTTATTCATCCAGGACCAGTTCGGGACCTGTCCAGGGCCAGTTCGGGACCTGTCCAGGACCAGCTCAGGACCATGAAGAAAAGTGCTTTGACTTCCATAATGTTGGTTGCCAAGCGACCGAAAATGGCTACATTATAATTTTACAATTAAAAGAGTTGAGCAGTCATAAGGACTGCTCTGGGAGTGAAAGGTACAATAATGACAAAAATAAACTGCAGAAAGAGTTCAGACACAGATGAACATGAGCAGTGATTACATTTCCAATAGCAGTCAAATTGACTGCTCTGGGAGTTCTAGTGTAAACACAAAGTAAATGTTTCTGAGCATTTTTAACAATTTTTTTTTTTTCAAACGAGAGCTGTGTGATCAGTGTGGGCTGAGTCCCCGACCCCTGACCCTCCCTCACCTGTCCCCTCAGAGAAAGGGGAGGAGCTCAGTCACACAGAGGAGCTTGGAGTAGAGCTGCTGCTCCTCCACAGGAGGATGCCTCCTGGACGCCTCTAGTTCTGGGCGTGACCGACCAGGAGGAGACCAGGAACGAGACCAGGAACGAGACCAGGAGGAGACCAGGAGGAGACCAGGAGGAGACCAGGAGGAGACCAGGAGGAGACCAGGAGGAGACCAGGAGGAGACCAGGAGGAGACCAGGGGGAGACCAGGGGGGGACCAGGGGAAGACCAGGGTGAGACCCAGGACACAGAAGAACTGTCTTTCTGACCTGGGAACGCTTCAGGATTCACCCAGATGATCTGGAGCAGGTGCTCAGACTGGATGGACACCAAATCTGTGGCAAAATTTGATTTGAATCTTTATGTTTTAAAGACTTTAAACTGATCCTGAAACACGCTCCTCGCTTTTTCATTTGAACCAAAAACCTGAAGGAGACAGGACTCTATGTAGAGCACAGGACTCTGTGTAGAGCACAGGACTCTGTGTAGAGCACAGGACTCTGTGTAGAGCACAGGACTCTGTGTAGAGCACAGGACTCTGTGTGTCTCCCTCGGCTTCCTCTGCATGCTCCCAGCACAGACTGGAACCACCTCAGATCACTCCACTCTTATTGCACCAAATGTTTTTAAATAACTAACAACCACAACACTGAGATGACTCTGCGTTCAGGGGGTGCTGCATGTGAGACCAGCTCTCAGACTGATACTTGAAAAGAAACATGATTGTTGATTTTTGCCCGTTTCAACAGATCTACTCTGGAGTAGAGCACTCCGTACTCAGTACTGAGTATGAGTACTGAGTACTCAGTAACAGAGTAACAATCGAACTCATGTCATTTTCAGTTTTGTGAATGTGCAGAACTCAACAGGAACAAACTCTGTATCTAACGGTTTTCACTAGAAGTAATGTCTAGAAGAGGTTTTTCATTTAGAACAGTTACTTTGATAGTTCCAAACTCCAGAGGGTCAGAGTTAGAGTGAGCCCTTACCCGGACCTCTGACCCCTGCTCCTGACTTAGAGAGATGTACATACAGGAGGCGGCTGTAACATATTTATTATGGATCAATAGTCTGAATGGGGTTTGATTTCTTTGTGTGTAGTGAGACAATTTTGAATTGTTCTGTATATTTATTTATCTATTATGCTGTAAAAAGGAATCAGGCACCGTGTCTTTAAGAGGAGGCACTGGGGCAACTCAATAAACTGGAATGATTTTACACCTGTCTCTGTGTCCTGTTTAAACTACTGTTAGAATGAGATATTAAAGCTGAGTCTGTAACTTTCAGACCACAATAGAACTCTGTCATTAGTGATGGGTTGATGAAGCTTCATGAAGTGTTGAACCTTTTCATCCATTGTTTCGAGAAAAGGTTCATTTCTTGATGCTTCATATGCTCACAAACCTCCTGTTGGTCAAAATCTGTATTGACAATTGAACTGTTTGTGAGGCTCTTGGTGCATAGGAACTAATACTGGTAACAGAAATAAAAATGTAATTTGATTGTGTATGACCCATTAATTCATCTGTTTCATTATGATCACTATCAGTAGTGAAAAGGAATATATTTTAAAATGACAATACAATTATAATGTACTGGTAACTGGTACAGTTGTCTGCTCTAATACACACACACACACACACACACACACATACATATATGTAGATATATATTTATATACATATTTAATGATGAATGATTATAGCTTTTCAAGTCAAAATATATTTATTTATAAATCCAATGGGACAAAAAACATGTTGAAAGTGTAAGTGCTTTTCAAAGGACGTGACACAAATGGGGATATCATTTGGGATTGTGACCCCATCAGTTGTTTCAAAACCAAAACATTTCTGACAAAATTCTTTCTCGTGTATTTACATCGACGCACTCCCGGTGAGATTCGAACCCCGGTCTCCCAGGTCCCAGCCCTGATTCCCTATCAATTGAGCCAACCAGCTTGTCCACAAGCCTCTCCATCACTGACTACATTAATCATCAAGACAAACACACAGTTTGAGCGGATCTTCTGCAGTACTTCATGAATCGCTCCATTTCCTGTGCTCCCGAGGCTTCAAACGTCATTGGTGACGTCACTCATCTAAAACAACTCAGGCTTCGGCCCGCGCTCCGATAAAAACTTCAGGGATTTCTCGGCTCACGCCCCGAAGCGCTGACGCGGCACGACTCATCACTATCTGTCATAAACCCATGTGTCTCTGGCATAGTTTTTTCTATCTATATTTCTGGCCTCTGTCACTCAGCCAATCAGCTCTCAGCCCAAGGAGTCAGATAATGGCTTTCAGGGATAAGATAACATATTTTCCTTAGACCTGCTTTAGTCCTGCTTTAGACTTGCCCCAGACCTGCTTTAGACTTGCTTCAGACCTGCTTTAGTCCTGCTTTATTTAGAATAAGAAAATAGTTCAGATCTCGAGCTTTAAACCTGACAAATATGCCTCGGATCTGGCAACCCCTGGTCACTTAGAGACAGGTGTGCACCGGTCTAGGTTACAGGTACGGGACCACATCAGGGCCACACCGGGTCGGCGGTCACCAGGCAGTCAGGATGAGACGGGAGAAGAAGGATACGCCACTGAAAACCCCACTGCGCATGCGGACTGGTAGGAGATGGACTGTGGGGCGTCTGTGGTGTGTAGTTAGGCTGTTACTAAACAAATAGCCACCAGGGGGCAGAGCGGGAGTGTTCTGTTCAAGTTCAGTCCATAGATGTAGTTTTATTATTGTTACTATTTTTATTTTTTAGTGTGAATATTTACATCTAGAACGTAAGAGACAGAACAGAAACAACAGAACAAAATCTAAAATGAATGTACTATAACATTGTTTCTCATTAAATAAAGTGACATTGTTGACCGTTATTGTAACCATTAACTGGATATTAATACTACTCTACCATTCTTACACATCTAACGTAGTTAAGTACAGAACGTGTGCTATTTGTGAACTGAAGCTAAACTGAATTTTATAACGTCTTTTAGCATCTGACAAGCTAACGTAGTCTCTTGACCGGAAGTAGTCAAAATTTCCAAATAAAATAACAAAAGCGCTAATCTACTGTTACAGACTGTAGACAACACACACCTGACACATACAAAAAAGCCTACAGTGTGGAGGTTAGGGATGCTAATGCTAACGAGTCTACAGCAATAAGTAAAAAAGGGAGAAAAAAGTCCTGATTTGATTCACACATCTGCCATATTATAAGTTTCTCTGGACTCTCTGTCTATGGTCTCACTCTCTGTCTGGTCTCCACTTACAGACACCAGAAAAGAGAGGGGAGAGGGAGATTGACCAGTAAGGGAGAGACTACCGAGAGAGTGAGACCAACGAGAGAGAAACCAGAAAGGGAGACCACGAGAGAGAGACCATGGTTGATATGTTCTGACGATGAAGATGTAGAACTTTGCGACAGTTTGTTTCGTATGGATTGTTCCAAGAATAATGACAAGAAATAATCTCTAAACTAAGACAAGAATCTTACTTTTGACTCTCACCATAGTTGACACAGTTGTCATAGTTGTCATAGTTGTCATAGTTGTCATAGTTGTCATAGTTGTCATAGTTGTCATAGTTGTCATAGTTGTCATAGTTGTCATAGTTGCCATAGTTGCCATAGTTTCCATGGTTGCCATAGTTGCCAGTCCAGGAGACCTGTTTCAGCTGTTCCACCACATAGTGAAAATATCGCTCTTGGGATCACACCGAGTGAAGAGTCCAGGGCTTTGTAATAAAATAGAATAAATATCTGTATTTAGGTCCTTGTGCTTTGACAACACAGTAGTATCTCTTCATGATTGGGGGAAAAGTCTTCAGAATGTGTCATATAAACTTTTGATAATAAAATTATGTATTTTTTATTGTTGAGGTTTAAAGAAAATAACTGTGAAAAGAGTCTATGAACCTCTGCCTGAAGACTGCGAGCTTCGACGCTTCCAAACGGTGAGAGAGACCAGAGGGAGAGACCAGAGAGGGAGGGAGAGAGAGAGACCAGAGAGGGAGGGAGGGAGGGAGGGAGAGAGACCAGAGAGGGACAGAGACACAGAGACAGAGAGAGAGAGAGAGAGAGAGAGAGAGAGAGAGAGATCAGAAAAAGATGATCTTGAGATGGGAAAGAAAGCCACTGTTGGAGGAGCATTGGCCTTTGAGTCTGAAGGTTGTGGGTTCGAACCCAGGACACACTGTTGTTGTGTCCTTGGGCAAGGCACTTACCCCCACTTTGCCTGAAGCCCCTGCTGAAAGGTCAAGGCTGTGCTCTCACCACCTGCAGGAGGATCAGTGAGGGGTTGGCGCTCTGCCACCCCGACCAAGGAATGGATTAAGAGGAAGAAAATGGGTGTATGGACATTGGAAAGAAATACATGCCGCGAAACTGGTTGAGTTTTCTTGTGTATGAACTCTGCTATAAACTTGCCTTACCTTCTGGAGGTCCCGGACCCAGACCCGGTTTTGGATCCGGCTCCGGTCACACACATGGACTCGGCAGTGGGGGGAACGGCCTCGAACAGCTCCCCCCTCAGTCTGCTCATAGACACGTCCTACAGCTCTGAGGAACAGCGCTCCCTGGTGGACACTTCCACTTTACCGTCTCCAGAGGTTTTCAGAGAGGAACGTTATGGTGTGTGTCTGTTATCTCCAGTCTCTCTCTCTGGCCGATCTCTCTCTGGTCTCTCTTTCTCTGATTCCGTTTTGTCTACAGCTGCTCTTTGTCCTTTCTCTCTGGTCTCTGGTCTCTCTCTGGTCTCTCTCTGGTCTGTCTCTGGTCACTTTCTGGTCTCTTCCTCTGGTGTCTCTCTGGTGTTTTCTCTCTGGTGTTTCTTTCTGGTGTTTCTCTCTTTGGTCTCTCTCTGGTCTCTCTCTCTGGTCTCTCTCTTTCTCTGATTCTGTTTTGTCTGTGGTCTGCAGCCGATCTCTGTCCTTTCTCTCTGGACGATGACCTGGTGCTGCCCATAAAGAATTCTACTCTGATGGAGACGAGTCGCTCTGAGGCCATCCACTTGTACCACCATCCCGAGCTCTCCAGTATCACAGGTCAGGTCACACATAGGTACAGGTCACAAGTCACACAGAGGCCATCCACCTGTACCGCCAGCTTGAGCTTTCCAGTATGACAGGTACAGGTCACACTAAGGCTATCCACCTAAACCATCAGCTCGAGCTTCCCAGTATCACAGGTACAGGTCCCAGATATAGATGACACTATGGTATGCATGTATGTGTATATACAGTGCCTTGCGAAAGTATATACACAAGTATTGAGCCTTTCAATATTTCGCCACATTTCAGGCTTCAAACATTGTCATGAATCAACAACAAGTGGGAAACAATTGTGAAGTGGAAAGAAATTTATTGGATATTTAAACTTTTTTAACAACTAAAAAACTGAAAAGTGGGGCGTGCAATATTATTTGGCCCCTTTACTTTCAGTGCAGCAAACTCACTCCAGAAGTTCAGTGAGGATCTTTGAATGATCCAATGTTGTCCTAAATGACTGATGATGAGAAATAGAATTCACCTGTGTGTAATCAAGTCTCCGTATAAATGCACCTGCTCTTTGATAGTCTCAGAGTTCTGTTTAAAGGGCAGAGAGAACCATGAAGACAAAGGAACACACCAGGCAGGTCCGAGATACTCTTGTGGAGAAGTTTAAAGCCGGATTTGGATACAAAAAGATTTCCCAAGCTTAAAACATCTCAAGGAGCACTGTGCAAGCAATTATATTGAAATGGAAGGAGTATCAGACCACTGCAAATCTACCAAGACCCGGCCGTCCCTCCAAACTTTCATCTCAAACAAGGAGAAGACTGATCAGAGATGCAGCCAAGAGGCCCATGATCACTCTGGATGAACTGCAGATAACTACAGCTGAGGTGGGAGAGTCTGTCCATAGGACAACAATCAGTCGTGCACTGCACAAATCTGGCCTTTATGGAAGAGTGGCAAGAAGAAAGCCATTTCTCAAAGATATCCATAAAAAGTCTTGTTTAAAGTTTGCCACAAGCCACCTGGGAGACACACCAAACTGGAAGAAGGTGCTCTGGTCAGATGAAACCAAAATCAAACTTTTTGGCCACAATGCAAAATGTTTGGCGTAAAAGCAACACAGCTCATCACCCTGAACACACCATCCCCACTGTCAAACATGGTGGTGGCAGCATCATGGTTTGGGCCTGCTTTTCTTCAGCAGGGACAGGGAAGATGGCTAAAATTGATGGGAAGATGGATGGAGCCAAATACAAGACCATTCTGGAAGAAAACCTGTTGGAGTCTGCAAAAGACCTGAGACTGGGACGGAGATTTATCTTCCAACAGGACAATGATCCAAAACATAAAGCCAAATCTACAATGGAATGGTTCACAAATAGACGTATCCAGGTGTTGGAATGGCCAAGTCAAAGTCCAGACCTGAATCCAATTGAGAATCTGTGGAAAGAGCTGAAGACTGCTGTTCACAAACGCTCTCCATCCAACCTCACTGAGCTCGAGCTGTTTTGCAAGGAAGAATGGGCAAGAATTCCAGTCTCTCGATGTGCAAAACTGATACATACCCCAAGCGACTTGCAGCTGTAATTGCAGCAAAAGGTGGCGCTACAAAGTATTAGCGCAAGGGAGCCGAATAATATTGCACGCCCCACTTTTCAGTTTTATATTTGTTTAAAAAGTTAAAATTATCCAATAAATTTGGTTCCACTTCACGATTGTGTCCCACTGTTGATTCTTGACAAAAAATTTAGTTTTTATATCTTTATGTTTGAACCCTGAAATGTGGCGAAATGTTGAAAGGTTCAAGGGGCCGAATACTTTCGCAAGGCACTGTATATAAATTCACTCTACTCACTCACTCGATCACTCTACACAAGTGTAAACTGGCCATACCTGTGCTCCCAGATTCCCCCACAGTCCTGGAGGAAAAGCCTCTGAACCTCTGGTGAGTGAAACTTTGTAACTTCAGCTTCACTGAAATATTGAAACTCTAAACAAATGGATCTGTTTCAGCACAAACCAAAGACCCCCATCTGATGACAGGTCACATCAAGGTAAACGCCTGAAGTAAATCTGAACCAGAGATGGGACCGTGGGACACAGCCTCATTCTCACAGGTCCCATGGTCCCATCCCTAAAGAATCATGTCTCATGTGTAAATCTATTATTATTTTGTTTTTTCCTCTTCCAAACAGCACAGACTCCAGTTGTAAGTATCAGTTATTAGTGTTATTACAGTCACAAGAAAATTGTGGTGTAGAGGACTATCGCATCTCTCTCTCTGGTCTATCTCTCTGGCCTTTCTCTGCTTTCTCTAGCTGGTCTCTCTCTCTGTTCTCTCTCTCTGGTCTATGTGGCCTCTCCCTCTTGTCTTCCTCCGGCCTCTCTTTGATTACTCTCTGGTCTCTCTCTTCTGGTCTCTCTCCCCTCTGCAGCTGTATGTTATATATGCAGGACTTTTGACAGCTACAGCAGCAATCTAACTACAACAGGTTTGATATCTCTGGTCTCTCTCTCCTCAGCAGTCGTATGTTCAGCTGGTTAGAGAAGTGTATAAAGTGTGAGGTTTTACAGCCTGAAAACATACAAAACACATCACCCCTGGGATAAAGAGATAGATACTGTAGATAGATAGATAGATAGATACTTTATTGATCCCGAAGGAAATTGTGCACTGGTCCCTTGCTCGCAATCATACAAACATACATACATAAGTTAGAGTCAAAATAGTTAAAAAAGAGACAATAAATACATTAAAAACATTAAAAGAGAAGTTGAGGCACTGCAAAACAATTCTCAAGACTCTTCCGTCCCTACTCCCCCCCTGCTCCTCCCTGAAGTGGCTTTGTTATAAAGCCTGTAGTGGAAATTCAAATACTTCAATGAATAAATCCGAGGAAAACAGCTTGTCTTTGTGCAATTTATTTAAAAGATGATGAGAGTACAATACAAAATAATTTCTCTGCAGAGAGAGTCAGACAGAAGCTGTGCATGCGATGCTTGCACCGTTTCTCTCTGCCTTCTCACATTCCAATATTGATAATATACTCTGCAAAAACCTAGAACAATGAACAGACAACACAGATGTCTGCAGTGGGGGCAAGATTGGATGAGTCATGCATGGACGGGGGGTAAGGAGGAGATAAGAGACGGGAACAAGCAGGGACAAGCAGATAGCAAAAGAACGGGCAGATAACGCACCTGCAGATTGTAAAGCCTAGCGTACATCGACAGAGAAACTGGGGACAACTAGTTGCAAGGCGACTTTTGGCAACTGAGAGGAGATGATGGGAGATGATCAGTTGCCGAAATCGGTCGATGTGCGCGCTCTTACAACTGGAGATGAACAGTCGGTCTCCAGTTTCAGTCAGTTGCCTGTGTTCTACTTTTCGGCAACTAGTTGTCCTCAGTTTCGGAGATATGACCCGATGTGCGCGCTCCATGCGCCACTCCGACAACATGTGTGTATTGCGTGTATTGCGAGCCCGCAACAGTTTATGTCAGAAAACACACTGTAGGTGACGGCCAGTTGCTGTCGATGTACGCGCTGTTATTCCCGAGACTGGTCTGCGACTGGGAGTTGCCCGTTTCGTCAGATTGTCGATGTGTGCGGGGCAGCAACTCATAAGCGACGGATATAATCAGTTGCCAGTCCGATGTACGCTAGGCTTAACAGAACGAAGGCCATGGGAAAGAGAGCAGGAGAGAGGGCCCCTTTGTATGAGACAAGTGGCCTTTGTCTGCAAATGTATCAGTGAGTTTAGTACAATATATTCTAAGATGTGAAACTTACCACAACAAGCCTGATGGCGTTGGGGACAAAACAGTTTTTTAGTCTGTCCTTGGAGCACCTCAGAGAGGAGTCTGGAGCTCATGGTGCTTCTTTGGCGGGAAAAAAATGAATTTAGTGGGTGGCTCTGGTTGGACAAGATCACCCTGATCTTTGCTCTACCACCTCCTCTACTGAATCCAGACCCAGACCCACCACAGTGGGTCTGGGTCGGGTGTCAGTGTCCCTCTTTCTTGCACTGCCCCTGCAGCCTTCCAAAAACCCTCTTTTTCTTATTCAGAACGCTCTTCACCTCATCCATAGTTTATTGTTATCAAAGCACTGGATTGTTCTAATTGGTACCACCTGATCCATGCAAAAGTTCAAATAATCAGTCAGGCACCCCACTGCCCCCTCAATGTCTTGGCTTAAAGATCCTTCGTTTGAGAATTCTAGCCTTGATTTTATCCTTCAGTTTACGACCGGCATGGCAGCCCCGGTACTTTCGCCTTAGCTCCAGTGGAATCATATGGCGTAAACTAGTCTTGGTATTGTCTCTTAGTGCCAGTAACTTCTCTCTTGAGTACATTAGTCTATCTATGCCAGCTAGCATAGTGAGACCATAGACTGTATATATTAACAGACAGAGTCACGCCTATCTCCGCCGTTCTAACTAATGGGCCAAAAAATGTGCTCTACTGGAGCAATCCAAAATGGCCGCGAGTGGTCCCGCCCACAAGAAAATTGGGAAAAAACGCATCTGCGCATGCGTCAGCTCCATTCATTTGAACGAGAGACTTCAAAAATTCACAGCGACTAAACTAGAGTGGACAAAATAAATTCACCCCCCTCAGCATTGACACACATGTGGAACGGAGCTTTGGGCCAAGAGCCAACTTTTGGACCATCCTGTAAAGACGTTTTCGAGAGGTCTGCCAATGCTATATGTTAGCATTGGCAAATTCTTCTTCTGGGTCCACCCCCATCGGCCCGGGGTGGTATTGCAAGCATGTCAGCGCACGTCATTTTGGCCACTTTTGAGCTGGGACCTGCCCCCACTGAGTGAGACGTAAAAGAGAAGTATGTCAAACCAAACACAAAAGTTTCAAAACACTCAGCCGAACAAACAGATATGCACCCCTCCACGCAGGCGCATTGGACTGATCAGAGAATCAGAGACCTCTGTACATAATTCTTAAAACTTATCGTGGCTTTGATGCTGTGTCCGTAGCTCCTCGTCAAAAGGACAGCATTTTTGAAGAAACATGTGTGGTTCAGGAGTCCGCTGTTCTCTGAGAGGCGTGAGGAGGCGGAGCCAAGAGGAGCCAAAGAGGAGGAGCAGCAGGGCGACCAGCAGGGAGGCGTGTTCTTTGACTTTCCCTCTGACCACGATCTTCAGAGTTATCTGACCACAATGAGACTGAGGAGTTCCAGGCTCCAGATCACGGAGGCTTTTCCTGCAACGGCAAAAAAACACAGAGAAACACGATTCACGAATGCAGCTACTTTAATGTCCATAAACATCCTTTGAAGCTGGTTTTACTATGTGATGTGGTCCTTTCTTTGTCACTTTTCTGTCTGTAGATCCAGGACTGAGGCTGTTGACCCAGGACTGAGGCTGCAGATCCAGGAATGAGGCTGCAAATCCAGGACCATATTTGAAAAGAGACTACAAACCTTAAAACATGAGAACATGTCTTTTGTGTTTTATGTTGACCACCAGATGGCACTGTTACTATGTGCTGCTGCTATTTTGTTTGCGTTTTCCTTTTGTTTGTGTGTCTATGGACTAAATCTGTTCTTCTTTTAAAACATGAATTTTGTATCAAATGTATTTTTCTTCCTGTTTTTCTAATGTTGTATTGAGTGATTAAAGTAAAAAAGTATGTGTACTCGTATCCTTGGTGTTGAACTACTTTAATCCCAGTCAGGGTTTGTTTCACCTTCAAAAAAGTCTTCACAAACTACAACAGCATCATCACACACACTGTCTCCATCAACCACATCACCCCTGTCCTGAAACGACCACATCACCCATGTGACAAAACGGCTCACGCCTTATTTAGCACGAAATTCCTGCAGGTGGACCCAGATCCTGTCAGACATCTGATGCTCAGCAGGGCCGGGCCTGGTTAGTGCTGTGATGGGAGACCTCTGAGGAAAAACGGTTGCGGCTTTGAAGTGCCGTACTGCATTGTCTTTGGGCAAAACATGTTTCCCATATTCGAATGTATCTGGTTGGTGGAAGGGGCTGATGGTACAGACTGGTTGCCTCTATTCTGTCATTGTGCCCCAGGGCAGCAGTGGCCTTGATTGTAGTTTATCACCACAGTGTATGGAGTGAATGAATAATTCTGTGAAAGAAAAACGCTATCAATATTATGCGTATGTTTGTCAGAAGTTCCTGATCTTAGCATGGAGAATACAAACACTACTCAAGGTCGTGTTAGTAGAGAGAAAAGTGGAATTGCAGAATATGTCTTTTAGTCACTTCGTCTCGAGATTCCCGACATAACACAAACATGTGACAGCGTACAAAAATACAAGCCAATCAGGATTTTCCCCTGTCGCGTTCAGCCAATCAGAAAATCGCGCTGGCCGGGGTATCTGGGCAGATCGGCAACCGCGCTGTGACTAATGTGTCATATGACTCTGGCAGCCCATGGGGGCAGATCCACGGGATAGTCTCCTCTCGGGTTCGATGTGAGGCGGTCTGGCCGAAGCTGGACCTCTCTCCCGGGTTCATCTCACCACACTATGCCGCCCACGTTATTCCACAAACTTTTTAATAAGAAAAACAACTCATTTTCCTCACCGCCGCAAAGATGCAGCAAAGATGAGCCCGCGTTCAGGTACCAGACTCTTTGGAAATCTTTTGTGGTTTTATCTCGTTATCTACGTCCTGCTCCTGGTGCAAACTCAGCCTATCCATGTGGATAAAAGAGCCTTCCAGCGGTTTGTCATTTGACGCAGTGTTACGCGATAACAAATGCAGCTTACGTGAGCGACGTGGTGTTTGTTGACTGTTGTTAGCATGCTAAAGCTAATCACTGAGACTAGCAGAGAGGCTGCACGCGCACTCTCGTTTTGTTGACAAATTTAAACTTCTTTAATCACTATATCCCCTTTTTCCTACACGTATCTGTAAGCATGTGTTTCTCCTAGTGTCACTTCAGTGCGAGCTAGATTATTGCCTTAGCACATACGCGTCACTATTTTGCCTCAGAGGCTTAACGTTATGCATGAGGATTTTTTTTTTACCTCCGGGTGGATCATTAAGACTATTGGTCCTCCCAAATGTCAATTATTCTGGTGATACGTGCTCGTCAAATAAGACCAGAGAGTTTTGTTTAAACAGTGGAGAGGGCAGTTCTTTCCTAAAATGTGGGAAAATACTCCTATATTCCTTGTATCCGAATTCAGCTTTGTTACATAATAATACAGACATGTGCAGCTTGTTTCAGTGTCATGGCTCTGTGTGAAGCTTTAATGACGTGAAACTCGGTGTAAAGTGTGACTGCTCTCATTTTGAACCAATTGTCTGCAGCTGTATTTTTTTGTTAGTGTCTTTTGAGGACGGAGACACTGCGAGCGTTGTGCTGAGGGAGAGCCCAAAACAAAGCTGTGTGGGCGTGTTATAATATATAAGTTTGTTTGTGGTCGTAATGTGGAATACTGAAATATAAAAGTTATTCAATGTGAAAAAATGTCCCGGATCATCAATGTCCTTATACCCTCCTTCATCGGCAAGGAGCCACTCAGAAACCCAGGACTGAGACAGTAGATCCAGGACTGAGACCAGAAAGAGAGAGAGAATGGGAGACCAGGGAGAGGGAGACTGGAGGGAGAGAGAGAATGAGGGACCAGAGGGAAACCAGATAGAGGGAGACCATGGAGAGAGAGAGAGAGACCAGACTGACCAGAGACTGACCTGGACACAGCCTGGCACGTCCCCTTTAATGCTCTAATGGGCTTGTATTGGTTCTCGGCTGCAGCTCAGACCTCTCCAGTTTCTCACATGACCAGACCTCAGAGCATACTGTACATTTCACACACTCCGTCTGGACATAAACATCATCCTCGCAGAGACGCAGACTTTTAAAGAGGAAATATGTGCATTATTATTGTCCATGAAACACAATCTTGAGACTATTGAGTGTTTTAGAATGCAGAGTAATGAACCGTCATCCTGTGGTGGACACGTGTCTGGAATCAGATTCTCATTCTGCTGTATCTTTGTTTCCCGTTTCCATGGGAACGGTGGAGACATGAGCGGGTCGCTGTAGTTTTACTAGAATTGGTGTATTTGTATTTCTGTGGTCTCTCTCTCTCTGCACTCTCTCTCTACACCAGGGGTGTCAAACTCATTTTGGTCCGGGGGCCACATACAACCTAATCTGATCTCAAGTGGGCCGGACCAGGAGATGCTCTACAAAAATATCCAAAAACGGTACAAAGTCCAACTTTTTGTGCACATAAACACATTTATTTAAAACTTCCTTTAAAACACTATCCTTTAATACTCAGTTTTCTGTTACAAACTTAAATGTAACAGTGAGTTTTCCATAGTGCAAATAATGTAATGTATTTACAATATTACATTGAAAATGGTATTTCACAATATGTATATTAATATTTGTATGTTAGCTTTGTTTTAAGGCTCATTACAGAGAAAACTTGCTCACAAAGGTAAAGTAGGTAGACAGAAAAAAGCACTTTAACACAGCACCTCAGTTTAACCATCTTCAGTGTGGTAAGGTCCATGGTTATGTTATTATCACATTAACCATCTTCAGTGTGGTAAGGTCCATGGTTATGTTATTATCACATTAACCATCTTCAGTGTGGTAAGGTCCATGGTTATGTTATTATCACATTAACCATCTTCAGTGTGGTCAGGTCCATGGTTATGTTATTATCACATTAACCATCTTCAGTGTGGTCAGGTCCATGGTTATGTTATTATCACATTAACCATCTTCAGTGTGGTAAGGTCCATGGTTTTGTTATTATCACAGAGAAAGCATCAAACTGACCATGATTCACTTGAAATGAATAAAACAACTTCCATAACGTGATCCATTCTTAACGACTGCAGCAGTGTCTCTGTGTAAAATACAGTCAAATGTCCAAAAATCATCACCTCCATTTGCAGCTTTGTCACTAAACCTGTTTTTACCATCGGTACCAGTCCACACTGTCCAACACACCAGCAACAACAGCAGAACCAGCAGCAGCACCAGCAGCAGCGCTCAAAACTCCTTTGATAGTTTCAGTAACACCACAAATGAATATGTGACATCAGTAACATCAGTCTCTTATCAATAGCAACATGTTGGTAAAAGCGAGTGGTTTCTCAGACCATGTCTGCAGCCTGTGAGAGTTGTAACAAACTCTCTCTCACTGTGCGGCTGCGATGCTAATGCTAATGTTGTTAGCACAGGTAGCTTCCCTTTACAGCAGCAGCACTAACCTCTCGCTCTGGGCACAAACAGACTGCTGTGTCTTCAGGGCCAGACATGTTTATCTTCTGTTTTCTCTATTCTCCGCTCAAAGTGCCGTATTTTTCGCCGAGTCTTGTAGTTTAAGATGTTATTCCTCCAGCACCGCTCTGGTGGAGCCACTACAGACGCACTGGACTCACCCCTGAGCGGAGCCTCGCGTTGCCTCGCGTCGCGGAGCGGCTTTTTAAAATGTATTATTATAATATTTTTACATAAATGAGCCGCGGGCCATGTCAAATCTCTTGGCGGGCCGTATGAATGACACCCCTGCTCTACACTCTCTGCTCTCTCTCTGGTATCTGCTCTCTCTCTCTCTGGTATCTGCTCTCTCTCTCTGCTCTCTCTCTTCACTCTGTTCACTCTCTTCACTCTGTTCACTCTCTTCACTCTCTGCTCTCTCTTCTCTCTCTGCTCTCTCTTCTCTTTGCTCGCTCTCTCTCTCTCTGCTCGCTCTGTCTCTCTCTGCTCGCTCTCTCTCTGCTCACTCTCTGGTCTCTCTTCTCTCTCTCTGCTCTCTCTCTTCTCTCTCTCTGGTCTCTCTCACTGCTCTCCTTCTGGTTTCTCCACAGAGCCTTCCTTGCGTTTAGAGCCATTCTTCTGTTATATTAGAGCTGATGTAAAACTATCATCACGCTGAGGTCAGGACTATTTTTAAGTGGGTCTTCTGGGAAACACAGTAGTAGTGGTAGTAGTATTCGTACTAGTTAATAGTACTCGCAGTAGAAGTTGTAGTAGTAGTACAACTCGTAGTAGTAGTAGTGTTATAACATTGGTTTGGGATTCGGTCAGGGAAGCAATTTTTTTGGCTCAATTTTGGTCCCGTTTTTATCTATTTTTTCATGGCCAGTTTGACAATAAACTTAAATATCTGAATGTCCTTCTCTCATCTACATTCTCCATTTTTTTAAATTAATCCATTGTGCAACATTCCTCAGAAAATATAAAATTATTCCACATTGGGGGCACTAATGAGGCCTGTGTCATTCTTTTCAATTGCTTCAGATCAATTGTGTGTGTGTGTGTGTGTGTCACATGTTGAGTTCTTATCTGTGAGTCATGGGAGTGCAGAGTCAACACAACCACATGATGCTGAGTAAACTGCTGTAAAACCAGTCTTCTCTCTCTCTGGCCTCTCTCTCTTTCTGGTCCCAAGTTTATGACAGGGGTGATAGTCCACATTAAGGTAAATCACAACTGCTAAAGAGGTAGAGACCAGAGGGAGTCTCATACATTTTATTTGATAGAAAATCAATCACAGGCTTAAAATCTGATCCTCTCCTATGGTTTTGTTGTCTCATGGTTGTCTGGTCTCATGGTCTTGAGCACAGCTGATACTGGATCACTGAGGTGCCATGGTTCACAGTTTGAGAAACACTAGTTTAACAGGATCATAAAGTGTTGTACAAACGCTGACACAGCTGTTCTTTGTGGATCAGACGTCACCACAATCCAGTATTGAACTAATAATAATCCATTATTAAACTAATAGTAATAATCCATTATTGAACTAATAATAATCAGTTTTAAAGCCTCCAAAGAATGAAACAGTTTTGAAGCTGTCACCAGATGTCTCAGAGCAGAGCTTCTGTGTTTGAATTTCTGTCCTCATGGTTCTGCCTTGCACCAAAGACAGCTCTCTCTGGTGTCTCTTTTTCTCTGGTCTCTCTGGTCTCTCTCTCTCTGGTCTCTGATCTCTCTGGTGTCTCTCTGATCGCTCTCCCTCTTTCTCTGATCTCTCTTTCTGGTCTAAATCTCATCACTCGCCTTCCTACAGACCTGCATTGACTCCTATCCTCCGGCTGAAACACATTTCTAAAACAGGAACCTACCGACAGAACGTGTTCTCCTTTACTCTAACGATTCCGGAACAATATTGTAGCGTAGTTTAAAAACTTTTTTAAAACCACAATAATGCGCAGGACATGTCTCTTTTAAAGCCGGTTGTTTTCTTCTTATATTGTCCACGGATTAAGCAGCAGCAGCAGCACAAAGAGACAGGGCCATAAGCACAGAGCTGCTGTTGTGTCCCATCTACTACACACAGACACACACACATGCACACGCACACACACACAGCCCTCTCCCTCTCCCCCGTCCACTGTCCAGCTCCATCACCTGACTGTCTCATGTTGTTGTGTGAATTCAGTCCAAAGCTATTCTTAGTTCTGGGTCTGAGGCGACCACAGTAAGGGAAGCGACAGAGGGGGAAGACTGGCACCGCTGCGATGCCCAGGTACCGGACTGAAACCGACCAACAGCGACTATATCCCTACACAGACCTATTGTTACATAAGGCTTTACCTAGTGTTTTAACTAGTGTTTTTTTCACAACTGGCTGCCCCTTAAACGGTTGCAGTCATTCCATGACACAATGTTATTAACTAGTGTCTTAACTAGTTTTTTTAGTCCAGCAGCCTATACAGGTTTACCATGACACAAGGTTATTAACTAGTGTTTAACTAGTGTGTTAACTAGTATTTTAGTCCAGCCATGTATAGGTTTACCATGACACAAGGTTATTAGCACATTTTTTTATCTGAACCAACGCAGCCCCAAAAACCTATAAAATTTCTACACTGGATCACAATGACATAAGGTTAATCTGGTTATATTAACTAGTGTCTTAATCCTTTAACATTCACTACTTGAAGAAAGCAATGGATTTTTATCTTTTTTTATTTTCTGAATTTCTTGTACATTCTTTTCTGTCATTTTGTGTTGGCATTTTACACCTTGCCTCTGACTACTATTGGAAACTAGCTCCATAGCTAAAAACAGACACATTAACAGAACTGTTGATTAATGTGTACTGTCCTATTTTCAAATGAACTAATGAATAAATACATAAGATGTAAAGGCACTAAAAACACAATTGATATATATTTTTTCAAAAGGTGATGCTGAGGAAACCATGAAAGCAATGGTGCAGGTTTGGTTTCAAACTTGGTGGGCACATTCACTACGGTCTGAGACTACACCCATTGACACAGGGTCCAGGGTTTCTCCCTTTGAATTTTTTGTGTAACCATAAACTGTATTTGCAATAGTTTGTTGCCTTCTATACTAAACTCCGCTGTAGACAGAATGAGAGGCAGTTTATGCTTTTTTCTAATAGTTATAACAAAATCAATTGGATCAGAGCTTCTGAGTTTTGTGTTGAATTAATTCTAACTTTGTCCACAAGATGGCTTAAATATTGAGCGTAAAAAGCTATGAGCTTCCAAATACTTAAATTTCAATCAGCAGCTAGCAGGACTAGGAGTAAACCCAACACCAACAAAAATGTTGAAAGTATGTCAGTAAAACACTTTATTTCCAAGGTTTCATGCCTCTCTTGATTGAGTTATTTGGCTGCCAACACATGAAAAAACTAAAAAGAACAATGGCTGAACAAACCATTTACAACATGTAAACGTAACTCTTTCTTTTGTTCATTTCTGTTATTTAAACTTTCCAAAAGCATGTCTCCTTCTTTCATGTTCACTGACAAACATGCTGACAAACTGGTCAAGTTTGTCGAGACATTTGATGAACATGAATTACAATGACATGGTTGAGGCGTTTCTGTGTCATGGTTGACCTTAACCAAGTTTTAAGTCTTTGTAGATAGATAGATTCTTTATTGATCCCCGTAGGAGAAATTCAGGTGTCCAGTAGCAGCAAAAAAATGAAAATAAAATTGATCATTCTAAAAACATAATAATAGTAATAATCAGCAACATCCCTTTAAGTCACAGCAACATACTCTCTCTCGCTCTCTCTCTGGCCTCTTTCCGGTCCCTCTCCGGTCCCTCTCTGGTCCCTCTCTGGTCCCTCTCTGGTCCCTCTCTGGTCCCTCTCTCTCTGGTCCCTCTCTCTCTGGTCCCTCTCTGGTCCCTCTCTGGTCCCTCTCTGGTCTCTCTTTGGTCTCCTTCTGGTCTCTCATCTCTAGCACTTGTGTCTCATACATCTGTCCGTCCCTGGTCTCTGGAGCGGAGCTAAATTTGTCCCCAAATGTGAAACTCTACAAATGTCAGTGTTAGTGATGTGTTTGTGGAACAGTTAAACCTGGAAGACTCATATTGAGAGAGGGCTGTAGACCCAGGACTGAGGCTGTGTAGACCCAGGACTGAGGGTGTAGAATCAGGACTGAGGGTGTAGAATCTGTAACGTGCTCAACAGTTTTGTTGAATAGATATTTTTTCCTTGATTACGCAATGTTATGAGCTTGTGATCAGTGACTGAACCTTATGCATCAGTGTAAACTGTCTGTGGTCACAGCAGACCCAGTGGATCACCTTTCGAGTCCTCGCTGTTTCAGACTATTTTGTGGGATTTTTGCTTTCTTTACAACATGCTTTTCATGCTGTAGTATACAGCAACTCTCTCTGGTCTCTTTTTCTAAATTTTCTCTGCCTAGACTCTTCCCTAGGCTCTCTCTAGGCTCTCCATATACTCTCTCTGCTCTTGCTCTCTCTAGAATCTCTCTAGAGTCTTGACTCACTAGGAGTGAGGGGCGCACAATAGGTATGAATGTAGATGAGAGAGTAAATGGATGGTCTTGATTGGGAGCTGATGCGCCAGTGTGTTCGGCGACTCGCTTCCGTCATCACAGTGTGTGGAATGATTGGAACAATATCTCAACTCTGAACATTGTAAAGCGCTTTGGGTGACCTTAAAATGCGCTATATAATTAAACATTACTTACTTACTTACTAGACTCTCTCTGGTCCCTCTCTAGACTCTCTCTGGTCTCTCTCTCTAGACTCTCCCTGGTTTCTCTCTTGTCTCTCACTTCAGCGGTCGTGAGTTCAAGTGGTTAGGAAAATGTATAAAGTCTGAGGAGTTTTACAGCCTTAAAACATACATGTTTGTGTTGCAGCTTCTATAGTATAACATGTGTGTGTTTGTGTTGTTGTGTGTTGCAGCTGGTATAGTATAACATGTGTGTTTTTGTGTTGCAGCTTCTATAGTATAAAGTGTGTTTGTGTGTTGTTGTGTTGCAGCTGGTATAGTATAACATGTTTGTGTGTGTTTGCAGCTGGCCAGTGCCTCAGCTGGAGCCCTGTCAGATTCGGTTGCTGGTTTACCAGGACTGTGAACGCAGAGGCAGAAATGTGCTGTTCGACTCCAACAAGAAGAGAGGAGCCGAGGAGCCCAACATCACAGTGAGAACCCCTGTCCTACCATTATACTTTATGGAGAGACCAGAGAGAGAGAGAGAGAGACCAGAGAGAGAGACCAGAGAGAGAGACCAGAGAGAGAGACCAGAGAGAGAGACCAGAGAGAGAGACCAGAGAGAGAGACCAGAGAGAGAGACCAGAGAGAGAGACCAGAGAGAGAGACCAGAGAGAGAGACCAGAGAGAGAGACCAAAGAGAGAGACCAAAGAGAGAGACCAAAGAGAGAGACCAAAGAGAGAGACCAAGAGAGAGAGACCAGAGAGAGAGACCAGAGAGAGAGACCAGAGAGAGAGACCAGAGAGAGAGACCAGAGAGAGAGAGACCAGAGAGAGAGACCAGAGAGAGAGACCAGAGAGAGAGACCAGAGAGAGAGACCAGAGAGGCAGGCAGGCCAGAGAGAGACCAGAGAGAGACCAGAGAGAGACCAGAGAGAGACCAGAGAGAGAGACCAGAGAGAGAGAGAGAGACCAGAGAGAGACCAGAGAGAGAGAGACCAGAGAGAGACCAGAGAGAGAGACCAGAGAGAGAGACCAGAGAGAGAGACCAGAGAGAGAGACCAGAGAGAGAGACCAGAGAGAGAGACCAGAGAGAGAGACCAGAGAGAGAGACCAGAGAGAGAGACCAGAGAGAGAGACCAGAGAGAGAGACCAGAGAGAGAGACCAGAGAGAGAGACCAGAGAGGCAGGCAGGCCAGAGAGAGACCAGAGAGAGAGACCAGAGAGAGAGACCAGAGAGAGAGACCAGAGAGAGAGACCAGAGAGAGAGACCAGAGAGAGAGACCAGAGAGAGAGACCAGAGAGAGAGGCAGGCAGGCCAGAGGACAGAGGGAGGCAGGCCAGAGGGAGGAAAGGAGGCCAGAGAGAGGTCGAGCATATCATATTTTTTTGTACTGCTGCTATATTGTGTCTAATATGTACAAATCTAGTATTGGGTTATAAAGGCTGGTTTTGATCCAGGCCGCGTGTGAGAGGGAAGTTAGAATTGAGAGCAGTGAGAGTGTACAATGTGAGACCAGGACGACACCGCGGATCACGAGTCGTGAGAAATGAGGAACGAATCTGATAGTGATGAGCTGTTCTGTGACATCACATGCTCTTTGCGTTTTCTGTGGAAATGAAGTACTACTGTGTTTGCAAAAGAGAGCTGCAGCCGTGAGGCCCAACTATAGTCTCTCTGGTCTCTCTCTCTCTGCTCTCTTGCTGGTTTCTCTTTGGTCTCTCTCTGCTCTCTCTCTGGTCTTAGTACTCTGCTCTCTCTCCATGGTCTCTCCGTGATCTCTCTCTGGTCTCTCCGTGGTCTCCCTCTAGTCTCCCTCTAGTCTCCCTCTGGTCTCCCTCTGGTCTCTGTATGAATGCAGCATGTGACTGTGTGTATGAGTCTCAGGTTTCACTGGTTTGTGCCGTCGGTCGTTAATCCAAGAATACGCTCCTTCACAGCCGCAGTTACACAACAGTTTAAAGCTGAGGAACGTAACTTTCAGACTACAAACAATGGTCAATTCTATTCAATGTATTTGTGTCTCGCTCCAAACCACAGCAGCAGTTGTCTCTGAGGACTTTATAAAGTTGTGGATTCACCAACAACAGATCAGAGAATCAAACAACAACAACACAGGAAATGTAATAAAAACGAACACATACTAGCCAATGACCCAGGACTGAGGCCGTAGACCCGGGACTGAGGCCGTAGACCCGGGACTGAGGCCGTAGACCCGGGACTGAGGCCGTAGACCCGGGACTGAGGCCGTAGACCCGGGACTGAGGCCGTAGACCCGGGACTGAGGCCGTAGACCCGGGACTGAGGCCGTAGACCCGGGACTGAGGCCGTAGACCCGGGACTGAGGCCGTAGACCCGGGACTGAGGCCGTAGACCCGGGACTGAGGCCGTAGACCCGGGACTGAGGCCGTAGACCCGGGACTGAGGCCGTAGACCCGGGACTGAGGCCGTAGACCCGGGACTGAGGCCGTAGACCCGGGACTGAGGCCGTAGACCCGGGACTGAGGCCGTAGACCCAGGACTGTAACTGTTCTCTGTGTTTCTCAGAACACTGATGGAAAGATCTTTGGGAAGTGCTGCCAGTTGCGGTCCACAGGAGGCAGTAGCAGCTCTCTGGACAGTTCCTCCTCCTCCACAGAGACCAAAGAGCAAGGAGGCCTCCGCTTCCAGGTAGAACTCGCACGACAATCTGGAGCCAATCAGGAGTCTCGCAACCTGAACCAAATTCACTGACAGAAGACATTTGATTGGTCAGGTGTTAGGGCTAATAACTAGATTTTTAAAAACATTCTAGAAAATAAAATGTCAGAATGTTAAACCACAGATTTAGGCCCATTCAAACAGTTACTGAGTTAGAGGAGTTTACTTGTCCATGTAAGTCAATAGGAGCCCGAGAGGGTTGGAGCCAAACCTCACCTTGAGTACTTCCTTATTGGGCTTCATTGAGCTAGGGCGTTAGCATTGTCAATCTGTATACAGTCTGTGTTAGCATTGTCCATCTGTATACAGTCTGTGTTAGCATTGTCCATCTGTATACAGTCTGTGTTAGCATTGTCCCTTTGTATATCCTCTGTATACAGTCTGTGTTAGCATTGTCCATCTGTATACTTTGTATGGGAGGCAGGCCCTTCGCAAGGGGGGTGCGAGGCCCTGTGTGAACTTGAACACTTTTTTCCTAGATCTGAGGAAAGTTTTCCCTGTTATAATCTTTGACATGAATTCGGCATCACCTCGCGCGGTGCGTGAAGAGATCAGCACGCGCGCAGCCGCGTGTCCTCGCTCCAATGCATTGTCGGGCACGTGCACGCACGCACACACACACACACACACACACTGTTACGACGCTTGGCATTATGATATTGGTCTTTTTAGCTGACATGGCTCTTTCGTCCTGTGGCAAAATGGCATAGCAACTCAAAAGATTGAACCAAAAGGAGTCTTCTTCGTCTTCTAATAGTTAGATTACGGCAAAATGCGGCAAAATGGCTTTGAGGCGCATTTTTCTCATCAAATAACGTTTTTGCCATGCCTCCACACACTGACAACATCATACGCTCCTTCTCCTCCTCCTCCTCCACACACTCTGACCACAACATATACGCTCCTCCTCCTTGTCCTCCTCCACACACTGACCACAACCTATACGCTCCTCCTCCTCCTCCACACACTCTGACCACAACAAGGCGTTTTATGCCCAAAATCCTCTGCACTCGCAGTGGGCGCTAAAGCTGGGCATACAGTGTTTGCTAATGCCTTTTATAATATATTTTTGATGTGGACATTCGGACTAAACATTGGCAATAACAGCACTCACACACCTGTCTCGCTGCTCCTCCTTCTCCTCCTCTGCTCACACACCTGTCTCGCTGCTCCTCCTCCTCCTCCTCTGCTCACACACCTCTCTCCTCCTCACACAGAAGATGCGAGTATCCATCTCTCCGTACACGGGGCTCATTCCCATTTCTTCGTACCTCACTCAGACACTGCTCAAGTTATACAGCTCTGTGGAGTTTTTTTCCGGAGGACTCGCTACGTACATAGCCGCCCTCGTGCCTGCCTTTTTACAAATCGCTTGAGGTGAAAAATCTGCTTTACTTGTAATAATGTACTTTTGAACAACCAAAAATCACAGAGGTCCAGAGAAAGGGGTCTAGGAGTCCGAACCTGGACCGCAGTCCACCCTTTGGGGACACTTGAACTAGTGTATTTATATGAAAAAAAGGTAAGGAAGCGAGGCCCTGTGTGGTGCAAGGCCCTGTGCGATGGTACAGGTCGCACAGCCCCTCCGACGCTCCTGATGGGAGGTATCCATGGTGTTACTAACTTGTCTGTTGCTTGTTCCAGAGCTCGCGCTGCTCGTCGGACGTGGTGATGCTCGGCGAGATGATGTTTGGATCTGTTGCCATGAGTTACAAAGGATCAACGCTAAAAATCCATCAGATCAGGTACCAGGGCGAGGGACTTGTGTTGTTTCTGAAGATGTGTCTGTATGAAAAAGTCTTTATGGTTTAGTTTAAAGCTGGGGTATGTAACGTTCAGACCACACCAATAGGACTCCTATTGAGTCCTATTGAGACCCATGTCTCTTTTATTTGTGTGTGTTATTGTGCATGTGTGTGTTCTCTCCCAGATCGCCTCCTCAGTTGATGCTGAGTAAAGTTTTCACAGCTCGGACCGGCGGCAGTGTGTGTGGCAGCCTCAACACGTAAGTCTGTGTGTCTTTGTGTAACCGTGTGTGTGCGTGTCTGCCTCTGTCTCTTTGTAAATTCTCACGTGTGTGTGTCTGTGTGTGTGTGTTGCAGGCTGCAGGACAGTCTGGAGTTCATCGGTCAGGACAGTCACTCACTACGACCGGATCCTCAGGCAGGACCCAGTGGGAACATAGGTGAAAGACCAGAGAGAGAGAGAGAGACCAGAGCAGGAGAGAGACTATACAGGGATCAAGAGTTCCGAGCTTCCGGCTCGACCGCACGGCATTGTGGGTAGTATTCTCAAAAAAGTGGGCATAAACTCACGCTCTCCTATTAGATTACCTGTTGCGAGCGTGATCTGTCTCTGGTTTTTCCAACCCATCGATTGTTTTAATCGCTACAAAAATCACCAATTTCAGACATTTAGAAGGTAAGGTAAAGATCCTAAAAACAACGCCCTAACTTGGGACAAGGTCAGTGACATTCTAATGAGTTAGGAGGGGTGAGACCTGCACTCCACTTGAGCAATCCCAGCAGACAATAGGTCTGTGACATGCTAATGAGTTAGGGTCGTTAGCCTCAGCAGGGTCGTAAGACCCGCTCCCTTCTACATCAAACAGACCTTAGATTGTTTAGGAGTTAGTATCAGGATTAGGGTGTGGCTAACCACACCCATAGGTTATAAATCTCCAACGCGCAGTCTGAGAATTCATTTCCTGAAGAAGTCCTTTGGATTGAGGACGAAACGTCGGGAAAACCTGCTAAGAAGTACAGATGATGGGTGAGAAACCTTCCTTTGCTTTGACTAATCCCTGTACGACTGAGGGCTTGCACAAACTTATCGTTGCCAACTTTGGGAGAGACGCCCTGGTCTTGGCTCGCGGGTTGGAGAAAATCAAAAGAAAATTAGCAGACGCCAGAAATCATTTTAGGTTTAATCTTAGGTGTAGCCAGAGTAAACTTTTCCCAAAATGTTTAAGCAAAAAGCATTAGAAACAGGCCAGTTGGCAAGAAAAATACAACAAAACTACTGTATGAAGATTCTCAATTTAAGAATTCGACGACTTAACATAGAGATTATAAACCTAAAGGATGAGATAGAGTGCCTTAAGCACTAATTGGAATTGGCAGTCTCACCAGAGTTTTTTCAGAGGATTTGGACGTTTACGGAAACTGCCCAACTGAACCATCACAAGAAGGCCAAAGAGCGTCAGATAGGCAAATTTCTAAAATTCCAAAACCATAATTATTTTCAACATTCTAAAAGTGAAATTGGACAAGGTGTGGACAGGGAGAATTGGGTCAAAAATCTGTCCGATTGGCATTTATCACAAGCGGAAAAAGATGTTCTTACTAAAGGCCTAAATTTTGCAATAACCCCAAAAGATATTCCTACAATTGAATACATCACAGCAGCAGAAGCAGCCATTAGAAACAACAAACTAACTGAGAGTGAGGCAGGGGCCCTCAGACTGAGAGTCTCTGCAACACTCAAAATTGCTAAGCCCCCACAATCCAATGTCTCATTAGATGAGCAAAAAGCATTATTGGCATTACAAAAGGATGAGAGTATAACTATTTTACCAGCTGACAAAGGCAGATGCACAGTTATCCTCAACACCTCAGACTATGAGGCCAAAGTTAATCAGTTACTCTTGAACACCAACACGTACCAGCCATTGAAGAGGGACCCTACCAATGGGTTTAGGAAAAAGATTATAGACATCCTTCAGAGCTTATTGAAAGAGGGCGTTATTGAAAAACCACTATATTACAAACTTTACCCAGGAGACACCATTCCCAGTATTTATGGACTCCCAAAAATACACAAACAAATAAAATAACAATTGTAAACCGCTTTGAGACTCCGATGTGCAGTGAAAAGGCGGTATATAAATAAAAAGCTTACTTACTTACTTACAAACAAAACTTTCCACTTCGGCCTATTGTATGTAGCATAGACTCTATCACCTACAACCTGGCAAAACACCTCAAAACCATTCTGGCTCCTTTGGTGGGTAACACCCACCATCACATAGAAAACACAAAAGAATTTGTAAATGAAATCAAACACCTTCAGTTTGACACAGATGAGACAATGGTCTTGTTTGATGTGACATCGCTTTTTACGTCGGTCCCTATTACAGAGGCGGTGGAGGCTGTAAGAGAAAGCCTACAGAAAGACGCCACACTAGGGGAGAGAACAAAACTAACAGCTGACCACATCTGTGAAATACTTGAAATGTGTCTAAACACCACGTATTTCCAATTTAGAGGCAACTTCTTTAGACAGATTCATGGCTGTGCGATGGGCTCCCCAGTCTCTCCTATAGTGGCCAATCTGTATATGGAGAAACTGGAGGAACAAGCCCTGGTCTCTTACCAAGGGACAGCGCCAAGCCGTTGGTTTCGATATGTAGACGATGCATGGGTTAAGTTAAAGAAACAGGAAGTGGAACCATTTTCAGAACACATTAATTCGGTTGACCCCTTTTATAAATGTCACTCGTGAGGATGCTAAGGAGAGTGAACTCGCCTTTCTAGATTGTAAGGTCATCATACTTGAGAACGGACAATTAGAGACTGAGGTCTTCAGAAAGTCCTCTCACACTGACCAGTACCTGGCCTTTGATTCAAATCATCCGCTACAACACAAACTCTGGGTCATTAGAACGCTTCAACACCGAGCCCACCAGGTCCCCGACAAGCTCGGAGGTAAAGAACAGAGAAACCAAACATATTCAAAGAGCACTTTCCAGATGTGGCTACCCCAAGTGGTCTTTTACTAAAGCCCAAAGGACGAGAAAGGCCAGCGACACAGTCCAACAGACAGAAGAAAGTAGGAGGATGTGGCGGGAGTTTCAGAGAAACTACAAAGAATCTTTAGGCAACACAAAATCCCTGTGTATTTCAAACCTTTCAACACGTTAAGACAGAAATTAGTGCATTCCAAAGACAAAAAACCCAGACACAAACACAGCAATGTGGTGTATTCAATTAAATGTAGTGAAGAGGAGTGCACTGACCACTATATTGGAGAAACCAAACAAACTCTACAGAAACGACTTTACCAACATCGTAGAGAAAACTCTAGTGGGCCACAGTCGGTTGTGAGAAACCTTCCTTTGCTTTGACTAATCCCTGTACGACTGAGGGCTTGCACAAACTTATTTTTTCATGTGACAAAAAAGCAATGCATTTATTTTCTTGTGGTTTTAGATGTAAACACAACCGACTGACTATAGAGCTACACGCAGCTTATGCTACTTACGGGGAACGAATGCTTACACGCAAGCTTTATAAACTTGCCCAAAGCAAAGGTGTGCAGTAGGCTTTAAACAAAGTTATTTTTACTTTATCTGTACACATGTGAAATCTCCGTGCTTAAGTGTTAGCCTTAAGCACAGAGATTTACCCACTACCATGTAAATTCCAACAGACAAAGTTCTTGTTGCAGAGAGCAATTTTTTATTCAACCGCCATCTCCCACACCAGGAAGAGCTCTCCACCTCACGCTCCCGCGTAGTGACGAAATAGAACCCGCGACAGAACATAACATGTTAACAATCTCCCCCTTTCTTTAAAAATAAAAAAACATTTAAGTGTGCTTGAGAGACATACACACATCCAGAACAATGTACACAACAACACAACAACAGTGCTAAGAGCCTGTGTAAACAGAAAAAGAAATTACAGTGACCATGAGCCCTCGTCTAATGCTTTAAGAAGCCTAAGTGGTGAAGCTCCCTTTTTGGTTAAACAATCAGCAAGTTGTGACTTTGTCTCTGACCAACAGATCTGTCTGATTTTATTTGCATGTAGTAGCTCTTTAATGCTACTTATTTCTAGTCTCAGTCTCTTTTCTGTGACCTGCTTTGTGGAGCATCAAACAGTGAATGGTTATCAGTAACACAAACAAGAGGAAGGGCATTCTTGTTAGCATTACCAATAGTAAGCTCTGAAAATAATGTGGCCAGAAACATAGCGTTGTCTATGCCATCTGCCATAGCGAGAGTTTCTCCTGCCAAAGTGCTTCTTACCACACGCCTGATCTTCTTAGACTGCCAAAACAAAGGGGAAAACGTGCCTCCTTTACCCATAAGCACAATTAAAGTCCCTCCTTGAGTTGCACCATCTGGGAGATTGCCAAGTGAAGCATCACTAAAGACCACAAGACTCAGATCATCTTTGTTTCCTAAAGGCTGAAACTTAAGTGTGACCTTCTCTGACTTAAGTTTACGGATTACCTTGTTCACTTCATGTATGGATTGGACAGTTGCATTTGTAATGTTAGATGCTAGGCTACATGTGTCAAACATAACATCTGGCCTTGTTTGTTTAGCAACAGCTAAACAAAAAGGAGCAGCTCTCTGCACTGCCCGAGCTGCCCTTAAAGACACTGGTTGGAGATTTTCAATGTAACTGTGCTGATGTACCAATATATTGTCTCCAATTGTGACAATATCCATACCTACATAAGAAAAATTCTCATGTTCTTCACGCCCCACTTGAAAGGTAGACTTTACCACAGGAATCACTTTTGTCACAAACTGCTCAGATCCTGCCCAAAGGAAGTCATCTACGTGACATGACAGTACACCAATGACCTCAGAATTTTCATTCATCCAGAAAAACACAGCTGGATCTACCTGAGACATTTTTCCACCTGTGTTCAGCATCAGTTCTTTGACCTTGTTGTACCAGTAAAGAGAAGCGTCTGCAAGTCCATATACACATTTCTTTAGTTTCCACAATACATTGTCTCCTTCAGCCTCAGGTGGGGGCCGAATGTAAACATCTCTCGAGAGTTCCATTCCCTGTAAAAAGGCAGACTTAATATCCATAGAGTGAATTTTCCACCTATTTTGACTGGCAACTGCTAATGTCATTCTGAGAGACTCTGATGCACATGTTGGGGAATCTTTCTGTAAACTACTATTATTTACCTCTTCAAAACCCCTTGCTACAAGCCGTGCTTTAGGGAGAATACCACTCTGTGTTTCTTTGAGTGTACAGACCCATCTAGTAGACACACATTTTTGACCTTTGTCTGCTACCTTCTCAAAAACATCATTGTTTTGCCAATTCTCTATCTCTAGTTGTTTGGCACTATCAAAAGAGATATCTTTGACAATAAGAACATCAGTCTCTGCATTTTCCGGCTTGATGTGAAGGTTATCAACATCTGACATATCTAATGCTAGTTTTTGTCCCTCACTACCATCAGGCTCAAGATATTGCACATTGTACCAGTCTTTGTATTGCCCTTTTGATTTTCCTGCTCTCCCTAAAACTTTGCCAGTGTGCTCAATACCCTCTCGGTCTGTAAATGTGACTGTTTGGCCAGTTTTCAGTTTTAAATCAGCAGTTCCATTACTTTCTGCATCAGGAGGAGTTACATTGGTTTCTGTAGGGTTCTCATCTACATCATTCTCACTATAATCAACAATTTGATCTACTCCATGTATACTTTGTGCTTCTGACACACCAGTATGTACTATTTTTTTATTTTCTGTAATGTTTTCGGTAGCATTTTCTATTGTATCTGCATCAGGTGTATTTACCTTACTCAACCTAGATTGATGCACACGTACTAGGATTCCCCCATGTCTGATAAATACTACAGACCCATCCTGCCCAATAACTACACCTGGGCCTTTCCATTCTGTACTGTCAACTCTTTTGTAGTACACTCTGTCTCCGGTCTCATATTTTTCATCTGTAGGCCTAAGCTGCTTTCTGATTGCCCTCCTGATTCGTTCTGAACATTCAACCTCTGTGAAAGCTTTTCTAGAGGCATGCAATGCCGCTATGTGCTGCCCTACTCTGGTGCTCACAGTAGTACCTTCTAGAGCGGGTAGTTTATCAATCAAAACAGAAGGAAGATTGGGATTTTGACCAAACACAAGTTGGTGTGGGCTGTAACCATGCACATTGAGCATACTGTTTTTGGCCATAAGAGCCCAATCTAAAGCTGTTTGCCACCCACACACATTTTCCCTTTTCACCTTTAGAAGGATTTCAGTTAGTGTCATGTTGTGTCTCTCCAACAGTCCGTTGCTCCAGGGACTGTATCCTGCTGTTGTCTTAGTCTCAATATTGAAGTTCTCTGCCATGTCTCGTATCTCTGCATTGTTAAACTCCCCGCCGTTGTCTGTGTAGATCCGTTTTGGTGCGCCATGGACACTTATCCACGAGTGAATGAACGAGTTGACTATCTCCCAAGGTTTCTTGGTTCTCACAATGTTTCCAGCGCTGAAACGTGTAAAATGATCGATGATGTGGAGGTACCATACGCCAGGCTCCAGCTCATGAAGATCCATAGCCACTGTCTCATTGTATTGTGAAGCTAATGGCAGACCAACAGCAGGCTTTGGCTTGGACCTGCTGTATCTTTGGCAGATCTCACAGTCACGAATGATCTCCTGCAGAATGATGGGGCAGTCTTGATCAGTGTTTCCGGAGCTTTGAATGAGCTTCTGAAGTCTTTCTGCAGATGCGTGGCCAAACTGCTTGTGAAGTTTTAGAAGAACTTTACGCTTTTCTTTAGTGGACATTTCTCCAGTGACAACTAGGACTTCACTTTCATTACAGTAGGTTCCATTCCGTTTTGTCGTCTTCATTCACGCTTCTCGGGAATCACGCAGCTGCGTGAAAAATAGTACATCTTATCGCCACAAGGTGGCAGGCTAAGTCCACTTTAGCTCTGCCAGTGACTTAGACGCTCAGGTATAAGACTGCGTGCAAACCTGTCTAGCCCAGAGGTGCTATGTTGGCCCAATGGTTAGCATCAAAGACTGGGACCTGGAGAACCCAGGTTCGATTCTTGTCTGAGGCACATCTTTTGGTTGCTTGTGGCAAAATTGTTTTTTCATTAAACAATTATTATATAACATCTTGTCTTTAATGTCTGAAAAAATCTAGGTGAAATTCACTAGAATTTATTTAATATACATTAAATATTGTGATATGTTTTGATAAACCGAACGTTACGTTACATCCTCCGCTCAGTGAACGCACTGCCGTCTGGGCTCCGAGCGCGGACCATAGACACGCGGACTCACGTCTCTCTCTCTCTGCTCGTGTCTCTCTCTCTCTGCTCGCGTCTCTCTCTCTCTGCTCGCGTCTCTCTCTCTGCTCGCGTCTCTCTCTCTGCTCGCGTCTCTCTCTCTCTGCTCGCGTCTCTCTCTCTGCTCGCGTCTCTCTCTCTGCTCGCGTCCCTCTCTCTCTGCTCACGTCTCTCTCTCTGCTCGTGTCTCTCTCTCTCTGCTCACGTCTCTCTCTCTCTGCTCACGTCACGTCTCTCTCTCTGCTCGTGTCCCTCTCTCTCTGCTCACGTCTCTCTCTCTCTGCTCGCATCTCTCTCTCTCTGCTCACCTCTCTCTCTCTCTCTCTGCTCACGTCTCTCTCTCTCTGCTCACGTCTCTCTCTCTCTGCTCACGTCTCTCTCTGCTCGCGTCTCTCTCTGCTCGCTGTCTCTCTCTCTGCTCACCTCTCTCTCTCTCTCTCTGCTCACCTCTCTCTCTCTCTCTCTGCTCACGTCTCTCTCTGCTCGCGTCTCTCTCTCTCTGCTCACGTCTCTCTCTGCTCTCTCTCTCTCTCTCACGTCTCTCTCTCTCTGCTCACGTCTCTCTCTCTCTCTCTCTCTCTGCTCACGTCTCTCTCTCTCTCTCTCACGTCTCTCTCTCTCTCTGCTCACGTCTCTCTCTCTCTGCTCACGTCTCTCTCTGCTCGCGTCTCTCTCTCTCTGCTCACGTCTCTCTCTGCTCTCTCTCTCTGCTCACGTCTCTCTCTCTGCTCACGTCTCTCTCTCTCTGCTCACGTCTCTCTCTGCTCTCTCTCTCTGCTCACGCCTCTCTCTCTCTGCTCGCATCTCTCTCTCTGCTCGCATCTCTCTCTCTCTGCTCGCATCTCTCTCTCTCTGCTCGCATCTCTCTCTCTCTCTGCTCGCATCTCTCTCTCTCTGCTCGCTCTCTCTCTCTCTCTCTCTGCTCACCTCTCTCTCTCTCTCTCTGCTCGCGTCTCTCTCTCTGCTCGCGTCTCTCTCTCTGCTCGCGTCTCTCTCTCTCTGCTCGCGTCTCTCTCTCTGCTCGCGTCTCTCTCTCTGCTCGCGTCCCTCTCTCTCTGCTCACGTCTCTCTCTCTGCTCGTGTCTCTCTCTCTCTGCTCACGTCTCTCTCTCTCTGCTCACGTCTCTCTCTCTCTGCTCACGTCTCTCTCTCTGCTCGTGTCCCTCTCTCTCTGCTCACGTCTCTCTCTCTCTGCTCGCATCTCTCTCTCTCTGCTCACCTCTCTCTCTCTCTCTCTGCTCACGTCTCTCTCTCTCTGCTCACGTCTCTCTCTCTCTGCTCACGTCTCTCTCTGCTCGCGTCTCTCTCTGCTCGCGTCTCTCTCTCTGCTCACCTCTCTCTCTCTCTCTCTGCTCACCTCTCTCTCTCTCTCTCTGCTCACGTCTCTCTCTGCTCGCGTCTCTCTCTCTCTGCTCACGTCTCTCTCTGCTCTCTCTCTCTGCTCACGTCTCTCTCTCTCTGCTCACGTCTCTCTCTGCTCTCTCTCTCTGCTCACGTCTCTCTCTCTCTGCTCACGTCTCTCTCTCTCTGCTCACGTCTCTCTCTCTCTGCTCACGTCTCTCTCTGCTCGCGTCTCTCTCTCTCTGCTCACGTCTCTCTCTGCTCTCTCTCTCTGCTCACGTCTCTCTCTCTCTGCTCACGTCTCTCTCTCTCTGCTCACGTCTCTCTCTGCTCTCTCTCTCTGCTCACGCCTCTCTCTCTCTGCTCGCATCTCTCTCTCTGCTCGCATCTCTCTCTCTCTGCTCGCATCTCTCTCTCTCTGCTCGCATCTCTCTCTCTCTGCTCGCATCTCTCTCTCTCTGCTCGCCTCTCTCTCTCTCTCTGCTCGCGTCTCTCTCTCTCTGCTCGCGTCTCTCTCTCTCTGCTCGCGTCTCTCTCTCTCTGCTCACCTTTCTCTCTCTCTGCTCGCGTCTCTCTCTCTCTGCTCACCTCTCTCTCTCTCTCTCTCTGTTCACCTCTCTCTCTGCTCACGCCTCTCTCTCTCTGCTCACGTCTCTCTCTTTCTGCTCACGTCTCTCTCTCTCTGCTCACGTCTCTCTCTGCTCACGTCTCTCTCTGCTCACGTCTCTCTCTGCTCACCTCTCTCTCTGCTCACCTCTCTCTCTCTCTCTCTGCTCACCTCTCTCTCTCTGCTCACGCCTCTCTCTCTCTGCTCGCGTCTCTTTCTGCTCACGTCTCTCTCTCTCTGCTCGCGTCTCTCTCTGCTCACGTCTCTCTCTTTCTGCTCACGTCTCTCTCTCTCTGCTCACGTCTCTCTCTGCTCACGTCTCTCTCTGCTCACCTCTCTCTCTCTCTCTCTGCTCACCTCTCTCTCTCTCTCTCTGCTCACGCCTCTCTCTCTCTGCTCGCGTCTCTCTCTTTCAGCTCACGTCTCTCTCTGCTCACGTCTCTCTCTGCTCACGTCTCTCTCTGCTCACGTCTCTCTCTCTGCTCATGTCTCTCTCTCTCTGCTCACGTCTCTCTCTGCTCACGTCTCTCTCTCTGCTCACGTCTCTCTCTCTGCTCACGTCTCTCTCTCTCTGCTCACGTCTCTCTCTGCTCGCGTCTCTCTCTCTCTGCTCTCTCTCTCTCTGCTCGCGTCTCTCTCTCTTGCTCACGTCTCTCTCTCTCTCTGCTCGCGTCTCTCTCTCTGCTCGCGTCTCTCTCTCTCTGCTCACCTCTCTCTCTGCTCACCTCTCTCTCTCTCTCTCTCTGCTCACCTCTCTGCTCTCTCTCTCTGCTCGCGTCTCTCTCTCTCTGCTCACGTCTCTCTCTCTCTCTGCTCGCGTCTCTCTCTCTCTCGCTCGCGTCTCTCTCTCTCTGCTCGCGTCTCTCTCTCTCTGCTCGCGTCTCTCTCTCTCTGCTCACGTCTCTCTCTGCTCACCTCTCTCTCTCTCTCTCTGCTCACGTCTCTCTCTCTCTGCTCCATGTCTCTCTCTGCTCGCGTCTCTCTCTCTCTGCTCACCTCTCTCTCTCTCTCTGCTCGCGTCTCTCTCTCTCTGCTCACGTCTCTCTCTCTCTCTCCTCACGTCTCTCTCTCTCTCTGCTCGCGTCTCTCTCTCTCTGCTCTCTCTCTCTGCTCGCGTCTCTCTCTCTCTGCTCACGTCTCTCTCTGCTCACCTCTCTCTCTCTCTCTGCTCTCTGCGTCTCTCTCTCTCTGCTCACGTCTCTCTCTCTCTCTGCTCGCGTCTCTCTCTGCTCACCTCTCTCTCTCTCTCTCTCTGCTCACGTCTCTCTCTCTCTGCTCACGTCTCTCTCTGCTCTGCTCGCGTCTCTCTCTCTGCTCACCTCTCTCTCTCTCTCTCTGCTCACGTCTCTCTCTCTCTGCTCACGTCTCTCTCTGCTCGCGTCTCTCTCTCTCTGCTCACGTCTCTCTCTGCTCTCTCTCTCTCTGCTCACGTCTCTCTCTCTCTGCTCACGTCTCTCTCTCTCTGCTCACGTCTCTCTCTCTCTGCTCCGTCTCTCTCTCTTCTGCTCGCGTCTCTCTCTCTCTGCTCTCTCTCTCTGCTCGCGTCTCTCTCTCTCTGCTCACGTCTCTCTCTGCTCACCTCTCTCTCTCTCTCTCTGCTCGCGTCTCTCTCTCTCTGCTCACGTCTCTCTCTCTCTCTCTGCTCGCGTCTCTCTCTCTCTGCTCTCTCTCTCTGCTCGCGTCTCTCTCTCTCTCTGCTCACGTCTCTCTCTGCTCACCTCTCTCTCTCTCTCTCTGCTCACGTCTCTCTCTCTCTGCTCACGTCTCTCTCTGCTCGCGTCTTTCTCTCTGCTCACCTCTCTCTCTCTCTCTCTGCTCGCGTCTCTCTCTCTCTGCTCACGTCTCTCTCTCTCTGCTCACGTCTCTCTCTGCTCACGTCTCTCTCTGCTCGCGTCTCTCTCTCTCTGCTCACGTCTCTCTCTGCTCTCTCTCTCTGCTCACGTCTCTCTCTCTCTGCTCACGTCTCTCTCTGCTCTCTCTCTCTGCTCACGTCTCTCTCTCTCTGCTCACGTCTCTCGCACCTGTTCTTCTTAACACTAGAAAACCCAACCGAAATTGGCCCCTGTTTTGAGAACAGGGAGCTAACTTGCTAGGTTGGCTGCTAACATTTGCATGTATTGATTTGCAAATGTAGGTAATGACTTATAACAGCAGGGGGCTGGGGTGGGCTTTGTTTATTCGTGTGGGGGAGGGAGAGCTGCAAAGCAGAAGAGATGCCATGGCAGTGCTGTGTACCCTGAGAATGCGCTGTATATATTTTGTAATCAGTTTTTCTCAGTGTCTTTGGTGCATTTTTCACATAATTCTTCACATTTTAACAACAGTTAGTGCATTTCTCAGAACAATGAGTGCAAACTGCAAAACCTCATGGATAACCTGCTAAAAAGTCACTTTCTCAAAATGAACTTAATTCCTCAAAAGAAAGTCTTCATGTCAATGAAACGGTCTGTGTCTGTGTCCTGACATCAGTGTTTATGAACAACAGTCAAATGATTTAGTCATGTTTTCATTGTGATTGTATTTAGTGATACATATGTATGTACTGTATGTTCACATATTTACTGCTTATGCTCTTTGCAATTCTACAGCATTCTGCAACAAAAATAGTACACATACAGTATTTACGTAGAAAAACATACAAAAAATCATTACGGTAGAACCTCCACAACATTGAGTCGTGTGTGACATCATCGCGGCAGTTTCTCCTTTGAACACTTTACAAATGCTTTTGGACATGTATCAGTTACTTTCATACAGTTCTCTGCTGTTTTATAACATTAACATTTGCTTCTGTCCTGTCAATCAGAATGAAACATACTTTTCACGACTGAATAGTTTCTGTAAAACCAGTAGTCCTCATTTCATCGCTTTGGTCATCACATACAAAACTGTAAGGTGAACAATTTTGAGTTGTCGTTTTTACAGTTCACCGAGCTCTCTCTCTCTCTCTCTGCTCACGCCTCTCTCTCTCTGCTCGCGTCTCTCTCTCTGCTCACCTCTCTCTCTCTCTGCTCGCGTCTCTCTCTGCTCACGTCTCTCTCTTTCTGCTCACGTCTCTCTCTCTCTGCTCACGTCTCTCTCTGCTCACGTCTCTCTCTGCTCACGTCTCTCTCTCTCTCTCTTTGCTCACCTCTCTCTCTCTCTCTCTGCTCACGCCTCTCTCTCTCTGCTCGCGTCTCTCTCTTTCAGCTCACGTCTCTCTCTCTCTGCTCGCGTCTCTCTCTGCTCACGTCTCTCTCTGCTCACGTCTCTCTCTCTCTGCTCACGTCTCTCTCTCTCTGCTCACGTCTCTCTCTGCTCGCGTCTCTCTCTCTCTGCTCTCTCTCTCTGCTCACGTCTCTCTCTCTCTCTGCTCGCGTCTCTCTCTCTCTGCTCGCGTCTCTCTCTCTCTGCTCACGTCTCTCTCTGCTCACCTCTCTCTCTCTCTCTCTGCTCACGTCTCTCTCTCTCTGCTCACGTCTCTCTCTCTCTGCTCACGTCTCTCTCTCTCTGCTCACGTCTCTCTCTGCTCGCGTCTCTCTCTCTCTGCTCACCTCTCTCTCTCTCTCTCTGCTCGCGACAGTAATCTGAACTTAAAAAAGTAAGTTTTTACAGACTTGAAATTTCCAGTAACTTGAATTTAAACACTTAGTTGGCAGAACTTGGAAAACTTAACTGACACAACTTAATAAGTGTAGTTCTTCAAAACTTGAAGAATTAAGTTAATGCCTTCAACTCAAAAATCCTTCACAGCTGGTTGCTTTGAAATTTTGAGTTGAACTAACTTTATCTTTTTTACAGTGTGCATGGACCAGAAGTCCAATTAAAATAATGGACAATTGCTCCTGCAGCCCTGAACAGGACATGCGAGGTGCGCGGGTCGGCCCGAAACCCGCAGTCAACCCGCGGGTCCCGCGGTTTCGGGCGGGTTGGATGCCTCAAAAATATGAGTCATGTCAGGTGCGGGTGGGTCGGGTCAGAAAGCTCCTGATCCCTATATAATATAATATATGTGAGCCACGGTATGGGAGTCCCTTGAGTACATTTGCAATCGCGCAGGGAGGCTGTTAAACAAAAAAATCATGCTGACAAACAGGATCGCTCCTTCCTGACTCCCCGCTTAAAGCCTCAGAACACTCCAGCCCGAGGACAGACGTGTGATCTACACAGAGGCACAGAGACGGATGACTGTGGGCCTCACAGCAGAGGCCTAAAGCAGGGGCCTCATTACTTTAATACTTACAGTCTGTGGTAAATACACGGGCTACATGTGGTACACGTGCTTAGACTATATTAATATTGTATGTGTAACATTCTAAATAGATTGAGTGAATATTCCCTTTTCCTCATTTAGTGATTTGCGGAGGAGAGGAGAGGAGCAGCGAGAGAAGTTTGGCAGTTGAAATAAATGAATTACAGCTTGCTAAATTATTTGAAAGCATCTTCATTATGATTGTTATATTTATGTATTTATTATAAATGTTAGAGATGCCAGAGAAAAGGCGTCTGCTTTTTTTCTGAGTGGGAGGAGACACCAGCGGAGCCAATAGTTTCTCTTTCCATAACGATATTCTCTCTTTTTGGAAAGATCACCAACGTGATGCAAAAGTTTACGTTATATGCAGTAGTTTTAATGTCTGCGGGTTTTCCAGAGACTGGCCTGCTACAAGGAGTTGCCCGTTTAAACCAGATTGTCGATGTGCGCGGGGCAGAAACTCGCCAATGTAACCCTGCTCACAAGTGCCACCTGGTGGTTGTTTTGGTCATTGCAACGTCACTGGGAGGGGGGAAAATAAAAGACGCGTGAATCACACGTGATTCTCGTGTGATTCACGCGTGAAAGGCGACAAAACGGAATGGGACCTACTGTACAGCTCACTTCAGCATGTTCATCTCTAATGTCCACGCAATAGTGTCCTGAACTTGTAAGCTCCAGAGGCACAGTCTGCTTAAACATGACAACTCTGTCATTCTCCATGTCTAAAATAGTTCCTGCTCTTTTCAGGGACGTTTTGCTCAACAACAGGGGAATATCAGCTGGGACAACTTCAGTTTCAATGTGGCACTTTGTCTGTCCAATCTTTGCAGGAAGTTTCACTCTTCTGCTAGAGTACACAACTTGACCATCTCCAAATCTGAACGGACGGCTGCTAGGATGTTCTGTTTTTAGCAGTTTGTTGATTTGGCGTTTGTTAAGACCCTTAGCATAACTGTCCAGCCACTTCTGACCACAAACGGTACGTGTACAAGCAGTGTCAATAATAGCAGATCCTAAAGACTCAGTTAGGAATATTTCTGACTCTGTCATAGCTGCTTTAGTGAACAGAGTGATGTTACATTCTTCAACACTTTCATCTTCCGTTAACTTAACGTCATTTCTGCGATGAGGACAGTCTTTAGCCCAATGATAGGTACTCTGACACACAGCGCATCTCGTCCGCTTACCGTACTTGTCAAGTGGATTCGTTCCTTGCTGCTGCCGCTGATATCCGCTCTGGGACGAGCCATTGCTACGTTTGAATTTCACATTGGGCCGTTGCTCCGTGAAAAATGCACCATCTTGAATCTCCTCTATGGCGTTTGTCCCACATGCTGTTTTTCCTCCGAATATGCGTTTTAGTGCGGACTTCATTGATGCAAAAGTCAGCTCCGTACACGCAGTCAATGCCAGCTGTCTGCTTTTCTCCTCCAGACATGCCGTGTCCAGGAGCTTGAAAGCCAGTACAGCGTCAGGAAGGGTCATGTTGTACTTTTTCATGCGGTTATACCGCTGCTCAAAGTCAATGATGTAGTCCGCCATGGACAAAGCACTGCCTTTAGTGATCGAGTCAAAATGAGAGTACGCTTCGTACGCGCTGCCCTTTTCCTCTCTCAAAAACACCGCATCCAGTTTTGCAAGTAACGTCTCCATACCGTCATCTTTGTTTAAATCCACCGCGGATATTTCCAGCGCCGTTTCTCTGGCTCTCCCTTCGAGCCCAAGCGCCACTGCCAGCGCTTGTTTTGTCTTGTCCAGCTCCGTAACAAGTCTCCAAATACTAACTTCATTTTTCCATCACTCATACGGCCGAGCTTCGTCAAACTTCGGCGGTACTCTATAGTTGGAAACCATCCTCTGCTACCATGTAAATTCCAACAGACAAAGTTCTTGTTGCAGAGAGCAATTTTTTATTCAACCGCCATCTCCCACACCAGGAAGAGCTCTCCACCTCACGCTCCCGCGTAGTGACGAAATAGAACCCGCGACAGAACGTAACATGTTAACAATTACAGCTTACAGTACTGCCTCTGAATGTCATCGTCTTCACTGAGGTCACTCCTGATTTCGTGCCCCAGGTATTTGGCCTTCTCTACATTCAGAAGCTCCACACCAGACAAATATGTCCAAAGTACAGCTTTGGGCAAGTACACAATACAATACAATTTATTCTTGTATAGCCCTAGGTCACAACAGAAGTCATCTCAGAGGACTTAACAAAACCATTGAAATCACCAACACAGGTCAGAGAATCAACAGTTAAAACACATGGAGAATATAAAGCACACACAGAAGAAAATGTCCATACATGTTGTAGAATGCTAAACTGTCCTGATCATCACCAATCCTTTCTGTTGGACACTAACTGTCCAACAAGACCCTCCTGCATCGACAAGGAAAAACTCTTAAAAAACCCAGTGGGAAAAAGTGAGAAACCTTGGGGAGAACTAGGGAAACCCACAGGGAGGGAGACCCATATGAGAAAGGGATCCGCTCCTCCGGACGGACAGGCTAATGATCTAGGACCTAAGCTAGCTACAGAACGTGGACCAGTGGCCGCCGAACGTGGACCAGTGGCCGCCGAACGTGGACAGGTCCGGTGCAGGACCGAAGCACTCCCAGGCGGGTCGGGCGGGGCAGTCCGCAGGTGCAGATGGAGGAGGCCAGGCTCAGAGATCCCGTCATCGTACCATGAAACAGACAATGGGACAACGGGTGAATAGCAATGAACAAACTACAGTCAGAATCCTAAAAGTGCTAAACAGATAAAGTAGATAAAGTAGGAAGGAGGAGAGGATAGTGCTCAAGTTACCATACTTCTCCCAGCAAACTGACTCCCTATGCAGCTTGACTGACAGTCTGAGGAGTTTAGCCTTCCCTGAGTCTTACCTTCCTAGCCATATGCTAAACTAAAGAGGACTGTTTTAAACCTAGCCTTGAATAAAGAGATTCATGGATTGCACACCAGGTGTGCAAACCGATCCAGACAAACCTAATTATATATTATATATCATATACATCATAAATACCATACATACCATATATATCATATATAATACACAACATAACATACAGCATAATATATAACATAATATACAACATAACACAATACATTATTGTATAATATATAACATAATATATAACATAATACAGCATATATATATAATATATACACCACATATTATATATTACCTAATTATATGCTAAATTAAAGTAAAGTGCTTTAAGCCTGGCCTTGAATGTGGAGACCGTATCTGCTTCCTTAACATAAATGGGAAGCTGATTCCACAGTAAAGGAGCTTGGTAGCTAAATGCTCTGCCACCAACAGTGATTTTTGAGACCTTAGGGACCACCAGACGTCTGGCGTTTTGTGAGCGCAACGCTCGACTTGGTTGATACGACACTAACGTGTCTTGGAGATAAGAGGGAGCCAAGCCATTTATGGCTTTATATGTTAAGAGAAGGATTTTAAACTTTATTCTGTACTCCACAGGGAGCCAGTGGAGTGATTTTAACACCGGAGTTATGTGCTCCCTCCTTTTGGTACCTGTTAAGATCCTAGCTGCTGTATTCTGAACGAGCTGGAAGCTCTTTAAAGACGCTTTAGGGCACGCTGCCAGTAAAGCGTTACAGTAGTCGAGCCTTGAGGTGACAAACGCGTGAATGAGTTTTTCCGCGTCACTTTTAGGAAGGAAATTCCTAATTTTAGCGATGTTCCGTAAGTGGAAGTACGCCGTTTTAGTTGCTTGGCTTATATAAGCCTTGAAGGAGAGTTCTTGGTCAAAAATGACTCCAAGATTCCTCACAGTGTTACTGGGTATAATACTGACATTATCGAGAGTAATTATCTGGTTAGTGAGGGAGTCACGCAGGCGCTTCGGACCGAGTAGGATCACTTCTGTCTTCTCCGGGTTGAGAAGTAGGAAGTTAAGAGTCATCCACATTTTAAGGTCCTTTATGCAGGCACTGAGCTTTTCCAGCTGATCTGTCTGATTTGGCTTCATCGACAGATAAAGCCAAAAATAAAAGATAAAGCCAAGTTTATAAAGCTTGCGTGTAAGCATTCCATCCTCGTAAGTAGCATAAGCTGCGTGTAGCTCTATAGTCAGTCGGTTGTGTTTACATCTAAAACCACAAGAAAATAAATGCATTGCTTTTTTGTTACATGAAAAAATCTTTACCTTACCTTCTAAATGTCTGAAATTGGTGATTTTTGTAGCGATTAAAACAATCGATGGGCTGGAAAAACGAGAGACAGATCACGCTCGCAACAGGTAATCTAATAGGAGAGCATGAGTTTAAGCCCACTTTTTTGAGAATACTACCCACAATGCCGTGCGGTCGAGCCGGAAACTTGGAACTCTTGATCCCTGTATAATGACACTCAGTTTTGGTAATTTGTGAAATGCGGATCTTAGCAATCACTGGTCTAGTGGCAGCAGAGGGAGTTGGAAAGCTCTGACTGGATACGCTGCTCCTTCTGCTGGCAGCATAAGGAGTTACAGAGAGCTCTGACTGCAGACGCTGCTCCCTCTGGTGGCAGCATAGGGAGTTACATGCGGAAAGCATTTTTAACCCTTCAATCTAGTTCATATATATAGTTTTCTTCTGAAGATATTATTTCACATATAAAACTTGACAAAGCCTCAATATAAAAAATAACGTGTAATATTTCTCCTTTTAACCAGTGTTCTGTCTGTTTAATCACTAACCAGAGTCCATGTGTTCTGTGTTTCTCTCTCTCTCTCTCTCTTACTGGTTTCTCCCTCTGGTCCCTCTCTCTGGTCCCTCTTGGGTCTCTCTCTCTCTCCCTCTGGTCCCTCTCTCTCCCTCTGGCCCCTCTCTCTCGTCTCTCTCTCTCTCCCTCTGGCCCCTCTCTGGTCTCTCTCTCTGGTCCCTCTTTCTGGTCCCTCTCTCTGGTCTCTCTCTTTGGGCAGCAGGATTCTCTCAACTCTGCAGTCCCCGCCGGGCCTTCTCTGAGCAGGGCCCACTGCGCCTCATCAAGAGCGCATCTTTCTTTTCAGGTCGGCAGAAGCATGCGTTTGTTTGAGCCACACCAGGGAACGGGCAAGACTGAGAGACCCAGGACTGAGGCTGTAGACCCAGGACTGAGGCTGTAGACCCAGGACTGAGGCTGTAGACCCAGGACTGAGGCAGTAGACCCAGGACTGAGGCTGTAGACCCAGGACTGAGGCTGTAGACCCAGGACTGAGGCTGTAGACCCAGGACTGAGGCTGTAGACCCAGGACTGAGGCTGTAGACCCAGGACTGAGGCTGTAGACCCAGGACTGAGGCTGTAGACCCAGGACTGTGGCTGTAGACCCAGGACTGTGGCTGTAGACCCAGGACTGTGGCTGTAGACCCAGGACTGTGGCTGTAGACCCAGGACTGTGGCTGTAGACCCAGGACTGTGGCTGTAGACCCAGGACTGAGGCTGTAGATCCAGGGCTGAGGCCGTCTCCTGGTTGTAGTCCTCAGTCTTGTCCGTCGGTGTGGGAGCATGCAGTAGTGATGGTTGTAGTGCTGTTGCTTCACATGTTGCATGTTTTCTGCACTTTTCTTTTTCTTCTGTGTTCTGGTCCTTGGTCCTGGTTCTTGATCCTGGTTCTTGATCCTGGTTCTTGATCCTGGTTCTTGATCCTGGTTCTTGATCCTGGTTCTTGATCCTGGTTCTTGATCCTGGTTCTTGATCCTGGTCCTTTATCCTGGTCCTTTATCCTGGTCCTTTATCCTGGTCCTTTATCCTGGTCCTTGATCCTGGTCCTTGATCCTGGTCCTTGATCCTGGTCCTTGATCCTGGTCCTTGATCCTGGTCCTTGATCCTGGTCCTTGATCCTGGTCCTTGATCCTGGTCCTTGATCCTGGTCCTTGATCCTGGTCCTTGATCCGGTTCCTTGATTCTTGGGCTTGATCCTGGTTCTGTGAGGTTTCTTTTAAAACGTTGGTAACAGTCGTGATATGAACTGTGTCTTTTGAGAGTTGTTCTCAGTTTGTCAACAAACACTTTTTTTTCCTCATTCCGTTAGTTTAAAAACGGGACCGATTTATAGTCAGTCCTTGATCCATAAAAGTCTGTACTTTCAGCTGTGTCTAACTTGTGTTTTTGTGTGTTTGGTTTCCCCTCAGGCCACAGTCACCCCATGGACATGCCCAACCGAGGGCTACACAACGAGAGAGACAGCGGCATCGCACGCTCTGGTACAAACACACCCAGTACAAAACACACACACGACTAGTACTATACACACAACCTGTACTACACACACATTCTAGTACTACATACATATTTTAGTACTACACACATTCTAGTACTACACACACACCAGTACTACACACATTACTTGTACTACACTCACAATCTGTACTACTCACACGACTAGTACTATACACAACCAGTACTACACACACAACGAGTACAACACACACAAACAACCTGTACTACACACACACACAAGCAACCTGTACTACACACACAACCTATAATAGACAAACAACCAGTTCTACACACAGTTTTGGCTTCTGTCACATCTTTAGATCATCTTTTTGTAGTCTCTGGTCTCTCTCTCATGGCTTTCTCTCTCTCTCTCTCTCTCTCTCTGTTCTGTCACTCAGCCCAGTCCAAAGAGTCAAATGGTGACTCACAGGGCTCTTTCTAATAAGATGACGTCTCAAGATCTCACTCTTTCTGTTGGACAAACATGTGTGATTGCTGAGACTACACTTACGCCCCCCAGCTTTACTCCCCCTCCTGACTGTGTCCCTGTATCTCTGCCTCAGCCTCCCTCTCCAGTCTGTGGATCACCCCCCTCCCCTCCCCCGGGTCCTCTCTCAACAGCAGCTGTGCCTCAAGTTACCAGCGACGATGGCTGCGCAGTCAGACCACCAGTCTGGAGAACGGAGTCTTCCCACGATGGTACGAACCAGAGATAGAGACCAGAGAGAGATAGAGACCAGAGAGAGATAGAGACCAGAGAGAGATAGAGACCAGAGAGAGATAGAGACCAGAGAGAGATAGAGACCAGAGAGAGATAGAGACCAGAGAGAGATAGAGACCAGAGAGAGATAGAGACCAGAGAGAGATAGAGACCAGAGAGAGATAGAGACCAGAGAGAGATAGAGACCAGAGAGAGATAGAGACCAGAGAGAGATAGAGACCAGAGAGAGATAGAGACCAGAGAGAGATAGAGGCCGGACCACAGAGAGGCCGGACCACAGAGAGGCCGGACCAGGTGTTTGAATGCCCTCTTGCGTGTGTCCAGGTCGGTGGAGGAGAGCTTCAACTTGTCCGATGACAGCGCTGGTCCCAGTCTCGGCGTCACCAGGAAGAAGAAGATTGCCATCGGAGTCATCTTCACTCTGTCCCAGAACCCAGAGGAGAACCATCGCTTCCAGGACTTCTTCTTCTCACATTTCCCGCTCTTCGAAAGCCACATGAACAAGCTGAAGTCGGCAATCGAGCAGGTGACCAGTCTGTCCCAGAAATATTGTGTTGGTAGAAATTATATCTGGGTAAATCTGTCAAAAAACCAAAACTGTGTGAATATCTGGTCTCTTTATCTGGTCTCTCTCTGGTCTCTCTCTGGTCTCTCTCTGGTCTCTCTCTGGTTTCTCTCTGGTTTCTCTCTGGTTTCTCTGGTCTCTCTCTCTGGTCTCTCTCTCTGGTCCCTCTCTCTTGTTTTTCTCTCTGGTCTCTCTCTCGCCTCCCGTGTCTGTGTCTGTGTGTCTGTATGTCTGTGTGTCTCAGTTTATGTGTGTACATTCTAATGTCAGATTGTTGTGTTTGTGAAGGCCATGAAGATGAGTCGGAGGTCTGCAGATGCCTCTCAGCGTGCTCAGGCCTACGGCCGCATGGTGGAGGGACTCAACGACTTCAGGTAACACACACACACACACACACACCCTCACACACACACGGGCCAGCGAGAGAGAGCGGGGCCAGCGAGAGAGAGCGCTGGCCCCGTGTGTGTAAAAGTGTGTAAAAGTCCAGATGTTTAAATGTTAATTGGTAGAATGCAGTCTGGTGGATGAGGAAGGAGAAGCAGCTGAGTTCATATAAATATAAACTGTTCCATATCCTCTTATTGAATGCAGTCACATGTTTTAATGATGTGATAAACGCAGTGTGTGTGTCCTGCCAGAGAGTTGTGTTGATGTGTTTGAATGTGACTCTCAAGGAAACACTGACGACACACAGAACTATTACAAACCACTTACGCACAACTCATTCCGGCCGGTGTCATTCAGATTTGACTTTCTCTCAATTCAACCTCATATCAATGTTAGTGCTGTCCTGGGGTTAGTCTCTCTCTTTGGTCTCTCTCTTTGGTCTCTCTCTTTGGTCTCTCTCTCTGGTCTCTCTCTCTGGTCTCTCTCTCTGGTCTCTCTCTCTCTGGTTTCATTCTATGGTCTTTCTCTCTCTGTTCCCTCCTTAGTTTCTCTCTCTGGTCTCTCCCTCTCCGGTGTCCATCTCCCTGGTCTCTCTCTGGTCTCTTTAGTCTCTGGTCTCTCTCTGGTCTCTCTCTGGTCCTTATTTCTGGTCCCTTTTTAGTTGGTCTCTCTTTAGTCTCTGCTCTCTCTCTGGTCCCTCTTTCTGGTCCCTCTTTAGTTTCTCTCTCTGGTCTCTCCCTCTCCGGTGTCCCTCTCCCTGGTCTCTCTGTGGTCTCTCTTTAGTCTCTCTTTGTTCTCTCTCTGGTCTATTTTTAGTTTCTCTCTCTGGTCTCTCTGGTCTCTCCCTCTCCGGTGTTCCTCTCCCTGGTCTCTCTCTCTTTTGTCTCTCTTTAGTCTCTCTCTGGTCTCTCCCTCGTCTCGCTCTCTGGACACACACACAGCTCATAATGGCAAAGGTGGTGTAAGTTTAGCCCCGGTCAGGTCTTGTTTTAGAGTTTGTCCCGGTCGCGGGGCATGCCTCCCCCTGGTGCCTCCCCCTGGTGCCTCCCCCTGGTACCTCCCCCTGGAACCTCCATATAATTCACTATTGCATCTCGAGTGTCGGCCGCTGGTCTTGGTTTTCTCCGGGCAGCGGGTCGACGGAAAGCACATGACACAGGCGAGAATGACACACACCACTCAGAGGTCTGTTAGCGAGAGGGAGAAAGTTATGGGCCATAAATCTAAGCAAGTGTTAAAGCTTCTGTGCGTTATTAGCGAAGAGAAGCACAGGGACGCGGACATGCTAACACTGTGGGAGGTTTCAACACACAACAACACTTTTGTCATGTTTTTATTTGTTTGTGTTCTTTACAAACAAAACAGGGACTGAAGAAAAGTAAAATAATCATAGGTTTGTGAAAATGAATCTTGTTTTCTGTTTAATTTAAAGATTTATCAATGAAACAAGTTTCTTTTAGTCTCTCTGGTCTCTCTCTCTCTGGTCCCTCTCTGGTGTTGTATGTATAGTGCGGGTCATCTGAGGTTCTGGTTCTGTGATGGATTTTCCCAACTGGAGAGGGGCCAGTCATGTGTGTGTGTTAAGTGTGCTGTTACATGTAGATAGAACACATGTCGGGTCATGTGTGTCTCTGTGACAGATCCATAACTGACAGACAGGACAGAGTTTGTCCTTTAAAGAGCGATTAAACCTTACTCCGCCCACATGAACATTTGAAAATTTCCTCTTAAAAGGGCGTTGCCTGGAGGACCAAGGGACAAGAAGGGGGGCTTAGAGTTGGGCGTGGTCTGGGCTGTGATTGACAGCTCACTTCTCACATGAAAAAAAACAGACAGTTGTCATTGCTGCTTAAAGCAATAGTTTACACACCAAAAAGACTGATCCCACCCTTGTTTACACACTAAGATAATTGTAGAGCTACACACCTGAACCTAAGCCACTGATTTATCTCAGCAGCGTTGTTAACTCATGTATTTTAATTCTAATCCACTAGATGTTGCCAGAATACTCAAACCTGCCACTGGGCCGTGTGTGAGAGTTGAATGGGTTTATATCACTGGCGCAGACAGACGCACGCCACACATACCAACTGACATCGAACAGTATTACATAGTCAATGGAGAGGCCAGGACCACATTCAATTGTATTACCACCAAAAAGGTTCAGAGGGCGCCACACAGACGTTTTTAGGTTAATTTGCTCTTAAATGTCAAAATAAATGACAAGGATATGTAGAGAGCACTACAATAAACATATTTATGCAGTTTATGAGTTAAAAAAAGTTGATTTGGTGTTTCGTCGCTCTTTAGGGACAAGGATCTTGAGGATGTTCTCAGATACAGGGCCCAGTCTGGACTCACACTGTCAGTGCACCAAATTAAACTAATATTCTAATCACTGAGGAGTTTAGAGCCTAAATCTCTGGGAATATTTATGTTTTTTCTACCCTTGACCAAAGTGTGAGAACACCGTCAGAGAGACTATTGCACAATGGGTTTGATCTGAGTCATAAGCATCTGGTCTCTTTCTCTAGTCTCTTTCTGAGTCTGGTCCCTCTCTTTGGCCTGTTGTCTCTCTCTGGTCTCTCTCTGGTCTCTCTCTCTAGTCTCTTTCGGGTCTCTCTCTCGTCTCTCTAAATAAGTCATATCACTTATGTCCTGTGTTTTTTTGTTGTTATTTTCTTTTCTTTTTTGCGGTACTCCAATGAATTGCCCCTGGTGGGATAAATAAAGTAATCTGGGTCTCTGGTATCTCTCTATCTCTCTGGTCTCTCTCTCTGGTCTCTCTCTGGTCTCTCTCTGGTCTCTCTCTGTTCTCCCTCTGGTCTCCCTCTGGTCTTTCAGCCCATAAGCTGAATTGTAGCTCCCACTCCCCCTGGTTCAGAACGCTGCTCTGTGTCCTCCTGTTTGGCCTGAAGCCGAGACACTCCCACCTCCTGGAAAACCCTGATCAGACCAGAGGGGGCCGTGTGGGACCAGAGGAGCAGCGGACTGTCCCGGGGCAGACAGCACAAACTCTCTGACCTCTGCACAAAAGAACGTCTGTGCTTCATCTTCAGCTGAGTCCAGCTTTAACCGGATGTTTGAAATGTTTTGGGACTGACTCAGAAGTCAGATTCTAGTCTTAGTTTCCCTGTAAACTCTGGTCACAAAGTTATACATCAACTATGGCCTCTATATTTTCTATCTCTGGTCTCACTCCTTGATCTCTCTGGTCTCTGTCCTGTCTCCGGTGTCTGTCTGGTCTCAGCTGAAGCTGTATTGGCTTCAGCTGAAGCTGTATTGGCTTCAGCTGAAAAACTGTAATATTCCACAACATGAACACATCCTGTGTATTATCTGTGGCTGTTCTTCGTCTGAGGCCACAGTTCTAAACACAGACTTCTGTTTCTGTTGTATCTCTCTCAGGAACACAGTTTGTGACTTGTACACGATGCCTCGAGTGTCTGAGCCTGTGTGGCTCACCATGATGTCAGGGGCCTCCGAGAAGAACCAGCTGTGTGGGACCTTCATGAGGGAGCTGAGCCTTCTGATGGAGCAGGCCTCCAAGAACCAGTGAGTACAAACACAGAGAGAGACCAGAGAGAGAGACCAGAGAGAGAGAGACCAGAGAGAGAGAGACCAGAGAGAGAGAGAGACCAGAGAGAGAGAGAGAGACCAGAGAGATGGTGGCTCCCGAGCTACAGGTTTGAGAGCCCTGGTTGAAACTGACAGTGATTGCCCAGAATGCTGGAAGCCCTGGTAACCAAGGAATTTTCTTGGTAACCATGCTGTGAACAGTGCATTCTGGGCTCTCTGGTCGCTCTGGTCTCCCTGGTCTCCCTCTCACTGGTCTACCTCTGTGGTTTCAGGTTCCTTCCCGCCCTCCTCACTGCGGTCCTGACCAATCACCTGGCCTGGGTTCCCACAGTGATGCCCAACGGTCAGCCGCCAATCAAGATCTTTTTGGAGAAACACTCCTCTAAGAGCGTGGACCTGCTGGCCAAGACCCACCCCTACAACCCTCTGTGGGCCCAGCTAGGTAACACACACGCACACGCACACACACCCAGACACACACACACACACACACATACACGTTTTTGTTACCTGGTGGGTCCCTTTGACAGGGCCGTTCAGAATGGGACCCATAGACATAATCTTTTTTTACTGGGACTACTTTAAGTAATACAAAACAGTCAATAGAAACCAAACAACTATTTTAAAGGAATTTTATTTTAGATTTTTTTTTTTAATTGCAGTGATTCTATTTTTGACATAGAATTTAATGCCACTCCATGTCCGATGTCTAAGGTCATCTGGTGAGGCATTAATGCAGGCCAGGCAGTGAGACTTCCCAGGGACCTTTCCAGTCTGTATGAAAGGTGTCATGGTCTTCTCCACAGCCTTCACCTCAGATGCAGACCATGGCTTTCTTACACGTTCTAGAGAGAGAAATAAAAATATATTAGCAATATACACTCCCAGGGTTAGGACCCCCACCTGGTACACTTACCAGAAGGGGCACTGCCACTACCATGGGGTGCATCTGGATGAATGGTTGAAGGTTCTCCGCTTGAAGTTTCTTTTAGCCTGTCCGTTTGTGAGAGGATCTCTACTGCTCTCCCTGTCGCACAGAAAATAAAAATACAAGTGGCCTTTAGGGGAAAAAAATCATACATATTTTAATAATATCAAGAATTACCTTCAGGCTCAATTTGTATCTGGTCGAGGCTCTTTCCTTCGAATTCCGTCACTCTTCCCTGCTCCATGGCCATCAACACTTTGCTGATTTTGGCCAGCTCCAGTGTCCCCTCTGGTAGTCTGTAATATTGCCTGTGGATGCGAATGTCATGGCCGAGGAAGTTGGCTAGTATGTCCATTTCATTCTCTTTCATATTGAGAACTGTAGACATAGTAGCTATGTGCTTTCTAAGTTTGGTTGAGGATAGCATCTCTGGATGCACCGCACCACATTCTTTGGCTACCTGGCGTAGGGAGTCTGATCCCCTGATGTGGGTGTCTGCGCCCGGGCGGGAAAAGAAGTATGGGTTATGGTCAGAGATGGAACAGGCCCTTCTGTTCTCCACCAGCACCTCCATCGAAGCAATCATTTCAGGAGTCAAAAGAACCGGCACTTTCCGACTTCTTTTCCCTTTAATTTCAATGCGTTGAAAATGCTGACACAGCTTTTTCTCAAGTTGGGACAGTCCCAGAGCACTGTCAGAATGGATCCCAGTCTTACTTCTTAAGGTAAAGGCTGTCAGTGGCATCTTTGAAACCTTCCCTTCTTCGATTGAAAATAATGACCTCACAAAGAGTCAAAACTGCCAGTTTAGACCAATGCTTAGACGTTGGCTCACTTATTAGGGTTTGCACATATTCAGGTCGACATACCTCAATATGTGCATGCATGGCTCTAACGTCCTCAGTCAGAGGGAGCAGGTCCGGAGTGTTCCACTTGGCTTGCCGGAGGGTCTGTAGGGCAGCAGAAAAAACACAGACGTCCCACCTCTTCTCAAAAAGCAGCCGGCTTTTAATAAATAGTTCATCAACACAATGCTCCATTTTTGAGTCACATTCAAGAATATCTGCTAGCTTTCTGAGGCTATGGCCGAGTTTGAGGGCCAAGGATCGAGTCTTGTATTGATTTGTTTCCTCATCATATCCAGCCACAGACCTGACTGCATCAATCACATGGTTAAAGTTGGAAGGAATAAAGAAATCCTTAATTGTTTTCAGTTTCCCTGCAGTTTTTGCTTCGTTAATTAACCTACCGACTTCTCTCATTTTCTGCCTAATGTAATCATGCTTAGTCTTATCATGCCCGTGTTTTAAGTACATGTGCTCTCCGAGTCTCAGAATCCCCTTTTCTGCTTTGACAACACCCGTGACCTCATCCTGATGCATTGCCGAAATTAAAGACCACAGCTTTTTGCTGATGCCCTCCGGTACAGGCTGGGCTAGGGAGCAGAGGGACTGGACCCTACTTCTACCTGGTTTAGCCTGGGCATCTTTCTGTGAAAGCCGGCACCTGGCCACATGCCTCCACAGCGACTTTCGCTTAAGCAATGCCCCACAGTCTATACAGTGCAAAAACTCACTGGATTTAACTGGGCAATTTGGCTGTTTAGCTGGGACTAAAGTTCCAATGCCGGCCTTTAAAACCTCAAAATTGTGCTCACGGTTTCCACTCAGGCCCGTCCTAAGGGCTGTGCGACCTGTGCCGTCGCACAGGGCCTCGCACCACACAGGGGCCTCGCAATCTTCCTTCCTTTTATTTTATTTTATAAATACACTAGTTCAAGGGTCCCCAAAGGGCAGACTGCACTCCAAATTTGGAACCCTAAACCCCTTTCTCTGGACCTCTTTGATTTCGTTTGATCAAAAGAACATTTTTACAAGTAAAGTCAAATTTTCACCAAAAGCAATTTGTAAACAGGCAGGCGCGCGGACAGCTATGTATGCAACGGGTCCTCCGAAAAAACTGTCAGATAACTTTAGCAGTGTCTGAGTGAGATACAAAGAAAGTAACGGGAATGATCGCAGTGTAGGAGAGATGGATACTCGCGGAGGAGGAGCAGTGAGACAGGTGTGAGCAGAGGAGCAGACCCCTTTGTGTGAGCAGAGGAGGAGGAGGAGGATCAGCGGTGTGACAGGTGTGTGAGCGCTGCTATTGCCAATGTTTAGTCCGAATATCCACATCAAAAACATATTTTTAAAAGCATTAGCAAACACACTGTATGTCTAGCTTTAGCTAGCTGGAGTGTTTTTGTTGTGGTCAGAGTGTGTGGAGGAGGAGGTGAAGAGTATTTTGTTGTTGTCAGTGTGGAGGAGGAGGAGTGTATGTTGTCAGAGTGTGTGGAGGCATGGCAAAAACGTTATTTGATGAGAAAAAAATAATATTGACTCCGCCTCATAGCCATTTTGGCGCATTTTGCCAAAATCTAACTATTAGAAGAAAAAGACTCCTTTTGGTTCAATCTTTTGAGTTGCTCTACCATTTTGCCACAGGACGAAAGAGACATGTCAGCTAAAAAGACCGCGACCAATATTGCACGTAGAGTGTGTGTGCGTGTGTACGTGCGCGCGCCAAACGCTGCATAGGAGCGAAGACACTCGGTTACACGCGTGCTGATCTCGTCAAGCACCGCGCGAGGTGGTGCTGAATTCATGTCAAAGATTATAACAGGAAAAACTTTCCTCAGATCTGGGAAAAAAGTGTCAGGGCAGGGCCTCGCGTTTCGAGTTCGCACAGGGCCTCGCACCCCCCTTGGGACGGGCCTGTTTCCACTATTCCTGATCAAATCAAACTGAAGTTTACGTATTTCACAGGTAGAGCCAATGCTCTGGCTACGTCACTTTCATTTCCATGTTTTCTAGTCAAATGACGGGACATTTTGTGGCAGGACATTGAACAGTAGAGGCAGAAGTGTCTCTTGCTGTAAACTCGCTCCCCATTTTTCTTCTTTTGCAGCTGCATGATAACAATCTTATTTGCCTTTGGTTCGTCACTTTCCGAGTCTTGAAGAAAAGTGTTTTTGATTTTTCTTTTTCCATACTTTTTTACAGGTTTCTTCTTGACAGTTAAATCGTCAGAATCTGAGTCGACTTCATCAATTAGGGACTCTTGACTAAGCTGCACAAACAACAAATAATTTGTAATCATTCTATATAACAATTTGAAGTCATGACTTGTAGTCAGCACTTACCAGTGGTTTGTAAGCGTGCGCTTCAGTGTGCTCCTCCATGATTTCTTGCAGCCTAATGAACCACACACTTGCACCTTTTTCTAGCCTGACACCTGATTTCCTCTGTTGTGCTGCTCCATGATTGGCTCCAGCCTGCTGGACTGAAATTGCCCCAGTGTGCCCCTCCTTGATATCCCGCAACCCACCACCAGGGTTCCGACACATAACACACTTTTTTCAGGAAAGTAAACCTCCAGGGGTCCTTTCCATATTTTTACAGAGACTGCATAAGGACCGTTAGAAAAGCATTACCCATTGATTATTAAGCTTGGACCAGTGGGGTCCGGTGTTCGGGCCCCACCACGTAAAACCAGTCCCCATGACGTGAGTGGAATCTCAGGTTATGGAACCCACCAGGAGTTGAAAACAAGTGCACAGAGACACACGCACACAAACACAGAGACACACACACACAGAGAGAGACACACAGAGACACACACATTCGATAAATCATTGGCTCTTCGGTGTGTCGCGCTGTTCTCTCCTCCTCAGGGGACCTGTATGGTACCATTGGTTCTCCTGTGTGTCTCTCTCCTCCTCCTCACCTCCTCTCACTCCTCTCACCTCCTCCTCTCACCTCCTCTCTCTCCTCCTCAGGGGACCTGTATGGAGCCATTGGTTCTCCTGTGCGTCTTTCTCGGACGGTGGTGGTCGGTCGGAGACAGGAGTTGGTGCAGAGACTGCTGTACGTCCTGACGTACTTCATCCGCTGCTCGGAGCTGCAGGAGGCGGGAGCAGGAGGAGCAGAGGCGGAGGACGAGGCTATTGTGATGCCCGGGTCACTCATCACCACAGCGCTCAGAAAAGGGGAGGTGGAGGAGTCGGAGTATGTGGTGGTGACCGTGCACAAACCAGGAGAACCCTACCTCCCCCAGAACCAGAGCTACCCCTCAGACCAAAGCCTCCGGAGCACGGAGGAGGAGGGAGGAGACCAGGAGGAGGGGGAGGACCAGCTGCAGGGAGGAGACCATCAGGAGCAAGGAGACCAGCAGGAGGCAGGAGACCCACTGGAGGTAAGCACATTGAGCTGTTATAGTGTGGTAGACTAGAGAGAGAGGGAGAGATTGAAGAGTGAGAGAGAGAGGGAGAAAATGAAGAGACAGAGCCCAGATATGAAGGTTTTCTTTAACTGTTATTATTCTCTTCTCCAGGAAACACCGGAAGAGGAGGAAGAGGAGGATGAGGACAAGGACGACAGCAGCAGCGAGAGCCAGGGCTCCAGGAGCAGTGTCCTTCAGACCGCTCACTTTGAGTCCGAGAGACCGAGCGAGACCCTCCACACACAGCCCAGCAGTCCGGTCTGCGCTGGACCCAGACCTGAGACCGAGCTCCGCATGGGGTCTACCTCCCCCCACCTCCACAGAGAGGAGGTGTCCGCTGCGCCTTCAGAGACCAAAGACTCTGCGTTGGACCTGGAGGACGTCAGCGAGAGTCCGTCCACGATATCTCAAGTGGAGAAGAAGCCTCCGGACAAGACCAGCACGGACCCCATCCCTCTGGCCTCCAAAGTCACCTTCCTGATTGGGGACTCCATGTCTCCGGAGTCGGACACGGAAAGCAGAGGGAGGCGCATGGAGGAGGAGATCCAGAAACACAAGAAGCTGCTCCACAAGGCACCGCTGCCGACCTTGGACCAAAGCAGAGAGACCAACAACGGCTCCACGCTGCAGAAGGCGCAGAGCAAGATTCCCACTTGGAGCGCAGACGACTTTGCCGAGTATTTCAGCTCCGAGAACCAGCGGGAGACCAGGACGAGCGAGGAGGGTGTGGCCAGAACCAAGGACCAGCACAGAGGGACTCCTGGTGAGGGTTTGGGATCAGGTTTGGACTCGGACCAGAGCAGGACAGCAGGGGACGGGTGTGGGTGTGGCTTGGCCCCGAGGACTGGCACAGGAAGGAGGCCCGGCTTGACGATAGGAGCACCGGGGTTGCCAGATACTGAGGCGAAAGACGAGGACCAAAAGAGGAAAGTTTTACCGCTGAGCGACTGGGACATCCCCCGGAACGAGAGCTCAGACAGTGCTCTGGGGGACAGCGAGACCGAGGAGACCGAGGACTGGCAGGAGGAGGTGCTGCCCTTCCCCAGGTGAGAGTTAACAACATCTGCTGTTAAAGGAGACTAGAAAGAGAGGGAGAGAGAGAAGCCAGAGTCTCCCTCTGACTCTGAGACCAGAGAGAAAGAGAGACCAGAGAGAGAGAGAGAGTGAGGCCAGAAAGAGAGGCCAGAAAGAGGGAGTGAGGCCAGAAAGAGGGAGTGAGGCCAGAGAGGGAGTGAGGCCAGAGAGGGAGTGAGGCCAGAGAGGGAGTGAGGCCAGAGAGGGAGTGAGGCCAGAGAGGGAGTGAGGCCAGAGAGGGAGTGAGGCCAGAGAGGGAGTGAGGCCAGAGAGTGAGTGAGGCCAGAGGTTCTATACAATCCCCTCTGGTGGCAGGATAGGGAGTTACAGGTGCAAAGCATGTTTAACCCCTCATTCCAGTTTCTTCATGTATCTTCTAGGCTTGTAAACAGTTTTATTTTCATGTTTAAAATACAAAAAATAATGAGTGATACCTTGAGCTCTGACCCTCTTCTCCTCAGGTCACAGTTGACGGACACGTACTCCAAACCGACTGTAGCAAACTTCGGGCGCTCTCTGTTTGGAGGGTACTGCCCCACCTATGTGCCAGACTTTGTACTGCACGGCATTCCCACTGACGACAAGCTCCGACAGGGTCTCAGCGCCGAACTCAGTCACGCTGTCCAGGTGAGAGGCCAGAGAGAGAGAGGTCAGAGAGAGAGAGAGAGGCCACAGAGAGAGAGAAAGAGAGAGGCCAGAGAGAAAGAGAGAGGCCAGAGAGAGAGAGATGGAGGCCAGAGACTAATTTGAATGGTGCCCTTCCTTTCCCCTTCCTCCCTTTTCTGCTTCTCCTCTGTTGCCTTCCACTTTCCCCTACCTCCCCTCACTCTCCTTTACCTCCCCCTCCCGCTCTCCCCCCACCCCTCTCCTCCCTCAGCACCCGGTGTTGGACGAGCCGATCGCGGAGGCCGTGTGCATCATCGCAGACACAGACCACTGGAGCGTGTCGGTGGCGAGCTCTCAGAGACGCTGCACAGAGAAGGAGCGTCTGGGGAAGGAGGTGCTGGTGTCGTCGCTGGTGTTCAGCCTCCTGCAGTCTACGCACCAGCTGTACCGACTCAACCTGTCGCCCAACTTTGTACGTGTCACTGTCCTCCACACATCTGCATAAAAGCTGGGGTAGTAACTTTTTACACACCACCAACAATTGAGTTCAGTATGAAACCCATGTCTGGCTCCAAAGCAGATTGTTTCTATCACAAGTTTTCACATCAGACATCAGGTCTTTCTGACCTCCCTCTGGTCTCTCTCTGGTCTCCATTGGTCTCGCCCTGGTCTCTATCTCTGGTCTCTCTCTCTCTGATCTCTCTCTGGTCTCTCTCTGGTCTCTCTCTGGTCTCTCTTTGGTCTCTCTCTGGTCTCCCCCTGGTCTCTGACCAGAGACCCCTGGTCTCTGACCAGAGACCAGAGTTTCTCTTTGGTCTCTGGCAAATTGTGCTAGTACATCCTCAAACATCAGTTTCCATACATCTCCAGTGATGTTTTTATGAAATCAAAGATTTTCTCTCAATGCCGACTCACTGGCTTGGAGACCCTACAGTTTATAATATGTCCTAGTGCCCCATAGGACACGTAAGCTCTCCTGTCAGACTGTTTAGTCGAGCTTTACTGACATCTAGTGGACACATGTAATCATTGGAGCGTCTGAACAGCTGGAGTTTGATTGTTCCACCATCAATAAAACCACAAATATTTGTTGTTTCAGTCACAGACCCCAGCTTTTAACATGTGTTATTTATGAGACTAAAGTTACAGACCTGAGCTTTAACCCGTGTCTCTCTCCTCAGTGTATCATGCACCTTGAGGACCGGCTGCAGGAAATCTACTTCAAGTCCAAGATGTTGGCGGAATATCTGAAAGGACAGACGCGAGTTCACGTGAAGGAACTGGGCATGGTCTTGGGGTGAGAGACCAGAGAGAGAAAGAGAGAGACCAGAGAGAGAGAGGCCGGAGAGAGAGACCAAGAGAGGCTAGTGAGAGAGAGAGAGAGGGAGAGACCAGAGCGAGAGGGAGAGAGAGGCCAGTGTGAGAGGGAGAGACCAGAGGGAGAAATTAGAGATAAACTTAAGGCCTATGTACACTCGCGCGGCGCTGGTTACGTTTGCGGTTGCGCTGGACCTACGTAACCACAGTTGGTGGTACACTTGCGCGTTACCCTTGCGGAGATTTGAAGAGAATGTTGTAATCCCACAACCAACAACGTGATGGCAATCTCACATAAGCGGTCCCATTTAGGGATGTAAATCGGTGGCCGTTTAACCGGTGGTTGACCGTCACAGCGTTAACCGGTCAAAGCTGTCGGTTAAAAAAGAGAAAAGGGGGAGAGGGGAGGTCTCTTCATAACGCTATTTTAAGCCCTATTTGCACGATGTGACGAGCGGGTCCCTATCTAGCTGTGTGCGCCAATGTAACAGTAAACTCTGGGCCGACTCTCACGCCGTACGCGCCACACACACACACACATTTTCCCCCCCTCCATCCACACGCATCATCTCTCCCCTCTGTTACCGCCTGCTAGTTGCACACTGGTGCGGGACAGAACTACATTGGAGCTTATATTTACACACACATACATACATGTATTGCACACACACACAGACATATACACACATACATACATGTATTGTACACACACACATACCGGTCTGTCGCGCTCCTCTGTGTCACGGAGCCCAAAGCATTCTTGCAAATACACGGCTCCAGTCAAACCACATGGACCATGTTTGTGCTGCTGGTCCTTGGCATCAGCTCCACACTGATCACTTTTAAACTTTAGCGGAGACCTGCGAGACGCGGCTCGTCACTCGCTGCCCTGACCATGTGGACGAGCTGTCTTTTGCTTAAAAATGCTTTAAGCCGCAGCACAGAAGAATGGGAAGATTAAAACAGCAGTTCTCTGTGCGCAAAGGTGCCGAAGCTGTTGCGGGTTTTGGCGCCGCTGTCTCGGCTCTGATCCCGTAGAACGCTCAGCTGCACTTATGAAAAGTACGCGGCTCGAAATGGCTGTTATTTCAAAGAACGTGGACTATTTTAAACTACGCGGTTAACCGGTTTCAACCGGTTAATGAGGCTCGGTGGTCGGTCATGAAAATTCATAGTTTTTTACATCCCTAGTCCCATTTACAATGCTACTTTCTCCTCTTCAGAACAAAAACAATAGAAAACTAAGCTGTTTGAGATCATTACATGTGTTTCTACTGTAGGTTTATGTGATAGTTCTATGGCCTCATCATTTCAACTCATTTAACTGTGATGTTGTGAATAAAGACACAGTTCTGGTTGGAAACATAGCTATTATTAAAGTGTATTCAGCACAAACAGCAAAACAATAAGTGGTAAATATCTGAGACCAAACATGAACAATTTACAAGTGCAGGAGGAATGCAACAGACGCGTTAAACTACGAGTGCAGATTTAAACAAAGACAGGAACCGTGCAAAACAAACGACTGCACAGTTTGCGGTGATCCACACAAGTGACGTCACCACCGTAAGCTCCGCGCAGCGCGACTACACTAGGCTTTAGACTAGGATCTGACTTTTGACTACCGTTACCATAGTTTCCACAGTTACCACAGTTACTAGGAGACGTGCTTTGACTGTGACTGACCCTGCAGTCTCTTCCTAAACGCTGGTTCTCATCCTGGTCCTGTGTCTTTTTCTGCAGAATTGAGTCCAGTGACTTGCCCCTGCTGGCAGCTGTGGCCAGTACACACTCCCCGTACGTGGCTCAGATCCTGCTCTAGTCTCTGGAGACGCACGGACATCACCTTTAAAATCTTTTCACTTCAGATCTCAGCTTTTCTGACTCCTACAGACTTCAGCCTCAAAACATGTTGAAATTAATCAGCCCCTTTTATTGGGGTATGTAACTTTCCGACCACATCTCTGCTCTCTTTCTCTAGTCTCTCTCTCTGGTCTAACTCTGATCTCTCTCTCGCTCTCTGGTCTCTTTCTCTCTGCTCCCTCTCCGGTCTTTTCCTTATCTCTTCTCTATCCCTGTCTGTCTCTGAACACTCTGTCTCTCTTGTCTCTCTTCGGTCTCTCTCTGCTCTCTCTGATCTCTCTCTCTAGACTCTCTGTCTGCTCTCTCTCTGTGGTCTCTCTCTCCCTGGTATATCTCTCTCTCTCTGTCAGTCGTTTACCAGACAGAGATTTTCAGTATGAAACACATGAAGCTGTGTCAGAATTGACTGAGATTAAATCCAAATCCTGAGTTGAAGTGATTTTAATCCTGGAGAAGCTGGTGGTGGTCGCCCTCTGCTGGACAAAAGGGGACAGAACCAACAGGATCAGCTTCTCCAGTCCTCAGCGTTTTCATCACAAACTGTTGGATCCAAAGCCAAAGACTGTTTTAGTTTTAAGGTGAAAATGTCTGTGGAACTATTTCCTTTTACACAACGTCAAGAGTATTTTACATTTAACTTATGTTACTGCAATGTTTATTTGTTTTCGTTTATGTGGAGGAATGTAATAAGACTTTTATTTTTACTACGACCAGAGTTCACATTTTTCAGAGAGAAACAAGTGAATTAGAATGAACAGTGGAAAGAATCACCAACAACAGATTAGAGAATCAGACACACACAGGAAATGCAATAATATCAAACACATAGGAGCCATTGGTCCATAAGGAGCGGGACTGAGGCTGTAGATCCAGGGCTGAGGCTGTAGATCCAGGGCTGAGGCTGTAGACCCAGGGCCGAGGGAGTAGCTGCTACTTAAGGGATTTCACAACCAGGGCCCAGTGTCGCAGGTGAAAACTTTCCACTACGTCATAGTTTATTTCCTCATGTTTTTAGTTCAAATTTCAATTTTTTAAGATAGAATCCAATCTACACCTGATGCTGTCAAAGAGGAATTATTTACAACACAGTGTATGTTCTCTGGTCTTTCCCAGGACTTGGAGGTCTGGGTCCTGAGGCTGTGGGTCCTGAGGCTCTGGGACAAACGGTGATTTCCATTATGCTAAAATGCTGAAGTATTTTTTCACTTTTATACGTTTACAGCAGGAGTTTTGCTGAAGTCGAGGCTTTTTTCAACAAAAATAATATTTCTACAGATTTTGTCCAGTTTTTTTGTTACGTTTTGTGTTTTGAATCCGTTCTGTGTTTGAATTGGCAAAAGTGAAAGTAGGTCACGGACGGCATTTTGGATCTGACACATTCTGCGTTTTATTGTCCACCAAACATATTTCTATTTACTACTTAACTACTAATACTACTTATGACATTGTTGAGCCGCTTTGAGAGATGTACCGTTCATTCTTCTGTGACTTCTGTACTGAAGTTGCAGTATTGCACATTGCACACGATTTATGAATTTACTTATTTACAGATGAATGAAATTTACAGGCTCAGCAGTTCTTATTGTACAGTCTGACAGCAGCAGGAAGGAAAGACCTACAGAACCTCTCCTTCACACAGCGAGGGTGAATTAGTCTGTCACTGAAGCTGCTCTCTCAGATCCTCCTATAGGGAAGTGCTCATGGGGAAATTTGGCTCCTCTCTCTGGTGCCTATTGACTTGCATGCAAAAGTAAACTTTAACTCAGTAACTGTTTGTTTATATCTTGATATTGTCTTGGATAATCCAGATCTGAGCCATATAAGGATCGGCCAATCAGAGGCCTTGATCCGGAGGGCAACTACTGCCTGCCTTGGCAACCGTCTTAGCAACACATCTGCCCCGTTACAGTGCTAACCTAACGGCTTCAGAACAAATGCCCGTATAAGGAAATTGTCTCCAGTTTATGTTCAAATTGGCGTCGTCTGCGATAAGGCTAACACTGAGGTGATGTCACTGTTCCTCTAAAAGACCCTAAAATTTCACTTTTGCCAAATCCGACCCTGAAGCCTGAGCACAGACGCGGCTGGAATGAAGCCTGATTGGCTGGTGATGTGTCTAATGGAGGATGGTGCTGTACGCTCCCCTCTGTGTGGGAATCGTCCTGTGTCACTGATGCGTCACAGCTGTACATACGTTTTACATGTGTTTATCTACGTCTTTGTACAGATTGTCTTTGAAGAATTCTGAAATATTTTTATCCCAATTTTCTGGGAACATTGTGCAATAAAAACAATGTTTTAAAGAAGTGAGCGTGTGCGGTTTTTCATGAGACCAGAGAGGGAGAGAGACCAGAAAGAGAGAGGGAGACCACAGAGCGAGTGGGAGACCAGAGAGGGAGAGACCTCTCTCCCCCTCTGGCAGAGTTTGGCTGAGGCTCGGGTCCGTATGAAGTGATGCATCTACAGTAACACAGGTCCGTGAACATTGGAGTGAACAGATCTAATTCAAACAGACGTTTATATAAACCTGGATCCATGAATAAACCATGTTTAAAACTAGTATTTTTAAATTAAAGAGAAAACTGGACGATGGTCTCAGTCTGTGACAATACCAGAGAAGGTATATGTTTGAACTAAGACCAGAAATTATTTGTTATGACACTTTGATATAAAACTATACAATTTTGAGATTAAATATAAAATTTTACAAGTTGTTAAGTGGTGACAAAACAACGTAGATTTACTGCGTATATTATATGTATACATCTATGATAGTAGAGTTGTTGGATTTTCATTAAAGTAAATTAGAATATATTCAAAGTTTAGACAGCCCTGGGTTTGTGTGATGGGACGCATCAGCATCATTCTCCCATCCCCCAGTCATGAGTGAAACACCAATAAGCAGGAAGCCGAAAACCTCTGTTTTCAGTAGATCTCATGTTTATTTAGAGGGAAGCCACATCTTCTCTGAGGGAGAGGAAGGTGGGACATATTGTTGCATGTGTTTCAAATGATCATGGTATAAGACCAGAGCTCTTTGTCCATTCTTTGTCACTCTGCTGCTACATCTAGCTGACCCAGACTGGTGCAGTCTGTAAACCTGTCTGTGAGTGGTGATGTCCAGACAATTGTAGTTTCATCACATATTTTGGTCCTTCGAAGCCGGCCCCAATACACTTTCCTGCAGAAGCTGAGAGGGCCCCAAGGATGGACTTCTGGAACAGCAGTGAGGAGGGATTCATTTTGGAACTGCAGTTAGAACTCCAGCATCGGGGCACGACCGTTTCTGCACCTAAGTTGACGGGCGAACAACAGTTTTTCCTGATGACATCGCAACAAAAGGCAAGTTCTAAACACTCTAAATTATGTCCAAAAGTAATTCAGGAAGTAGCGTGAAGTTCACATGAACACATTCATTTAGGAAAACGCAGAAATTGTGCCTTAGTCTAGAACTTTATTACACTACGAATTATGTCCAGGACTACTTCAAGAGAGTAGTGTGGAGCTCGATGAACGGGGCGTTCATTTAGAATAACGCGGTGTTATGCCTTTAGTCAAGGACTTTTACAGAGCTCGAATGAACAGGGTTTCATTCAAAAGGGTAACGCAGAGTTACGCCTGTATAATGAATGCGTTAGAATTGAATTACTTCGGACTGAACTTCTACATTACTTCTAAATTGAAATTGGACATTTAAAGATATCTCAATACACTAAAATGGAATTGGACATTGTAAAAAGACCTAAAAAAAATTGCAAGCATTGTGTAGGGCGGCCATTTTGTGGCCATGTGGTCCTTTGTCCTCTGTCCATGTTTCTTTGTTTGTCTTCGTCTTTCTTTGTCTTGTGTGTTGTTCCTTTGTCCATGTGTTTTATGTGTTTAAGTGTTTGTCTGTTTAAGCTCAAATTAAACTGACAAAACAAACTCACTAACTAGAACAAAATTTAGAGAGAGAGAGAGAGGAGTTAGTTTTTCAGCTGGGGAAGAGAAAGTTGAATAAGAGGGAAAAAATACATTGGGAAGAGATTTTACAAGAACGAGTTGAGTATGTGTGAAGAAAGTCTAAAAAATTAGCAAGAATTATATAAAATTTTAACACCAGGTTTAGAATACTTGTTTTAAACGTCATTGTGAAACTTTGAAACTGTTTCTTGGTTTAGAATTACCCTTCACCTAATGTTTGGATCTTGAAATGTATTAACAAATGTGGTTTTTGTTTTTGAGAAAAATGACTGCCAGAACTTTGAAACAGCATGAAATTCAATTTCTTGTGGAGCAGACGTCCACCGAAAGCTCCATCCCGCCCCCATCGCAATCTCCATACAGCCATCGACACCTTACAAAACCACCCTCCACACAAACCCACCCCCCCCCCCCCGCACCGGAAGCTGCTGACGAATAATCACGGGCCGATTTGCAAGGATCAAAGCGCGCAGGCCCACGGAGGGCGCTGGCCGTTTGTTCAATTTAAATGGATGTGAGAATTGAAGGTGACATCTTGGTACATTTGCGACTTGAAAGTTCAGCTTTGTGTCGCTGTTGTTTAAACATAGATTGTTTGATTTATCAAAATGATAAAAAGGAGGGAATATGATATTGGAATGTAACTTAAGTTATCATTTTGCTAAATCATATGTGGCTGAATTCTATACTGTCTGTATTGTAATCCACTGTTGACTTCAGAGTGCTTGGGGGTTGCCTTCTCCTTGGAAGGCAACCAAGTATTAAAAATGCCAAACTATGTCTTTTGTGTTTGTGATTTTGTCAGGATTGACTGTAAATTACAGCATTAACAATCTATCTATTTGTAGAAATATATATTTCTGGAACAAAAGCCTGTTACCGTGGAAACCCGGAACAATATACTGTATTTTCAAGCAGCAAAACACTTGAAACGTCTAAAACGGACCAGAAACATCATGAATTACATTCTGGCTCTCAACAACTGTGATTCTATGCATTTGAACTGATTCTGTTGTCAAATTGAATTCCATGCAGCAAACCACTTGAAACGCCTAAAACGGACCAGAAACATCATCACTGTAAACCCTAACAAGTAAGGTTTACTTGAAAAAACCTTGGAAATAAATTGCATATTAACTTCACTTGAATTACTCGAGTACATCCTTTACTTGATATTACCAAGTAACTCAAGCGATTGCAATAAATTTTAAATTTTGCTCCGACCAGGAGTCGAACTCACAATCTTGAAGTTGAGAGGTGGAGGTGCTACCCACTCAGCAACCATGCTGCCTTGCCCCATTTCACCCCGGTCTTATTTAACCCTATACACGTCAAAATGTCAAAAGTGAGGCTTACTTGAACAGAGACAGTTCAATTCAAAGAAAACCCTGAGTGATATCGCCAAGCTTTAAATAAGCTAACAATAAATGAGTAATATCCACTTACTGGGAAAAATCTATTTAGAATAACTTTGATATCTGAAGTACGCTTGAAGTTAAGGTTTACAGTGTGAATTACATTCTGGCTCTCAACAACTGTGATTCTATGCATTTGAACTGATTCTGTTGTAAAAGTGAATTTCATGCAGCAAACCACTTGAAACGCACAAAACGGACCAGAAACATCATGAATTACATTCTGGCTCTCAACAACTGTGATTCTATGCATTTGAACTGATTCTGTTGTAAAAGTGAATTTCATGCAGCAAACCACTTGAAACGCCTAAAACGGACCAGAAACATCATGAATTACATTCTGGCTCTCAACAACTGTGATTCTATGCATTTGAACTGATTCTGTTGTAAAAGTGAATTTCATGCAGCAAACCACTTGAAACGCCTAAAACGGACCAGAAACATCATGAATTACATTCTGGCTCTCAACAACTGTGATTCTATGCATTTGAACTGATTCTGTTGTAAAAGTGAATTTCATGCAGCAAACCACTTGAAACGCCTAAAACGGACCAGAAACATCATGAATTACATTCTGGCTCTCAACAACTGTGATTCTATGCATTTGAACTGATTCTGTTATGAAAGTGAATTTCAAGCAGTAAACAGTTGTTGGATGCCAGTATGCAATTCATGATGTTTCTGGCCTGTTTTAAGCGTTTCAAGTGGTTTGCTGCATGAATTTCACTTTTACAACAGAATCAGTTCAAATACATAGAATCACAGTTGTTGGATGCCAGTATGCAATTCATGATGTTTCTGGCCTGTTTTAAGCGTTTCAAGTGGTTTGCTGCATGAATTTCACTTTTACAACAGAATCAGTTCAAATACATAGAATCACAGTTGTTGGATGCCAGTATGCAATTCATGATGTTTCTGGCCTGTTTTAAGCGTTTCAAGTGGTTTGCTGCATGAATTTCACTTTTACAACAGAATCAGTTCAAATACATAGAATCACAGTTGTTGGATGCCAGTATGCAATTCATGATGTTTCTGGCCTGTTTTAAGCGTTTCAAGTGGTTTGCTGCATGAATTTCACTTTTACAACAGAATCAGTTCAAATACATAGAATCACAGTTGTTGGATGCCAGTATGCAATTCATGATGTTTCTGGCCTGTTTTAAGCGTTTCAAGTGGTTTGCTGCATGAATTTCACTTTTACAACAGAATCAGTTCAAATACATAGAATCACAGTTGTTGGATGCCAGTATGCAATTCATGATGTTTCTGGCCTGTTTTAAGCGTTTCAAGTGGTTTGCTGCATTGAATTTCACTTTTACAACAGAATCAGTTCAAATACATAGAATCACAGTTGTTGGATGCCAGTATTGCAATTCATGATGTTTCTGGCCTGTTTTTTAAGCGTTTCAAGTGGTTTGCTGCATGAATTTCACTTTTACAACAGAATCAGTTCAAAATACATAGAATCACAGTTGTTGGATGCCAGTATGCAATTCATGATGTTTTCTGGCTGTTTTAAGCGTTTCAAGTGGTTTGCTGCATGAATTTCACTTTTACAACAGAATCAGTTCAAATACATAGAATCAGAGTTGTTGGATGCCAGTATGAAAATTCATGATGTTTCTGGCCTGTTTTAAAAGCGTTTCAAGTGGTTTGCTGCATGAATTTCACTTTTACAACAGAATCAGTTCAAATACATAGAATCACAGTTGTTGGATGCCAGTATGCAATTCATGATGTTTCTGGCCTGTTTTAAGCGTTTCAAGTGGTTTGCTGCATGAATTTTACTTTTACAACAGAATCAGTTCAAATACGTAGGATCACAGTTGTTGGATGCCAGTATGCAATTCATGATGTTTCTGGCCTGTTTTAAGCGTTTCAAGTGGTTTGCTGCATGAATTTCACTTTTACAACAGAATCAGTTCAAATACATAGAATCACAGTTGTTGGATGCCAGTATGCAATTCATGATGTTTCTGGCCTGTTTTAAGCGTTTCAAGTGGTTTGCTGCATGAATTTCACTTTTACAACAGAATCAGTTCAAATACATAGAATCACAGTTGTTGGATGCCAGTATGCAATTCATGATGTTTCTGGCCTGTTTTAAGCGTTTCAAGTGGTTTGCTGCATGAATTTCACTTTTACAACAGAATCAGTTCAAATACATAGAATCACAGTTGTTGGATGCCAGTATGCAATTCATGTTGTTTCTGGCCTGTTTTAAGCGTTTCAAGTGGTTTGCTGCATGAATTTCACTTTTACAACAGAATCAGTTCAAATACATAGAATCACAGTTGTTGGATGCCAGTATGCAATTCATGATGTTTCTGGCCTGTTTTAAGCGTTTCAAGTGGTTTGCTGCATGAATTTCACTTTTACAACAGAATCAGTTCAAATACATAGAATCACAGTTGTTGGATGCCAGTATGCAATTCATGATGTTTCTGGCCTGTTTTAAGCGTTTCAAGTGGTTTGCTGCATGAATTTCACTTTTACAACAGAATCAGTTCAAATACATAGAATCACAGTTGTTGGATGCAGTAATGCAATTCATGATGTTTCTGGCCTGTTTTAAGCGTTTCAAGTGGTTTGCTGCATGAATTTCACTTTTACAACAGAATCAGTTCAAATACATAGAATCACAGTTGTTGGATGCCAGTATGCAATTCATGATGTTTCTGGCCTGTTTTAAGCGTTTCAAGTGGTTTGCTGCATGAATTTCACTTTTACAACAGAATCAGTTCAAATACATAGAATCACAGTTGTTGGATGCCAGTATGCAATTCATGATGTTTCTGGCCTGTTTTAAGCGTTTCAAGTGGTTTGCTGCATGAATTTCACTTTTACAACAGAATCAGTTCAAATACATAGAATCACAGTTGTTGGATGCCAGGTATGCGCGATTCATGATGTTTCTGGCCTGTTTCTAAAGCGTTCAAGCGTTTCAAGTGGTTTGCTGCATGAATTTCACTTTTACAACAGAATCAGTTCGAATACATAGAATCACAGTTGTTGGATGCCAGTATGCAATTCATGATGTTTCTGGCCTGTTTTAAGCGTTTCAAGTGGTTTGCTGCATGAATTTCACTTTTACAACAGAATCAGTTCAAATACATAGAATCACAGTTGTTGGATGCCAGTATGCAATTCATGATGTTTCTGGCCTGTTTTAAGCGTTTCAAGTGGTTTGCTGCATGAATTTCACTTTTACAACAGAATCAGTTCAAATACATAGAATCACAGTTGTTGGATGCCAGTATGCAATTCATGATGTTTCTGGCCTGTTTTAAGCGTTTCAAGTGGTTTGCTGCATGAATTTCACTTTTACAACAGAATCAGTTCAAATACATAGAATCACAGTTGTTGGATGCCAGTATGCAATTCATGATGTTTCTGGCCTGTTTTAAGCGTTTCAAGTGGTTTGCTGCATGAATTTCACTTTTACAACAGAATCAGTTCAAATACATAGAATCACAGTTGTTGGATGCCAGTATGCAATTCATGATGTTTCTGGCCTGTTTTAAGCGTTTCAAGTGGTTTGCTGCATGAATTTCACTTTTACAACAGAATCAGTTCAAATACATAGAATCACAGTTGTTGGATGCCAGTATGCAATTCATGATGTTTCTGGCCTGTTTTAAGCGTTTCAAGTGGTTTGCTGCATTGAATTTCACTTTTACAACAGAATCAGTTCAAATACATAGAATCACAGTTGTTGGATGCCAGTATGCAATTCATGATGTTTCTGGCCTGTTTTAAGCGTTTCAAGTGGTTTGCTGCATGAATTTCACTTTTACAAACTGAATCAGTTCAAATACATAGAATCAACAGTTGTTGGATGCCAGTATGCAATTCATGATGTTTCTGGCCTGTTTTAAGCGTTTCAAGTGGTTTGCTGCATGAATTTCACTTTTACAACAGAATCAGTTCAAATACATAGAATCACAGTTGTTGGATGCCAGTATGCAATTCATGATGTTTCTGGCCTGTTTTAAGCGTTTCAAAATGGTTTGCTGCATGAATTTCACTTTTACAACAGAATCAGTTCAAATACATAGAATCACAGAATCACATGTTTGTTTCTGGCCTGGCCCTCCTCCCTCCATGCCCTCTCTCCCTCTTTCTCGGCCCTCCTCTAGTATCCTCCTCTGCAATTCATGATCAAGGGACTGTTTCTGGTGTAGATATTAACCACGGTTTCATTTTAAAGGCTGTTCCAAATACACCTTTAGTTTTAGCAAACAACAGCAGGACACGGCTTTGGCGTGCGCATGTGGCTGTGTTACGTGATGATTTGTTTGACGCTGCAATGACTGGGACAAAATTACTAACGTTATTTAAAATTTTAATTTATAGTCTTTTTTGTGTGGAAATCATCTTGCGGACCCCCACAGGGGTTCCCGCGCCCTCGGGGGGTCAGGACCCCCACTTTGGGAACCACTAGACTTAGTGGTCTAAACCTGTGCGCTTACGATGCCTGGAAACCCGGGTTCGATCCCGGGCTATGTCTTTTTGTATTTATTGCATGTTATCACAGTCTATGACAGATTGCTCTAAAAACGGTACTAAGATGAAGTTTCAAGACGTTTTTTTGCAGATAATAGCTTAATTGTAAAAATAATCATTTAAGACACCTCAATGTACCCAATTAAAATAATGTTAGTCTCGTTTTGATGTGGGACTTTTACATGTTAGGACTAAAATAAAATGTAAAGGTGTTAATCCTCTTGAGCAAAAACCCTGATGATTGGATACGCTCTGAATGAAATACGTTCCAACATCCATTCTTCCCACTCTATTTTGAACATCAATTGCTTATTTATTTTGCATAAACTATGTGTTATTACATTGCTTTTATTTTGTTTTTGTTTTTTATTCAAAGTCCAAATAATACTAATAAAAAAACATTAATTCAACACATTCATTCAGAATTAGCACGGGCTGTCAGCGGCCAATGAGGACTGGAGACGGCCGACAACTGATAAAAATAATTCCCTGTGTTTGCTGTGGATTTGGTGTGGAATTGGAACCTGAGTCAGGGATGAGTGAGAGAGGACTACAAAAATATTGACTCGTGACTGCAGTACCACACTTTGGCCAGGATTTTAACCATATTGCTCCTTTAAGGGTCGCGCAAGGAAGCTCCGCTGTGATTGTCCGTGTGTGTGTATTGGAAGGAGACGGAGCTGGCTGCAGCGAGGAGCATGGGACGAGGCACTATGGAGCAGGAGAGCTTTGTGCTTCGAAGAGAAAAGCAGTTTGGGATCAGAGCCCGATATCAGAGACTGTGGACTTCTAACCATATTTATAAACTCATATCTAACATTTATATAAACTTATGATTAACATATATACACTCGTTATTGTATTACCGCACTATTATTGTTTTGCTGTTTGTGCTGAAAACTGTCCTTAATTGAATAACTATGTTTTTCAACAGACTTGTCTTTATCACGCATCACAGTTGATTTGACTTATTAAAATAATGAAAATCCTAAAAACTATTGTCAGGATTTAGCAGACAGAGTAATACTTAACACGATCAATAAACCACAGTAGAAACCAACTAGGCTTCTGCTTGCCCTCTGCAACACTTATACATTCGTCTTCCCATCACTGTAAACTACAGACTAAAAACATGGATCAAAAGGCTCTGACTTGTAATTTGCATTTGTAACAACATTAAATTTACATTTTAATTTGGATATTCAAGCTTTTCGTAATTATTAAAACCGGGAATCAATGTAGAGTGTATAAAAACGTGGACCCACTCCTCAGACGCTAGACAATGACTGAGCGAAAGCGCATGGCGCAGAGCTGATGGCAGGGCTCTTCTGTTTCTTTAATGGCGGGCTAAGTGCTAAGAATCAATATGCCGTATACTGCCAACCTACTGATTCGGAGGATGGTTTAGTATTCGTGTGTTATACTCATGCCTTTGGACCAATGTTACAGTCTATTTATCATTTTTGTTGAAGTTAGAAAAGGTAAAATAATGCCTCTCTGATTAAACCTCTCCAAAATCAGGCCCGTCCTAAGGGCTGTGCGACCTGTGCACGTCGCACAGGCCTCGCACCACAAAGGCGTCCTCGCAATCTTCCTTCCTTTTCTTTTATTTTATAAATACACTAGTTCAAGGGTCCCCAAAGGGCAGACTGCACTCCAAATTTGGAAACCCTAAACCCCTTCTCTGGAACCTCTTTGCTTCGTTTGTAATCCAAAAGACATTGTTTCAAGTAAAAGTCAAATTTTCACCAAAAGCGATTTGTAAACAGGCAGGCGCTCGCGGGCAGCTATGTATGCAAGGCGTCCTCCGAAAAAAAACTGTCAGATAACTTTGGCAGTGTCTGAGTGAGATACAAAGAAAGTAACGGGAATGATCGCAGTTGTAGGAGAGATGGATACTCGCGGAGGAGGAGCCGTAGTGTGACAGGTGTGAGCAGAGGAGCATACCCTTTGTATGGAGCAGAGGAGGAGGAGGCGGAGGAGGAGGAGGAGCAGTGATACAGTGTGAGCAGAGAGCCAGGACCCCTTTGTGTGAGCAGATGGCGGAGCGAGGAGGAGGAGAGGAGGAGCAGTGATACAGTTGGTGAGCAGAGGAGCAGACCCTTTGTGTGAGCAGAGGAGGAGGAGGAGGATCAGCGGCTTGTGGACAGGGTGTGTGAGCGTGCTATTGCCAATGTTTATGTCCGAATATCCACATCAAAAAATATTTTTAAACGCATTAGCAAACCACACTGTATGTCTTGCTATAGTAGCATGGAGTGTTTTGTTGTGGTCAGTGTGTGTGGAGGAGGAGGTTGACGAGTATTTTGTTGTTGTCAGTGTGGTGGAGGAGGAGTGTATGTTGTCAGAGTGTGTCGGAGGCCATGGCAAAAAAAAACGTATTGGATGAGAAAATAATATTTTTGACTCCGCTCATAGCCATTTTGGCGCATTTTGCCCCAAATCTAACTATTAGACGAAAAAGACTCCTTTTGGTTCAATCTTTGAGTTGCTTACCATTTTGCCCCAGGACGAAAGAGACCATGTGCTCAGCTAAAAAAAGGTCAGCGACCAATATTGCACGGTTAGAGTGTCGTGTGGGGTGTGTACGTGCGCGCGCCCAAACGCTCTGCATTGGAGCGATGACACACGGTACGCGCGTGTCTGATTTCGTCAAGCACCCCGCGCGAGGTGGTGCTGAATTCATGTCAAAAAAAGATTATAACAGGAAAAACTTCCTCAGCTCTGAGGAAAAAAGTGTCAGGGCAGGGCATCGCGTTTCGACGGTTCGCACCGGGCCTCCACCCCCTTGGGATCGGGGCCTTGCCCAAAATACCTCCATGCTCCACTATTGAGGAAGGCTCTGGGGCGCAGCGAACGGAACGAGGAAGGGTCTGGTCAGCGGTTGCTGTACGGTGGCGTGCGAGTAGTAGGCGTGGTCGGGTAGTGACCGTCACTACCCGACACGCTACTACTATGAATTTTGAATCACATTGAACTTCTGGCAAGTTATCCGTGAAGAGAAGACATGGCAGACCGTACGCAAAACAGTAAGTGTCAACCAACATACGTGTTTTATTTATTTTTGGCGTCCCTCCAGTGTACAGTGTATAATGAATAAAATGCACATCCCACCTGACTAGAAATGTTTTTTAAGAAGTGAATAATACATTGCAGAGAAAAGCAATTTGTAGGGGTTTCTTCTAAGAGTCCATGTGCCATCGACATGTCAGGTACATAGTATACTAGGTACATAAGTATAATATATACAAATATAATATTGCCCAAGTCTTTTTTGCATCGTTTAAAAATGGTGAATAGGAGGAAAAAACTAAACTCTTTAATGTTTTTCCAAGGAACAGTGGAGAATATTAGTTAGGGCAATAGGTGATGTAGGCTTCCCGAGTTTCCTATCACAGTTACAGAAGTCACTGACCATAGTTATTGGATGATGTTCCAAGATATTTGTGTTTCTGAGTGTGCACAAATGGATGTTTATGTCTGCTTCTCAGTTGCTTCCGGACTATGTCAGTGATGGAAATCAATGTCCAGTGCGAAAGCAGGGGAACCCGCTCACGTGTGTAACCTGTTTAAACCCCCCATGGCGAGAAGCACAAATGCTCACAACACGTGCAAACCCATTTGAAGGGCATCTGTTTGTCATGGAGCTATGTTTTAACTTCGAATCAGGTGTTGTGCAACTTATTGTCATTTCGTTCTTTTAACGTGATTGTCTAGAGTTTGTCAGGAAAGAGAGACGGAGAGTACTTGATTGAAAAAAAAAAAGACAACCAAGCTCCCTCCCCCTTCCTTTCTGATTGGGTCTACATCGGCTTCTCTTCGGATGTATAGCATGATTTATATAATGTATTGTTTTTACATTAGTAGGCCCGAGCGCCTCCAGGCTGACATCGGACTATTGTAATGAAAGTGTGCATAAAACCACTGAAACCCCCTCAAACATAAAACATGTCATGGTACATGTTTCCTGGACGTAATGTACTAAAAATCTGCATTTGCAACATTGTTGTGATGTACAGAGACCATAAAGTCATAAGTGCAAGTCACTGACAATATATTGAAACCGGACACAAACACCTTTTAGGGATGCATTTGGTTTTGTGAACTGTTGTTGTTGAATGTAACACTTTTCTCTTATCTAGGTGACAGTTCAACTCTGGCGAGGGCATTTCACCTGCCTCAGCATGAAGCAATTGAAAACATTAATAAAAGGGGCCAAAGTATGAACATGGTAGTGATTATTTAAATATTGATGCGACATATTTCACTGTGCACTGCACAATTATCTGTGTTTGTTCTTTATGGACAATGAGTTTTAAATGATGCAAATGATCTGGTGAGGCATTTACAGAGGAGGCTAGCAGGGTAGGCTGAAAGCTTTCCAATGAGAGATGGAGCTTGGCGGCTGTCCTCTGAAGCTTTCTCTCATGATTATAATAAAAGAGAATTTGTTTTTGTGTTGAATGTATTTCAGTGTTGACATTTTCAGAGCCATTCAGATACACAAATCATACAAAAATGATGTACTAAAATGCCGACAACCAATTTTGTTCTTTTTGTTCATCTCTCTTTCTACATACAAATTTGACAAAACACATAGTAATGAATGTCTCGCTTGGTCCCAAAAGGCCTCAAGTTGGCCACAAATGTTATGGCATGTTTCTTTATGATCCAGTAATGTGGAGACCATGGGTGTTGGAGTGTGTGGTTGGTGGTGGTGGTGTAATAATATCTTTAACGTGTAATGTACTTTTCATATCCGGTGTTGGAAAGTTCTCAAAACGCCACACTAATTTATTCATTTATTCCACACCAGTGTGTCACCAGCTGGGTTGGAGGCTGCAGGCTACTATCTGTGCTATTGGCGCCACCACCAAGCAGTCTCTCACTATGTACACACATTGTGGGTGAAGTGCTTGCTCCAAGAACATACCAGACTGCACTTGGGGAGCCAGATTTTTGAGCCACCAAAACCATAGGCCCCTTTTATAAATGAATGTACACATTAGGACATAAGCACTGGCATTATTTGACTCATTAACTTTTGTCCTGAGTGCTTCAAATCTTTGATTGTTTGTCTGAGTAATGGCAGCTTTTGTAGGCAAATCTTACTACTTTGTATTTACAGAAACTTCGTTCCATTTTCTCCCAATAAATAATATTGACCATGACACTGCGCCATAAAATTCATATATTGCGCTAAATTCATTGGGCATAGATAGTAGCTCACTACTACTCATACCCGTATTATATATTGATCCCAAGCTCATCCACGCGGACTTTGTGGGCGTGTCGAGTAGTGACCGTCATACCGACACCGCCCACTACTCGACACGCTCCGTTACGGCAGGCCGCAGACAGATACACTTGAAAAGTCTTACAACTCTTAAATCGATTAATCCCAAATTTATAAGACACATGTTTTGCCTAATTTCAGCATTTTTAGATATTTTCTCATCCACTTTTCACTCTATGTTCTGCTCTGGGACCCTCACTGAACGCTTGCCGGGCATCGAATCTCTCGATCTGTGACATCATAGCTAGACCCCGCCCCCTTGTTAATCCGCACAAACCACCAAAAACAACCCAATATTATTTAAAAATGCACTTCTATGCCCAAGTGGAGACTACGGACTTTGTGGAACATTCGTAACAGCGCAGCCGTTTACAGGAGAACCGTCAATAATGATCCTTTAGAAAGAAACACATCCTTGAAGAAGAACACAACCCAGGATTCCTTCGCACAAACCCAACATGAGAACAAGGGCTTTCCTGGTTATCAGCCCGAAAATGGGTAAAAATATTATTCAAAAACTCCCAGACATTTCCCTTTAATCTGCATCGTAGAGCGGGAGGAGGAGACTTTTGTTTTAAAATGACGTATATTTCAAAGTGGTAACCATGGAAATCGGTGAGATCCTTCCATTCAGTCGTCAAAAAACCTGCATATAAGAAATATACAGCAATGCAGAGGTTTGAACGGGCCACGCGGGAACAAGGTGAGATTATGAGCCTTTGGAAAGTGAAAGTAAAAGTATAAACACGGCTCAGTGCTTTTGTACCTGTGCAAAAGTTATTTCATACAATTTATACAAAATAAAAACCTGAAAATGTTAAAATGAGATTCGAATGAAACTCCTTTGTAAACTAAATCTGATATTTGATGTTTTTTATCGTTAAGATGTTGTTTTATGTGAGAATTACAATTTTCACGGTTTAGCCCAGGAGAGACCAGAGAGACCCGAGAGACCCTCGAGAGAGTGACCAGAGAGAGACCAGAGAGAGACCAGTGAGGTAGAGAGACGAGAGGAGGCCAGGAGAGAGGCCAGAGAGAGGCCAGAGAGAGAGGCAGAGAGAGGACCAGAGAGAGCCAGTAGAGGGGGGGGATGGGACCAGAGAGTGAGACCAGAGAGAGGAGACCAGAGAGAGACCAGAGAGAGACCAGAGAGAGGCAGAGAGTGAGGCAGAGAGGACCAGAGAGGAGACCGTGGACGAGACAGAGAGAGACCAGAGAGAGAGGCATGAGAGACCAGAGAGAGACCGCGAGAGGCCCAAGAGAGAGAGACCCAGAGAGCACCAGAAGAGGACATCAGAGAGTGAGCCCAGAGAGACAGAGAGAGACCAGAGTGAGGGTCAAGACGAGACAGACGAGAGAGACCAGAGAGACACCAGAGAGACACCAGAGAGATGAGACCAGAGAGAGAAGGACCAGGGAGAGAGACCAGAGAGAGACCAGAGAGAGACAGAGAGAGACCAGAGAGAGAGAACCAGAGAGAGAGACCAGAGAGAGACCAGAGAGATGAGACCCAGAGAGGACACAGAGATGAGACAGAGAGAGGACCAGAAAGAGCCCAGAGAGAGACCAGAGAGAGACCAGAGAGAGACCTCTGTGTTCTGTTTGATTTTGCTGATCCGGGTGAGTCGGACGAATCGACAACTTGGGTAATAGTCCTTTGACGAGGCTTAAAAACATAGATCTGAATTGTTGTGATGAAAAAACAGTTTTTAAACATTTTTTATTAGACACTTCAAGCTGGCTGACTAAAAGTTTTGTGTTCGAGACTGACATGTTGTTTGTCGCGATAGAAAAAGTGGAGAAATGTGTTTATGTGGATAAATCCGACGTCATCTCCCCAGGTCATTGTGCTGACGTGATCCACAGTCCCTGTGAGTCATTATTTTTGACCCTTTGGGCTCAGAAGAAATAAGTATTAGATTTTTCATGAGCTTTGGAAAATAGAGGACCACAGCTTAGTTCGCACCAAATGTTAATGCTATAAGGACCACGTGAACCTCTGAGGAGCAAAGGGTGCTGGCCTCCTGCTGTGACTCAGAGGTGCACAGGGACTGGCCTACCTGCTGGGGACTCTGAGGAGCACGGGGACTGGCCTCCTGTGGGACTCTGAGGGAGCAAGGGACTGGACTCCTGCTAAGATGCGGAGCACAGGGGACTGGGGCCTCCTGCTGGGACTGAGGAAGCACAGGGACTGGCCTGCTTCTAAGGACCTCTTTGAGGTGCACAGGGACTGGCCTTGCTAAGGATCTGAGGAGCACAGGGACTGGGCCTTTTGCTGGGACTCTGAGGAGCCACAGGGACTGCTCCTGCTAAGACTGAGGAGCACAGGGACTGGCCTCCTGCTGGGACTCTGATGAGCACAGGGGACTGGCCTCTGCTGGGACTGAGGAGCACAGGGACTGGTCTCCTGCATGGGGGGATGAGGAGCACAGGGACGGTCTCCTGCTGGGACTCTGAGGAGCACAGGGGGGACTGCCTCCTGCGTTAAGACTACTGAGGAGCACATGGATGGCCTCCTGCTGGGACTCTGAGGAGCACGGGCTGGGCCTCCTGTGGGATGAAGCACAGGGATGGCCTCCTGCTGGGACTCTGAGGAGCACAGGGACTGGCTACCTGCTGGAATGAGGAGACAGGGACTGGTCTCCTGCTGTGGTAGGACTGAGGGCACAGGGGACTGGTATCTGCTGGGGACTTTCTGAGGAGCACAGGGACTGGGCCTCCTGCTGGGACTGAGGAGCACAGGGAACTGGCCCTCCTGCTGGACTCTGTGGAGCACAGGGGACTGGCCCTCTGCTGGGACTCTGAGGAGACAGGGACTGGCCTCCTGCTGGGACTCTTGAGGAGCCCAGGGACTGGTTCCTGTGGTCCAGAGTCAGGACTAATACATGGGGAGCCAAGGTTGGGTTTCAGTGTTTCAGATTTATGCAGCCTAAAAACAGTCTTCCCGAAAACGTGATTCTGAGACGGGCATATTCAAATCCAGGTTTAAAAACAGCATTTTAATCCTGACTTTCTGATTTAAGCCTTCGTCTTGTGAGTTGCCGTGTGTGGACTGTGGCTATACCAATAACTTGCCTAATGCTAAAGGGTTATGAACATGATGGACAATCAGTGACTTTTCCGCGTGGGCTAGCACCGTTTTTTTGTGTTACAAATTGAGTAAACTTCTGAACCATCAAACGACAGAATAAAATTAACATATGTACATGTAGATCGGATACAGGTGTAACAAATAAAAGAATACAGAAAACATAAGGTGAACAGAAACCCTGAACAGAACCCATGAGAACAGACCATGAACAGAAACCATGAACCGTCAGAGCTGAGGAGTCTATTCTGTGTCGTCCTAAAATACAACAAATTTTCACATCTGGTCCCAAAGAGTTCCAATCCACATGGACGGCGTGCTCCGGTGTCTGGCCTTGACTGCACCTTCCTCTGATTGGCTGCGTCGTCCTGGAGAAAGGTACTTGTAGAAGGAAGAAAGCGTTTGTTGCCTGGGGGAGTGGAATGCTTCTAGGGCACAGCGCCATTTTTGGTGTCCACGGAAATCACAGTAGCATCTTTGTGTTTTCCCCACGTTTGATTTTGAATGTATAGACCAGGGTGAGAGACCAGGGGAGAGGGACCAGGTTGGGAGAGACCAGGTGCGATGAGCCAGGGGACTGGAGACCAGGGGAGAGATCAGGGGAGAGACAGGGGAGAGACCAGGTTGTGGAACTTGTTGTTTTTAGGACGGACACAGATTGACTCCTCTGCTCTGAGCGGGTTCATTGTTTGTTCATGGTTCTGTTCTATGGTTCGGTTAATGGTTCAGTTCAAGTATGTATTCTGTATTCTTTTATTTTTTACACTGTATCCGTATCTTACATGTTCATATGTTATTTTATTCCTGTCGTTTTGATGGTCAGAAGTTTACTCAAATTGTAACACAAAATGCTGGTGCGAGCCACGCGGAAAAGTCACTGATTTCATATGTTCATAAACCCTTTGCATTTAGGCAAGGTTATTGGTATAGCACAGTCCACACTCGGCAACTCACTAGACAAGGCTTTAAATCAGAAAGGCAGGATAAAAATCTGTTTTTTAACTGGATTATTGAATATTGCCCGTCTCACGTTTTCTGGGAGACTTTTTTTAACTGCATAAATCTGAAACACTGCCTCCCATGTTTAGTCCTGACTTGGGAACAAGCCAGGAGGCCAGTCCCTGTGCTCCTCAGAGTCCCAGCCGGAGGCCAGTCCTGTGCTCCTCAGGAGTGCCCAGGCAGGAGGCCAGTCACTGTGCTCCTCAGAGTCCAGCAGGAGGCCAGTCCCTGTGCTCCTCTAGTCCCAGCAGGTGGCGTCCCTGTGCCTCCTCAGAGCTCCCAGCAAGGAGACCAGTCCCTGTGCTCCTCAGTCCCAGCAGGAGACCAGTCCTGTGTCTCAGACCCAGCAGGAGGGGCAGTCCCTGTGCCTCCTCGAGTCCCAGCTGGAGGCCAGTCCCTGTCTCCTCAGTCCCAGCAGGAGGCCAGTCCCTGTGCTCCTCAGCGTCCACAGCAGGAGGCCATCCCTGTGCTCCTCAGGTCTTGCAGGAGGCCAGTCCCTGGTGCTCCTCAGAGTCCAGCAGGAGAACCAGTCCCTGTGCTCCTAGAGTCCCAGCCGGAGACCAGTCCCTGTGCTCCTCTGTCCCCAGCAGGAGGCAGTCCCTGTGTCATCAGAGTCCAGGCAGGCGGCCAGTCCCTGTGCTCTCAGTCTTCGCAGGAGGCCAGTCCCTGGCTCATCAGAGTCCAGCAGGAAGCCCAGTCCCTGTGCTCCTCTGAGTCTTAGCAGGGGCCAGTCCTGTGTCCTCCGAGTATTAGCAGGAGGCCAGTCCCTGTGCTCCCAGTCCCAGCAGGAGGCCAGTCCCTGTGCTCCTCAGTCTTCGCAGGGAGGCCAGGTCCCTGTAGCTCCTCAGAGTCAGCAGGAGGCCAGTCCCTGTGCTCTCAGAGTCCCAGCCTGGAGGCCAGTCCCTGTGTCCTCAGAGTCACTGCGGAGGCCAAATCCCTGTGCTCCTCAGAGATTTCCAGTGGTTCTTATAGCATTAACATTGGTGCGAGATTAAAGCTGTGGTCTCTATTTTCCAAAGTCATGTAAAAAATCTAATCCTTATTTTCTGTCTGAGCCCAAAGGGTCAAAATTAGTGACTCACAGGGATGTTGGATCACGTCAGCACAAAAGACCTGGGGAGATGACGTCGGATTTATCCACAATAAACACATTTCTCTCACTTTTTCTATCGCGACAACAATCAATTTTCAGTCTCGAAACAAAACTTTAGGTTCAGCAGCTTTAAGTTTCTAATAATAATGTATAAACTGTTTTTAATTTTTCACAACAATTCTATTTATGTTTTTAGGCCTCGTGCAAGGACTTTACCAAGTTGTCGATCGTCTGACACCGGATCAGAAAATCAAAACAGACACAGTGTCTCTATCTGGTCTTCTCTCTGGTCTCCTATCTGGGTCTCTTCTGGTCTCTCTCTGGTTCTCTTGAGTCTCTCTCTGTCTCTTCTCTGGTCTTCTCTGGTCTCTCTCTCTGTATCTCTCTCTGGTCTTCTATGGTCTCTCTCTGGTCTCCTCTGGTCTCTCTCCCTGGTCTCTCTCTCTGTCTCTCCTCTGGTGTCTCTCTGGTGTCTCTTGGTCTCTCTCTCTGGTCTCTCTGGTTCTCTCTGGTCTCTCTCTGGTCTCTCTGGCTCTCTCTCTGATGTCTCTCTGGTGTCTCTCTGGTCTCTCTCTCTGGCCTCTCTCTGGTCCTCTCTCGGGGTCTCTCTGGCCTCTCTCTTGGTCTCCCCCTCCCCCCCCCTGGTCTCTCTCTGGTCTCTCTCTGGTCTCTCTCTGGCCTCTCTCTCTGGCCTCTCTCTGGTCTCTCTTGGTTCTCTCTGGTTCTCTCTTGGTCTCACTCTCTGTGTTCTCTCGGGTCTCTCTCTGGTCTCTCCTCTGCCTCTCTCTCTGGCCTCTCTCTGGCCTCTCTCTGGCCTCTCTCTGGTCTCTCTCTGGTCTCTCTTGGTCTCTTCTGTCTCTCTCTTGGTCTCTCTTGGTTCTCTGGTCTCTCTCTGGTCTAAAAAGTGAAAATAGTAATTCTCTCCTAAACTACATCTTAACATAAAAAACACAAATAATCAGATATAGTTTCAAATGAGGTTCCGTTTCGATTCTCATTTATCATTTCAGTGTTTTATTTTGTATACAAATTTATGAATAAAACTTTTAGCACTGGTACAAAAGCACTGAGCCGTGTTATACTTTTCCTTTTCACTTTCAAAGGCTCTATAATCTCACCTTTTCCGCGGTGGCCCGGTTCAAAACCTCTGCATTGCGGTATATTTTTATATGTGTTTTTTGCGACTGAATGGAAGGCTCTCACCGTTTCCATGGTTAACCACTATGAATTTACGTCATTTTAAAACAAAGTTCCTCTCCCTCTCTACGATGCGAGAATAAAGGGAATTGTCTGGGAGTTTTTGATAAAATATTTTTACTCCATTTTCTGGTGATAACAGGAAAGCCCTTGTTCTCATGTTGGGTTTGTGCGAAAAAAAAAAAACAGGATCCTTGGGTTGTGTTCTTCTTGCTAGGATTGTGTTTCTTTCTTAACGATCATTATTTGACCGGTTCTCTTACGGCTGCCGCTGTACGAATGTGTCCACAAAGTCCGATTCTCACTTGGCATAAAGTCCATTTTTTTAAATAATATTGGTGTGGTTTTGTGGTTTGGTGTGATTGACAAGGGGCGGGTCTAGCTATGATGTCAACAGATCGGAGAGGATTCGACCCGGAGCGTTCTGTGAGGGCCAGAGCCGAACATAGAGTGAAAAGTGATGAGAAACATAGTCTAACAAATGCTGAAATAGGGGAAAACAAGTGTCTTAATTTGGGATTAGATCGATTTAAGAGTTTTAAGACTTTTTCAAGTGTTCTGTCTGCGGCCTGCAGTACGGAGGTGGCGAGTGTGGGCGTGTCGGGTAGTAGACGTCACTACTCGACACGCCCACTCCGCGTGTCATGAGCATGGAATCTATGTATAATACGGGTATGAGTAGTAGTGAGTACTATCTATGCCCCAATGAATTTATGGCAATAATGAATTTTATGGGCATGTCATTGTCAATCTTATTTATTGGTGGAAAATGGACGATTTTGTAAATATCAAAGTTAGTAAATTTGCCTACAAACGTGCCATTACTTCAGATATCAATCAATAGGGATTTGAAGCAGCTAAGGACAAAAGTTAATGCGTCAAATAATGCAGTGATTATGTCTAATGTGTACATTCATTTATAAAAGGGCTATGGTTGGTGGCTCAAATCTGGCCTGCCCCAAGTGCAGTCTGGTATGTTCTTGAGCAATGCACTTCACCCACATGTGTGGACATAGTGAGAGACTGCTTGGTGGTGGCCAATAGCACAGATTAGTAGCTGCATCCTCCAACCCAGCTGTGACACTTGTGTGGAATAAAATGAAATAACGTAGTGTGGCGTTTTGAGAAACTTGTAACACAGGATTGAAAAGTACATTACAAGTTAAAGATATTATTACACCCCACCACCACCACACACTCCTACACCATGGGTCTCCACATTACTGATCATAAAGAGAACCTGCCATAACATTTTTGGGCCCAACTTTTGGACTTTTGGGACAAGCAGACATTCATTACTTCTTGTGATTGTCATATTTGTATGTAGAAGAGGGAGATTAAACAAAAAGGAACAAATTGTTTCTGGCTGTAATGTACATGCTTTTTTATGATTTGTGTTATCTGAATGGCTCTGAAATGTAGACCACTGAATAAGTTTCAACACAAAACAAAATTCTCTTTTATTTATAATCTGAGTGAAAGGCTTCCAGAGGGGGGGTGGAGCGCGCCAATCTCCATCTCTCTTGGAAAGCTTTCAGCCTCCTGCTGCCTCTCTGTAAATGCCTCACCAGATCATTTGCAATCATTGTAAACCACTGTCCATAAAGAACAATCAAGATTTAGATTGTGCAAGTGCACAGTGAAATATTGTCATCAAATTTTAAATAATTCTTACCATGGTTCATACTTTTTTTTTGGCCCCTTTATGAATTTTTCAATGCCTCATGCTGAGGCGGTGATATGCCCTCGGCCAGAGTGTGAACTGTCACATAGATAAGGTAAACTGTGTTACATTCAAACAACACGTTCTTCAAAACAAATGCAGCCCTAAAACGGTGTTGTGGCCGGTTTAATATATTGTCAGTGACTTGCACTTATGGACTTTTATGGTCTGTCTCAACAAAGTTGCAATGCAAGAGTTTTTAGTACAGTGTACGTCCAGGAAACAGGTACCATGAATGTTATGTTTGAGGGGGGTTCAGTGATTATGCCACACTTTCATTCAATAGTGCCCTGTGCCTGCTGGTGGGCGTCGGGCCTACATAATTGTAATCAAATAACATTATATAAATCATGCCTATAATTACGGTAAGAGCGTGTAGGACAATTCAGAAGGATGGGGGAGGAGCTTGGGTTGTTTTTTTTTTCAAATCCAAGTACCTCTCTGTCTCTCATTCAGACAATCTCTAGACAATCACTTTAAAGAAAACAATGTACAATATTGCAAACACCTTGGATTCGAAGTTAATTTTTTTTTTTAAACATAGCCCATGTCAAACAGATGCCATTTCATGGGTTTGCACGTGATGAGCATTTGTGCTTCTCGCCATTGTTTAAAAACAGGTTACACACGTGAGGTGTTCCCCTGCTTCAGACACTGGAGCATGATTCCCATCATGACAATAGTGGATGCAACTGAAAGCAGACATAAACATCCATTTGTGCACACTCAGAAACACACATTATCATGGAACATTCATCCCAATAACTATGGTCAGTGACTTCTGTAATGTGTAGGAAAACATCGGTGAGCTACATCACATAATTGCCTATCTAATTCTCCCACTGTTCTTGGAAAATCATGTAAAAGAGTTATGTTTTTTCTCCGTAATACCCATTTTAACGATGCAAATGACTTGGGCTATATTATATAGTATAGATTATACTATGTACCTATTATTTACTATGTACCTGACCTGTCGATGGCACATGGGACTTCTTAGAAGAACCTACAAAATTGCTTTCTCTGAAATGTATTTAGTTCACTTCTTAGAAAAACCTTTCTAGTCAGGGTGATGTGCATTTTTATTCATTAATACACTGTAACTGGAGTGCCGGCTAAAAATTAATAAAACCACGTTGTTGGTTGACACTTACTGTTTTGCGTACGCGTCTGCCATGGTCTTCTCTTCATCGGATATAATGTGCAGAAGTTCAAGTGTATTCAAAAATTCATGTAGTAGGCGTGTCGGGTAGTGGACGTCTCTACCCGACACGCCTACTTCTCGGACACGCTCCGTACTGCCAAAGCCGCAGACAGACCCTTCTCGTTTCCTCGCAGCGCCCAGAGGCCTCCTCAGTAGTGGAGCATGGAGGTATTTGGCAGGCCCGTTCCAAGGGGGGTGCGAGGCCCTGTGCGAACTCGAAACGCGAGGCCCTTGCCCTGACACTTTTTTCCCCGATCTGAGGGAAAGTTTTCTGTTATAATCTTTGCATGAATTCAGCACCACCCTCGCGCGGTGCTTGACGAGATTCAGCACGCGCGTAACGAGTGTCCTTCGCTCTATGCAGGCGTTTGGCGCGCGCAGGTACACACGCACACACACTCTAGCTGTATTGGTCGCGGTCTTTTTTAGCGAACATGTCTCTTTCGTCCTTTGGCAAAATGGTAGAGACTCAAAAGGATGAACCTAAAAGGTGTTCCATTTTTCTTTAATTGTTTAGATTGGGGCAAAATGGCCAAATGGCTATGAGGCGGAGTCAATATTATTATTTTCTCATCAAATAACCGTTTTTCCATGGCCTCCACACCTTGACAACATACACTCCTCCTCCTCCACATGGACAACTACAAAATACTCTTCTCCTCCTCCTCCACACACTCTGAACCACAACAAAAACGACTCCAGCTAGCTAAAGCTAGACCCCATTAACCAGTGTGTTTGCTAATGCTTTTAAAAATATGTTTGTGATGTGGATAGTAGGACTAAACATGGCAATTAGCAGCGCCTCACACACTGTCACACCGTGAATACTCCTCTCCTCCTCTGCTACACATAGGGTCTGCTCCTCTGCTCACACCTGTATCAACTGCTCCTCCTCTCCTCTTCCTTCATCCTCCTCTGCTACACAAAGAGGGGTCTGCTTCCTCTGCTTCACACCTGTATACACTGCTCTCCTCCTCTCGCCTCTCCTCCTCTGCTCACAACAAAGGGGGGTCTGCTCTACTGCTCACACTGTCTCACTGCTCCTCCTCCGCGAGTATCATCTCCCTACACTGCGATCATTCCGTTACTTTCTTTGTATCTCACTTCAGGGACCATGCTAAAGTTATCTGACAGTTTTTTCGGGAGGACCGTTGCATACATAGCTGCGCGCGACGCTGCACTGTTTACAAATCGTTTTGGTGAAAATTTGACTTTATTGTTAAAAAAGTTCTTTTGATCATAACGCGAAATCAAAGAGGTCCCAGGAAAGGGTTTGGGTTCCAAATTTGAGTTGCTGTCTGCCCTTTTTTGGGGACCCTTGACTAGGGTATTTATAAAATAAAATAAAAGAAGGAAGTTGCGAGGCCCCTGTGTGGCTGCGAGGCCCCTGTGCGCGGCACAGGTCGACAAGCCCTTAGGCGGGCTGATTTTGGGGAGGGGTTTAATCAAGAGAGGCCTTATTTTTTTCTAACTTCAACAAAAAATGATAAAAGAACTGTAATCATTGGTGCCAAAAGGCATGGGAGTATAACACTCCGATTTCAGTAGGGTGCGGATACGGCAATATTGGATTCTTAGCCCGCATTAAAGAAACAGAAGCAGCTCATCAGTCTGCGCATGCGCCTCGTCAGTCTTTGTCTAGCGTCTTGAGGAGGTGGGTCACGTTTTTACACTTACCTGATTTCGGTTTTATATTAGAAAACTTTGAATATCAAATTAAATGCTTATTTAGTTGTTACAAATGCAAATGTACAAAGTCCGGCCTTTAGAATCCATGTTTTAAGTCGGTAGTTTTACAGTGATGGGAAGTCGGAATGTTTAAGTGTGCGGCCTAGCCTAGTGTTTCTACTGTAGGTTTATGTGATAGTGTTGTATCTACCTCTGTCTTTAAATCCTGACCATAGTTTTATGGATTCATTATTTTATAAGTTCATTTCAACTGTGATGCGGTGATAAAAGACACAGTTTTGTTGGTAAAACATTAGTTATTATTAAAACAGTTTTCAAGCACAAACAGCAAAACATTACATGTAGCTGATAATACAATACGAGTGTATATATGTTAGATATAAGTTATATATATGTTAGTATAAGTTCTATATAAAGTTAGATAGTCCACAGTCTCCTGTAGTATCAGGCTCTGAGCCCAAAATGCTTTTCCTTCGAAGCACAAAGCTCTCTGCTCCATAGCGCTCGTCATGCTCCTGCTGCAGCGCTCCGTGCTTCCTTCCATACACACACACGGACCATTCACAGCGGAGCTTCCTTGCGGCGACCCTTAATGGTAGCAATATGTAAAAAATCTGGCAAATGGTGGTACTGCAGTTCACATAATATTTTGTAGTCCTCTCTTCACTATCCCTGACTCCAGTTTGCCAGATTCACAACCAAATATCCAGCAGCAAACACAGAATTATTTTATCAGTTGTTTGTCTCGTCTCCATTCACATTGCCATGGACAGGCCGTTGCTATGCTGAATGAATGTTTGATAATGTTTTTTTAATTATTATTATTTGGACATTTGAGATAAAAAACAAACAAAATAAAGCATGTAATTACACATAGTTTATGCAAAATAAATAAGCAATCGATGTTCTAAATAGGTAGTGGGAAGAATGGATGTTGGAGTATTTCTTAGCGTTATCACATTCAGGGGTTTGCTCAAGGAGGATATCACCTTTACATTTTATTTATCTCCCTAACAGGTAAAAGTCCACTTCAAAAAGTGACTAACATAATTTTAATTGGGGGGTACATGATGGTCTTAAATGATTATTTTTACAATTTAAGCTAAACAATCTGCAAAAAAAACCGTCTTGGACCTTCATTTTTACCGTTTTTAGAGCAATCTGTCATAGAATGTGAAACATGCCAATAAATACAAAAAGACATAGCCGGTGATCGAACCCGGGGTTCCTGCATCGGTAGCGCACAGTTTAGACATAGAGTTAGTTGGTCCCAAAGTGTGGGTCCTGACCCCCGGGGGGGTCGCGGGGAACCACCTGGGGGGTCGCTAAGTGCTGATTTCCACACAAAAAGGGTACTATAATTATTTTAATCTCGTTAGTAATTTAGTCCCAGTATTGCGTGCGTCAATCAAAATCATCCGTACCACAGTCACTATGCGCAGCGACAGAAGGTGTGTGCCTGTGTTGTTGGCTAAAAACTAACGGTGTTTGAGGCTAACAAATAAATAATACCTGCTTTAAAATGAAACGTGGTTATATTACAACAGAAAAACCCGGAGGGGAGTAACGTCCACTTGTATCAGGGGCTGATGGTGCGAATGAGAGGGAGGAGGGCAGAGGAGGGAGAGAGGGCTGAGGAGGGAGAGAGGAGGCAGAGGAGGGAGGGCAGAGGAGGGAGAGAGGGGCAGAGGATGGAGGGAGGGAGGAGTGCAGAGGGGGAGAGAAGGGCCAGGGGACGGGGAGGGAGGACAGAGGAAGGAGGGAGGGAGAGAGGGCAGCGGAGGGAGGGCAGCGGGAGGGAGGGAGGGCAGCCAGAGGAGGGAGAAGAGAGGGCAGCGGCGCGGAGAGGGCCAGCGGAGGGAGAGGAGGGCAGAGGAGGGGCAGATGGTAGAGAGGGAGGACAGAGTGAGGGTGGAGGAGGCAGAGGAGGGAGAGAGAGGCAGCGGGGTAGAACAGCGGTTAAAAGAGGGCCCGGCTTTTCGGAGTCAAAGGGTAAAGAGGTCGCACTTTAAACAGCGGCGTGGCCGGTTTATTGCCTTTCTGTCTGTAACTTTGGAAAGGAAAGCCTGCGGGGATGGAACCGCCATAAAAGTATACAGCGAAAGCGGGCCACCCGCTTTTAATGATGCGGACCTCTTTACCGCTGACTCCCGGAAAGCGGGCCTCTTTAACGCGTGTTCTACCGCTGCCTCTCTCCCTCCTCTGCCCTCTCTCCCTTCTTGTCCTCCCTCTCCCTCCCTCTGCCCTCTCTCCCTCCCGCTGCCCTCTCTCCCTTCCGCTGCCTCTCTCCACGCCTTCTGCCCTCCCTCCCTCCGCTGCCCCTCCTCCGGCTGCCCTCTCTCCCTCCCTCCTTTCCTCTGTCATCCCTCCTCCTCTGCCCTCTCTCCATTCCTCTGCCTCCTCCTCGCCATCCCTCTCTGCCCCTCTCTCCCTCCTCTGCCCTCCCTCCTCTGCCTCTTCCCTCCTCTGCCCTCTCTCCCTCCCTTGCCCTCTCTCCCTCTCCCCCCTTCGCACCATCAGCCCCGATACAAGTGACTTTTCTCCACCCTCGGGTTTTTCTGTTGTAGATATTAAACCACGTTTCATTTTAAAGCAGGTATATTTATTTGTAGCCTCCCCAAAACACCTTGTTTTAGCAAAACAACAGCAGGACACGCTTGTCGATGCGCCATTGTGGCTGTGTTAGTGATGATTTTGATTGTACGCTGCAATGACTGGGGACAAAATTACTACCGTTATTAAAATTTATTATAGTCTTTTTTGTGTGGAAAATCATCTTGCGACCCCCCAGGTGGTTCCCGCGACCCCGGGGGGTCAGGACCCCCAATTGGGAAACCCACTAGCTCAGTGGTCTAAACTGTGCGCATACGATGCAGGAACCCGGGTTCGATCCGGGCTAATGTCTTTTTGTAATTTATTGCTTGGTTATCACCAATCTATGATCAGGATTGTCTAAAAACCGGTAAATGATGAAGGTCAAGACGTTTTTTTGCAGCATTATAGCTTAATGTAAAAATAATCATGTAAGACCACAGGTACCCAATTAAAATAATGTTAGTCTCCTTTTTGTTGTGGGACTTTTACATGTTAGGGATTAAATTAAATTGTAAAGGTGATATCCTCTTGAGCAAAACCCGGATGTTGATACCTGAAGAAAATACGTTCCAACATCATTCTTCCAACTACCTATTTTGTAACATCAATTGCTTATTTATTTTGCATAAACTATGTATAATCATTGCTTTTTATTTTGTTTTTGTTTTTTATCTCCAATGTCCAATATATAATATTAAAAAAAAAACATTAATCAAACATTTATTCAGCATTAGCACGGCTGTCATGGCAATGTGAATGGAGCCGGACAAAAACTGATAAAAATAATTCCACTGTGTTTGCTGTGGAGTTGGTGTGAATCTGGAACTGGAGTCCATGGCTGAGTGGAGGAGAGGACTACAAAATATTGACTGTGACAGCGAGTACCACCTTTGGCCAGATTCTTTACATATTGCTCCTTTAAGGGTCGCGCAAAGGAGCTCCGCGGTGATGGTCCGTGTGTGTGTGATTGGAAGGAAGCACGGAGCGCGCTGCAGCAGGAGCATGGACGAGGCACTATGGAGCAGAGAGCTTTGTGCTTCGAAGGAAAAGCAGTTGGGGATCAGAGCCTGATATACAGGAGGATGTGGATATCTAACATCTATCTAACTTATATCTCACATATATATAACTTTATCTAACACTATATACATGCGTATTGTATTTCCAACTATTATTTGTTTTGCTGTTTGTGCTTGAAAACTGTTTTCATAATACTATGTTTCCAACAGAAACTGTGTCTTTATTCACCGCATCCCAGTTGAATATGACTTTAAAATAATGAATCCATAAAACTGTTGTAGGATGTTGCAGGGAACAGTAGTAATACTAACACTATCTAAATAAACCTACAGTAGGAAAACACTTGGCTTAAGGCCTGCACACTTAACATTCCGTCTTCCCATCACTGTAAACTACCGACTATAAATCATGGATTTCAAAAGGCTCTGACGTGTACATTTGAATTTGTAACAACATAATAACATTTTAATTCTGGATATTCAAAGTTTTCTATTTTATTTAAACCGAAAATCATGTAGAGTGTAAAATCGTGACCCACTCCTCAGACGCTAGACCCCAGATGAGCGACGGCGCAATGCGCAGACTGATGGAGGATGCTTCTGTTTCTTTAATGGCGGGCTAAAATCAATATTGCCGTATACTTGCCCACCTACTGGAATCGGAGTGTTATATCCATGCCTTTGGACCAAATGTTACAGTCTATTTATCAATTTTGGTGAAGTTAGAAAATAAAATTAATGCCCTTCTTGATTAAACCCCTCTCCCAAAATCAGGCCCGTCCTAAGGGCTGTGCGACCTGTGCCGTCGCACAGGGGCCTCGCACCACACAGGGGCCTCGCAATCTTCCTTCCTTTTATTTTATTTTAGAAATAACTAGGTTCTGGGTCCCCAAAGGGCAGACTGCACTCCAATTGGAACCCTAACACCCTTCTCTGGACCTCTTTGATTTCGTTTGATCAAAAGAACATTTTTTACAAGTTAAAGTCAAATTTTCACCAAAAGCGATTTGTTAACAGGAGGCGCTGACGGGCCAGCTTGTATGCCACGGGGTCCTCTCGACAAAAAAACTGTCAGATAACTTTAGCAGTGTCTGAGTGAGATACAAGAAAGTAAACGGGTTATGATCGCAGTGTGAGGAGAGATGGATTTTACTCGCGGAGGTAGGTAGCAGTGGCCGAAGTAGTGTGAGCAGAGGAGCAGACCTTTTGTGTGTGCAGAGGAGGGGAGGAGGAGGCGAGGAGGAGGAGCAGTGTTACAGGAGGTGTGAGCAGAGAGCAGACCCCTTTGTGTGAGCAGAGGGAGGAGGAGGGAGAGGGGAGGAGGCAGCAGTGATACAGGTGTGAGAGGGAGCAGACCCCCTTTGTGTGAGCAGCGGAGGAGGAGGCAGGATCAGCGGTGTGTTGTTCGCCTTTGTGTGGGGTGTGACAGGTGTTTGTGAGCGCTGCTATTGCCAATGTTTAGTGCGAATATCCACCATCAAAATCATATTTTTTAATAGATTCTAGCAAACACACTGTAGTGTCTAGCTTTAGCTAGTTGGAGTGGTTTTTGTTGTGGGCAGAGTGTGTGGAGGAGGAGGTGAAGAGTATTTTGTTGGTTGTAGTGTGGAGGAGGAGGAGTTGTATGTTGTCAGAGTGTGGGGGAGGCATGGCCAAAAACGTTATTTGTCTGAGAAAATAATAATATTGACTCCGCCTATAGCCATTTTGGGCGCATTTTTGCCAATCTAATATATTAGAAGAAAAGACTCCTTTTGGTTCAATTTTTGAGTTGCGTCTACACATTATGCCACAGGACGAAAGAGACATTGTCAGCTAAAAAAGACCGCGGACCTAATATTGACGTAGAGAGTTGTGCGTGTGTACGTGCGCGCGCTCCAAACGCTGCATAGGAGCGAAGACACTCGGTACGCGCCGTGATGATATCGTTCAAGCACGCGCGAGGGTGGTGCTGAATTCATCGTTCAAGAGTTATAACAGGAAAAACTTTCCTCAGATTCTGGGAAAAATGTGGTCAGGGCAGGGCCTCGCGTTCGAGTTCCCAACAGGGCCCTGCACCCCCTTGGGACGGGCCTGCCCAAAATACCCTCCTTGCTCACTACTGAGGAAGGCTTGGGGCGCAGCGGAGCGAAAACGAGAAGAGGGTCTGTCTGCGGCTTGCAGTACGGAGGCGTGTCGGAGTAGTAGGGTGTCGGGTAGTGACCGTCTCTACCCGTCACGCCTCTACTACATGAATTTTGAATCACTTGAAACTTCTAGCAAAGTATATCCGTTGAAGGAAGACATGGCAGACCGTACGCAAACATAAGTTGATCAACACCAACAAAGTGTTTTATTTATTCTTAGGCGTCCCTTCCAGGTTACAGTGTATTAATGGAATAAATTGAACATACCTGAACTCAGAATTGTTTTTTAAGAAGTGAACTAATACATGCAGGAGAAAGCCAATTTGTATGGGTTTTCTTCTCAGAGTCCATGTGCCCACCGACAAGTCAGGTACATAGTATAATAGTTACATAGTATAATATATACAATAATAATATTGCCCAAGTCATTTGGCATCGTTATAAATTTGGTAATAAGCGAGAAAAACATAAAACTCTTTACATTGTTTTCCAAGAACAGTGTGAGAATTAGTAGGCAATTATGTGATGTAGCCTCACGATGTTTCCTATCACAGTTACAGAAGTCACTTGGACCAATTAGTTTTTAAAATATGGATGGATGTTCAAGTTATTTGTGTTTTGAGTGTGCAACAATGGATGTTTTTGTCTTGCTTTTCAGTTGCATCGACCTATTGTCAGTGCTGGGAATCATGCTCAGTGCTGAAGCAGCGGGAACACGCTCTCGTGTGTAACCTGTATTAAACATGCGGAGACAGCACAAATGCTCACACACGTGCAAACCCAATGTAAGGGCATCTGTTTGTCATGGTGCTATGTTTTAACTTCGAATTCCAGGTGTAGTGCAATATTGGTCCATTGTTCTTTTAAAGTGGCATTGTCTAGAGTTTGTCAGAAAGAGAGAACAGAGAGGTAACTTGATTTGAAAAAAAAAACAACCCTGCTCCCTCCCCCTTCCTTTCTGATTGGTCTACACGCTCTTACGGAAGTATAGCTTGATTTATATAAAGTTTGTTTTACATAGCTAGGCCACCGAGCGCCACCAGGCTGGCACAGGGATATTGTAATGAAAGTGTGCTTAAAACACTGAACCCCCTCAATCATAAAACATGATCATGGTACATGTTTCCTGGTTAACTGTACTAAAAAACTTTGCATTGACCATTGTTATGTACAGAGACCATAAAAGTCTAAGTGCAAGTCACTGTAATATATTAAAACCGGTACACAACACCTTATAGTGCTGCATTTGGTTTTGTGAACTGTTGTGGTGAATGTAACACGTTTTATCCGTATCTAGGGGTGACATGTCACACTGCTGGGCCGAGGCATTTCTACCTGCCTCAGCAGAGGCAAGGTAAAGTCATAAAGGGGGCCAAAGTTATGACCCATTGGCAAGATTAGTTAAATATTGATGGACATATTTCACTGTGCACTGCACAATCTAATCTCGTGATTGTTCTTTATGGACAGTGGAGTTTAAATGATTGCAATGATCTGGTGCAGGATTTACAGAGGAGGGCAGCAGGAGGCTGAAAGTTTCCAATGAGAGATGAGATTGGCGCTCTCCTCTGAAGCCTCTTCTTCCATGATATAATAAAAGAGAATTTGTTTTGTGGTGTTGAAACTTATTCAGTGTCTACATTTCAGAGCCATTCAGATTAACACAAAATTTCATAAAAAAAAGCATGTACATCAAAATGACAGAAGAACAATTTGTTCCTTTTTGTTTAATTCCTCGTTCTACATACAAATTTGACAAACACAATAGTCAATGGAATGTTGCTTGTCCCAAAAAGGCCAAAGTTGAGGCACAAAATTGTTATGGCATGTTCATCTTTATGTCAGTAATGTGGAGGACCATGGGTGTAGGTGTGTGTGTGGTGGTCGGTGGTGTAATATATCTTTAACTTTGTAATGTACTTTTCAATCCTGTGTTGACAAGTTTCTCAAAACGCCACACTACTTTATTCATTTATTCCACCGTGTGTTCTCACAGCTGGTTGGAGGATTGCCGGCTACTAATCGGTGCTATTGGAACCACAAGCATCTCTCACTGTTCCCACATGTGGGTGAGTGCATTGTCAAGAACATACCAGACTTGCACTTGGGGAAGCCAGGATTTGATGCCACCACCACTAGGCCCCTTTTATAAATGAAAAGTACAATTAGACATATGCACTGGGCATTATTTGACTCATTAACTTTTGTCCTGAGCTGCTTCAATCCCCTATTGATTTGATAGTCTAAGTATCTGGCAGCTTTTGTAGGCAAATTACTACCTTCTTGATATTTACTAAATTCGTCCATTTTCCCCAATAAATAATACTGACAGATGACATTGGCCATAAACAATTAATTTATTGCGCATAAATTCATTGGGCATAGAATAGTACTCACTACTACTATACCGTAATTTATTAAAAAAATAGATCATGCTCATACACGCGGGGAGTGGGGTGTCGAGTAGTGACGTCATTACCCGACAGCCCACTACTCGACACGCCTCCGTACTGCAGGCCTCAGAAGATCCACTTGAAAAGTCTTAAAACTCTTCTATCGATCTAATTCCCAAATTACGGACACATAGTTTTGCTAATTCAGCATTTTTATACTATTTTCTCAATCACTTTTCACTCTATGTTTCTGCTCTGGCCCTCACAGAACGCTCCGGGTCGAATCTCTCCTATCTGTGACATCATAGCTAGACCCCGCCCCCTTGTCATATCAGCACAAACCACAAAACAACCCAATATTATTTAAAAATTGATTTTATGCCAAGTGAGAATACGGACTTTGTGGACAATTCGTACAGCGCCTATGCCGTACAGAGAAAAACGTCAATAAATGATCTTTAGAAAGAAAACACCAATCCTCGAAGAAGAACACAACCCACGGATCCTGTCGCAACAAACCAACATCGAGAACAAGGCCTTTCCTGGTTTTCAGCCAGAACATGGAGTAAACATATAAATTCAAAAACTACCAGACATTCCCTTAACTGCATCGTAGAGAGGGGAGGAGGAGACTTGTTTTTAAAATGAGTATATCAAAAGTGGTACCATGGAAAACGGTGTGAGATCCTGTCCAGTCAGTCGTCAAAAAAACAGCATATAAAAATATACAGCATTGCAGAGGTCTTGAACCGGGCCACGCGGGAAAAGGTGAGATTTAGAGCCTTTGAAGTGAAAGTAAAAGTATTAACCCGGCTCAGTCTTTTGTACCTGTGCTAAATGTTTATTTTCATTACAATTTATACAAAATAAAAACTGAAATGTTAAATGAGATTCGAAACTGAACTCATTTGAAACTATATCTGATATTTGATGTTTTTTTATGTTAGATGTTGTTTAGGTGAGAATCTACTATTTTCACTGTTTAGGACCAGAGAGAGACCAGAGAGACCAGAGAGGAGACCCAGAGAGAGAGACCAGAGTGAGAGACCAGAGAGAGACCAGCGAGAGACAGAGAGAGGCCGTGAGAGCACAGAGAGGGCCAGAGAGAGAGGCCAGAGAGAGACAGAGAGAGTCCAGAGAGAGACCAGAGAGTGAGACCAGAGAGGAGAGACCCAGAGAGAGACCAGAGAGTAGACCAGAGAGAGGCCAGAGAGAGAGGCCATAGAGAGACCGAGAGAGAACAGAGTGAGAGGACGAGAGAGTCTCCAGAGGAGGAGAGTGGCCAGAGAGACCAGAGAGAGACGAGGTGAGGCCAGAGGAGAGAGACCAGAGAGACACCAGAGGGAAGAATAAGAGAGCGAGCCCAGAGAGACCTGAGAGAGACCAGAGAGAGACCAGAGCAGCCAGAGAGAGAGAAACTCAGAGAGACACCAGAGAGACACCAGAGAGAGGAGACCAGAGAGGAGAGGACCAGGAGATGCCTGAGAGAGACCAGAGAGAGACCAGAGAGAGACTCCGAGAGCAGACGAGAGAGAGACAGAGAGAGGAGACCAGAGAGAGACCAGAGAGTGGACCAGAGAGAGTCCGACGAGAGACCAGAGAGAGACCAGAAAGAGAACGAGAGAGACCAGAAGAGAGACCAGAGAAGAGCACGCACTGTGTCTGTTTGATTTTCTATCGTGTCGACGATTCGACAACATCTGGTAAAGTCTTTGACGAGGCTAAAACCCATTGAATAGAATTGTTGTGATGAAAAACAGTTAAACATTATTTATTAGAAAACTTAAAGCTGCTGAACTAAGTTTTGTTTCGAGACTGAATTGTTGATTGTCGCGATAGAAAAAGTGTTGAGAATGTGTTTATTGTCGATAAATCCGACGTCATCTACCCAGGTCATTGTGCTGAGTGATCCAACAGTCCCTGTGAGTCACTATGTGACCATTTGGGCTCAGACAGAATAAGTATCTAGATTGTTACATTGAGCTTTGAACAGAGAGACACTGCTTTAAGTCTCGCACCTAATGTTATATGCTATAAGAACCACGTGGAACTCTGAGGAGCTCAGGGACTGGCCTCCTGCTTTGTAGCCTTGTGGAGCACAGGGACTGGCCTCTGCTGGGACTCTGAGGAGCACAGGGACTGCCACCTGCTGGGGGACTCTGAGGAGCACAGGGACTGGGCCTCCCTGCTAAGATCTGAGGATGCCAGGGGACTGGCCCTCCGGGGGACTGAGGGCACAGGGATGGCCTCCTGCTAAGACTCTGAGGAGGCACAGGGACTGGCCTCCCTGCTAAGACTCTGGGAGCACAGGGAACTGGACTCCTGCTGGGGACTATGAGGAGCAAGGGACTGGCCTTCCTGCTAAGACTGAGGAGCACAGGGACTGCCTCCTTGCTGGGACTTGATGAGCACAGGGATGGCCTTCCTTGCTGGGACTGGCGAGCACACGGGACTGGTCTCCTGCCTGGGATCTGAGGAAGCATCAGGGACTGGTCTCCTGCTGGACCTCTGAGGAGCACCGGGACTGGCTCTGCTAAGATCTGTGGAGCACAGGGTTGGCCTCCTGCTGGACTCTGAGGAGCACAGGGACTCGGCTCCTGCGGGATGAGGAGCACTGGGGACCTGGCCTCCTGCTGGGACTTGAGGAGCACAGGGACTGGCCCTCATGCTGGGGACTGAGAGCACAGGGACTGGTCTCCTGCTGGGACTGAGGTGGGGAAAAAGGGGGCACAGGGGATCTGGTCTACTGCTGGGACTCTGAGGAGACAGGACTTGGCCCCTCTGCGGGGACCTGAGGAGGCACAGGGACTGCCTCCTGCTGGGACTCTGAGGAGCAAATGGGGACTGGCCTCCTGCTGGGACCTCTGAGGAGCACAGGGACTGGCCTCCTGCTGGACTTCTGAGGAGCACAGGGGGCTGGTCTCTGCTGGTCCCAGTGTCCAGGACTAAACATGGGGAGGCAGTGTTTCAGATTTATGCAGCTTAAATCAGTCTTCCAGAAACCGTGAACGGGCAATATTCAAATCCAGGTTAAAAACAGATCTATTTCTGACTTTCTGATTTAAAGGCTTGTCTTGGGAGTTGCCGTGTGTGGACTGTGCTATACCACTAACCTTGCCTAATGCTAAAGGGTTTGAAAACATCATGACATCAGTGATTTTCCGCGTGGACTCGCACCAGCATTTTTGTGTTAAATTTGAGTAAACTTCTGAACCCATCCAACCGACAGAGATAAAAAAACTTATGTACATGTAGATACGGATACAGGTGTAATAAAATAAAAGAATACAGAATACATCAAGGGTGAACAGAACGTTGAACAGAACCTCATGAACAGAACCGATGAAACGAGAACAATGAACACGCCAGAGCATGAGAGTCATTCTGTGTCCGTCCTAAAAAACAAAACAAAGTTCACAATCTGGTCCAAAGAGTTCATCACATGGACGGCGTGCTCCCGTGTCTGGCCGTGGGATCTGCCTTCCTCTGATTGGCTGGTCCGTCCTGAGAAGGTACTTGTAGAAAGAAGAAAGCAGTTTGTTGCTGGGGGACTGTTGACTGCTTCTCGGCGCACAAGAGCCATTTTTGGTCACGAATCCACAGTTGCCTTCTTTTTGTTTTCCCCTCCGGTTTGGCTTGAATGGTTAGACAGGGGAGAGACAGTGGAGAGACCAGGTGAAGAGACCAGGTGAGAGACCAGGGGAGAGACCAAGGGGAGAGTTCAGGGGAGGAGACCAGGGGAGAGACCTGGTTGTGGCACTTTGTTGTTTTTAGGAGGACACAGAATGACTCCTCTGCTGTGACGTGTTATGGTTCTGTTCATGGTTCGGTTCATGGTTCTGTTCATGGTTCTGTTCACCTGTATGTATTCTGTATATCTTTGATTTTTAACCTGTATCAGTATCTTCATGTACATATGTTATTTATATTCTGTCGTTTGATGGTTCAGAAGTTTACTCAAATTGTAACACAAAATGCTGGGCGAGGCCACGCGGAAAAGTCCTGATGTCATTGGTTCATAACCCTTTAGCATTAGGCAAGGTTATTGGTATAGCCCTGTCTACACACGGCCAATCACAAGAAAAGGCTTAAATAGAAACGTCAGGATTAAAATCTGTTTTTAACCTGGATTCTGAATATTGCCCGTCTCACGTTTTAGGAAGACTGTTTTAGCTGCATAAAATCTGAAACACTGCTTCCCACTGTTTAGTCCTGGACTCTGGACCAGCAGGAGGACCAGTCCCTGTGCTCCTCAGCGTCCCAGATGAGGGCAGTCTGTGCTCCTCAGAGTCCCATCGAGGAGGCATCCTGTGCTCCTCAGAGTCCCAGCAGGAGGCCAGTCTGTGTCCTCAGTCCCAGACCAGGCGGCCAGTCCCTGGGCTCCTCAGAGTCCAGAGGAGAACCAGTCCCTGTGCTCCTCCAGTCCCAGCAGGAGACCAGTCCTGTGCTCCTCAGTCCCAGCAGGAGGACTGTCCCTGTGCTCTCTGAGTTCCCCAGCAGGAGGCCAGTCCCTGTGCTCCTCAGTCCCAGCAGGAGGGCCAGTACCTGTGTCCTCAGAGTCCAGCAGGAGGCCATCCCTGTGCTCCCTCAGAAGTCTTAGCAGGGAGGCCAGTCCCTGTGTCCTCAGAGTTCCCAGCAGGCGACCAAGTCCCTGTGCTCCTCAGTCCAGCATGGAGACCAGTCACTGTGGCCCTCAGTCACAGCAAGGATGCCCAGTCCCTTGGGCTCATCGAGTCCCGCAGGAGGCCTGTCCCTGAGCTCCTCTAGTCTTAGCAGGAGGCCAGTCCCTGTGCTCCTCAGAGTCCAGCAGGAGGCCAGTCCCTGTGCTCCTGCAGAGTCTTAGCAGGAGGCCAGTCCCTGTGCTCCTCAGAGTCTTAGCAGGTGGCGTACCCTGTGTCCTCAGTCCCAGCAGGAGGCCAGTCCCTGTGTCCTCAGTCGTAGCTGGAGGCCAGTCCCTGTGCTCCTCAGAGGTCCAGCAGGAGGCCAGTCCCTGTGCTCTCAGAGTCCCAGCAGGAGGGCCAGTCCCTGTGCTCCTCAGAGTCACAGAAGGAGGCCAGTCCCTTGCTCCACAGAGTTCCCACGTGGGTCTATAGCATTAACATGTGGGTGCGAGATTAGAGCTGGGGTCTTCAATTTCAAAGCTCATGTTAAAATCTATTTACTTATATCTGTCGGAGCCCAATGGGTCAAATAGTGACTACAGGGCCTGTTGGATACCGTCAAGCCAATGACTGGGGAGAGGCCGTCGGATTTATCCACAATAAACACATTTCTCACACTTTTTCAATCGCGCAAAAATCATAAGTCTCGACAACAAAACTTTAGGTTCAGCAGCTTTACAGATTTCTAATAACTAAGGTTTAAACTGTTTTTCAATCACCAACAATTCTATTCTTGGTTTTTAGCCTCGTCAATGGACTTTACCAAGTTGGCGATTCGTCGACACGGATCAGAAAATCAAACCAGACACGTTGGTCTCTCTCTGGTCTCTCTTCTGGTCTCTCTCTGTTCTTTCTGGTCTCTCTCTGGTCTCTCTCTGGTCTTCTCTGGTCTTCTCTTGGTCTCTCTCGTCGCTCTTCTCTGGTCTCTCTCTCTGGTCTTCTCTGGTCTCTCTCTGGTCTCTCTTGGTCTCTCTCCTGGTCTCTCCTCTTGGTCTCTCTTTGGTGTCTCTCCTGGTGTCTCTCTGTCTCTCTCTCTGGTCTCTCGGGTCTCTCTCTGTGTCTCTCTTCTGGTCTCTCTGGCTCTCTCTCTGATCGTCTCTCTGGTGTCTCTATGGTCTCTCTCTCTGGCTCTCTTGGTCTCTCTCTGGTCTCTTGGCCTCTCTCTCTGGTCTCTTCTCCTGGTCTCTCTCTGGTCCTCTCTCTGGTCTCGCTCTGGCCTCTCTCTCTGGCCTCTCCTCTTGGTCTCTCTTGGTCTCTCTCCTGGTTCTCTCTCTCTGGTCTCACTCTCTGGTCTCTCTCTGGTCTCTCTCTGGTCTCTCTCTGGCCTCTCCTCTCTGGCTCTCTCTGCCTCTCTCAGGCCTCTCTCTGGTCTCTCTCTGGTCTCTCTCTGGTCTCTCTCTTCTGGTCGCTCTCTTGGTCTTCTCTCTGGTCTCTTCTGGTTTCTCTTGGCGTAAAACTAGTGAAATAGTAATTCTCACCTAACAACATTTTTAACCTAAAAACATCAAATATCTAATATAGTTTCAAATGAGTTCCGTTCGAATTCATTAACATTTCAGTTTTTTATTTTGTATAAATTTGTATGAAATAAACTTTTAGCACAGGTACCAAAAAGCACGGAGCCGTGTTATACTTTTACTTTCACTTTCAAGGCTCATATTCTCACCTTTTCCCGCGTGGCCCGGTTCAAACCACTGCAATCTGCTGTATATATTTATATGCTGTTTTTGTCGATACTGAATGAAGGATCTTCACCGTTTCATGGTTACCACTTTGAATATACGTATTTAAAACAAAGTCTCTCCTCCCTCTCTACGATGCAGATTAAAGGGAAATGTCTGGGAGTTTTTGATATTATTTTTCCTCCTTTTCTGGCTGAATAAACCAGGGAAAGCCTTGTTCTCATGTTGGGTTTGTGCGACAGATCTTGGGGATGTGTTTTCTTCTAGGGATTGTGTTTCTTCTAAAGGATCATTATTTGAAACGGTTCTCTGTACGGCTGCGCTGTTCGGAATGTGAGTCCACAACAGTCGTATTCTCACTTGATAAAGTCATTTTTTAAATAATATTGGGTTGGTTTTGTGGTTTGTTTGTGATTGACAAGGGGGCGGGGTCTAGCGATGAGGTCCAAGATTCGGAGAGACTTGACCGAGCGTTCTGTGAGGGCCAGAGGCAGAACCATAGAGTGATACAGTGATGAAGAAAATAGTCTAAAAAATGCTGAAATTAGGCAAAACATGTGTCTTAATTTGGGGATTAGATCGATTTAAGAGTTTTAAAGACTTTTTCAAGTGTATCTGTCTGCGGCCGTGCAGTACGGCGGCGTGTCGAGTAGAGGGCGTGTCGGGTAGTGTCGTCACTATCGTCACCGCCCACTCCCGCGTGGTATGAGCATGGATCTATTATAATACGGGTAGGTAGTAGTGAGTACTATCTATGCCCAATGAATTTATGCGCAATAATGAATTTTATGGCGCATGTCATTGTCAATATTATTTATTCGGGGGAAAATGGACGAATGTTGTAAATATCAGTAGTAAATTTGCTCTACAAAAGCTGCCATTACTTCAGACTATCAATCAATAGGGATTTGAAGCAGCTCACGCGACCAAAAGTTTAATGGTCAAATAATGCCAGTGCTTATGTCTATGTGTACAATCATTATAAAAGGGGCCTATGGTTGGTGGCTCAAATCTGGCTGCCCCAAGTGCAGTCTGGTATGTTCTTGAGCAATGACACTTCACCCACATGTGTGGACATAGTGAGAGACTGCCTGGTGGTGGCAATAGTCACAGATTAGTAGCCGGCATCTCCAACCCAGCTGTGACACCACTGTGTGGATTAACATGACTAAAAAGTAGTGTGGCGTTTTGAGAAACTTGTCAACACAGGATTGAAAAGTACATTACAAGTTAAAGATATTATTACACCACCACGCACACACACACTCCTACACCCATGGTCTCCACATTACTGATCATAAAGAGAACATGCCATAAAACATTTTGTGCCGAACTTTGGCCTTTTGGGACAAGCAGACAATTTCTTACTATCTGTGTTTTGTCAAATTTGTATGTAGAAGAGGGAGATTAAACAAAAAAAGACAAATGTTTTCTGGCATAATATGTACATTGCTTTTTTATGAATTTGTGTTATCTGATTGGCTCTGAAAATGTAGACACTGAATAAGTTCAACACAAAACAAATTCTCTTATTATAATCATGGAGAAAAGCTTCAGAGGATGAGCGCCAATTCCATCTCTCTGGAAAAGCCTTTTCAGCCTCCTGCTGCCTCCTCTGTAAATGCCTCACAGATCATTTGCAATCATTTTAAACTCACTGTCCATAAAGACAATCCACAGATTAGATTGTGCCGTGGCATCAGTGAAATATGTCCATCAATATTTAATAATTTACCATGTTCATACTTTGGCCCCTTTATGAATTTTTCAAGTTGCCTTTGATGAGGCAGGTGAAAATGCTCGGCCAGAGTGTGACTGTACACGGATAAGAGTAAAATGTGGTACATTCAACAACAACAGTTCACAAAACCAAAGCAGCCCTAAAAGGGTTGTGTCGGTTTAATATATTGTCAGTGACTTGCACTTATGACTTTTTGGTCTCTGTACATCAAAACCAATGTTGCAATGCAGGAGTTTTTAGTACAGTGTAGTCCCAGGAATCATGTACCATGACATGATTCTGCTTTCGAGGGGGTTTCAGTGTTTTTGCACAACTTTCATTACAATAGGTCCCTGTTGCCAGCCTGGTGGCGCTCGGGCCTACTAATGTAAAACAACATTTATGAAATCATGCTTATATTCGGTAAGAGAGTGTAGACCAATCTGAAAGGAAGGGGGAGGGAGCTTGGGTTGTTTTTTTTTCAAAATCAAGTAACTCTCTGTCTCTCTTTCTGACAAACTCTAGACAATCACTTTTAAAGGAAACAAATTGTACAATATTGCACACACACTCGGATGCGAAGTTAAAACATAGCGCCATGACAAACAGATGCCCTTTCATGGGTTTGCACGTGTGGGTGAGCATTTGTGCTCTCCGCCATGTTTATAAACAGGTTACACACCGTGAGCGTGTTCCCCTGCTTCAGCACTGGAGATGATTTCCCATCACTGACAATAGTCGGATGCAACTGAAAGCAGACATATAACATCCATTTGTGCACACTCAGAACTCATATATCTTGGAACATCATCAATATAATATGGAGTCAGTGACTTCTGTAACTGTGATAGGCAACATCGTGAGTACATCACATAATTGCCTACTAATTCTCCACTGTTCTTGGCAAACAGGTAAGAGTTATGTTTTTTCCTTATTACCATTTTAACCGATGCAAAATGACTTGGGCAATATTATATTGTTATTGATACTATGTACCTATTATACTATGTACCTGACATGTCGATGGCACATGTTTAGACTTCTAGAAGAAAACCCATACCAAATTGCTTCTCTGCAATGGTCATTAGTTCATTCTTAAAAAACATTTCTAGTCAGGGTGATGTGCTTTTATTCATTAATACACTGTAATGGCGGGACGGCCTAAAAATAAATTAAAAAACCGTTGTTGGTGACACTTACTGTTTGCGTACGGTCTCGCCATGTCTTCTCTTCAAGGAATATATTGCAGAAGGTCAAGTGGATTCAAAATTCATGTAGTAGGCGTGTCGGGTAGAGTGACGTCCACTACCCGACACGCCTACTACTCGACAGGCCTCCGAACTGCAAGCCGCAGGACAGACTTCTCGTTTCTTCGCTGCGCCCCAGAGCCTTCTCAGTAGTGGAGCATGGAGGGTATTTTGGGCAGGCCCGTCCCAAGGGGGGGTGCGAGGCCCTGTGCGAATCGAAACGCGAGGCCCTGCCTGTCACTTTTTTCCACAGATCTGAGAAAAGTTGGTCCTGTTATAATCTTTGACATGAATCAGCACACCTCGCGCGGTGCTTGACGAGAATCAGCACGCGCGTAACCGAGTGTCTCTCGTCCTATGCAGCGTTTTGGCGCGCGCAAGTACACACGCACACACACTCTACGTGGCAAATATTGGTCGCCGGTCTTATTAGTCTGACACTGTCTCTTTCGTCCTGTGGCGAAAATGGTAGAGTATACTAAAAAGATTGAAACCAAAAGTAGTCTTTTTTTTCTAATAGTTCGATTTGGGCACAATGCGCCAAATGGCTATGAGCGGAGTCAATAATATTATTTTCTCATCAAATAACGTTTTTGCCATGCCTACACACACTCTGACAACATACAACTCTCCTCCTCCCACACTGACAACAACAAAATACTCTTCACCTTCCTCATCACACACTCTGACACAACAAATACACTCCAACTAGCTATAAGCGAGACATACAGTGTGTTTGCTAATGCTTTTAAAAATATGTTTTGATGTGGATATTCGGACTAAAAACATTGCAATAGCAGCGCTCACACACCTGTCACACCGATGATCCTCCTCTCCTCCTCTGTCACACAAAGGGGTCTGCTCTTGCTCACACCAGTATCACTGCTCTCCTCCTCCTCCTCCATCTCCTCCTCTGCTCACACAAGGGGTTGCTCCTCTGCTCACACACCTGATATCACTGCTCCTCCTTCCTCCTCCTCCTCCCTCCTCCTCTGCTCACACAAAGGGGTCTGCTCCTCTGCTCACACCTGTCTCAAACTGCTCCTCCTCCAGAGTATCCCATATTCCTACACTGCGATCCTTCCCGTGACTTTCTTTGTATCTCACTCAGACATGCTAAAGTTATCTAGACATGTTTTTTCGGAGGACCGTTGCATACATAGCTGCCCGCGCGCCTGCCTGTTTACAAATCGCTTTTGGTGAAAATTGACATTACTTGTAAAAATGTTCTTTTGATCAACCGAATCAAAGAGGTCCAGAGAAAGGTTTGGGTTTCCAAATTTTGGAGTGCAGTCTGCCCTTTGGGACCACTTGAACTAGGTGTATTTATAAATAAAATAAAAGGAATGGAAGATTGCGAGGCCCTGAGTGGTGGCGAGGCCCTGGTGCGACGGCACAGGTCGCACAGCCCTTAGGACGGCCTGATTTTGGGGAGGGGATAATCAAGAGAGGGCATTATTTTATTTTAAACTTAACAAAATGATAAATAGACTGTAAACATTGGTCCCAAAGGCATGGAGTATACCACTCCGATTCAGTAGGTGGCAGTATACGCAATATTCCATTCTTAGCCCGCCATTAAAGCAAACAGAAGCAGCCTTCCATCAGTCTGCGCCATGCGCCTCGCTCAGTCTTTGTCTAGCGTCTGAGGAGGTGGGTCACGTTTTTACCCTATTACATGATTTCGGTTTAATATTAGAAAAATTTGAATATCAAATTAAAATGTTTTTTAATGTTGTTAAAATGCCAAATGTCAAGTCAGAGCCTTTTGAATCCATGTTTTAAGTCTGTAGTTTACAGTGATGGAAGACGGAATGTTTTATGTGTGCAGGCCTTTAAGCCTAGTGTTTCTACTGTAGGTTTTATGTGTTAGTGTTAGTATTACTCTGTATGCATAAATCCTGACAATGTTTTATGGATTCATGATTTTATAAAGTCATTTCAACTGTGATGTGTGAATAAACGCACAGTTCTTGGTTGGAAACATAGTTATTATTAAACAGTTATCTAGCACAAACCGCAAACCAATAATTAGTGGGTAATACAATACGAGTGTATATATGTTAGATATAAAGTTTTATCTATGTTAGATTAAGTTATATCTATGTTAGATAGTCCACAGTCTCCAGTATATCTAGGCTCTGAGCCAAATGCTTTTCCTTCGAGCACAAAGCTCTCTGCTCCATAGTGCCTCGTCCATGCACCTGCTGCAGGCCGCTCCGTGTTCCTTCAATACCACACACACGGGACATCACAGCGGAGCTGACTTGCGGCGACCCTTAAAGGAGCAATATTTAAAAATCTGGCCAAAAGGCTGGTACTGCAGTCACAGTCAATATTTTGTAAGTCCTCTCTCATCTCCTGACTCAGGTTGCCAGATTCACCACCAATCCAGCAGCAAACACAGGGAATTATTTTCCAGGTTGTTTGTCCGTCTCTTCACATTGCAATGACAGCCGTGTAAGGTGACTGAATGTTTTGTTAATGTTTTTTTATATTATTCTTGGAACATTTTGATATAAAAAACCAAAAACAAATAAAAGCAATGTAATTATACATAGTTTATGCATAAGTTAAATAAGCAATTGATTGTTCAAAATTAGGTGTGGGTAGAATGGATGTTGGAACGTATTTCTCAGCGTTATCAACATCAGGGTTGGCTCAAGGGATATCACCTTTACTTTTATTTATTCCTCTAACATGTTAAAAGTCCCCCACATCAAAAGAGCTAACATTATTTTAATGGGGTACGTGTTGGTCTTAAATGATTCATTTTTACACATTAAGCTAAAATCTGCAAAAAAACGTCTGACCTTTCATCTTTTACCGTTTTTTCTTGGAGCAATCTGTCATAGAATGTGATAACATGCAATAAATACAAAAGACATAGCCCGGGGATCGAACCCGGGGTTCCTGCATCGTAAGCGCACAGTTTTAGACACCTAGAGTATAGTGGTTACCCAAAGTTGGGGGGGTCCTGGACCCCCGGGGGGTCGGCCGGGAACCCCTGGGGGGGTCGCCAAGATGATTTACCACACAAAAAGATATAATATATTTTAATATCGTTAGTAATTTTGCCCCAGTCATTGCAGCGTTCAATCAAAAATTCATCACGTAACACGAGCTCACTTGCGCAGCGACAAAGCGTTTCGTCCTGCTGTTGTTTGCTAAAACTAAAGGTGTTTGGAGGCCTTACAATATAAAAAAATACCTGCTTTAAATGAAACGCTGGTTAATATCTACAAAACAGAAAACCCGGAGGGGGAGAAAAAGTCACTTGTATCAGGGGCTGATGGTGCGAATGAGAGGGAGACGAGGGCAGTGGAGGGAGAGGAGGGCACAGGAGGGAGAGAGGGCAGAGGAGGGAGGGCAGAGGAGGAGAGAGGGCCCGAGGAGGGGGGTGAGGGAGGGAGGGCAGAGAGGAGGGAGAGAGGCAGAGGAGGGAGGGAGGACAGAGGAAGGAGGGGAGGGAGAGAGGGAGCCAGCGGGAGGGGGGCAGCGGAGGGAGGGAGGGCAGAGGAGGGGACAAAGGAGATGAGGGCAGCGGAGGGGAGAGAGGGCAGCGGAGGGAGATGAGGGCAGAGGAGGGAGAGGGAGGACAGAGGAGGGAGATGAGGCAGAGGAGGGAGATGAGGGCAGCGGGTGTAGACGTTCCCTAGGAACAGCGCGTTAAAGAGGCCCGGGCTTTTCGGAGTCAAAGTAAAGAGGTCGCACAATTAAAAGGGGTGGGCGGTTTATGCCTTTACTGACAGTAACTTTGGAAAGAGAAGGCCGCGGGGGATGAACCGCATAAAGTAACAGCAGAAAGCGGCCACCCGCTTTTAATGTGGGACCTCGCTTTACCGCTGAGCTCCGGGAAAGCAGCGGCCTCTTAACGCGCGCTGTATTACCGCTGCCCTCTCTCCCTCCTCTGCCTCCTCTCTCCCTCCTCGGTCCTCCCTCTCCCTCCTCTGCCCTCTCTCCTCGCTGCCCTCTCTCCCTACGCTTCGCCCCTCTCTCCCTCCTTGCCCTCCCTCCCTTCCGCTGCCCTCCCTCCGCTGCCCTCTTCCCTACTCTTCTCTCTGTCCTTCCTCCCTCCTATTCTGCCCTCGCTCCCTCCTCTGCCCCTCCCTCCCTCCTCCTCCCTCCTTCTGCCCCCTCTCTGCCCTCTCCTGCCTCCCTCCTCCTGCCTCTCTCCCTCCTCTGCCCTTCCTCTCCCTCCTCTGCCCTCTTCCCTCTCTTCGCACCATCAGCCACTGATACAGTGACTTTTCTCCCCCTCCGGGCGGTTTTTCTGTTGTTAGATATTAACACGTTTCAGTTTAAAGCAGGTCATTATTTATTTGTAGCCTCCAAACACTTTAGTTGTTAGCAAACAACAGCAGGACACGCTTTGTCGCTGGCATTGAGCTGTGTTCGTGATGATTTGATGACGCTGCAATGGATGGGACAAAATACTAACGTTATTAAAACATAATTTTATAGTCTTTTTTTGTGTGGAATTCATCTTGCGACCCCCCCAGGGTTCCGCGACCCACGGGGGGTCAGGACCCCCACTTTGGGAACCACAAGACTCTAGTGCGTCTAAAACTGTGCGCGCTTACGATGCCAGGAACCCTGGGTGCGATCCCGGGCTATGTCATTTTGTTATTTATCTGCATGTTATCACATTCTATGACAGATTGCTCTAAAAACGGTAAAAGATGATGGTCAGAGTCGTTTTTTTTTTGCAGATTATAGCTTAATTGTAAAACTAATCATTTAAGACCACATGTACCCCAATTAATATAATGTTAGTCTCTTTTTGATGTCGGGGACTTTTACGAATGTTAGGAATAAATAAAATGTAAGTTGATATTCCTCTTGAGCAAACCCTCGATCGTTGATACGCTGAAGAAATACGTTCCAACATCCATTCTTCCCACTCCTATTTTTGAACATCAATTGCTTATTTATTTTGCCATAAACTATGTATAATTACATTGCGTTTATTTTGTTTTTGGTTTTTTACTCTCAAATGTCAATAATAATATAAAAAAACATTAATCAAAACATTCATTAAGGCAATTAGCACGGCTGTCATGGCCATGTGAATGGAGCGGACAAACAACTGATAAAAATAAATTCCCTGTTGTTTGCTGCTGGTATTTGTTGTGAATCTGGCATCCTGAGTCAGGGAGAGTGGAGGAGCTAAAATTATGACTGGTGCGACGTGCAGTTCCACCTTTGCCCCTGATTTTTACATATTGCTCTTTTAAGGTTTCGCAGCAAGGAGCTCGCTGTGATTGGTCCGTGGTTTGTGTGTATTGGAGGAGAGCACGGAGCGGCCTGCAGACAGGAGCATGGACGAGGCATATGGAGCAGAGGGCTTTGTGCTTCGAAGGAAAAGCTAGTTTGGGCTCGAGCCTGAATATACAGGAGACTGTGGTCTATCTAAATATAGTAGAACTTTTATATAAACATATATATAACTTATATCTAAATATATACATCGTATTGTATTCCCACTATTATTGTTTGTCTTTTGTGCTGAAAACTGTTTAATATATAACTATGTTTTCAACAAGAACTGTGTCTTTATTCACGATCACTGTTGAATGACTTATAGAAAAATAATGAATCATAAAAAACTAATTGTCAGGATTTATAGCAGACAGAGTTAATACTATCACTCATCACATAAACCTACAGTAGAAAACTCAGGGTTAAGGCCTGCACACTTAAACATTCCGTTTTCCCATCATGTAAATACAGACTTTATAAACATGATTCAAAGCTTCTGGACTTGTACATTTGCCATTTGTAACAACATAAAATACATTTTATTTTGGATCATTCAATGTTTTCTAATTATTAAAACCGAAAATCATTGTAGAGTGTAAAAACGTGACCCCCTCCTCAGACGCTAGGACCCAAAAGATGAGCGAGCGCATGCGCAGGACTGATGGGGCTGCTTCTGTTTCTTTAAAGGCGGGCTAAAGAATCAATATTTGCGCCGATATCTGCCCTACTGAATCGGAGAGTTTAACTCCAGCCTTTGGACCCAATGTTACCAGTCTATATCTCTTTTTGTTGAATTTAGAAAATAAAATAATGCCCTCTCTGATTACAAAACCCCTCTCCCAAAATCAGGCCCGTCCTAAGGGCTGTGCGACCTGTGCCCGTCGCACAGGGCCTCGCCACCACACAGTCGGGGCCTCGCAATCTTCCTTCCTTTATTTTATTTTATAAATACACTGTTCAAGGGTCCCAAAGGCAGGACGCACTCCAAATTGGACCCTAACCCCTTTCTTGGACCTCTTTGATTTCGTTTGATCAAAAGACATTTTACAAGTAAAGTCAAATTTTCACCAAAAGGATTGTAAACAGCAGGGCGCTAGCTGGGCAGTATGGTGTATGCAACGGGTCTCCGAATAAATCTGTCAGATAACTTTAGCAGTGTTCTGGTGGATACAAAGAAAGTAAACGGGAATGATCGCTGTGTAGGAGAGATGGGATACTCGCGGCCAGGAGGAGGCAGTGAGACAGGAGTGAGCAGAGGAGCGACCCCTTTGTGGTGTGAGAGGAGGAGGAGGAGGAGGAGGAGGAGGAGCAGTGATACAGGTTTGTGTGCAGAGGAGCAGACCCTTTGTGTGAGCAGAGCGAGGACGGAGGAGGAGAGGAGGACGGAGCAGTGATACTAGGTGTGAGCAGAGGAGCAAGACCCCTTTGTGTGGAGCAGAGGAGGAGGAGGGAGGATAGCGGTGTGACAGGTGTGGTGGCGCTGCTATTGCCATGTTTAGTCGAATATCCACATCAAAACATATTTTTAAAAGCATTAGGCAAACAACTGTATGTCTAGCTTTTGCTCTAGCTGGAGAGTTTTTGTTGTGGTCAGAGTTCTGTCGTGGAGGAGGAGGTGAAGAGTTTTTTGTGTTGTCAGGTGGAGGAGGAGGAGTGTATGTTGTCAGAGTGTCGTGGAGGCATGGCAAAAATCGTTATTGATAGGAAATAATAATATTGACTCGCCTCATAGCCCATGTTGGCGCATTTTGCCCCATATCTAAACTATTAGAAGAAAAGACTCTTTTGGTTCCAATCTTTTGAGTTGCTCTACCATTTTGCCACAGGACGGAAAGCGACATGTCAGCTAAAAAGACCGCGGCCCAATATTGCACGTAGGTTAGAGTGTGTGTGGCGTGGTGGAGTGCGCGCGCCCAACCCGCTGGCATAGGAGCGACGACACGCGGTTACGCGCGTGTGATCTCTTCATAGCACCGCGCGAGGTGGTGCTGGAATTATGTCAAAGATTGATAACAGGAAAAAACTTTCCTCTAGAATCTGGGGAAAAAAGTGTCAGGCAGGGCCCTCGCGTTTCGAGTTTCGCACAGGGGCCTCGCACCACCCCTTGGGACGGCCTGCCCAAAAAATACCCTCTCATGGCTCCACTACTGAGGAAGGCTCTGGGGCGCTGCGAAAAGGAAACGAGATGGGTCTGTTGAGCTGATCTGTCTGATTTGGCTTCATCGACAGATAAAGCTGTGTGTCATCTGCATAGCAGTGGAAATTAATTCCATGCTTTTTAATAATGTTTCCTAATGGCAGCATGTAGAGAGTAAAAAGAATCGGTCCGAGTTACCGAACCCTGCGGCACACCGAATTCTACTCCAGAATAAGGTGACGAGTTCTGATTTACGTTGACGAAGTGATACCGATCTGATAAATAGGATTTAAACCAGCCAAGGGCTGTTCCTCTAAGACCTATATCACATTCTAGCCTCTGCAGTAGAATGCTGTGGTCTATTGTGTCAAATGCAGCACTAAGGTCCAGTAGGACCAGCACTGACACTTGTCCATTATCAGCAGCTAGTAGTAAGTCATTTGTGACTTTGACTAGTGCCGTTTCAGTGCTATGATGAGCTCTGAATCCTGATTGAAAGACTTCAAACATATTATTTTCCTGCAGGTGGCAGCGAAGCTGCTCAACTATAAGTTTTTCCAGGATTTTAGATATAAAAGTGAGGTTTGAGATCGGTCTGTAGTTTGTAAGTATTTCTGGGTCCAGGTTTGTTTTCTTCTTGATAACCGCGGTTTTAAAAGCTTGTGGGACATAGCCACATTGTATGGATGCGTTTATTATATTTACGATAGGCTCAATTATCAAAGGAAGTATGTCTTTGAAGAGCCATGTCGGGACTGCGTCTAACATGCAAGTTGAGGCTTTTGAGGATGTGACCACAGAGATCACCTCTGCTTGGCTCACAGCCATGAATTTATCGAGGCCCACTGAAGAGTCTAAGTGGGAAGTCACGTATGCCGCTTCAGCCTGTCCACTACCAACAGCCGGAGTAACCTCCTCCAGTTTGTCACGGATGGATGTGTAATTTTATTATTAAAGAAGTGGAGAAAGTCGACACTGCTCAGTGAGCTTGGAATTTTAGGCTCGATTGCGCTATGGCAGTTTGTGAGTTTAGCGACGGTGCTAAACAAAAATCTACTGTTATTTTTATTCGCTTCTATTAAAGTTGAATAGTATTGAGTTCGAGCCCTGCGAAGGGCATTCTTATAGTTTCGGAGACCTGCTTTCCACTCCCTGTGGACAGGCTCCGAGTGGGAGTGGCGATATAGCCTCTCCAATTTTCTGACGTCCTGTTTTAAAGTGTGGAGTTGAACACTGTACCAGGGCGACGATGATCTAATCCTAATAGTTTTCTGTTTTAAAGGAGCTGCTGCATTTAATGCAGATTTTAAAGACTCCATAGTGTTGTCCACCGTTTGGTCAATGACTGAGGGACTGCAGCAGCTGTGAACAGGTTCACCTGCAGCAGTATTCAACATAGGCTGTATTAGTTCTTTGAACCTTGTGATAGATTTATCATTTAAGGTTCTTTTCATTATGGTTTTATCTTGCGGCGCAGGAAAGTCCTCCAAATCGAGATCAAACGTGATCAAGAAATGGTCAGACAGCTACGAGCTTTGACGCTGGATGTCAACATTGGAGACATCACAGCCGTAGGTCAGGACAAGGTCCAAGGTGTGGTTATGAATGTGAGTAGGTTCCTCAACATTCTGAGTAAAACCAACACCATCTAGTACGGCGCTGAAAGCTTTGTTTAAGCTGTCAGTGCTGTCGTCCACATGTATATTGAAGTCTCCAGTTATGACTATGTTTTCCCATTCCAAAACTAGGTTTGAAATGAAGTCAGAGAATTCTGTTAGGAACTCGCTGTAAGGACCAGGAGGTCGGTATAAAACTATAAATAGCACCGCTTTTTGTTTTCTCCACCCAGGACAGGTGATTGAAAGTGTTAAGTTTTCAAACGAGTGAAAAGCATTGTTGGTTTTGGGACTAAGAACTAAGTTGGTGTGTGATATAATCGCAACACCACCGCCGCGACCTGTAGTTCTCGCTTTCTGGTAGTTAACATGCGTCGGAGGAGTGCACTCATTCAATCTAACGTAGTCGTCCTGTTGGAGCCAAGTCTCCGAGAGCGCAAACAAATCCAAGCCCTTGTCTACAATAAGTTCGTTTATGAGAAGCGATTTAGATGAGATTGATCTGACGTTCATTAAACCACATTTAACAACCCTACTGTTAGAATTATTTCTGTCTGTCTGAACTTTTATTAAGTTACTGTGTCTGACACCCAGGTCAGATTTCCTCGCATATAGTGCTTTAGACTTCAAGCGAGGAACACACACAGTTTCAATCTGACTAGGTTCTGAGGCTAGTAACTGAGCACACACAGGCACACACACACATGCACACACAGTTTCAATCTGACTAGCTTCTGAGGCTAGTAACTGAACAGATGGGGGCTCAGAGGTTGTGGCAGAGCAGCTCTGCACCCGGGCCTCAGTTCTGCACCGTCATTTGAGCCGGGCAGAACAGTTTAGAGCCAGGGCCAAATTCTTAGCCAAAAGGGATGTACCCGCCAACGTTGGGTGGATATCATCCGAGCGGATGAGACCGGGCTTTCCCCAAAAGGCACTCCAATTGTCAACATGAACAACACCACTTCGAGGGCACCAGCCAGACAGCCAGCGGTTGAAAGCCGAGTGTCTGCTGAATGCTTCTGTACTGCTAGTGCTAGGTAGGGGCCCAGAGAAGATGACAGTGTCGGCCATTGTGCTAGCCAGCTTGCACACCGCGGCGACTTGCAGCTTCAACACCTCGGACTGTTTCCGCCGAACGTCATTACCACCCGCGTGAATAACAATTCAACGGAAACGCTGCTTGTGGGTCATCATGAGCCTCAGATTCCCTTCAATATCACCAAGCCTGGCCCCAGGGAAGCACCGAACAGTGGCTCCTGGGATCTTAACACCTCTAACAATAGAGGAGCCAATTACCAGCGCATCAGCGACTCCATCGGCTCTCTCAGCAGCTCTCTCAGCGGCTCTCTCAGTGGGGCCTTCTTCCCCGCCCGGCCGCGCGGGGGCGCAGCCGGACAGAGCGTCCCAGCGATTGTAAATGCTAACAGGAGGAGGCCCAATGGGGAAACTACCAACAACACGTCGCCCCCTCCGAACAGTCACAAAGCCATCACTATCCTGGTCTTGTCCCAGCTGCGGAGGACGGGCTGGGAGGCTAGGCTCGCTAGTTCTCCTCTGCCTTTCCCTAAAGCTGCGCTCCGCTGTCCCTGAGGATACGGCCTGGCTGTAGCTAATGCTAGCGCTAGCTCGAGACTCCAGTGCTCGGAGACGCAGCTCTAACTCACTGACCCTGGATTCCAGAGCTACGACTACACTACACTTCACACATCTATCACTACCCTCAGAGAAGGATCCAGGGTTTAGACTCGCCATATGGCAACTCGAGCAGTAAAGGACTGAGGGAAAGACAGCAGCCGCCATAGGAGTAGCGAGTTAGCGGCTAGGCTAGGCTAAGCCAGTCCGGATCCGGGCCCGCACAACAGACTCCGAGACCAGACAAACAACCGCTACCTAAACCTCAGCTACAGTACAGCTGACTCGGAGTGCTTACACAGTTAGCTTGGTGTACACTACGTGGATTTGTAATGTGTTTGTTAGTGCAAACAGAGAGCAGAGTGATAGTAGTCAAGAAACACGCTCACCGGATACAGGAAGTCAGACGCTGAGGATCAGGTAGGATTAGGAACCAAAGAACACAACTCCTATACTGTATATATATATATATATATATATATATATATATATATATATATATACATATATATATATATATACAGTAGTACAGAGTGTAGATTCACTCTGAAGGTATCAAAACGCATATGGAATTATGTACATACTAAAAAAAAAAGTATGAATAAACTGAAAATATGTCTTATAGGTTCTTCAAAGTAGGGCCTTTTGCTCTGGTTACTGCTTCACACACTCTTGGCATTCTCTTGGCCCTGCACCCACCACTCTCCTTATTGGTCAGATAGCCATTGCACAGACTGGGTGTGAATCTACAGTAAATAGTCATGAAAAGAAAGGGTACTCATTGAATGAGAAAGTGTGTCCAAACTGTTGGTCTGCACTGAACACACATTCTCTGCATGTAACCTCTTTGGCCAGGGTTACTCGAGTAGTAGCATTCCAACAGAGCCCTGTTTTCGCACCTAGCCCACTTTCGCCTTGTTCCAGTAGCCCACATTTTCGAGTTTTAACATCCGTGGTCTGAATCTCTTCCTGATTATTCCTGCAGGGTATCTGATCACTGGCAGGGCGTAGCTGTTAATTGCCCGGGCCTTGTTTTTGCCATTGAGCCGGCTTCTTAGGACCTGCCTTACTCGCTGGAGGTATTTGGCAGTTGCCGCTTTCCTCGTTGCCTGCTCGAGGTTGCCATTGGCCTGTGTTATACTGAGATACTTGCAACTGTCCTCAACGTCTGCTATTGTTCCCTCTGGGAGTGAAATCCCTTCTGTGTGGACTATATTGCATCTCCGAGTCACCATCCTGCTACATTTCTCGAGTCCAAATGACATCCCGATGTCATGGCTGTAGATCCTGGTGGTTTGGATCAGACAGTCGATGTCTCTCTCGCTCTTGGCGTACAGCTTGATGTCATCCATGTAGAGGAGGTGACTGATCTTTGCTCGGTTCCTGAGGCAGTATCCATAGCCAGTCTGGTCAATTATTTGGCTTAGAGGGTTCAGGCCTATCCAGAACAGTAGTGGGGACAGAGCGTCACCTTGGTAGATACCATATTTGATGGTCACTTGTGCGAGCGGCTTGCCATTTGCCTCAAGGATGGTCTTCCACATCCCCATCGAGTTTGCAACAAAGTCCCCTGTTGATATTGCACAACTTCAAGCATTCCATGATCCATGTGTGGCATTGAGTTGTAGGCTTTCTGATAATCAATCCAGGCTGTACGGCCATATTAGTCCGGTCCTCAGGTCTCTGCACTGGCTTCCTGTGGCTCAGAGAATAGACTTTAAAACAGCTCTGCTTGTGTACAAGTCTCTCCATGGCCTCGCACCAAAATATATTAGTGACATGTTAGTCCCATATGAACCAGCCCGGACTCTGAGGAGCACAGGGACTGGACTCCTGTTAGTGAGTAAGGACTAAACATGGGGAGGCTTCTTTTCAGATTCATGCTGCTAAAATCTGGAACAATCTTCCTGAAGATGTGAGACAGGCCTCCTCTCTGACAATGTTTAAAACCAGGTTAAAAACAGTTCTGTTTAGCTGTGCATACACCTGAGGGAATTTATATTTGTATGTTTCTTTTTAATGTTCTGTAATTATTTATGATTTTAATGCTATCTTGTTCAGCACTTTGAGTTGCCTTGTGTATGAATTGTGCTATACAAATAAACTTGCCTTGCCTTGCCTTGCCTAATCTCATTAGTCATGTTAAAAAGACAGAAATACCAGATAGTAGTGAGTGTGAAGTTACTGTATGTGCACTTCTGGCTCTATGTTTAGTTTAGTTTATCATGTTTTGGCTTCTTCTTCACTTTGTGAGTTATAGTCTATCTGAGCATCCACACGGGTCTAATCCTCCAGTGCCCCACCCAGGATCCTGGCTCGGATCCGTGAGGGGCCTCGGGGCTCTGCAATGCGGTTGAAGATGACAAATTTCCCTGTACAGAAAGAAGTGCCTTTGAAATGTTTTCTTACACAAAGCTAGTGAAACATGCAACTGCACAAGGAAAGGTAAAACAACATTCACATTGAAGAATAGATTATTTGAATGTTTTTACACACAGTCACTGTTGTGTCCACACACAACAGATCTGTACAAAAACCTATTCTTGTGAGTTTGTTTTTCCTTCCCATGGATTTTGCCCAGAACCACTGAACTCTTCACCTCCGCAGTGTGTAACACGCTCTGAAGGCTGTTTTTGTCCCATTTGGAAGCCATTCATTTCCACATGAAAAGACAAGTTGGGCCCAATCCCTTTCTACACGTCCGCTCAGTTTGGGGTGTACAATGGCGGGGGAACAAAAGGCAGTGGCCCTTACAGTGCGCCCATCATGCTCCTATGCCACGGCGCATTGTTACCTCGCTGAACTCCAGACTCAAGACTAGACGCACTTCCCCAATTCCCCAAAGCCGTCTCCGCCTGACCGGGACACTCCTCTGACCCGGGACACTCCTCTGCCACAGCGCGGGGATTAGGGCTCCGAAAAGAAATGTGTAACTTTGTTTCACTCTCGCAACATTTCTAGACATCAAGCTAAACTTCTCCAGCTAACAACATGCATTTCAAGTAGTGTTTCATTGATATTAATTGAAACGTTCGGAAGTCATTCCTTTAGACTGGGCCTTTCTATGTGGAGTTTGCACAAAGCTACACAGTCACAGCGACGGTTCTGGATTTAATTCTACCTCTTGGACCATTCTGCATGACCTCTCCGTGCCTGTGTAGGTTTCCCCAGGTACTTCGCTTTCCCCTACCACTGAAAAACATTCCAGTAGATTCATTGATATGTACGGCCAGCTGGATGTCTTTAGGCAGAATGGTCGCCCTAGACTTCATTTAAAGATAAAGCTCTGGAAGGGTCTGCCAATCCATTGGATACTCTTTTAAAAATGTCCCTAGTCTGAACTGTCCTAGTCGTGGAAATAACTATGAACTCTTTATAACATAATGGCCAGATGAAGAAGACTTGTTTTAAAGAACACCTTGGTTTGAGACAACCTTTGGCATTTAAAAATGTATTTAACAGTACTTTCTTCCTGTTGCCTCGGTTACTACAACCGCATAACACACAAAAAGACTGCATTGTTTCCCTGCAAGTCAGCGAAGTGAAGACTGCCGACTGTTAGGTGTATTTGTGGCCGCTGACGCTACCCAGGCTAATGCATTTCTTCTGTTCCTTTTATAGGTATTTTCCTAAAAATCGACAACCGTTAGAGCAGGATGTGGGCAACATATCACATAATACTGTATATATACATTGTGTATGTATAATATACATAATGTACATATATATTATATACACATACATGTGTGTAGAGCCCTGGGAGCTTGAGGGTTCTGTGCAGTATCTTTGCTGTTCCAAGCATTGCATACAATATCCATGCTACATTTTACATACGGTAGGACAATAATTTGCATTTAGAGCCAATATAGAGCCATGGTATACAAAATAAAATAAAACTGCTAATTAGATAATAAAGTTTAGTCTTTAGGTTTTAGAACCTATTACTGCATGGGTCTGAACTGCTGCTGTTTATGGCCCATTATAGCTAATGCAAATAGATCAAACTATGTGATTTAAAACAGTGTTATTAAATTAAGACTTTGGATTCTAGGGTTTTTATGAAGACATTTTTGATTAGTCAATAAATAATTAATAAAACTTTTTTTTTTTTAAATCTGAATTTTTAATATGGCAGGAAAACATATTAAAATGCTACATAAAACGTACACATTAATACAATATTTTGTCTTTTTATTTAGGAATGTGAGGCTTCAAAGCTATGCAATTATTTTATTGTAAGATTTGTGTAAGGAAAAATTAAACACATTTCAGTTATCTATTATTTTTCAATATTATGTTTAAATCATTTGTATATTAATATTATATAATATACTTCATTTTAGTCTACTAACTGTTTGAATTCTGCTTTGTGATATTTTTAATATATTACTTGAATACAATATATGCATTGGTGCTTTTACCTTTAATTTATTGGAGATTGATTGTTATGACAATATATCAACAAATGTAAGTATTTTTGGAAGAGGAGAGTATCTCGCAGATAGCATGTTAGATAGTACACTTTCATAGTTCGCTTTAACAATAGATTTCACAGTTGGCGGAAATGTTATTCCCTGTAACCTCAACAGTTTGACCATTGGAATTTCAGCAGCGTTCCCTAATAGTCTCATTTACCCAATTGCCACTTAAATGATATATTCAATAGTGGGAGCCATTCATAAGACCCCTCATCTTTTTCATTAGATTTGCACCCATGTCAAAGGATTTAAACAGTGTGTATGTGTGAGTTGGAGCATTCCGCCCCTCTCTTACCCAGGGGGCCGCACAGGCCCATGACCCACATGGAGCTGGGACCGGCTCTTGACATGCGCCGCATTGCTCTTTTGATGATGCTGCACTTTTTTCTAATGTTCTCTTCTGTTGGACTTGTGCTCTATCTACAGCTTATAACTCTAAAATATAACTTTTAACAAATATGATGTAATATGTGTCTTCATATTGTCCCTGAAACAAGATCTTGAAATATGGACTTTGGCATTCAATCTTTTAGAGTATGGAATATGTTGAAAATGTATGGATTAAGGTAGAGCTAATTTCCAGTATTTCCAGGTTGTCAGAATTAACATACCGCTCAATATTGAATCAAAAGTGGAAATTACATCCTGTTTTTTAAATAACTGACTAACATTGTGCAAACTTGTGAAAAAGTTGTGAAGAATATTACTTGACTGGAATACGTCAGAATCTGTTTTAAAAGGCATAAACAATGATAATAAGAGGTTTTGAAAACAGAAATTACTAATTTTACTTGCTCCGCAATTACAACAATGAGGGTATATATCAATTTGTCCTAAACTCAAGTTTTTCACTTGATTTCTTATGTGACACACGCAGTTGTCAGAAGCACTGTTGATATTGAAGAAGGCTACTGTAGAAACAACCTAATCAATGAATTGTATTATCTCATTCAATTCAAAAGCTTTTTAATGTTTTCTTTTTTTTTTCAATACACCATATTGTACGTGGTGTGAAGTATGGCTTGAAACTTTTTAATTTTACTGATTTTGAATAAAACATGTACAAATAAAATATAAAACATTTACATTCACCTAAATAGAATAGGGGCACAAGCCAAGAGGGGCCTCACTTGCCACTTGGGCTTGGACTTGGGCCTTAGAGTACATTCTAGCTTGGATTGAGACTAAGGAATTGTAGACTGATAAATGTTTTTTGATGAATTAGAAATAATTATGCTTTGATGTAATTGTTCAGAGCAAAATAAACAATGTAGTTGTTTTCTTATTTTCAACTGTAGGTCGGCTTCCAGATTAGTAGGTAGGCCAGCTAATTCGTAAGCAGATGAGGGTGTATTTAAGGTTGAGTTTTAACCGCAACACTATTATATACAGACTTCTCTGTTTTGAAATCAGAACATAAGCTTTGCACTGTTTGGATATAATCTTTCGGCTCATTGGACAATATTGTTCAGCCAATAAACAGAACTTATATTTCGAAGCAGCGTGATGATGCTGAGGGAATTCAAATGTGCTAAAAACATAAAAACAGAACATTTGTTTCAAAAAAGTGGTTGGCTTATGCCTACCCATGCCTACCCAGGCTTAATTCTTCCCAGACCTATATGTGTTTTGCGGGTAACAGCTTGCCCCGTCTGATTTAGACAGGGAGGGGGGTAGGGTTTTTGAGGAAATCCATGTTGTAACAGGGGTAAAAAAAATAAAAATACAACATTTACCACAGGGCACTGAGGCCGCTCTCATTGGCCCTACATCAGAGCTCACAACGAGTGTGAGAATGCATGTTACACTCATGTTTCTGTAGTCCTTCAGTCATACATGCTCTTTGTAGATACAGTATGTAAAGGGATTTAAACTGGACTTTTTAATTGGATTTGCTCAAAGTTCCATATTATATTAGAAAAATAAAGTGTGTTGGATTGGATTATGTCATTCATTTCAAAACATGTATTATTTGCTGTGATCATAAGGCAATTAATGTTCCCTTATTAATAATTACATTGTGATTACATTTCTGCTTGTGATAAAAAACATGACTTCAGAGAGGCACTACATTATTTCAGCGGTGGACAGGAAGAGATTCTGAGGTTGATGAATACTCTGGAGTATAGTATTTGCTAACCTGGATATGTGTGCAACTATGTCTGCGTTTGCACATCAGTGTAATACAGAAAATGAATATATATATAATAATAATAATGATACTGCAGAGAGCTGCCCAGTGTGTGGAGGTGGGGGCTGCCACTCTGAGGCCCCACTGAGGCCCTCCTACAGAAGAGACATTTGTCTGCACTGGAATCAAACAGAGCTCATATTATTTGAAAGTGATCAAATGCATGATAAAAACTGGATAATAATAAATAATAATAAATAATAATAATAATAAATAAATAAAAAATAAATTTGGGAGAAGTGGCTCAACATGTACCCAGATTATGTGGACATTGTACATTAGATACATGAGTTTGATGTTTTAGTGGGTTAAAGTAATCTCATTTATGGGTCAACAAACTGAAAGAGAACTTCCTCCAGGAATCACTTTTTATGTTATTTTTCACTGAAATAATAGCATGTACAAAACAAAATAAATATAACCAAGACAAGGAATTCTCTGTTTAAAATTAAATGACATTAAAAAAATCCCATTTTGAAGATAACTCACAGTGATGAACAATGAATGCGTATGATAAATGTAAAAAGATTTCCAAGCAGTGTGCCTTGAGATACGGCCTGCTGTGCCTTAAATAGCCATATTGAGTCTGCCGATTCCAAGAGATTTTACTTGAATGCTGACAAATCAGATCAAAGACCGAAACAGTGGTGAAGAAGTGGAATGAAAAATATTGTAGACATAAAATAAAATAAAATCTGGAAAATAAGTTCTTAATGTAAGTTCATATTTAGAAAATTACAATGATAAAGTATAAAAAAAAAAGTAAAAATCTACTCTCTTTTTCGATCATTCAGAGAAATGTTCCCGTGAAATAGCTTTGGTAATTTCTCAGGTGAAATTACGTTCAAGTACCTGCTTGCAGACAGTAATTTTCCTATTTTTCAAATGAAAAATAAATAAAAACCAACTCCTCTAGTGGTAGCATAGGGACTTTTGTACCCTTTGTATCTTAATTTAAAGAAGCTATACCCGATTTATTTTCTAATGAGTTCACAAAAATGCGTATCACTACATACAAGTTGTATTAAAATCCGTAATTTAATTGAAACTTGAGCTAATGATTCAGCTTTTGTATGAATTCAGGCCGAAAATAGTGCTGTGTAGAAACTCCTCCAATCACAGAACGAGGAGCAGCGCTGTTACGAACAGTCTGCGTCCTCTTACCTCTACAGCACCGGTAAAAACAGTAGCATGTTAGCAGAATTAGCTATAACTCCTCTTGCTGTAACTACATACAGTAGGTCCCATTCCGTTTTGTCGCCTTTCACACGTGAGTCTCGTGTGATTCACGCGTCTTTTATTTTCCCCCCTCCCAGTGACGTTGCAATGACCAAAACAACCACCAGGTGGCACTTGTGAGCAGGGTTACATTGGCGAGTTTCTGCCCCGCGCACATCGACAATCCGGTTAAAACGGGCAACTCCTTGTAGCAGGCCAGTCTCTGGAATAACCCGCAGACATTAAAACTACTGCATATAACGTAAACTTTTGCATCACGTTGGTGATCTTTCCAAAAAGAGAGAATATCGTTATGGAAAGAGAAACTATTGGTAATATAACGCTGAACGTTATCTGACTCAAACAGCTCCGCTGGTGTCTCCTCCCACTCAGAAAAAAAGCAGACGCCTTTTCTCTGGCATCTCTAACATTTATAATAAATACATAAATATAACAATCATAATGAAGATGCTTTCAAATAATTTAGCAAGCTGTAATTCATTTATTTTAACTCCCTGCCAAACTTCTCTCGCTGCTCTCTCCTCCGCAGACCACTAAATGAGGAAAAGGGAATATTCACTCAATCTATTTTGAATGTTACACATACAATATTAATCTAAGCACGTGTACCACCTGTAGCGCGTGTATTTACCACAGACTGTAAGTATTAAAGTAATGAGGCCCCTGCTTTAGGCCTCTGCTGTGAGGCCCACACACTGTAAATCCTTATATCCGCCTCACCTAAAATTATTGATCATACTTTACTTGATTTTTCTCCAAGTTTACTGTTCACCCACACACTATTAGTAACCTTTACAATTCATGTCAAAATCTAACTTTTAAATGACATAGTTGAATTTCATTTCATAAGTGTTGGTGTGTATCATCTATGGTATTTCTGCATCAGACAATACTTGAAAGGTGTCTGTGAAGTCAGTACTTTACTTAAGTTAATAAACAAATTGATGCGGGAATTACTTGAGTAAGCTTTTACGATATGCGCAGTTCAGTTTTTCACCTCATGGCGACGGTCACTTCCTGCCTCAGCGCCATCCTGTGCTTTTACACCGCGAGCACGGGACCTGTGCCTTCTCAGCGCTGTGTATACAGTTATACAGGGAGAGCAGAAAGCAAACTCTACATTGTAATAAGTGAATCAGACCAAACCTTGATGTAAAATATTTAAGTAAATACTATATACTTCATTTTCCACTGTTTTATATTTTTGGTTGACAAATAAGTACTGTATAATATTATCATAGCACCCTGTACAATACTGTTTTTTTTGCATTAAGTGAAAATACTTCTGCTGTAAGCCTGTTGGTCCATTAATGACAAAACAAATATCATGTGTTGATTGAAAACAAAATGTGGTGAAGCAGTGATGCTACCCAGAATGCCTTGCAGAGCAAAATATAAACTTCTTAAAACAGGAGCCCTCTGGAACAGTCTGAGGAGGAGCTCAGGGCCGCAGAGAACGTTCATATATTTAAGAGTAGGCTCAAGACGCACATTTTTAGAGTATCTTTTGATTAGTATTTATTATTTATTATTGCTTTTTAGTACATCTATTTATGTTTTTAGACACATTATATTTTTTTTTTATTTTTATCATTTACTATTTTTAATTATTTATTGTATCTACCCATTTACTATTGTTATTATCAATATTAGGCAGCTGCCATTTTTCTTTTTATTGTCACATTTTATTGTTCTACTTTCTATTGTATTATTGTATTGTTTTAGTGTCCCCAGTGTTTCCTCTGGAGGAGCCCTCTGCACTGAGAGCTGGGGTCTGCTGTGGCTTCGGGGGTCTGGCTCTTGGATCCGGTGGGGGTCTGGGGCCTCCTCTCTCCTCTGGGTCCTATGGGGTCTGAGTCCTGGCCCTGGTGGGGTCTGGGGCCCCTCTCTCCTCTGGGTCCTGTGTCGTTCCCTGTGGCTGCAGCCGGCTCTCTGCTCCTGGTGCAGATGGCTCCTTGGATGGCGCTTCTTCAGCCGGTTACAAAATTCTGTCAAAAGTAGCTTGCTATATAGAAGCTATTTTCAATTAAACAAACTGCAGTTCATGCAATTTTATATTTTCCTGCATTAACATGTTTGCTCATTTCTTATTTTTTGCACAATTCTTGAGTGTTTTATCCATGCCAAATGTGACATGTACATTTCTCCTGTGTAAGATTAATAAAGCTTATCTTCTTATTTGAGATAAACTGTCAGTCAGATAAAGGTTAAAATGTTGTAGATATTTATTGAACAATAGCCCAAAACACCAAAAACAACAAAGAGTAGGCATCTGAAAACATATTTCTTTTCGCTCATCTCGACTAGAGTGACGTACTTTTGGAGGTATGGCCACGGTGCGCGCGCATGTGTGTGCGTGTGTGTGTGCGCGTACGTTCGTTTGTGTGTGTTGTTACCAAGCCCTGCGCATGCGCATCAGCATTCTGTCTTTCTATATGTTTGTTTTATGCTGCGGGAAAATGCTGTAATATATGAACATCAGAGATGTCCGTGAGAAAATAGCTTTGGCGGACGCTACCGCGCTACTTGAGCAATAATATAGCTTAGCTACAGAAAAGTTACTAGGTTTTGTAAATAGCGACGCTACTGCCCATCACTGGTGTTTCGCTGCATTCATATGCAAAGTAGGGACATTAGCATGAAAAAGAGCGTGATTTCCTGCCGTTTAGGGTGACGAAAATCTAACTTTTCATGCAGTGCCATATACTGTAGTCGCTGCAGGAGCAATTGTCCATTATTTTAATTGGACTTCTGGTCCATGCACACTGTAAAAAAGAAAAAGTTAGTTCAACTCAAAATTTCAAAGCAACCAGCTGCAAAGGATTTTTGAGTTGAAGGCATTAACTTAATTCTTCAAGTTTTGAAGAACTACACTTATTAAGTTGTGTCAGTTAAGTTTTCCAAGTTCTGCCAACTAAGTGTTTAAATTCAAGTTACTGGAAATTTCAAGTCTGTAAAAACTTTTTAAAGTTCAGATTACTGTCCCCTACAATAACTTACTATTTTGAGTTTAAATTAGCCCCCACATTAAAAGATCATGATGTTTATTTATATAGCGCATTTCATGGACCAAGGTCACTTGGGTAGGGGAAACCGGAGCACCCGGAGGAAACCTATGCAGACACAGAGAACATGCCAATTCCACACAGAAAGACCCTGTCCCGACCGGGATTCGAACCCAGGACCTTCGTGTCAATAAGCGAGAGTGCTATCCACTCAGCCACCGTGCCGCACACACTGAGAACCAGAGGGGAAACTTAATGTTTCTAAGACTGACCCAGAGAATATACAGGGCTACTTTGGCTTGGCCCTGTCGATTACGGTTGGTAAAAATAAATATTGTCATTTGCTTCTGTCCTGTTAGTCAAAATAAAACTTATCACGACTGAATAGTTTCTCCCTGTAAAACTAAAGCTCATTTCATGGCTTTGGTCATCACATACAAAACTGTTGAACTCGTTCAAAACCAAAATCTGTCAATCTGATTTCATACAATACTTTATCTTTTTACATCCTGAACATTTTTCCTAACACGACAAGGTGTGTTTTTTTATTGTTTACATTTGTCACAGTTCTACCATAATGATTGTGAGATTTCATAACACTTTTAAGCAACTTTTGTTAAAGTTAAACTCATCATTCTATCAATGTGCAGAAGCCAGTACTTTTCCCTTGTTTTGTCTATCTGAAGGCCAAGCTACATGGCACTGTGGAAGCTGCTGATTGGAGGTCTCCATGCCTCCGCTCTGTATAATACACTTGCATTCTGTTGTATCTGTTGTTCGTGCTGTCTCTACCATCGACAATAAAACATGTCTTCTGTCAGAATTAAAGACGCGATCCCAGACTTTGTCATCTTCTTCAGGTGGTGGAGAATGCGGGCATTGTCTGTAACATCTAGAGCAGGGGTTCCCAAAGTTTTTAGCCTGCGACCCCCATCATAAATGCCCTGGTAACCCGCAACCCCCCCCCCCCGCCACCCCCCCACCCCCAACAGCCCTTCCGTCACATGAAATGAGCATGTATTTCCTTGATACGGAGTAACGCTTTCTAGAGACTCACGCCACTACCGAGCTTCACTGTCCAGCCCAAAAAAGGAGGCTTGCATATTTTTACTCATGTAGTGAGTGACACAGTGATGGGCTTGGTGGGCTCCCTCCTCAGCAGAAGTGGAGCGCATTTCTTGCGGCTCGCCCTCACTGTTCTCCTACTGCGGTAAAGTGGGCCGGCTTTCCGGAGTCAGCGGTAAAGAGGTCCGCACATTAAAAGCGGGCGGCCGCTTTCTGCTGTTACTTTATGCGGTTCATCCCCGCGGCTTCTCTTTCCAAAGTTACTGTCAGTAAAGGCATAAACCGGCCACCCGCTTTTAATGTGCGGACCTCTTTACCTTTGACTCCGAAAAGCCGGGCCTCTTTAACGCGCTGTTCTACCGCTGTCCTCCCTCCCTCCGCTGCCCTCTCTCCCTCCTTTGCCCTCTCTCCCTCTCTTCGCACCATCAGCCTGACCCCTGATACAAGTGACTTTTCTCCCCCTCCGGGTTTTTCTGTTGTGGATATTAACCACGTTTCATTTTAAAGCAAGTATTATTTATTTGTAGCCTCCAAACACCTTTAGTTTTAGCAAACAACAGCAGGACACGCTTTGTCGCTGCGCATGATGTGAGCTGTGTTACGTGATGATTTTGATTGACGCTGCAATGACTGGGACAAAATTACTAACGTTATTAAAATATATTATAGTCTCCAAACACTGTTTTAACAAGTAGTCCTTTTGAATCAAATCAAATGCTAAATAAATATTTAAGGGCTTTATATTTGCTCAAAAAAAAAAATTTTTTTTTTTTTTGTTTGTGTGGAAATCCTCTTGCGACCCCCCCAGGGGTTCCCGCGACCCCCCGGGGGGTCGGGACCCCCACTTTGGGAACCACTGCACTATGTCACCTTTGAGACAGTCACGGCTCCTACAGGTGCTCACTCAGCCCCACATAACTTTTACACCTCTTGGCATTAACATGGCTGACCACATGCCAAGACAGGGTGAGCCTCATGACTGCAGTGTAAGGGTAATAGACAGTCTGAAAGTGCGACCTGACCTCCAGACTGACCCACTTCAGGACCCCGACTTACAGCTTTTCACAGATGGGTGTTGCAGGAATGGCAGCTTGAGAGCGGCATATGCAGTTGTCAGTGTTAACGGTGAAAATTTTGTTACAGTAAACAGCGGTGTTTTAACTGACAAACCATCAGCGCAGGCGGCAGAACTAGAGGCTCTCTGCGCCGCCTTGGAGTTTGCTAAAGGTAAATCTGTAAATATTTACTCCGACTCTGCGTATGCTACTCAGGCTGTCCATTTCAACCTCTCCGAGTGGAAAAGAAACGGCTTCTTGACTGCTAAAGGCCGACCCATCACACATAGAGCCCTGGTGGAGAGGCTGGACAGCGCTCTCCAGCTTCCAAAACAGGTAAGCGTCATCAAGTGCCAAGGGCACTCCAAGTCAGACAACTTTGAGGCCAGGGGAAACGAGGCAGCGGATGAGGCCACAAAGAAAGCTGCCAACTACAAGGTCAGTACTCCAGGAGTGTTTGTGGTTCGGGACGAGGGGCCAGACCTGGCAGACTGCCTGCCCGATCTGTCCCTTCAGGTTTTAGCTGAAGCCCAAACAAAAGCAGCTCCTGAAGAAATATCCATGTGGGTTCAAAAACGGGCAAAGAAGGATCCAGATACTGGCATCTGGTACGGCCCTGATGGCCGCCCCGCCCTGCCCATGGGGGACCTCTCACGAGCGGCTTTATCTGAGGCACATGGGCTAGCCCATGTGGGTCAGGTACAGATGCTCAGGAATATGTCACAATGGTGGCATCCCTTTAAGACAAGCATGATCCAAGATTATACTAGGTCCTGTCAAATATGTCAGAATTATAACCCATCGCCCTGCTCAGCTGTTTCCCCAGGAAAATTCACACCTGCTGCTTGGCCTGGAGCACATGTTGTGATGGACTTCACAGATATGATTAACAGGTGCGCAGGAAAGCGGTACTTGTTGGTCATCACTGACACCTTTACGGGATGGCCTGAGGCATATCCTGCTGCAAAGGAGGATGCTGCCTCCGTAATCAAAGCCTTAATTCAGCATTACATCCCAACGCATGGCTTTCCCCAGTTAATAAGGACTGACAATGGGACGCATTTCAGGAACAAACACTTGCAATTGGTAGAAAAACATCTGGGGCTAAAACATAAATTTGGAACGGTCTACCATCCTCAATCCCAGGGCCGAGTTGAAAGGATGAATCAGACCTTGAAAAGTAAACTCTCTAAAATCCTGGCAACGAGTAAATTGAATTGGCTACAGGCATTGCCTATTGCCCTGTTGTCAGCAAGGCACTCTGTTAACCGCATTCACCATTTCTCCCCATACGAGCTATTAACAGGGAGGCCTATGCCAGGACCAGGAAACAGGGTGGTGCCTTTCACAAAAGAGGACTCCCCAACACCCCCAGTGCGGGTGTACTGGGAACAATTGAGAGAAATGTTGTCTAGTTTTTCCCATCAGGTTGAAGGAAGTCTCGACCTCTGCGAGAAGGAGGCCTCGGAGGATCCACCAGCCTGGGTCCGTGTGAAGGTGTTCAAAAGGAAGTGGAACGAGCCCCGCTGGACCGGACCCTTTGAAGTGGTGGCCCGCACTCGCAAAGCTGTTCAACTGAAGGGACACGGGAACAAGTGGTTTCATCTCTCTCATACGAGACCATCTGACCCACCCTCGTAACCACGCTCACGGGGTGGACAGGGACTCACACACACGCTTACACTCCCTCTTAATATGTTGCCTTGGGACAGGGAGCCCTGGCCCACGACCAAGAGAGGGAGAGCCATCCTATGGGCTATCGCTGCAGTTGGTTTGGTCGTGGTCCTGGGAATTTTAACATGGGAAATGTTAGAAAACACACAGCTAAGAGACAGGGCCAGACTTGTAACACAATCCAGTCTTTGGTCCAATAAGACTGACAGAAATAAAAGATCCATAGGAGAAGGCAGCGTTAGAGACTCTCTACCTACGATTGTGACAGTAAAATGCCCGGTGGGTGCGACAATTACAGCCCACATACCAATGGCAACAATCTTTCCATTATCCTTTTGACCTGACTACACACTCTACCTGTGTTACACACCGTCTACATGTAAATATGAGAGACATGGAAAAAGCTTTAGAGCATCGGTGGACTGCATCTGTGATGCTTGGGAGTATGTTATATCCAATACAGGTCCTGATTGGGGTTATAATAATGAACACAGATTGAAGGGACGAGTGATTCTGACTACAGACCACTCACAAACAACGGTGCTAGTCACTGTGAAAAATTGTGGGATTGATGTGAATGGGACTTACGTTATTGGACATTATCCAGGAGACATTAGACAATGGATTTCAATTGCCCTACCCGAGGACAAGGAGCTAGACAAGGAGGCCATAGATAGTGAAGTATGGCAAGACAAACAAAACGTACAGGTGACTGCTGACTGGACTGTTTCTGAATTGTTAAAACAAGCAACTGGATATGGGGATAGAAACGCTTGGTTGTGGACAGTGGAGCACATGTCAGCGGCTGCTGGCTTTGACGATTGTGTTGTGTGCTCCACTGCACGTCCCACTTTATATACAGCCCCTGCTCCACTTTTCCCAGAAGATGTAGATGGTTATAATTGTATGATAAAGTTGTTTTGGCAAGAAAAAGACCTGACTGAGGAGACAAAGACAGCGCCTAGTAATTGTTCAATGTTTGAAGTATTGTTCCCAGAATTGGATTCAGAAATTCAGCCTCCTATGTTTTCCCACAGGAAAAGCAATTACACCTGTTTCCACTCACTCAATGGAGGGACGAGGCCGCGTCTCCAGTGGGGGTTCCTTCCAGCAGACTGGTGTGTCAACAACGTCACCCTGCCCAGTCCGGTCCCCATGACCCGGACCAGAGGTGATTTGTATTGGTTGTGTGGAGATTTAAAACTTAGACATAGACTAATAAAAAAATTTACAGGCAGTTGTGCAATGGTGCGATTAATGATGCCCATTTCCATAATTGGCCATAAGCCATCCCTAGACAGTCCCCACCCACTGCATAGATTTAAAAGAGCAATACCATTCCTAGATACTGGGAAAGATAATCCAACTTACATGGACTCTATAGGTGTTCCACGTGGAGTCCCTCATGAATTCAAACTGGTAGATCAAATTGCAACAGGTTTCGAAAATCTTCCAATAATTTCCGCTATTTTCCCTATTACGCCAAACAAAAATGTAGATAGAATTAATTTCATTTGGTATACTATGCTCCGGCTTGCCAATCACACAAGTGACGCAATAGAGGGATTGGCGGAGCAGCTTGGGGCCACCTCTCTGGTAGCATTTCAAAACAGAGTGGCTCTAGACATGCTATTAGCAGAGAAAGGGGGGGTCTGCAGTCTATTTGCATTCTACAGAATGTTGTGTATACATTCCAAATAACACACATCCAGATGGATCAGTTTCCAGGGCTCTGGCTGGTCTCAAAATGCTGTCAGAGCAAATGCATGACGTTTCTGGAGTCCCGGAGAACCCACTGGAGGCGTGGCTGGACAGCATCTTGGGGAAGTGGAAGCATGTAATTTTGTCTGTTATCACAAGCCTTGCGGCCATCTTTGCAATAATAATGGTTGTAGGATGCTGCTGTATACCTTGTATACGTTCTCTTTGTGTTAAAGCTATAGACACCGCTGTTAACCCTGGACTGAGAGGTCAAATGCTTGCATTGGTTGAGGATTCCCCCGTCCCGTCGCCTGAGGAAGGTTATTGAAAGGTGTGGCCTTTTTAAGAGCGGCCAAGAGAGGGGTTCTGTTGTATTAAATATAGACTAAAAGGCGATGTGAATTAGATTGACCTGAAATTGAACTTTGTCTGTTTCCAAGCAAAAAGAAAGACCTTGTATTGCCCCACTCCCCTGGTCCCATTTTGTCCAAAGTGCATGGGTGAGTTAATGATAGTTAATCTGGGGGGATTCTGCTAATCCTTTCAAGTTGTGAAAGAAGGAGATGGAGCCCAGAATCTGGAGGAGAAGCCTTGAGAGCCCTCTGCCTTATCTCAAAGGAACTAATAAATCTATAGGTTGGGGAGGGGGAGTGTGTGAATGATTCTGTTTAGGTCTGGAGAGACGAGGAGACCTGATGGAGGCCGGACCCGGGACCGAGAGCTGACTGATACGACACGCCCCCTTCTTCTTGCACATTACTTAATGAATAGCTTGAATGTGTTTTAGTTAGTTTTTTTTGCGGACCAGGGGCAGTGTATGGCTTGATGTGGAGCGCCCACTCAAAGTCATACTTTTATATTTTATATAGAGAATAAGGGATAGTTACTTTTGGTCCGAACAGCTGTTTTAGATTCTTTTTGTATTAGGGAAATAAACCTTTTTGAATTTAACTTTCTGAATCATGGTCATCTTTATAAGGGATTTTGAAAACGTCATTTTTTAATACAATAGTATGGTACGGTACTTCTGCATCGGCGAACACGCTAACGCTAGCTGCGCTAGTATAGTCACTAATCAAGCCTGAATGAGAACTCAGCTGCCGGCATATGTTCAGATCTACTGTGTCCCCCATTGTCAATCCTGGTTAAGTCCTGGTTTATGTCCTGTTTTGGCTGTATTTTGTATTTTTGAGTAATTTCCGTCTGCTTGCTAGACCGCTAATGTTCCCGTGACCACGTTGCGGCTCTCTGACCCGAGAGAGACGGGGGAAACAAACAAGCATGCAAATGGGATTTATCGCGGCCAGAAAAGTTATTGAGCAAATTTTATTTATCGTGCGATTAATTGATTTATTGACTATCGCGACAGGCCTATATGATAATACACATAACCTTTCTTAACATATATTTACTTTATATTTTTGGTGATTTCATGTACTAACACTTTGATACTATGTTGTTAGTGTGATTTGAGGGTTTTGTACTCTATAGGTTTATTCTTGTTTGGAGAAGGAGAATTGATGTCAGACTAGTGACAGCAGCCTTGAGAGTTCTTCCTTATCTCAAGGAAGTAATACATCTATAGGTTGGAAGTGTGAATCCCTTTTTTTAGGTCTGGAATGGAGAGATACGGAGGGGAAACAGACAAAGGCCGGACCCGGGACCGAGAACTGGCTGATGCACACGCCCCTTCTACACACTATTACTTATATGCTTTTGCTTGATGTTTTAACTCAGTCCGAGCAGGGATAGCTAGAGAGGGAGCATGCCTGCATGTTCCCTGCACATTTTCAGCACAGGGATACTGGCTCGGCTCACAGGGATAGACAGGGAATTAAGAGCTCCAAGAGTTTTATATCAACATTTAATTGTAAAGAGAAATAAATGTTCTATTTTAACTCTTGTATTCTTGATCTTATTTCTGTATCAAACTTTGAACACGTCAGTCAAATCTTTTTTGACAACACCTTAAATGTTGATATATAGTACGTCATTTTATGAATTCTAATATTACGGGTAAGTCCAGCCTTCCCTTCTCTTAGACAGCCCTTAATATTCGGCGCTGTAATGGCATTATCTTTTGTAAATGATATAAATAAAATGGTTAGTTTCCAAAGGTTTCACTAGCTAATGTTGTATTAGATATACACTGAACATATTTGACCATTTGAACTCTGTCTCTTTCTAAGCCAAAAAAGACCTTGTCTTCCTCTTCGTATCTTGTAGTCCAAAGTGCAGGAGATGGTTAATGATAGTTAACCATCTGGGGGGCCAAGAAGAACTGCATTCCTAGATTCTGTTAATCCACTCAGTTGATATGATAATACACATAACCTTTCTTAACATATATTTACTTTATATTCTAGGTGATTTCATGTGCTATTGATACAGTGTTATTAGTGTGATGTAAGGGTTTTTTTGTACTGCACATAGGTTTGTTCTTTAGGAAGATGGGATGTTAAGGGTCTGGAATGGAGAGATAACGGAGGGGGATGCCAGAGTCCGGAGTCCATGGGCTGGCTGATGGACGCGTATCCCAAAACCAGTCTGGGACTGTGTGACGTCATCGGACATTCTTTACTTATGGCTTTGCCTGGTGTTTGAGTTTCAGTCGGACAACAGGGCAAGCGATAGGGAGAGAGCAGGCATAGTTTAGGATAGGAGCTTGTTGAATTTTTGTATCTGATTGTAAAGATAAATTAAATACAGATGTTAAACTTGGAAATCTTCGTCTTGTTTTCTGCATCAAACTTTGAACACGTCAGTCAAAGGATTTTTTGACAACACTAACAAACTAGAACTCTCTGGAACAACATGAAAAGTGAACAAAGAATTGTGAACATCAGTGGTGAGTGACCCAAAAAAAAAGGTAATTCCATAATCAGATCCTCTGCAAATGTGTCCTAAAGTGTTCTACTAATGTTATTAGTGACTTTTGGGTTTATCACGATCACTTTTTGACTCAATAAAACAGTATTTTTGTTATGAAAATGTGAACAGATCATTCTGAAAACTTCCGTGCACGTGTCTTAAGAATGTATATGTATAATGTATTCTCCGTTGTTGAGTGTGGCTAGCTTCGATAGCTTCTCTCACACAAATAGAAGTAATAAGTGACAGGCGCTGAAAGCCCGTTGTGACTAAGAATACAAATTACTATATCCGGAGTAATCTTAGTATTTTACACATCTGAAGTACAAGAGTGTGTTGTCAAAGTGCAGTGGACATTATTGGTTGGAGAGTCTTATCAAGAAATAATGATCGGTTTGAAATACATTCAAATCAATGGAGCATTCTACTGCTGCTGTGAGTAGCTATATAATAAATTATGATTAAATATTTGAATATTTAAGTCAATAATCTCTCCTTTGCACGTCTTGGCCCATTGACCAGGTGCGTGCACGGAAAAGTAGGTGCGGCTTCAAGACCAATCAGAAAGGAAGGGGGAGGGAGCTTGCGTCGTTTTTTTCAAATCATGTACCTCTCTCTCTTTTTTCAGACAAACTCCAGACAATCACTTTAAGGCAGCTGTGGCTAGAGTAGTAGTTTATCACCACCGTGTTTGGAGTGAAAGAATAATGACATCTGAAGTGAGTGTCCAAAGAAGCACTGTATAAAACCGATGCATTATTATTTCATGTTGCGTTTGTAATTCTGAGAATAATTCTGAAGAGACTGTTACTGTGTGTGTCTGTGACCCCTGACCCCTGGGGAGGGGGGGGGGGCAAAGAGGGAGGAGTAGAGGGGGAGGAGCAGAGGGGGAGGAGAAGAGCGGGATGTCTCAAAGAGGCCCAGTCCCAATACTCGCACTTCCACCCTCGCGCCCCTCATTTGCGCGTTCCCGATGATGGGTGCGAGTGCGTAGCGTGTCCCAATTCTCCAGGGAGGTCTTTGGCCTCGCCCCCTTTGCACCCCTGATCCACACTTCGCCGTAGCCTGCATCTAAGCGGACTCTGGCGAAGGATATTGCCCATAATTCTTTGCGGTACACACCAAAACGTAGGGAAAATGCATTTAAATGTAAGTTTTGAAATATATATGCTGTATGTGTGTAAATAAATGTTGCTATGTTACTTGGATAGAAGCATAAATGACTAATTGAAGAATTACGGACATTCTGTGCTAACAATTTAATACTTTTTTCAATGCAAGCTTTCATATAACATTCAATTTAAACTTTACACTTAGTACAATAAACTTAGGATGTATAAAAACGTATCAGATAACAGTTAGTTACCCACATTTAACTTAAAAATATACAGCTATCTCAAATTACAAATAACCATTATACATGTATTTTAACGTGTGTGGAGCAACTCATTTTGTTTCCCACAGGGTCAGACCAAATTACCTTTAATTTTTATAAAGTTTAGGTCTGAAAATGACCATCTCTTGACGAGTCAATGACGTAACCTGCCTTCAGTGTGCACTGTCCCAATTCCGCCTTTTTTGCACGCTTGTAACCTGCGCACTCAAACCCTTGCATGCACTTCAAACAAATGCACACTTCGTAGAGGTGTGTAGGGTGCAGTGTGGGTATTGGGATTGAGCCTGAGTCAGTGTCATACACTTGCATGCGCTTGAGGGAGTTAGTGCAACAGTTAGATATGACTGCAGAATTGACCAATCAGATCGCAGGTAGAGCAGCTGCTTCTCGCTGCATACGAAACAAAGTAGAGCAGAATAAAGTGTGTTCTCAGCGTCTGTCCTCAGCTGGGGCCCTCACGGCTCGGCTTGGGCCCTCACGGGTCAGAACTTGCTGCAGTGGTGCTGGGCCACCCTCTTGAGGCGCTCCTTCTGGTCATGCCTCAGTCGTGCCCTCCCACTGACCTCCACCCACTGCAGACGGAGCAGAGACTGATGCAGCCGGGTCACCTGGAACAAGGTCATGTGACGGGACAAGGTCATGTGACGTGACACAGTGAAGTGGGTGGAGCCTAGTCGGACCCCACATCAGCTGAGGATAGAAACTCACCGCAGCGCTGATGTCGACCAGCAGGGGGCAGTCTATGTGCAGATGTATGTTCAGCACTGAGGTCTCCAGCCAGGCCTGGTCCGTGTTCTGGGGGTCGTCCACGTACCCCTCATACACTTGCAGCACCTGCAGCACAGGGTCATCAGAGGCAAAACTACAGAGCAGGGAACAGGAGCCCCCCTGAGTCTGAGGTCAGGGGTCCCTGTGTCTGCGGTCAGGGGACCCTGTGTCTCCCTCGTACCTCTCTCTTCTCAGACAATAGCTCGCTGATCTTCTCACATACTTTCGGTCCCAGAGTTTTGGTCAAACTCAGAGGGAGACGTCCGTCAGCGTCCACATGCCCCTGTGGACAGGAGTCATCACAGTGTGTTTGTTATTACTGCATTTCCTGTATTTGAACAGTTTTATCTCATCTGTTGTCGGCAAATCCACAAAAAACATTGATTTTAATTGAATTAGTTAGCAGCAGGAGCTACAGTCTTTAGTTGTATTTGACTCATACAATATTTATCAGAGGATTCATCACTGTTTCTATCAACAGAGAAAATAAAGTTCAGAGAGAAGTGAGAAGACAGTGAGAATGGAGCTGCAGGAGCGCACGGAGGAAATCCTCCTCCAGAGGAACACTTTTGTCACACTCACCCCTGGGAACGTGAGGCACTTCTGATTCCGGTCTTGTTGCACCAGGAACTCCAGTTCTGAGCAGGCGCTGTCTCTCCATCTGTGGACACACACACACACACACACACACACATACATAGACACACAAGCACATGCACACAGACACAGACACACAAGCACACGCACACAGACACACAAATGAAAAAGTTCTTTCCTCATTCCTCTCCTCATTCCTCCCCCTCCCTCCTCCTCCCCCCTCTGTGATCTCACCGTGTGATGATGAGGTCCATGCTGCGGTTGGGTCCCAGGTGCGGCAGCTTTCCCCGTCCCCTGAGCCCCGTCCTCCCTCCAGGGTTCCTGCTCAAACACAGTCAGACTCAAAGACCTCGACCAACGAGACTTTAGAGATGAGGGGACATTACCTGTGGACGTCAGCCTTCTCTTCTGGTCTGCAAGAAGGACACAAGTGTCATGTGACATCACTCTACACAAGTATCTTCCCCTCCCCTCAGCATTGACACACATGTAGAACGGAGCTTTGGGCCAAGAGCCAACTTTTGGACCATCCTGTAAAGGTGTTTTTGAGAGGTAAGAAGATACTATATGTTAGCATTGGCTAATTCTTATTCCGGGTCCACCCCCATCGGCCCGGGGTGGTATTGCAAGCATGTCAGCGCACGTCATTTTGGCCACTTTTGAGCTGTGACCCGCCCCCACTGGGTGGGACAGGAGTAGTGCAGGAGAGAGGACATACCCCTGTTTGCAGCCCCCTGTGGTGGGACAGGTGTAGGGCAGGAGAGAGGACATACCCCTGTGTTCTGCCCCCTGTGGTGGGACAGGTGTAGGGCAGGAGAGAGGACATACCCCTGTTTGCAGCCCCCTGTGGTGGGACAGGTGTAGTGCAGGAGAGGACATACCCCTGTGTGCTGCCCCCTGTAGTGGGACAGGAGTAGTGCGGCGGGTTGTAGAGGAGCTGAAGCTGACCTACGACACACAACAAGTGTCCAATAAGAACTTTCAGCCGTTTACAATGTTTCACATCTGTCTGAATCTGTGAGCCTCAGACTGCAGCTCTGGCTTCTCCTCCTCAGGTTCAGAGTGGTCCTTACCTCCCAGGGAACTCCTCCTCAGGTACACAGTTGTCCTTACCTCCCAGGGAACTCCTCCTCAGGTACAGTTGTCCTTACCTCCCAGGCGCCTCCTCCTCAGGTACACAGTGGTCCTTACCTCCCAGGCGCCTCCTCCTCAGGTACAGAGTGGTCCTTACCTCCCAGGGGACCTTCTCCTCTGGGACAGGGAAGCGTGTGACCCGGCTCCCCGGGTACTGGAGCTCCCGCGCCATCACGTGGAACACCTCCTCTCTGTCTGCAGTGTTGGAGACACCGTCCACTGAGTCCTCAGGCATGAGATCTGTGGAAAGGACATGACCAGGGTCAGGGGTCAGGGTCAGAATTAACCAGAATCAGGGTCAGGGGTCAAGGTCAGATTTAACCAGAATCAGGGTCAGAGTTAAAAAGGGTCAGGGTTTACTCAGTGACGGAGCGTCTGAGGGTCTGAACCCAGATGGTCTCAGATTGTCCATGATCCACTGGAGAGCTCGGGCGGACTGCAGGACCTGCAGAGAGGAGAGAGATAAATAGAGATAGATTGATTTATGAGAGAAGAGAGCGGAGAGAGGGGGAGAGACAGAGAGAGAGGAGAGAGAGGGGAGAGAGAGAGAGCGAGAGGAGAGAGAGAGAGAGGAGGGAGACAGAGAGATAAGAGGAAGAGGAGAGAGAGGAGAGAGAAAAGAGAGAGGAGGGAGAGGAGAGAGAAAGGACAGAGAGAAAGAGAGGAGAGAGAGAGGAGAGGTTGTGGTCGGTACCTGCTCCTCCAGTCGGACCAGGCGTCTGACCACAGGTCTGGAGCTGCCGTCTTCCTCTTGGTCCTGTCTCTCACACAGACTGGACACTCTACAGGACAGAGGGACACCACATATTCACATATAAAAGTGTTTCTCAACCCGACTCTAGCATGTTATACATCATTGTAAAACTATTTTCCTCAAGCATATCCTTTATGGTATTCTACACTGAACCCAGAACTATTATTATTACTAATAATCAATCACAATTATTATTTTTGGTGCAATTTTGATTCAGTGCATTGGGATACACGTCCTTTTGAAGAATAAGTAGCGCAGGTTTGTAATTTGAGTAATTTTATTTTAGATCGAGTTTTTGAGCAACACGGAAGATAATTTATTTTGGGACCAGATTGTGACCAATCACAGCGGACCACTGGCTCCCACTTTCTTGAAAAAATCTACAGGTCTCTCGTTAGCGCGCACAGACAGCTGAGTTAGACGAGCATCATGGCGGAGGCAAACCTCAAACTTCCCATGTCTTTGTTACCAGTCACTGCTTATACAGAAAAACAGCCATCCAAAAGAATGTCCCTGCAAGAACGGGGAGAGAGTTTTAAAGACCGGGAGAGAGGCACCCGGAAGCGGATGAGACTACTTTAGTCTCACAATATATTATACAATATATTCACATATAAACGCCATAAACCACCGATTTAAGCCCAAAATGTTGAGTGAGAAACAAACGACTACTGAGCTAGAGGAGTTTACTTTTACATGTGAATCAATATGGCTCAGTCAGTCTCTCTGGGGGCTCTAACCCAAGCTCTAGCCCTCCTGAGGCCCCTCACTTGAGAGCAGTGTCTGTGATCCTCTGCTCCGTGCTCTGCATCTGCTGCTGCTTCAGGGACATCAGGTACCGGTCCTTCATCAGGGCCTCCCACGACAGCAGCTCCTCCTCCTCCAACTGTGACAGCTCTTGTTCTGTGGAGACAGAGGATGAGGACAGGACTGGGTCAGGGTTAGGACTCTGCTCTAGACCCAGGACTCTGGTCTAGACCCTGGACTTTGCTCTAGACCAGACATGGGCAAACTTTTCCCCCTGAGGGCCACATTGGATCCTTTGTCTTTTGAGAATCAGTGAGGGTCAGGGTCAGGATCATAGACTGTATATATTAACGGACAGAGTCACGCCTATCTCCGCCGTTCATAGGAGTTGGCCATGAAAAGTGCTTTCATGGAGCAATCCAAGATGGCTGCGAGTGATCCCGCCCACAAGAAAATTGTGAAAAAACGCATCTGCGCATGCATCGGCTGGCACAGCTCCATTCATTTGAACGAGAGACTTCAAAAAGTCCCCGCGAGTAAACTAGAGTGGACCAAAAAAATCCACCCCCCTCAGTATTGACACACATGTGGAACGGAGCTTTGGGCCAAGAGCCAACTTTTGGTCCATCCTGTAAAGACGTTTTTGAGAGGTCTGCTAACGCTATATGTTAGCATTGGCTAATTCTTCTTCTGGGTCCACCCCCAACGGCCCGGGGTGGTATTGCAAGCATGTCAGTGCACGTCATTTTGGCCACTTTTGAGCTGGGACCTTCCCCCACTGGTCAGGATCCGGGTCCGGGGTCAGGGTCAGTTTTCGGGGTCAGGGTCCCATACAGACTCACTGAAGGCGGTGCTGGCCGGGGCAGGTCTCCTCAGTACGAGCCGCAGGAGGAGGTACAGGTGACTGAGGAGGATGAAGGGGGGAGGGGCGACCGGGCGGCTGTGGTACTCCTTTATCAACTCGTATCTCTGGAACTTCCAAATACGGTCAGTGTTGTCCTGCACTTCCTGGAAGGTGAAGCTGTAACACAGACCATAGAACGTGATCACATGGTCACGGGGTCACATGGTTATGGGTGTCACATGGTACTTACTTGAAGATGGCGATCAGCAGGTTGAGCAGCAGGATGTTGGCAAACAGCAGGTAAACACAGAGCATCAGGATCATCAGCCACTCGGGGAACGCCGGCAGGTCGTCCTCAGTCAGCACCGGACAGCGCGGTTTGAGAGGGTCACTGCCGTCTAGACTGCAGGAGGTGATGTCGAAGTCTGTGTCTGACTCATCAGGAGACATCAGAGAGATATCAGAGAGACCACCGTGACCAACCAGACTTTTCTGTCCTTTCAGTTGCCTCACCAATAGGCCTAACCCATAGAGGACTGCCCACCCCCCTCTTCCCCCTCCTCTCTCTCCCCTCTCTCACTGTCAATGTTGCTGGGCACGTCTCCAAAGATGGTGAGGTAGGGCTCGTAGACCGCCCCCCGGAGGATCCACCCAAGTCGGTCTTCGTTGTGGATCAGGATCCCCTGTTTGGCCACGCCATAGGCCACCACCCAGATGCTCAGCAAGAACATGAAGAAGAACATCTGCTTCATCTGCAGAAGAACAAGAAGAAGAAAAATAAGAAAGAGAATAAGTGAGAGTTTTAGGCCAGGGTGAGTGTAGCAAGCAGCACAGAGACATTTCATGTCCTAAAGTTTATGAGACAGACAATAACACATGACACGCCTCAGAGGAGCCACCAGGGGGCAGTGTGTCCTCACCATCCTCTTGACGATGATGATCTTTGGGCCCAGAGTTCTGCTGATGGTGAAGATCGCCATGAGACGCAGACAGAACACGATGAAGTCAATGCAGAGAAGGATTTTACCAGCATAAAACAGACCAGCGGTCAACCTGGGAGAAGAAGACATTTATCAACCTCTGTCGTGGATCTACAGCATGGATCTATAATAATACCTGGATAGGGTATTACTAGCTTATAGCTGTCCCACCCATGGGCACAGGGGGCGCCCGTGGTACTGCAGACTAAATTCACGTGGGCTACCCAGAAATAAAGTCCCATAGAACTCAGCTGATAGAGAACATACAGCCCTTTAGTGTTCCTTTTTTTCTTCTTAAATCCTGCGGTTTTCTTTAAATCCACACTTTACTGCCACAAACTCTGCTCCTTTCCTTCCCGCTCTGGCTCTGCTCTAGCTCTGCTCTGATCAGCTCTGATCGGTCAAAGCGCGACCAAAACCCTCTGTGCACGTGCATGAGAGGCCAGACACGCGTATTTGGCGCAAAGCATTATGGGAGCTCATCCACTGTGCAGAACCGGGAGGACCAGACGATGCCCAAATATGAGCGAGTTCCGCTCATCTTTCAGTCCCCGTGAAGTCCCATGCGCTACTGAGCACAAGTCATTAATTTGAATACGGCGCCATCTTGGATCACCGGGGCTTGATCTACAGCCTCAGTCCTGGGGGACTGACAGATTTGGCCCCGTCCCAAATCTGAGGGCCCTCCAGGTGTGAGTTCCCTTACCAGAAAAGTGCCTTCCCATAGAGGAGTGCCCTTTTCTCCCTAAGAATTTAGACATCCCTGAATCTAGGGGACAATATGCAAATGACGCAGCAAACGTGTTCCACGTCATACACATTATCGATGTGTCTGATTTCACCACAGTTAAGATCTGACACAGATATGACTTTATGAAACAAAGTATTTATTAAAATGAGACGTTTTTAATTCGATGTCATATGAAGATTTGCTATAATTAGTGTAAGGTTAAATAGAGGGCAGGGCCGGCCAGGCCTGGGACCCTGTAAACCATTGACCAAATGGAGAGATAACTCACCACGGCTTCAAAGGAGCCATGGGGGGTCAACCACAGGGTGTCATCAATTATGAGGATTACAGGCGCCAGACGGACCAATAAAACAGCAGGACACCCATCTGGGTGCCCCTTTTCGTCCAACAGAGGCCTGATACAAATCAACCATTGTCACCCACGGAACATTCCACAAACGCCGGGATTCACCCACGGCGCTCTGGCGCCCCCTAGTGGACACTGGACACTACCGCACCCGAGACGGACGCTCGAAAAGGACATTACTCGGTGATATTATGTTGATAACGTTACGGACCTTACTCGTATGTGTTGTTGTCTGTGATGTAAATGCACTGTGTGTTTGTACATGTGTTATGATCATCTACACCAGTGTCTCCCAAAGTGGGGTCCGCGGCCCCCTGGTGGGCCGCGAGGGTACTGCAGGGGGGCCGCGGGAGGTCATAAAAAAATAAAAAAATAATAATTATTTAATGTTATAATTATTTAATAATGTTTTGTTTGTAATATTAAAATATTTGTGTTCATTATTTGACTTGAATAATCCACTGTAATCATTTTTGTATTACAACGTTTGTAGCAGAGGCTATTTCCCCAAAATAAAATAACCAGAAGAGCCTATTCTTAATATTGTCTTCTTGGTTATTATTTTGGGGGGCCACTGTGGTGACAGTTTTTGGAGTAATTACATTAAAACCAGCCGCAGCAAATACACGGACGTCAAAGGCCTTTTATCAATGCAGACGACCTTCTGACGCCATGCTGAGCTTTGTGAAGGTCCCTGCTGTCTGTCACACCCTTGTGTCTTTCCGTCTTGCATCTGTATGACCTGCATTTCCACCATTGTCTGTCTGTTCACACCCCATGCCACTGCCACCACAGGGGATAGCGCCGGCGCTTCCTGTGCGCCTCCTCACCGGTGGCCCCCTCCGCTCCGTTGTGGGCGTGACTATCTTTGGTGTGTGTCTTGTATACAGGAAGCTCGGGGCTCTGGCCCCCAGAGCTGGGACATGCTGCTTTTGGAGTGTATGTGCTGGCTCTCCGCACTGTGCGTTAACAATAAACTTACGCTTTTGATCAGACAAAGGACCTTTGAGTTTTCTCCTTCATGGGGTATATAATTCTATAACAATTTGGCGTTGCTGACATGTCTTGGCATGGATACTTTCGGCGGGGACGAGCGGCTTTGTTTGGCCGACCTGGATCACCAGCCTCTGTTCCTTTTTGGAGACAAAGGAGGGCGCGCTCGTCCCGCGCACGGAAGGAATTCTTTTGCCACACAAGACCAAAAAGAACCTAATCTGGTGAGTCTTGTCTTTTCATCTGCGTAACGAGCCCAGGGCAGCACTTAAGTGTACACGGGGATTTGTTTATTTATGTATTTTTGGGGTATTTCATTCATTGCCACAGCATAGTCTGTGTGCGGGATTTTTTGGGGGGCTTTTTGTTCTAGATTGAAACTAGCGGCTGCGCGTTAGTATCGCATTGTAAGCGACCCTGGAATCTCTGAGTGTCTTCAGCCAGAACCGCTCCGTTTTCAAGAACGCGCGCTCGCTGGTTGAACCAGCGGGGGGGGGAACGGAGCGCCCCAAAGTGGGTAGGAGCAGGGAGAGACTAAGCGGGTTAGGCCCATTGTTCGTACGAGAAAATGGGTAAAAAACTAGAAGAAGAAGACGCAAGCTATGGAGTGCTTGCCTATGGTGCAGGCCATTACGCATCTTGCGTGATAATTTAGAAGAAGAAGGGAAGAAAAAAAATATACTTGGTTTTAAGAATATCACGGCAAAAGAGGTTAGAGAAAGAAATATGTAAAAACAATAGCTCCTCCGCCTTTCACCGAAGCGGAGAACACAGGCGGACACACACACACACATCCCCCACACCCCCACCCTACCCCTACTAACAATAAGTGTGCACCCAAACAAGGCGTTGGGTTTTTAAAAAATGAAGCAGACTACTGTTGTCTCTTTTCCCTCTCCCTTATCCAGGTCTGTCGGCGCCTTTCCTCCGCGCTCTGTCCTCTGCCTCAAAGCACCAGCCCCACGCCCCAACCACAGGCGGCGCCCGCACCAGCTGAGACCCCGCGAGAAGTGGGCCCAAACCGCAGAAGAAGAAGAGGCGGAAACAGACACACGCTCAGGAAACCACAGAAGAAGAAGCGAGGGAAACAAATATGTGAGACACCGACAACTGCTTTGGAGCACAGAGAGAAACTGCTCCAAATCCCGTGACTGTTCTCCACGGAGGGGGCAGCGTGATATACCAAACGCACCCGCGGAAACCCGCTTGAAAGTTGTTCCCGCACCGCAAACAGAAGAAGCCATTGTGACCGGCACGTTTGGGTTATTCACCAACCCTCATGGACCACATGCTAACGCTTTGGGCTACCTGGGCCTCCTGCGGACTTTGAAAAACTTCCACAGCCCGGCGGAAAGACTGTGTGCTCGACATGGGTCGAAGGACTGTTACCGGAGGAGGCGTTAAAGGCAGAGGGCCTCTCAAGCTCACACGGGGCCAGAGGACGGCAGAGGCGGGCACGGAGGAAACACGAGCGACTGACCAAACCCGGGTTCACATTCGTCACCAAAGCGGCCGCTCATGTAAGTTTGAACAACAACAAATTGCAATTGGCACTTTTTAGAGATAATTCATGCTGAATTCCCGTAATATACGCTAACAATCTGTGGTGCAACAGTTAAAATTCTGGATGATTACAACAAATCCTGTGTTTAAAAACAAAACATAAGGTGACAGATTTTGGTCCGTTCTCAAGTGAGTGGTCGCTTCACAAAACTCATGGCTTCAGTTAGGGCTGGGCAATTAATCGATTTTAATCATTAATTCGAGTTTTACATTTAGGGCGATTTCTTTTCTTTTAAAATTCGATTTTTTATTTTCTCCATCGCAGAACTACAGCGCTAACGCGCTAACCGCGGGTCTATGGTGTTGAACAGTCATTTTGAAGCTAACCTAATGCTAACAGGCTCCCTCTGGCCTGATGCGCGCTCTCACAGTTGGTGCTGTTGCAATAACACTTCAAACGGTCAAGAATCAGACTTTATTTAAATCGCCAGAACACACACTCGTGTCCCACTGAGCCGCTGCACTTTGGGGAAAGACACGTCTCTTATTGCTCTGATACAAACAACGTGTTCCCCGCTAGCTGTTAGCTACAGTAGCTGCTACAGTAGCTGTTAGCTACAGCATCAGAATGTAAACAGGAAGCTCGCACAATGCGGGAGCCACTGAAGTTAGTATTAGCGCCACCAGCTGGACCGAGCGTTGTACTACAGCACAGTTACTCAGGCACAGTTGGAAGAACAAGCATGAAAACCCGAGGAGGCTTTTGGAACAGACTGTCTGTTACAACATTTCTATTTTGAGTCATCAGTTTTAAAAATGTGATATTTCATGTAAATAATGCATGTGTTTAATAGGATTGATATATTTGCGATGGGCCTTGTTTGTGTGATTTAAGTTATTTGAAAGGTGCATAGTGTCATTGTAAGTGAAGTTATTATAAAACCGTTAAGCTACATTTTCGTAACAAGAGCTCATTAGAGATATAGGGGACACCATTTGTGATAAGCCCGAAATACAGACCACGTGGTAAACACTAAAGTTGGAAATGGATTTCTTTTTTTTTAGGAAAAATCTCTTAAAAAGCTTTGCATGTTCTGCAGGCTCTGGAAGTTGCAACAATAGGAATAGCTCATGAGACAATTGTAATTGGACATGGAAAATATAACAAAGTTAAAATACAGGCCTTCTGTGTGTGTTACATGTTTGTGTGTTATATGTTTTGTGTATGTTATATGTTTGTGTGTCATGTCAAAGTACACTACGTCGACCTTAACAAACTGGACCAAAATACTAACGTGGGGGAATCGGCCTGTGATGTGACTGTGATGTGACTGTGATATGAGTGTGATGTGTGAAATAAGGAGTGAACTGAGGAATGCTGAACGGAATCATGGAATAACAAATGTGTCTGTAATGTTTTAATGTGATCATGGAATAATTATTTTTTTGTCAACAGCATACGGTGTAAGTACTAGAGATTCAAAGATAACAAGCTTTATTGAACAGGTGTAAAAGTGAGAGTACTCTGGGATGAGTACTCGGAGAAAAGTACTCTGCGGAAAGTACTCGGAGATGAAATACCTCGCTGAAGATATTGGGAGTTCCTCCCTCTGCTGTTTGTCCTGACAGCGACACAGTCCAACCGCAGTGAGCTGTCGTTGGGTGAAGGACAACTTTGGTTGTAAACTCACATTTAGGGAAGTATAAAATTAGAAACATACATTTTGTTAAGTCTGTATTTTGCTACAGCCTCTGCCCTGATGTCAAACACCGTCTGTCAATGCAGTTATGTTTTGCCCAATTGGAAAAAGATTGACAAGCGAAAGTGGGCATTTTTTGTGTTTTTTGTGTTCTAATATTTCTTTTTCAGATGAGAGATAAACTACCCCTGCTTCAGGGATGACAGTAGTATGGATCATGAGGAAATGAGCCTCTACCTTGGCACCAAAGCCCACAATATGAATTGAGGACGATCCGGGAGAAAAGCAACTGGAGATGAACGGAACAGTCGGTACTTTTGCAGCCTCACTGAGGGCCACTGAGACCCACTGCTTACTTCTCAGCAAAACTCGATCCCGTGGCAGCAGGGTTGCCTCGCTGCCTGCGGGCTGTGGCTGCCGCTGAGAAAGCGGCCCTAGCATCACGTGACCTTGTGGGATACACTGAACTAACTTTGCTTGTGCCCCATGCTGTTTCCCTGATCCTGTTAGAGCAGAGGGCCTCTCGCCTTTCTGCGGCTCGTTGGCTGGGGTGCAACACGGTGCTCTTTGAACTACGGTGAAGGGATGCACACAGCTGAACCCCCCTCGCTGCTGCCCACGCCAGAGGAAGGGGAGGCACACTGCTGTATCGCCACAATAGAACAGATATGCACTCCCAGGCCAGACCTGAAAGAGGTGCCTCTGACTAATCCTGACTTGATTTTTTTTTATACAGACGGAGCCGCGTCACGTGACAACACTGGGAAGAACCGAGTCGGCTATGCTGTGTGTTCTGATTTTGATACTATAGACTCTGGTAGTTTGCCCCACTACCACTCAGCACAAACCGCTGAGCTGGTCGCGCCCACCGGGGCTTGTGAGCTGGCAGCGGGCAAAACTGTTAACATATTATGTGATACGCGCTATGGTTTCTCTGTGGTGCACGACTGGGAAGCACTGTGGAAACACCGCAATTTATGAAATCTGATGGTAAACCAATTCTTAATTCCACACAGGTTGAACGTCTGCTGAAAGCTGTAATGTTGCCCTTAGAGATCGCTGTATGCAAATGCCAGGCCCACACTAATGCCACTGATCCCATCTCTGCAGGGAATCGGCGCGCGGACAAGGCAGCGGCATACGCACCTCTACACACACACACACACACTACCTCACTCAAGACGTTGATATTTTCTACTCCAGCAGAGACGCTGCTGTGAGAGGGGAATCGGGCTCAACGACGGCATGGTGTGTGTGGCTGGGACCAGACAGCAAACCGTGCCTATCACGGCATTTCTTCAGACAGTTTGCAATTTTAGCACATGGTCGGGACCATGCCTCAAAAGGAGGGATGATGTGTGATTTAATCACACAGAATTGGTATACAAAGGGGTTTACGGCATTGGCACAGAGATTCAGCCAAACATGCGCTATATGCCTCGCGCACAACCCAGGTAAGTCCCAAAAGTATCCAACAGGCTGCTCATCCTCCGCCCCTGCGCCCATTTCAACATGTCCAAAGGGACTTTGTTGAACTCACACCATGCCAAGGTAAGTAATACTGTCTGGTTCTGGCGGATCTCTGGTCCAAATGGACTGAAGTATTTGCAGGCATACACGCCACAAGCAACGCGGTGGTGAAAGCTCTGCTCACAAAAATTGTGCCCCGAGAAAAAATCTCTAGTGACACTGGCAGTCACTTTGTAGCAAAAGTCATTGAGGAAGTGGGTGAATTTCTGGGCATTGATATACGTAAACACTGCAGTTACGCCCCCTGGCCCGGAGGCGCGTGCGAGCGAGAGAATGGCACTCAAAGCTCTGCCGCTAGCCCTCATGTACATGCGCATGAGAGTCCCATTCGAAATCCTCTGTGCCAGACCACCCAACTTGGGCGAGGGACCCCCGAACAGAGATCTGCCAAGCACCTCTTTGTGTGATGACGACATGCTGTCCTATTGTAAGGAAATTAATGCACTTTTGTCCTCTATTTCTGCCCAGGTCAGGAGCGCCCTGCCACAGGCTGCGCAGGCGACTGGGTCCTGGTGAAGGAAACGAGACGAAAGCACTGGCGGTCCAAGCGCTGGCTCGGCCCATTCCTCGCCCTCCTGGTGACGGACACTGCCGTTAAGGTCGCGGAGAGGACAACTTGGATCCACGCCAACCACTGTCGTGCGGTGCTGCCACTGAGGGCCATAGACGAGGACACCGAGGGCGCGGACGGACCAGGCCCATCCGCGGCTCCCTACGATGAAGAAGTCGGCCGGCGTGCGGCCACCGTCGGTGAAGCAGGCCAACAACAACACCCAGAGAATCCCAGCGTTCCCGAGGCGACCCCCCTTTTTGCCCAACTCCCCAGCCCCCGGATCCCAAGGCTTGGGAGCCATGAAGGCCCTGAGCGCTCTGCTCAGCTGCAGCAAGTATGCAGAGCTGCTGCCCATTCCAAAGATTTCTCCAGAGCTTGTTCCCTCTGGCCATAATGCAGATTTGAGCTCTGCTGGAGTGCCCCCCTGGTGTCTCGTCTCCCGTGTGTCCGGAGGAGGTGGAGATGAGGCTGCTCTACAGTTCCTGATGAGGCACATGGTGAAGCGTGCTGTCATGAGGTCTCCCATCAAATGAGCTTTGGGCCTGGCCGATCTGGAGCGTGCTCAAGCCATGGTCTCCACACCCCAAACCCCGAGCACTCTGCCCAACCGAGTGCTGAGGCCAAGGCTTCAACGCAATTAGAGTCTTGCCGCTCCAAGACCAAACATCGCCATGACCACTAACGCTCCACACACGCTCATAGGGAGCGGTGCCACTGACTGCGAGACGGCACTGCTCGTGAGTATTCCCGCGGAAAAGACTACCGAACGTAGCCCGGCTAAGACCGGAATGGGCCCTTGGACTGTTATGCTGGCCACACTGACACTACTTTCCGTGCTGACCGTGTTTATTATGTTAATATTGCCTTCTCTTATCGCTGTCCGGATCCATTGTGTTATTATAATGTGCTCTTTCTTTTATTGACAAGCATGTGTCTTTTCTTGTCCACTTTGGACAGCAATAATTTAAGTGTTTCAAGCTTGAAGGTGGTGTGATTACGATGCCTCTGGTATTTAACTGATTAATGCAAAAATGGTTTTGAATTATCAAAAGAGGGGAGTGTGGTGACAGGTTTTGGAGTAATTACATTAAAACCAGCCGCAGCAAATACACGGACGTCAAAGGCCTTTTATCAATGCAGACGACCTTCTGACGCCATGCTGAGCTTTGTGAAGGTCCCTGCTGTCTGTCACACCCTTGTGTCTTTCCGTCTTGCATCTGTATGACCTGCATTTCCACCATTGTCTGTCTGTTCACACCCCATGCCACTGCCACCACAGGGGATAGCGCCGGCGCTTCCTGTGCGCCTCCTCACCGGTGGCCCCCTCCGCTCCGTTGTGGGCGTGACTATCTTTGGTGTGTGTCTTGTATACAGGAAGCTCGGGGCTCTGGCCCCCAGAGCTGGGACATGCTGCTTTTGGAGTGTATGTGCTGGCTCTCCGCACTGTGCGTTAACAATAAACTTACGCTTTTGATCAGACAAAGGACCTTTGAGTTTTCTCCTTCATGGGGTATATAATTCTATAACACCACGCAGACCCGTCAGACTTTTAAGGGGGCCTCGGTGTTACTGAGTTTGGGAATGGCTGATCTACACCAATCCTGTGCGCTTCCTTCGTAAAATGTCTGGTGTGAAGGGGCTTGCCCACAGAGACGCACAAGGATGACGTCACGGACGCGCCCCTTACACCGTAAACAAAACCAAGCTGCATTCGCAGACCAGCCTCTTGGTTCCCCCGAAATCACCATTTCAACTTTCCTATTAGCTCTGCGGCCGCATAGTACGTGCCTCCAGCAACGACTGTGCCCGTCCGCATCGAGGCCTTCCACTTTAACGCAAACCTCCTTCCTGGTTCGGATTGTATGAACTTTTCATCACCAGCCCGGCCCTGACTCTGGACTCTACGCACGCAACTCATTCCGGACTGAGTTGTGTATGCCTGGACCCACAGCTGGACCACGCCGCTGGCTTCATACCTCCCGCCTGCCCGGACAGAGAGACCACGTGGATGAGAACGTCGACTCCGTCCTATCCCCACTCATCCCCCCAGCTTCAGACTCATCTTAAATCGCCCACCTCCCTTTGAACGGCTCAAAGTAAGACTGTTCTTTGTTAAATGTGCGATTTGAATGAAATGCATACAAGTCCTGCTTAATGTGACCAGAAATCCCTTTTCGTTATATTTTTATCTTCATTTTGTAGTCAATAAAACCATGTTAAAACTGTAACTCCATCCTCCGAGCGTCGTGTTTATAGATCCAGGATATCACTGGCCGATTCTTACGCATTCACTACCTATTAGATTATAAGACTGATTCGAGGTAAAATTGGTTTGGATCTGTGCAGTGTTTTACACGCTGCTGGTGCCTAAATAAATATAAAGCAGATCCCACTCGTGGAGCACGGCAGGCCTCCAGTCCGGAGACCAGCCGCACGACACTATTCTTCTCTAATACATATATATAGTAAGTTCATATACAGTAGCTACCCTACATTAGGTACATAACTGCTGCACACTCATAGACAGACGAACGCACACAGACACACATGTACACACACAGAGGCAGACACACACATGCACACAGACAGACGCATGTACAAATACACAGAGACAGACACATGTACATACACGTACGCGCACAGAGACGTAGCACACAGAGAAAGACGAGTACAGCCGCGGATCAAGTAAACTGTGTCAAAGCGATGCTCTGAACTACAGTACATCATGGATCTATAATAATAACATGGATCTATAATAATAACATGGATCTATAATAATAACATGGATCTATAATAATGACATGGATCTATAATAATAACATGGATCTATAATAATGACATGGATCTATAATAATAACATGGATCTATAATAATGACATGGATCTATAATAATGACATGGATCTATAATAATAACATGGATCTATAATAATGACATGGATCTATAATAATAACATGCACCACATCTCTGAAGCCTCAGGAACGCCACACGCTGTTGCCGCTTCGAGAGCAAACGTCACCACACCCGGCACCAGCACACATTAAAAACTCTGAATGACTCGCACACGCTTCGGAGCTTCCTCACGTTCAGCACAAACTTGCGCGCAGGTGTTTCATGTCGTTTTCTTTCACTGTGGCGTAGCTTTGCCCGACAGCTACTTTACCAACAGCTATTGTAATGCATCATGGGATCACCCTCGCTCGCAAGTGAGCTCCGGTGTTCTGTCGAGTTGGTCTGCCCGTCGAGATGATCTCCCTCAGCTGTTAATCATGTAACGCAAACCTGCGCTGCGCGTCTCACGGCAGCCAAAGAAAACCAAGATGGCGGACATCTTGGTTTGCTTTGGCTGCTTTAAAAGTTAAAATACTAACAAATTAAGACACAAATGTCACTTTTAATGCAATTTGAGGCGAGATGTTGATGGTTCCGTGTTGTCATATGTGGGTTAGTGAGTAAGAGTTTCGTGTAAAGTTTGTTTTAAGCAGTCCACTGCTCCTGTGAAACTACACTGCTAGTGTACCCAAATCGGATTCGCGCATGCGTAGAAACCCGCCAGAATGGGGAAAAAACTCAATCTAATTAAATATTTTGTTTGAATATATACAATCTATGGTTTGAACACACTATTGTTTATCATATTGAATACAGTACGATACATGCATTAAATTTAGGGCTGTCAAAATGATCGCGTTAACTCACGTTAATTATATTTTTCATTAACCCGTAAAAAAAAATTAACGCATTTACGCATGTCCGAATGACCCGCCCATTTATCCATGCATCAGAGCAGGTAGGCCCTCTGGGAATTCATATTTTAAAAATAATACGCGCATGACCGCGGGGCTGTTGTTTGCTGTGGACTGAAGTCCACAGTAAATTTCCCCCTTTCAATAACAGCTCATTTTGGTTGTGCCCAAAGCAAAAGGTTGTGAATCAAACAGATTTAAGTACATTTGGTCTGAATGACATGTGTCATTACATTTGATACTCTCATTTAACTTCAATTGGAGTGGATTTGAAATAGAATGTTAAAAATGCAATTAATCGTGAGTTAACTCACCATTTTTGTGCGATTAATCAACGAAATGTTTTTATTTAATTTTAAAACAATTATTTCCATTATCATCCCGACTGACCAGTCACAGGACGCGTCATGGGCCTACGTCAGTAAAATTACTTATGCAGCAGTCAACTCAGGGACTGCTGTCATAACAGCAGCAGTGTAAGTTTGTGCAAGCCCTCAGTCGTACAGGGATTAGTCAAAGCAAAGGAAGGTTTCTCACCCATCATCTGTACTTCTTAGCAGGTTTTCCCGACGTTTCGTCCTCAATCCAAAGGACTTCTTCAGGGAATGAATTCTCAGACCGCGCGTTGGAGATTTATAACCTATGGGTGTGGTTAGCCACACCCTAATCCTGATACTAACCCATAAACAATCTAAGGTCTGTTTGATGTAGAAGGGGGCAGGTCTAACGACCCTGCTGAGGCTAACGACCCTAACTCATTAGCATGTCACAGACCTATTGTCTGCTGGGATTGCTCAAGTGGAGTGCAGGTCTCACCCCTCCTAACTCATTAGCATGTCACTGACCTTGTACCAAGTTAGGGCGTTGTTTTTAGGATGTCGTCATAGATGCGAGGCAAAACAAATCTTAACCCTCCTCCTCTGTTAAGAGAAGGTTTTTGTTTCCTCACAAAAATGGCTTCTTTCACCCCTCTCTCAAACCAATTCTTCGCCCGAGCCAGAATTTTAACCTCTGTGTCATCCACCGTGTGGTTGGAGGCCTTGAGGTGGAGATGAACAGCCGACTGGGGCCCACTCGAGTTTTCTCTACGATGTTGGTAAAGTCGTTTCTGTAGAGTTTGTTTGGTTTCTCCAATATAGTGGTCAGTGCACTCCTCTTCACTACATTTAATTGAATACACCACATTGCTCTGTTTGTGTCTGGGTGTTTTGTCTTTGGGATGCACTAATTTCTGTCTTAACGTGTTGAAAGGTTTGAAATACACGGGGATTTTGTGTTGCCTAAAGATTCTTTGTAGTTTCTCTGAAACTCCCGCCACATACGGTAAGGACACCCCTCGCCTCCTACTTTCTTCTGTCTGTTGGACTGTGTCTCTGGCCTTTCTCGTCCTTTGGGCTTTAGTAAAAGACCACTTGGGGTAGCCACATCTGGAAAGTGCTCTCTGAATATGTTTGGTTTCTCTGTTCTTTCCCTCCGATCTTGTGGGGACCTGGTGGGCTCGGTGTTGAAGCATTCTAATGACCCCGAGTTTGTGTTGTAGCGGATAATTTGAATCAAAGGCCAGGTACTGGTCAGTGTGAGTGGACTTTCTGAAGACCTCAGTCTCTAATTGTCCGTTCTCAAGTATGATGACCTTACAATCTAGAAAGGCGAGTTCACTCTGCTTAGCATCCTGACGAGTGAAATTTATAAAATGGTCCACCGAATTAATGTGTTCTGAAAATGGTTCCACTTCCTGTTTCTTTAACTTACAGTGCCTTGCGAAAGTATTCAACATTTTGCCACATTTCAGACTTCAAACATAAAGATATAAAATTTTAATTTGTTGTCATGAATCAACAACAAGTGGGACACAATCAGGAAGTGGAACAAAATTTATTGGATGATTTAAACTTTTTTAACAAATAAACTGAAAAGTGGGGCGTGCAATATTATTCGGCCCCTTTACTTTCAGTGCAGCAAACTCAGTCCAGAAGTTCAGTGAGGATCTTTGAATGATCCAATGTTGTCCTAAATGACTGATGATGATAAATAGAATGCACCTGTGTGTAATCAAGTCTCCGTATAAATGCACCTGCTCTTTGATAGTCTCAGGGTTCTGTTTAAAGCGCAGAGAGAACCATGAAGACAAAGGAACACACCAGGCAGGTCCGAGATACTGTTGTGGAGAAGTTTAAAGCCGGATTTGGATAAAAAAATATTTCCCAAGCTTTAAACATATCAAGGAGCACTGTGCAAGCAATTATATTGAAATGGAAGGAGTATCAGACCACTGCAAAGCTACCAAGACCCGGCCGTCCTTCCAAACTTTCATCTCAAACAAGGAGAAGACTGATCAGAGATGCAGCCAAGAGGCCCATGATCACTCTGGATGAACTGCAGATAACTACAGCTGAGGTGGGAGAGTCTGTCCATAGGACAACAATCAGTCGTGCACTGCACAAATCTGGCCTTTATGGAAGAGTGGCCATTTCTAAAAGATATCCATAAAAAGTCTCTTAAAGTTTGCCACAAGCCACCTGGGAGACACACCAAACATGTGGAAGAAGGTGCTCTGGTCAGATGAAACCAAAATCAAACTTTTTGGCCACAATGCAAAACAATATGTTTGGCGTAAAAGCAACACAGCTCATTACCCTGAACACACCATCCCCGCCTCAGCTGTAGTTATCTGCAGTTCATCCAGAGTGATCATGGGCCTCTTGGCTGCATCTCTGATCAGTCTTCTCCTTGTTTGAGATGAAAGTTTGGAGGGACAGCCGGGTCTTGGTAGATTTGTAGTGGTCTGATACTCCTTCCATTTCAATATAATTGCTTGCACAGTGCTCCTTGAGATGTTTAAAGCTTGGGAAATCTTTTTGTATCCAAATCCAGCTTTAAACTTCTCCACAACAGTATCTCGGACCTGCCTGGTGTGTTCCTTTGTCTTCATGGTTTTCTCTGCGCTTTAAACAGAACCCTGAGACTATCAAAGAGCAGGTGCATTTATACGGAGACTTGATTACACACAGGTGCATTCTATTTATCATCATCAGTCATTTAGGACAACATTGGATCATTCAAAGATCCTCATTGAACTTCTGGAGTGAGTTTGCTGCACTGAAAGTAAAGGGGCCGAATAATATTGCACGCCCCACTTTTCAGTTTTTTATTTGTTAAAAAAGTTTAAATTATCCAACAAATTTCATTCCACTTCACGATTGTGTCCCACTTGTTGTTGATTCATGACAAAAATTTAAAATTTAATATCTTTATGTTTGAAGACTGAAATATGGCAAAATGTTGAAAGGTTCAAGGGGGTCGAATACTTTCGCAAGGCACTGTAACCCATGTATCGTCTACATATCGAAACCAATGGCTTGGCGCTGTCCCTTGGTAAGAGACCAGGGCTTGTTCTTCCAGTTTCTCCATATACAGATTGGCCACTATAGGAGAGACTGGGGAGCCCATCGCACAGCCATGAATCTGTCTAAAGAAGTTGCCTCTAAATTGGAAATACGTGAAGACACATTTCAAGTATTTCACAGATGTGGTCAGCTGTTAGTTTTGTTCTCTCCCCTAGTGTGGCGTCTTTCTGTAGGTTTTCTCTTACAGCCTCCACCGCCTCTGTAATAGGGACAGACGTAAAAAGCGATGTCACATCAAACAAGACCATTGTCTCATTTGTGTCAAACTGAGGGTGTTTGATTGTATTTACAAATTATTTTGTGCAGCAGTGTAGTTTCACAGGAGCAGTAGACTGCTTAAAACAAACTTTACACAAAACTCTTACTCTTAGAACACACATATCACAACGTGGAGCCATCAACATCTCGCTTCAAATTGCATTAAAAGTGACATTCGTGTTTTAATTTGTTCGTATTTTAACTTTTAAAGCAATTCGCGGACTTCATGTCCGCCATCTTGGATTGCTTCGGCTGCCATGAGACCCGCATGCGCAGGTTTGCATTACATCATTAACAGCCAACTCGACAGAACACCGGACCACACTTGATTGCAAGGGTGGTTTTTAAGAGTCTGAGGGTCCTCGCCTCTTCTCCCTAAGTATTGGGACACCCTAAAACCCCAGCGGGCACGCACAAAATCTAGGGCAAGGGTGCTTTTTAAGAGCAAGGGTGAGAATTGGGTCGGGCCCTAGGTCTTCAGTTCAAAACTAACCTGAAGACCAGGCCGACGATGAACAGAATGATTGACAGCACGTCTAAGATATTCCACAAGTCGTTGATGTATATTTGAGCCTTTTTCCGAAATCCAAATCCGTCAGAGTCAGAGGTCAACTGCAACAGAGGTCAGAGGTCAGTTTAGGTCTAACACATTATTCTCAGGCCTCCTGCTGGGATACTGAGGAGCACAGGGACTGGCCTCCTGCTGGGATACTGAGGAGCACAGGGACTGGCCTCCTGCTAGGATACTGAGTAGCAGAGGGACAGGCCTCCTGCTGGGATACTGAGGAGCACAGGGACTGGCCTCCTGTTGGCACAAAGTCAGGGGAGGCAGCTAAAATCTGGAACAGTCTTCTTGTTAATGTGAGACATTATGCTTCAAAACATGGGGACATACAAAGAAATACAAATATTGAGACAACATGAAACAATACCATATGTGTGTGTGAAAAAAACATTGAAGCAGCGACAAAACATGGGGACATACAAAGAAATACAAATATTGAAAATGAATGTTTTATGAGTTAAGAGATACTCCAGCCTCCACCTTCTTTGCCTGTTATCTGCTGTCTCTATGGATTGTGTGTGTGTGTGTGTGAGTGTCTAAGATGCATTAAAAAGGACATGATTGGAGTGTTGGAGCAGGGGAACTGCTTTACTGTAAGTTCTCCTCATGTGTCCTGAATCCCTTGCGATGTATGCATATGTTTATTTATTTTTCCCTTGAGTTTCTATTTCTTAGTGTGTGGTGCATTAAAAAAGGATGGCGGTGGCTGGGATTAGGGCTGTGGTGAAATTAGTTGATAACCATTGAAAAAAAATAAAAAATAAGGGAGTGTGAGATATAAGCAACATATGATAGAAGGTTAAAGTGTATGTAATGTTTTTTTTGGATAGCGATGAAGAGTGCAGGTCGGCGTGTTTGTTTTTCTTGTCCTGTTGTGATGCTATGAATGATGGCCATGTTTCATTGAAGGCTTATATATGCTCCTTTCTGTGAGATATATTTTTTTCTGTTGAGATATGGTCTATGAGTAGGTTTGTCCAATGAGTGATATACATAGTTTTTTATTTTTCCAATTTTGGAATATTATTTTCTTGGCGATGGTTAGAGAGATGAGTAGGGAGTCATGGTTTAAGATTCAGATTCAGATTCATTTATTTGCCATTTGCAGTAAAACCACATTGGAAAAACTGTGCAAGACTACCCCGGTGTGCGCCAGACAGAGAAGACGACACACACCAGAGCTCTTGCCACGGCGCCATCTTTCCGGCGCCATGCGACAAACAGTAGAATAAACAGCAGAGAGCAATAACATACAGGTTACACAGACAGATTGGATAGACACATTGTGCTTTGTATAAACCACGGATTTTTTTCTCGGGATGAGCGCCTCCTGCAGCCGGCCCAATGTGGCTGTGAGAGGGGGGCGGGGTCAGGGAGGGGGTGAGTCGGAAACACAATGAGGAGTGGAGGGGAGGGAGAGAGCAGAGGGAGGCGGGGGGAGCGGGATCCGAGCTGGAGACTGACTGAAGAGTGTGAGTTGTTGTAGATAGTCCAGACTTGTTATTATGGCCTTGGCCCGAGGAATGTGAGATAAGAGTGGAGAGAAGACACAGCAGGAGAAAACACATCTTCCTGTGAAGAGGGACAATATTTTATGCACTTTAGCAGTCAAAAACAGGCAGATATTCTATTAAATCCAATTAAACCAAATTGCGGCGCCCTCAGACCTCCGTACACAGGGGCAAATCCAAGCCGGGTCAGAGAGTTCAAGCGTGACACACAATGTCATTCAATCTCAACTCCAGAGTTTTATTCCCTTCGAGTGAACGAGCTGCGAGATCTTTTATCAACTGTTCCACTAACACCACTCTCCTTTGTCCAGCCACGGCACTCTCAACCACGATTCGGTTAAGCTCCGTGTACATCCCATCAATTTTGTTGGCCAGCAGGTCGTGAATCTTGCGAACTGCCATGCCTCCGAATTTGTGGTAGAAGAGAACCGCTCCAAACCCAAACAGGAGGATCCCCACCACCAAAATGCCAAAGATATATACGTCTTCCGAATCTTCAATGGACAGGGTCGACAGACAGAGGGGCTGCCACTTGTTCCAGCTGTCAAGCGTATACCCCGCAGGTGAAGTCCCGTCCGGGCACACGGGCTCTCCAGACCCACGCTTACGTGTTGAAAAGATAGAATCAATTGCGTTGAGGGACCAATTAATCATTTCCATTCTTGCTAAAAGTTGTCTGTGGCAAAACTCCAGGAAAAAGACAAAAACAGGAGATAGCAAGCAGTCAGAAGCAGGAGCGTCTGAGACACGTCTTTGCTCGACGGAGGCGGAATGTGGAAGGTTTAATGGGATTCTGCAGCCCAAGATGGTGGAGAGTTTGTCCGTGACGGAAATCCAGAAGGTGTGTACCGGTTGACAGTCCCAAGTGGCATGCAGGTATGTATCTGTGCTCCCTGAAGTGCATTGTGGGCATGTGTCGGTGTCTGTGAAACCCATTTTTTTTAAACGGCTTTGTGTAAGGTGTGTTCTTTGGATTGTTCTATATTGTCCATCCATCCATCCATCCATTTTCTACCCTTTAATCCATTTCTGGGTCAGGGGGGTGGCAGTCAGAGATGCCACCCAAGTCTCATAGCACCAGCCCCTCACTGATCCTCTGCAGGTGGTGAGTCCACAGGAGGACGGCTGCTCTCTGAGTGTGAGCATAGCCTTGATCTTTCAGTGGGGGCTTTGGGCAAAGTGGGGTTAAGTGTCTTGCCCAAGGACACAACGACAGTAGTCATCAGTGGGAGTCGGTGGAGAAGGTGCAGAGGTGGGAATTGAACCCACGACCTTCTGGGCTTAAGGCCAATGCTCTACCAACTGAGCTACTGTCGCTGCTCAGTTGGTAGTCACTGTTCACTGCTCACTGTTCTATATTGTATGAGTTGTAAATTATCGTATGTTGTTATGAAGGAGTTTCTACAGATGTGGTTCCAGAAGTCAGGGTTGGGAGAGATGTCCAGGTCCTATTCCCATTTGACAGAAGGCAGTGTTAGTGGATTGTGAATTGTTACTATTATTTTGAAATTAATCTTTTTGTATTGGTTATGTTTAGAATTTGATTAGTCGATGGGTGTAGCATGTTTTGTGTTAGACTGATTTTACTTTTGATTAAATTCTTGAGTTGTTGGTATTGAAGAAATTGTTCTCTCCCCACCCCGTATCTCTGGATAACTGCGGTGAATGACATGAATGTATTGTTTTCCAGAGTGGGAAGTGAATGGGGGGAATTGTGTAGTTGAAAGTCAGGGTTGTGCCAAATAGGGGTGTTTTTACATGGTGATAGTGAGGAGTTGGTGATTTTGTTCATTTTCCACCAGGCTGTCAGAGTTGTGGAGAGTCTTGAGCTGCAGAATACCATGAATGCGGAGTTAGGGGGAGTATTGTGGATTTAGTCCAGTTTATTGTGTAGTTAGAGACGGAGGAGAAGTTTCTTTTATGGATGATTGTGGTTTTTCCTAAGTATAGAGGAAGTCGTCGGCATACAGGCTAATTTTATAATTTGCACCACCATTATGGATTCCGTATATATTTAAATTATTTCTTATTGCTACAGCCAGGGGTTCAATGAATAAGGCAAAGAGGGAAGGAGAGAGTGGGTATCCCTGTCTGGTTCCTTGGTGCAGTGTGAAGTGTGGTGAGGTCATCCCATTTGTGGTTACTGTGGCTCTTGGTGCAGTGTATAGTGCCTGTATCCAGTGGATGAACGACTCTCCAAACCAGAATCTTTGTAATGTATTGAGGAGGAAATGCCAATTGACCTTGTCAAATGCCTTTTCTGCATCTAAGGATAAGATAACAGTTTTAGTTTTTGTTTGTTGTGCGACATTGACTAGGTTGAAAGGTTTTCTGAGATGGTCTGATGCGTGCCTGTTTTGTGTCTTGTGGCGAGTGTTTTGGTTTTGAGTTTGAGGTCTGTGTTGATTAATGACAGTGGGCAATAACTGGAGAGGTCTGTTAGGTCTTTATTTTATTTTGGAATAAGTGTGATAACTGCTGTGTTCATGTGAGGTGATTTTTTTGGAGGTTGTTTTAATTTCTGATATGACTCTCATTAAGAGTGGAGATAGAATGTCCCAGAAGTGTTTATAATATTCTGCTGGGAATCCGTCTGGTCCTGGTGACTTATTGTTTGGCATTTTGCTTAAGGCTTTATGCATTTCGTTTAAGGTGAATGGTGTTTCTAATACATTGCTTGTTGTGATTTAAGTGATGGTAGGTTAATATTAGATCGAAAATTATTTATTGCGGATGTGTCAGGTGTGTTGTCGCATTAATATAACTTATTGTAATATTGTTGGAAAATATTGTTTATTTCTTGTGGATCATGTGTTATAGTGCCGTAATCATCTTGAATTGATGTAATGATTGCTTTCTCTCTTTTGTGTTGTAGAAGATTTGCTAACAGTTTACTATTTTTGTTGTTATAGTGAAATTGCTCATATTTTAATTGCTGAATAAGATTTTTTTTTTTTTTTTTTTCTTATTATTAGTTTATTTAAACAGGGACAATGCACATTAATTAACATCACTGTAAATGTGCCAGTTTTAGCTCCAAAGCTAATTTTCAACTGTAGTCCCTGGGCAAGATGTAGATTGCCAACAATATATAACAATAACAACAACAATCATTATTAACCTAAAAATGATAAAACAATTCATTAGTATGAGCTCCCACACAACCTGTTAAATGTTAAAATTCGGTACAAACACTACACCATAGACAATTACACACAACAGAATTACAACGGCAGCAGGCATTAGCACAAAAGCAGAAAAAATAAAATACATCAACATTGATGTGCACAAGTTTGATTCTCAAGTAACCAAGATTTTAACTTATTTTTAAAGGACCTTAATGTATCGACATTGCGTATGTGAGAGGGGACAGTGTTCCAGAACTGGACTGCTCTCACTGAAAAGGCCGACTGACTGAAGGCACTTTTCCTAAGGGGGACTAACAGGTTATTTGAGGTGGCAGATCTAGTTTGTCGCCTGCTCAGATTTATAAAATTAAAAAGTGGTGGAGGAGCCAAACCACGTAAAATTTTAAAAACCAGATTAGCATCATGAAATTTTACAAAGTTTTCCCAATTCAGCAGGTTATATTTGTCCAATATACTGCAGTGGTGATGACGAAAAGGTTTCTTGTCCAAAACTTTCAGAGCCTGCTTATAGACAGAATCGATTGGTTTCAGCGTCGTCTTACAGCCCTGAGACCAGCTGGTGACAGAGTAGGACAGATGTGGCATTATCATAGTATAAAAAAATAATTTTGCAGCATCTGTATTCAAACTCTGTCTGATGTACCTAAAATTTGCGAGATTTAGTTTAACGGTCCGAATGACTTTTTTGACCTGCTTTTTAAACGTAAATTGTGAATCTAAGATGATTCCCAGATATTTATACTCTGTTACCACACTAATCTTCTCTCCTGCAATGTATAGTTCAGGATCTGGTAAGTCAGACTTTCTCTTTGTAAAAAATATACACTCCGTCTTTTTAAGATTTAGATGTAGACACGAATTGTACAGCCATTGGGAAACAAACTCAATAGTTTTCGAAAGCTTTTTAGCTACTTCCTCCTTGTCCTTCCCATGGACATAGATCACAGTATCATCTGCGTACATTTGTATCTCGCAATCAGAACACACAGATGGCAGGTCGTTTATGTAGAGACTGAATAAAAGTGGCCCCAGTATTGAACCCTGGGGTACACCTATACCATTGACAAGGTTACAAGACAATTCATTTTTGACCCTAACAGCTTGTGTTCTGTGATCCAAGTACGATTTTATCCAATGAACAGCATCAGGTGAGTTATTAAGATGGGCCAATAGCTGGTCTGCGACGCACCTCTCAGCAATCTTTGACACCACAGGAAGAATGCTGATAGGTCTGTAGTTTGTGACCTCATTTGTTTTTCCTGACTTGAAGACCGGAGTGACGATGGCTGGCTTCCAGTCACTTGGGCACATAGCCTGTCTAAAGGACGCATTTATTATTTTGGTGATAGGGCCAGACAGAGTCTCTCTGTGAGTCTTCAGCAGTATAGAGTCCATCCCATAAGCGTCCTTTGATCTGGAGTCTTTAAGCGTACTTATTATTTTGTCCACCTTTGGTTGTGTGACTTCATTGAGACAAAACACCGGGTCAGTTAAATTTAAGGGTACTTCTTGTAAAGAGTTAACAGGAGGTTTGTGTGTTAACAAAGTAACCGAGTGAACAAAATGCACATTAAAAGCAGACGCAACTTGTGATGGATCTTCTGTTAAACAGCCGTTTATCTGTAATTGCAATTTACTGTCTGCAATTTTGTGATATTTTCCTGTCAGCTTTTTTAGCTTGTCCCAAATCATTTTACAGTTTCCATTCCCTTCCTGGATTTTAGTTATAAAAAAGGATGCTTTGGCATTTCTTAGTTCTTTTATTACTTTATTTCTGAGGGTCGTATACCTGCGCTTTTCATGCATTTCTTTAGATTTTAACGCTGCTTTTAAGACCAAATCTCTCTCTTTCATCAATTTTACTATGTTTTCGTTTATCCATGGGATAATTGTGTTGTTTTTTAAACGTCTTTGTTTTGTTTCTTTTTTAAACTGATTTAATATTGATTTGATTGTAGAGATGAACGTGTGACAGTCAGTTTCCACAGCAGTTCCTAACACCAGTTCACCCCAGTTGATTTCATTCATTTTAGCATTGAAATTATGAAGCTCAGTTTTGGGGATTTTAAAATATCCACTTTTGGTTTCACTTTGATTATATCTTCTTCTTGGTAATTTTCTAGACACAAGTGTTAGGTTGTGGTCCGATAACCCAGTGATCATGTTAAAAGATTTTATAATCCTATCTGGTTTATTGGTAAACAGCAAATCAATTTGGGACTTTGTGGTAGAAGTTAACCTTGTTGGACCCTTAACAAGCTGTACCAGGTCATACTTTGTTGTTATAGTCTTAAGGGTTTTTCTCATGATTTTGTCTTCATAATTAATGTTAAAATCACCCATCAAGAGGACTTCTTTATTAAAATTACATTGTTTAAGCATTAAATCTAGCTGTTCATAAAAAATGTTTTTAGGAGATTTTGGTGGCCGATAGATTCCTATAAGGGTGAATGACATTTGTGGAGACAATTCAACTTTAAGTCCTATGCATTCAAGGTCCAGATCAGGGGACCACTGAATCAGATGACATTGAATAGTATTGCGCACATAGACCAGAAGGCCTCCCCCTTTTCCCTCTGTTCTGTCCTTCCTGAAGATTGTATAGCCAGGTACAGTCAGTGCAGCAGATGGAGAGTAATTGTGGAGCCATGTTTCGGACAGACATAGAAAGTCCACATTAGATTCTAGGAGAAGATGTTTGACCTGGTCACTTTTAGGGGTAATGCTGCGAATATTTAAATGGCCTCCCAGTAGGCCCCTGGGTTTAGCCAAAGGATCCCAGAGGACACGGGCACTATTAACTGTCTGTAAATTGGGCATCTTTTTGAGTTTTTTAATGGCAGGATTTAAGGTAGCCGCTTTTGTTCTTGCCCTCGAGACGCGTTCATCTTTGCACTCGGAACGATCGTTGATGCATGGATGTCTAGTCGGACGCTCTTGCTGTATCGGACCAGTGCGCTTCGCATACTGTACAGCTTGTCGACTGGTGATCTCGCCAGAGCCAACGACATCACCGGGCCTCCGCGACTCCCGCAATGTGGAGTGGACGTGGAGATCCTCCAGTGAGCCAGGACCCACAACATGCAACTCGAATGCCGTCGTCGGTCCACTCGACACCACAGGCCGAACAACGCCACCGCCGCCACCACCGGTAAGAGTAGCAGTCGGGTAGTCCGCGTTTACCTGTGCATTATTGGTGACTTTTGTTGAGATGGGTCCAGGGCATTGGTGAATGTCTCCGGCGAGTAGCAGACAAAGAACGATGATAATTCTGTCGCTTCGTTGGTTTTTTGTTGTTATAGTTCTCCGTTGTTTTGCAATAGTCCAGGATGTGTGAATGATAGTGTCCAGCAATACGTTGCTCCCGAATCCAAAGTGTTTAGTAGGTTTTACACTGTCGTCAAAGAATACATTTTGGTGCAATGGGTAATCTTTGTTAGACCCAGTCAGTTCAGGGTTTTGACAAGGGCCAATATTTAAAAACGTTAAAATGAGACTATATACTAAGAGTGCTGCCAGTGCGCCGAGTCTGCCTGCCGCCATCTTTCACTCACTCAGGTAAGAGCATTCCAAAGATCTGGGGAAGGCGTTCGCTATGGCGTCGATACCAGACCCATGTGGTTCAGCCAAACGCCTCTGGTGGAGCATGGCGGAACTACAAGGGTCTGGCAGAGCCAGGCTAAGGGACCCCAGCCTTAACTATTCATTTAATTAAGGGTATGCAGGAGGATTTTCTACAACTGGGTGGATCATCAAGACTATTGGTTGTCCTAATTGTCATTCATCTTATCTTATTATACGTGCTCGTCAAACAAGACCAGAGAGTTTCGAGTAAGTGTAAAGGGCGGTTCTTTCCTAAAATTTGGGAAAATCCTCCTATATACTGTACCTTTAACTCTGACAGAATAAACAGAATACTTCTCGCAAAGTATGTCCTTATAGTGTTACTTTATGCCATTAAAGTAAAGAGTTAGATTGTTTAATTCACATTCAGTATTAAGGAGAAAATTGTAACTCAAAACATTCTGAGGAACTGGCCTTGTTTGATTTCATTTCAATTCAATTTATTCTTGTAAATCTCTAAATCACAACAGTAGTTATCTTGTGGACTTCACACAGTTGAATTCACCAGCACAGATCAGAGAATCAAACAGTTCAAACTTCTTATAATGATCAATTTATTTGCTTTATTTGTGTGGATGGATCTGTGTTTTTGCTGCTACTGGACACCTGAATTTCTCCTACGGAGATCAATAAAGAATCTATCTATCAAAGAATAAAACAGAAAACACATAAGTATGGGTCCATAAGGGGCAGATGACCAATGTCCATGCGTGTTGATAAATGTCCATAAGTTGGTGGTATTCAACAATATTTTGCATGTGCTTATTCTCTATATTTTTTTTAGCTGATCAAGTCAGAGCAGCGCATTAAAACAACTCAATACAGGGTCAAACATGTGGTCGTCCTTCTCTCCATTGTGGCCGCCTTTATGCTGTTCTATCTTTCATCCATCACCGCCTGCTGTGAACTGACATTTGAAAGGAGATGGTCTTTTCTGATTGTGACAACACATCAGTAAAAGTTGTAAAGAGGATTTTTTGTGTGTGTGTTGTCATTTCCAATTGCTTTGCTGCAACCGTAAGTCTGACACATACAAAACCTTTAACATCGACAAATGCAGAGTAAACATGCATTTCAGAGTTACAACTACAAGATACTAGAATTAATTTACTTGCCATTTGCAGTAAAACCACATTGTAAAAACTGTGCAAGCCTACCCTAGTGTGCACCAGACAGAGGAGACGGCACACTCTGCAGAGATCTTGCTACGGTGCCATTTGTTCAAGTTAACACGAGATAGTACAGATAGTACAGATAGAAAATAAACCGGAAAAAATGTGGTGTGCAAAAGTATTCAGCCCCTCTCAGTTGATTATGTTGTGGAGGTGCCTTTTGCTACGATTACAGTAACAAGCCATGAAGTATCTGTCTATAAGCTTTGTGTATCTAGAGACTTACATATGATTTGATTTTGATTTTTTTCAAAGACCAGAAAAAAAAATACTTATGTACAAAAATATGCAAGTAAATAACTGGGACCTCTGGGATGAAATGGTTAGCAAAAGAACCTAATAGAGCAGATAGATTACTTGACAGTGGACAGTGGTGACCTCCAGATGCACTTTAGGGTCACTGCTTTGTCTTTCAAGTCATCAGATATGAAGGGGACTATATTTAGCACATAAACTGGCAGGTTGTTCTTGGCCTTTTGCTTAACACTTGAGCACTGGGAGGGCGAAGGAGTGAGCGGCTCCTCAGCATGTGTTCATCTCTGCATCAGCCAGAACAGGTGATAATAGATGACATTTCACACCTCTGTCATGGGCCATTTAAATTCTGTCTTTATGTACTTCTTATAGTCTCTGACATATTGTCTGCTACTAAAGCATTGCTAAGGTATATTCATTTATGTTTATCTAATGTCGTGAATCACATATTTCTCTTGGGATTGTGCAGGGAGTAATATAACGGATAAATTATGTTTCATATCGTCAGTGATTCTTCAGCACATTCCTGTAAGCAGAGCTGGAGACAGAAATATTGGTACATTTTCTATATCTGAATTCATCTTTTTTAAACAGCAGCTAGCTCAGGGACCACAGGTGTAAATGGGCACGCTGCCTTGCACTAGCATCTCTCCAATGACTGGCTCATGTTTTGATGTGTCAATACAACTAAAAGCATACCATACTAAATACAATTGTTAATGAAGAAATGCTAATCTAAACGCAACCCCAAGGTTTGCGAACAATATACATTTTTATTGTAATTAGTTATGTTCCCAAATGTATGCATCCATCTACAGAAAACATGCATCATAGCAGATTTGAGTTTGGTGATTCTTGAATTACTTCATAATGAATACAACACTTTCCAAAGCAGAGTAAAGGGTTTGTGCTTGTAATGACTGTAGCTTCACTTGACATGGCGTTGTGCTCTTGTGGTTTAGCTCAGTAAGGAGCAATGGATCAGGTACAGTATATTTGTATCTGTATATGGCACATGATAAATAAATAATAATGATAAAAAGAAATGCCAGTTATTGAAATGTCATTAGAGCCTGTGGGCTGTGTGTAGAAAGATTAAGATGAAGAGATTCTTAAACTGTCTCACAGGGGGGACATTTCAGGCTTTTATATAACATTTGTGTTATATAAAGTAATAAGATAATAATGAATGATTATTAATCCTACAAGTAAACACTACATACTTCTCCACCTATCAACAGATAGGCTATATTTGGATTTATTTGTGGAATATTAGTCGCCTCTTAACAGCGCCTCCTCTGCAGAGTCTCGGCCCTTATCCCATATCGTCACGCTCCGTCAGACTGTGAGTGGCATGTTCGAGGTCGGGAGGGGACATTTGGCTCTGTCACACCTGTCACATCCGCTGGAACACGGTGCCATGTTTTTAACCGACATCTTTACAGGTATGACAGAGAAAAAGTGGTTTTAGAATTGAGAAAATTGGCTTTTTAGACACACAGCCGATGTTAAGAGATAAGCTAATAGCTGGGAATAGAACTTCAGACTAACTTCAGACTCCAGCGAGCGCAGGATTGTGTGCTGTGTAAATGAAGTGATCAGTAAAAACGGCAAACATTGAAGTTAATTCCATGCGTCTTTTTTGTCCTGGTTGTCATATGTGTCGTAAAGGTACAGCGTCTTCGGATTTAATGAAGACAGCTATGCAAGTGCTGCGCTGGATCAAATGAAAGTCTTTTACATATGCTCATGCAACCAGTGGGCTTTGATTTTATGTTGAAAAAGAACAATAGTAAAGGCAGTGAAATGTATCACTGTGGGTTGTGAAAGTAATATAGCTTGAATGTAATTACTGAAAGACCATAATAGTAGCAACTGTGACATGAAAGCAAAATTATACATGATTTTGAATATTTTCTCTGACTGCATTTAATAGCCTTAAGAATACTAATGACTGCTAAATGCTCTTATCATTCCCTAACAACTGAATAGAGCTCACTTAAGTTCAATTGATGTGCTGTGAGAAAAATTCCTTGAAAATTGCACAGAGCACTGTCCAATCTATTCCAAAATGGATAAAGTAGGGCACCGCTGCAAACTTACCAAAACACGATCAACAAGGAGAGAAATCAGAAATGCAACCATGTGCTCCATGAATCAGAAGGAGCTGCCACTATTAGTCGTACTTTACCCAAATCTGGCCTTTAAGAAAAAGTGGTTAATAGAAAACCAATGTTGAAATAAAGCCACAAGAAGTAAAAGCAAGCAATACATTAAACATGTGGAAGAAGATTCAGTGTACCAGGTAGGTAATGGCAGAGTCAAAGTCCAAACTTAAATCCATGAGAAAATCTGTGAAAGCTACGGTTCATAAACGCTCTCCATGTAATCTGAAAGAGTTTGTTATTTTGCATGAAAAATTCTAGCAGTGGGGGCGGGTCCCGGCTCAAAAGTGGCCAAAATGACGTGTGCTGACATGCTTGCAATAACATATAGCATTAGCTGACCTCTCGAATATAGCTCCGTTCCACATGTGTGTCAATGCTGAGGGGAGTGAATTTTTTTGGACCAGTCTGGTTTAGTCGCTGTGAATTTTTGAAGGCACTCGTTCACATGAATGGGCCTTTTTTCACAATTTTCTTGTGGGCGGGACCACTCGCGGCCATTTTGGATAGCTCCAGTAGAGCACTATTTTTGGGGTGAGCACGAGATCATATACAGAATCGGGACGGAAGCGGAAGTAAATATAACTAAAATACCTATTCATGCCTAAACTTAACCAGCCATTCCCATTAAAAAACCCCAACCCAGCCTTAACCCCAACCTTAACCATCTTACCGACACCTAAAACTTAACCAGTCACCATTTAAGGACTTATTCGAAAGTAGGATTGTTACTTCCGGTTTCGTCCTGATCCCGTATATGATCTAGTGCCGACCCTATTTTTGGCCCATTATTTTGAACGGCGGAGATAGGCGTGACTATGGCCGTTAATATATACAGTCTATGGTCTCTAGATGTGCAAAGCTTGTAGAAGCATAGTCATACCCCAATTGAATTAGACCTTTCTGAAAAATCTAATTTAAATTAATCAATATGATTTCATTTAAAAAGCACTTTTCAAAAATACAACAAGTAGGGATGTAAATCGGCGACCGGTTAACTGGTGGTTGACCGTCACAGCGTTAACCGGTCAAAGCTGTCGGTTAAAAAAGAGAAAAAGGGGAGAGGGGAGGTCTCTTAATAACGCTATTTTAAGCCCTATTTGCACGGTGTGACGAGCGGGTCTGTATCTAGCTGTGTGCGCCCATGTATTATAAACTCCGGGACGACTCTCACGCCGCACGAGCCACATATGCACACACGCACGCGTACGCACGCGCGCACACACACACACACACACTTTCCCTCTCTCCATACGTAACATCCACACGCATCATCTCTCCCCTCTGTTACCGTCAAAGTTGCACACTGGCGCGGGTCAGAACTACATTGGAGCTTACATTTACACACACACACACACACACACACATACACACACACATACCGGTCTGTCGCGCTCCTCTGTGCGCGACAGACAAAGGATTCGCGCAAATACGCGGCTCCAGTCAAACCACATGGACCATGTTTGTGTTTATGGTCCTCGGGATCAGCTCCACACACATCACTTGTATTTAAACTTTTGTGAAGACCTGTGAGACGCGGCTCGTCACTCGCTGCTCTCTGCTAGAAAGTTTTGGTATTAACCCGCAGCACAGCAGAATGGGAAGATTAAAAAAGCAGTTCTCTGTGCGCAAAGGTGCCGGAGCTGTTGCGGGTTTGGGCGCCGCTGTCTCAACTCTGATCCAGTAGAACGCAGAGCTGCACTTATGAAAAGTACGCGGCTCGAAATGGCTGTTATTTCAAAGAACGTGGACTATTTTAAACTACGCGGTTAACCGGTTGGTTAACCGGTTTCAACCGGTTAATGAGGCTCGGTGGTCGGTCATGAAAATTCATAGTTTTTTACATCCCCAGCAACAAGTTTACATTCTTGTTAAAAACAGTCTAATATACCCAGCAGACCCATCCCAAATCACATATATTATTAAGTACAAATATACGCGCACGCATGCACACACATACTGTATACATGCACGCACACACATATACAGTCACTTCAGATAAAATAGAAAAACTTGTCAAAACTATAATATAATAACTTATTTGACATGTGTCTCAGTCCTACATCAAAATAAGTGTTTATGCGATTTCACATCTACATTAGTCAGGAGATAAGGTGATAGCATTAAGAAATCAGGTCCCCATATCTCAGCTGCACTGTGGGACATGTCAATGTGTACACGCCAAAATTAAACCACAGCACCAGCTCAAATATGTGGAGTCGAGTTTCTTTATGATGCTTATGCAAAGCAGAGAGAGCCCACTTCAAACTCCTGTGGCGGGGTGCAGGCCAGCGAGGGGAACACAACACTAGCCATTACATAACACAGGCCTAATAAACAGGGGTATTACTAAACTTGATCATTGAATTAACTATTGTGTTAAAATCAGTTGCCTTTGGGCATGTTACAGCTAAGGTAAAACTGAATATTTCAAATTGTGATGTTAAAAAATAAAATTGTCATCAAAATTTAAAATCATATAGGCCATAATAATAATGATAATGAGGTTCCAGGGTTTAAGACTTGGAGCTGGTCTGTGCAGAAGCCAAAAACAACCACCCAAATGCAAACACCTCAAGCTGCTCAGCTCCACCTGAGAAACAACGGAGTGAAACGGGAAACTCATGTATTAGTGATGCTCCACTACTGAACTTACTCGAGCCACCTGAAACCTGCACCAGAACACTTGAGATGACATAAACAGATTTGACTGTACAAAGTGATCGTCCTTAAGCTGACTAATGAGCCAATACATGCATCAAGAGCTCCGAGCTTCCGGCTCGACTGCACGGCGTGGTGGGTAGTTTTCTCAAAAAGGTGGGCATCAGATCACGCTGTCATATTGGATTACTTGTTGCGAACGTGATCTCTCTCTCTTGTTTCCAGCCCATAGATTGTTTTAATAGCTAAAAAATTCACCAATTTCAGACATTTTGAAGGTAAGGTAAAGATTCTTTCATTTTAACAAAAAAGCAATGCATTTTTTTCTTGTGGTTTTAGATGCAAACACAACCGACTGACTATAGAGCCACATGTAGCTTATGCTACTTACGAGGATAAATCAAATTTCTGATCAGAGCATTCAGAGTGGGGACATTATTAAGAACAAACAGTGAGCTGGCAGTATAGAGAGGTGTGCAGTAGGCTTTAAACAAAGTTATTTTCACTTTCTCTGTACACATGTGAAATCTCCGTGCTTAAGTGTTAGCCTGTCCATACAGCTTACAGTACTGCCTCTGAATGTCATCGTCATCACTGAGGTCACTCCTGATTACGTGCCCCAGGTATTTGGCCTTCTCTACATTCAGAAGCTCCACACCAGACAAATATGTCCAAAGTACAGCAAGTTTAGGCAAGTTTATAAAGCTCGCGTGTAAGCATTCGATCCTCGTTAGTAGCATAAGCTGCGTGTAGCTCTATAGTCAGTTGGTTGTGTTTACATCTAAAACCACAAGAAAAAAATGCATTGCTTTTTTGTTAAATGAAAAAATCTTTACCTTACCTTCGAAATGTCTGAAATTGGCAACTTTTTTAGCTATTAAAACAATCTATGGGCTGGAAACAAGAGAGAGATCACGTTAGCAACAAGTAATCCAATATGACAGCGTGATTTGATGCCCAACTTTTTGAGAAAACTACCCACAATGCCGTGCGGTCGAGCCGGAAGCTCGGAACTCTTGATGCATGTATAGGTTCTTTGCCAATCAAATATTGTCGTTGTCGTGTTATAAGGATTTATGGACTACAGAGAAAGAAGAACAGATAGAATGTGTTGGTTGACTTATTTAAAGAATTAAATCTACATTAGATGATAAATAACGCACTTACTCCTTTCTTGATGTCGAGTACTGGGCAGTAACCGTGGGTCAACATGTGCACCTTTTAGCATTTCGCTCGATAAGGTTTTCAGGCTTTTAAGTGGCTTTTTTCAAGGCACGATTTATCGCATTTTTAATCGCTGGAATTTCCAAATCGCTAATACTGCAATCATTTAGCTTAAATTATTTCCTTTATAAACACCTAATCTTGATGCATATTTTATCAATCTGGCTATTTCTGTGTTTAGAGCTATGAAACAGGCTTAGAATAACAAGGAACACTGCAAATTTAGATATAGGCTAAAAGGATTTTTTTTAAAGGTAGCCTTTATCTTCATTTGAATGCATTTTCACTGCTTTATCTGCAAATGGAAAAAGCAAGTTCAGTCTTATTGAACAGAACTTCAAGCCCAGTGGTAATTTGCTTGTCATTTCATCATTTTTTTTTGCAGGTGTCAGTTTTCCCTCACATTTGAAAGATCTTAGTCCACTTTGACCATTATCTTCGCTTTGAAACTGTAATTGTAAATCAAATCATAATTGCAATTGTTAATGGAAACATGGAGCCAAGATATCTTTGTATTTGTGTTTGCTTTGAAGGATTTTTGACAGCTTTCCCATATCGCACACACCTTATTTAAACAAGAAATTCGACTACACTCATTACTTTTATGAAACACTTATGCAGAACTAGCAGACATATGTTCCATTCTATATCACTGTACATCATCAATTACGTACTATTTTTCCCCCTTATATTTTCAACTTAAATAGTAATCAAATGAAAATGAAATTAAAATTGATGACGCAAAGATAGATGCTAAAGTTTCTCAAGTCTTTTTCAACAACCAAGAACCTTCTATGACTCTTTTCTACAATTACGTCTTGTGTGTCATCTTGCTCTGCTCTATTTAAAGGCAGTGCACTGACTATTTTGAATGAATGGCATCTCCCAGTACAGAGGCCAACCTGCCCTCCCTTTAAAACGCCAAAGGCTAATACGCAAGCAGTGGACTCGCGGGCATGTAAATGGGCTCAAAGGTACAGGTGGGAGATGTGTGGGAAAAAAGGATAACGTTGCAATATTTTGTACTGCTTAGGGTTTTATTGAAAGACAACTTTAGTAGTTGTTAACATGTTTGTGCTGATAACTGTGAGCCATCTTCAGAATGTCATTAATGAGCTGATGTTACCTCCTGGATAGGCGTGACGTCACCTATTGAGCCGACTGGTCACTCGGACTGACCACGGTTGATGAGACCGTTTCCCCACTTTCAGATCTCCCTCCATCCAGACACTGATTTAGATCACCTCCGAAGTTTAATCATCTGTTCATTGTGCTGCTACATGTTTCCTGAATATTTTATCCAAAGCTCCCTATAACATTTTGCTTTATGTTTCACAATACTTCTCTAGGAAACAACGTAATAGAAAAACAGGACTATTTCTCCCAATTTTTTTGTAAATGTAATAATGTATAGCACTGTACCTATGTTGCACAGCATGTGTGTGTTGTTTTTTTTAGAGTTATTCCCTTATATTATTAGTCTGGTATTAAATTGTAGTTGGTGTGTCTGTCACATTATTACAGGAATATCATTATGAAGGATGATTAGTGGCCAAGCGGGATATCACTTATGCCTCACACAATGGGTCCCATAATATCTATCAAATCAAGAACCAATACAGCTTTGACTGATTAAAATACAGTATATCTGCTGCGGAGCACAGAGCTCCCTGCAGTAAATAAACCTTGAGGATGTAATAGGGTTGTGCCTAAAATTGAATTGAATTTAAATATTCTCTCAAATCTGAAAGACTGAGCCAGAGACAGACGGCATATGTCCTTAACTCTCCTAATTCACCTTTCACAATGTTCGGCCACAATTAGTGCAATAAATCAGGTGTTTGCTACTGCCTCTTTGCTACTCAAATATGAGAGGATTGTTCTAAGTTATGTTTTCATGGCAGCCAGTCCTATGATGTTTGTGGCTAAGTGTGATACAGAGAAATGCTGCTCTTTAACAAGCAGCTATAGTGACAGAGCACAGCTGGGCTCTGGTTACTTACGTCTGTGTCGGGCCCCTTATCTGCTCCCGGGCAGGAGAATGTGACAAGCTCATGGCACCTCTTGTGGACCACAAAACAGCAAACTACAAGGGAAACAGAGAAGAAAAAAGAGACAGGTGAGAAACGAGGGATAAACATTACTTAATACTAGATCGATATTTAGACAACAGAGGGATTGATCTGATTACGAAAGGAATGGAAAGCGCACTGTGTCTGAAGGGCTAGGCTCCTTATCGTGGGTCCAGATGGTTGAAGCTGCTGTGAGCCAACAAAAACATAGTGCCACCTCTTCACTGGATAAAATGAGCAATACTACTTAGTTAGTGCAAAGTAATGCTTAATGTCAACACATTGGAAGTAATGAAGTATTTGGAAACTACTGAATTTTGTGGACAGGTATACATAGTTCCTACATGACGTCACTACATACGGGGATTTGCCGACCCGGCGCCATTTGTGTTGGCATTTTGTGGGCAAAACAATAGAAAAAGAAGCTGAAACGTGTTAATGTCGTGATAAAGTGGAAAATGGTCATCTCCTGCTGGGTCAATGGATGTTCAAATCGTGCCGGAGGTTCTGTTAAACTTGGATTTTACAGTATACCCATCATTAGACTTCATGAATGTGAGAAGACTAAGCTTTTGTCAGAACAACCACGGAGGTTATGGCTTGCGAAGATAAACAGGCAAGAAACTCCCTCAAAACACGCAAGAATATGCTCGGAGCACTTTGTGTCAGGTGCGTATCGTATCTTATAATGTGTTGACAGACGTAATTTACTCAGTACTAACTTGTGTATGCTGATATCTGGTAACTTGAGAGTTTCATTATTTAGATTACTTTATTATGAGGAGGATCGGTGTCGCGTCCGAGGCTCTCGAGGGCAACGTAAATGTATTAAATAGATAATAATAGTTCTATGGTGGGCTAAAACAATGTTCACAAACAGCATTGCTTCTGTAAAAAGATCTGTGTCATAAAATAAACTGCTCTTTACGCCTGGAAAAATCAGTTGCCCACCATTCACCAAAACATACGGTCAAAAACGCGGAAATAAACAATAACAGCAATCCAGAGTGTCCGTGTTGCATTAGCATTAATTAAATTAATTGTTAATATAATTAAAATAATTAAATGGAGCTCCAACTGGTATTAAATCTAAAGTTTTTGAGAAATGTTTGCATTGCTTGTTAATTTTTGCTGCATAATTTGATCAAATATGTAAAACATGTCCGTAGCACGTTAAACTGTGGTGCCATTGTATTAATATACAATTATTTGCTCAAAAGTTGCCCTTTTTTTCCAATTTGCGTTTGAATATCTACATTTATTCTCATTCTTCTGTTTAATGGAATGCACAAACACAGCAGCGTGCCATCAAAGATGGCGTCTCCAAGGAGGTCATGTGACATTCATTGGTCTGTGGGAACCACACAAGAGCCGGAGGAAGACAAACAAACAAGCCGTCTCTCTCGCGCCGCTCTCCAAAGAAACTTTCAGCTCAGATTTTGATCAAGTCTCAGTTTTTTTGCAAAGGCCACCACATGGGTTTGGTCCAACTATATTGTAACACTGCTAAGCCCGAATTAAAAAAGGATAGCGGGGATTCATGTTGCAATAAGGCAACAATTACACTACAGAAATATATTTGAGATCCTCACGCACCACTGTCATAGTGATTGCTCTAATTACAGGGCTACAGGAAAACACTACAAATGCAGCTTACTGTAAACGGAGCGGGCCTGCAAACTTATTAAACAAATAACTGGTTCTGACAGTGTGAATATTACCCACACGAAATTACATTTAATTCTGACATCCAAATTTTCACTCGCCCCATTTCTCCTCTGGTACTTTTTGCCTGTAGCATCGTTGGAGGAAAAAAAAAAGTATTGAACCACATGTGGCGCTATGTCTTCAAGGAAATGTGGAAAATTAGACCAAGGGAGAAAACTTTCTTTAAAAAAATTGACAATACAGAAGCTATAAAGACTACAATCAGAATGCCCCGCACAGCAGTTCGGGACAAAAAAAAAATGAAAACTACCCGTACATCAAATCTCAGCAGGGGGTCGTCTAACAAATGAAGTTCTCCCCTCGACTTCTCTCTGCCATCAGCCCAGACACTAACCTTAAGTCAGCACATCTAGAGTGATCTGGGCCAGGAAACGCCCATTTCGCCAGGCTTGTGTTTGCTAATGCTTCCAGCATCATGGATCATCATAGTAATCGTACAAAGAACACACACACCAGCAACGCGGCACACATAGAATCAATTACGCTCTTAGACCATGAGCACAATTAGACCTAACACTGAGGAGCGGGGCGGGAATTCCATCAGACTTTCACTAAAACCGTCTATTGTATCTACTGCCAGCTGTGCTGCCTTGCACTCTGGAGCTGCCACGCCCAGGAAGGTGGAGACACACACAAACCCAGAGAGGGGAGGGGGAGAGGAGAACAGGACAAAAGGCACTGAAGCCAAACTGTGACATTTATTTGTCTCATAAAAAACGAAACTTTACTCATAAAATCCAAAACTTTTTTTTTTTTTTTTTCTTTTTTCCTTTATTTGATTTTCAAGGTAACATACATTCAACAAACAAACAAACAAGAATATGTGTAGAGACACATATTTTAAGGAATACAGCAAATTGTGCGCGTGTGAGGGTGTGTGTGTGTGGCGTGCGTGCGTGTGTGTGTGTGCGGAACAGTACATTGTGCAAGCAACATTATTATTAATTTATGAACTATAAAAGAACAAAAAAAGAAAAATAATGGACAGACAATAAGCATAACACTGGATGATAAGTTTTAACCTATGGCTAGAGAAGACATGGGATATATTGGAGCTACATAAAGAAAGAAATGGTGCGGTAGTAAATGTATAATGAGACAAACAGTAATACAAGTTATAAGAATAAATAGAATAATAAAAATAAAACAAATAATAATATTAATTAAAAAAATAAAAAATAAAAAAAATAAAAAAAAATAGAAAATGGTCCAACCGATATACCCAGACGCAAGCATATGTTTGTACCCATGGTTGAAGTGTTTAACCTATAAGGATTGTTGAAGGCAGTAATAGTGGCAGAAGGAGAGGGGGGGAAAAAAAACAAAAAAAAAATACAAATAAAATAAAGTCTGCATACAGATATATACCCATAAATACATACATATATGTACCCACGGATATACACACGCACCTATACATTTATATACACAAAAAAAAAAAAAAAAAAAAAAAAAATCATATATGTGGATTACATATATGAAATATAGAGATTTTATTATATAGGGTTATCCCAAATTATTTACGCACACCATATTTAGAGATACAATCCCCTTCCACTTTCCCTATGTCTGATCCCTCCATCTCCCACCGTGCCTTAATGTGTAGTGCATTAAAAACATTTGTGGAATGTGGTGCATTAAAAAAAAACTCAGACATACTTGGTAAGAGATCGAGGGGGGATGCTTTTTTTGTTTTTTAATTTTCCTTTCTCTTTCCTTTCCCTTTTCCTTCTTCCCCCTTTCCTTCCCTTCCCCTTCTCCTTCCCTCCTTTTCTTTCCTCCATCCCTTTCCACTCCTTATCTATCTAGCTTACTTTATATATATGTATATATATATATATATACACACAATACACATATATACATATACATACACACATACATATATATACACACACATGCATAGGTGTACGTACATATAAAAGAGATTTTTCTTTTTTGTTTCCTTTTTCCCTTCTTTTCCCTCTCCCTCCTTTTCCTCTCTTCCTTCCCTTCCTTCCCCTCTTTTTCTTTCCTCCCCTTTTTTTTTTTTTCCTACTGAAATAGGGAAAATAGTATAAAAAAAAAAAAAAAAAAAAAAAAGGACAATCCTATATAATATTAGTGGTGTTTATGAGGGAAATTGATTATAGGGAGAATAAATGCGTACAAAAAATAAAATAAAAAATAGAAATAAAAAATAGAAATAAATATAATTATAATAATTATAATAATTATAATACTGCCACTGCCACTGCCATCAAGAAGAGAAAAATGTATCAAAAACTTTTTTAATTCAAGTGAATGCAATAATCTTCCGTATGCTTATGTGGATATACCCAGATGAGAATGTATGTGTGCATGTGTACAGAATGAAGATCACCTGCATATAATCACATTCGTAAACATGAGCATATACAGCAAATGCTGTACATTGTGCCGACAAATAAGGTCATTATTCAGTAAACAGAAACTCCAAGCAGGTGAAGAAGATAACAAAGTCTGGGATCGCGTCTTTCATTCAGACAGAAGAAATGTTTTATTGTCGATGGTAGAGACAGCACGAACAACACGAACAAGGGTTGTTAAAGACAGAAACTGGTGATATACTCAGGCAAAACAGAGACCACCAATCAGCAGCTGCCACAGTGCCAGCAGAGATAGTCAAAACATGAAGTGGAAAAGTACAGGCTTCTGCACATTGATAGAATGATGAGTTTAACTTTAACAAAAGTTGCTTAAAAGTGTTATGAAATCTCACACAGGCTACAGTAGGAAATCTACTGTATGTACATAATACAAGTATATGTGAGGTGGCAGGTTTGTAACCTTGCCTGCAAGCTGAATTCTCGCGGTATTTGTGAGTTCACAAACACTCGAGAATACATCTTGTACCGCTCCCGCTTACACTTTTCGAGTCAAACCACTGGGTGTGCGAGCCAATCACGCGCCAGTCTGGGGGTTTAGGGCGGGATATCCGGGTTTGACGAAAGCAAGAAGTGCCGGGCCGAAGCAAAACAAACATGGCTACGCAGGAGGACGGACGCAAAGTCAGTTTTAGCAGAATCTCCAATTTCTTTTTTGAAAGATGAACAGCGAGAGGCGCTTTGTACATTTCTGGACGGCAACCTTGGTAGGCGGGCACACAGCGTCACTTCGCCCAATCAGCTTAAAGTATTCTGCTGCTTACCCCTCCTTTCCCCGAAAGGATTCTCCGGGAGAAATCCCAGATTGATATCGCGGAGAACGCGTTAGCGTTTTAGAGTTCTACACAATCATCAATCTGGCTTTTGCCAGGTTAGCAGGTTTGGCTAGACTAGAGAAAGCAGAAATTTTATAAGAGATTTACAGTCCTTCAACTTCATATTTTTTTAATACATTTACCTTATACAGTCTTTTGAAATTCACTAATGAGGTAGTACATTTAAGACAATCCGCTAATTCATTCCATAAGTTCACTCCTCTTCGGGTAATGAACATGTTTTTTAAAGTGGTACGAACACGCTAAGTTACTTTGGCCTCTAAGATATTATTTAGAGACCCTATCAAGAAACACATTTTTTATATGTATATGTATTGTATATGTGACCAAGTCATTGTAATATAACAATTAAACTAACAAGACTCAAAGTGTCAGTATAAAAGCAATATTTATTTCTTACAAAGTACTAAAAATAATGTACTCAAACGGTAAAAAGTTCATCTTCAATTCAAAATTCAAACAGTTTAAAACCATGCTGTGCAATGTTAGATTCACGGCAAACCATGCAAAAGAGGGGTGGGATTGAATACAAATTATTTTAGCCCAATATCTGAATGAACATTTAAGGCAGTGGTCCCCAAACTGCGGCCCGCGGGCTGCACCCGGCCCGCCCCTACCTTTGCTCCAGCCCCCTGACCAATACCAGAGCCAGAGAGTATTTTCATATATATATTTGATAAGTTAGACTTTTGCAATAAAAAGTTCCTTATGTTATGTGTTATAATATATATATATATATATATATATATATATATATATATATATATATATATATATATATATATATACGGTGGCAGTATTCAAAGAATACAATCTGCGGAGACACTTTGAATCCCGTCATTAGCACTGGATGAGAGCACGGACGTGCAGGACACCGCGCAGCTGCTCATTTGTATTCGTGGAGTTATTGCAAACTTTGAGATGTACGAGGAGCTGGCAGCCCTCCAAAGTCTCAAAGGGACTACGACAGGGGGAGGATATTTTCGGCAAAGTGTACCAAACCATGGAAGAGTTGGACCTGGACTGGTCAAAGCTGGCCAGCATCAAAACTGACGGGGCTCCTAGTATGGTGGGCATGTCTCGGGGGTCTATTAGGACGCATGAACCGGGAGATTGAAGAAAGATGTTTCACCGCCCCTACTTATCTACTGCCTAATTCACCAGCAAGCACTGTGCTGCAAAGTGTTGACGTAGAAGGTTGTGGTGTCATGCATAAACTTCATCAGAGCAAAGGGACTTAAGCACAGGCAATTCCAAGAATTCCTGTCTGAACTGGAATCTGCGCACAGAGATGTGCTGTACTATACAGAGGGCCGATGGTTGAGCCGGGGCAGAGTTTTGAGGCGTTTTTACGAGCTGCTACCTGAAATTAACGCATTTCTTCATTCACAAAACAAAACGGTGCCAGAGCTGATCGACCCTGCATGGAAATGGCACCTCGCGGATCCGGAACCTGATGTTTTTGGCGATGAGCTTCTGGCGTACGGTGTTGAACGCTCTTCTTTGCTGGACAATATTTTGTGTTTGTGAGTGCGTGTTTTTGGCACTCGAGTTATTTCTTCACACTGAGCAGACTTTTTATGTTGTATTTTAATGTGAATTATTCCTGCTTGGACAAAAACCCTATACTTTGGTTTTACATTTTGAGAAGTTACTTTAGTGAAGTAAAATGGGTACAATTAAATATACTTCTTTCAACGTAAAAGGTGTCAATAATGTAATCAAGGTAGATCAGGGTAGATACGTGCTAATAACAGGTTATTTGTATGGGGAGCACATTTTTATAGGCTGTGTTTATGCTCCCAATGTTTATGAGAAGGACTTTTATTCTAAACTTTTGGCAGATGCTTCTAAAATGACACAAACCTTTAGTATTTTAGTAGGAGACTTCAACTGCCCGATGGCGCCGGAGGACCAGTTCCCCTCAGCTAAACCAACTAGCTCCAAAATGAGGGAAGCCACCAAACAGCTTTGTGCTGACCTCCAGCTGCTGGATACTTGGAGAGTAATTAACCCTACAGAAAGAGATTATAGTTTCTATTCTAACCCCCATCGCAGTCACTCCAGAATTGACTATTTTTTCTCTACCAGAATGGTGCTTGACTGAAGTGAGGAGTGTAAAATAGGAGCACGCTTACTCTCTGACCATAGTGAAGTTACTTTGGTGGTTGCTCCCCCTTCTCCTCAACTAACATCACGTCAATGGCGGCTAAATGCATAATTGTTGCAACAACCAGATTATGTAACACATTTAACTAAACAGATAAAAGAATTTCTTGCTTTTAATAATAATGAAGATACTAATGCCTCAATGCTATGGGATACAATGAAAGCATATGTCAGGGGTGTTATAATGTCTTATAGCTCTGCTAGAAAGAGGGAAGTGTTGAAAGTCCAACTGGAGTTAGAAACACAGCTCAAGGCACTTATGTATTTATTGTGTTTATTTGAACATCGACTAAATGTATAAGAAAAAAAGACAGTAAGAACAAAACAAAGAAAATAAAGAAAACTTATTCACGTTCACAAGGAGTAAGTAAGTAAGTAAGTTTTTATTTATATACCGCCTTTTTACTGCAGATCTGAGTCTCAAAGCGGTTTACAATTGTTAATTTTGGGCATTTGTCTCTCACCCCACACAGAGATGGGAGCGGGGTCGCCAGTACAGGAAGCGCATGCCAGAACTATTGGACATATTTTTAGTGGTAGGGGAAACCGGAGTACCCGGAGGAAACCTACGCAGACACGGGGAGAACATGCAAACTCCACTCAGAAAGGCCCTGGTCCGACCGGGATTCGAACCCAGGACCTTCTTGCTGAGAGGCGAGAGTGCTATCCACTCAGCCACCGTGCCGCCCAGTAGGAAGAAGCCAAAGCTTATTAAATCCTACCCCTCTTCCCTATGTTAATTAAATTTATTATACGGCTCGTCACAGCAGCAGTAGAACTGCTGTTGTGGCATTGATTTGAATGTAATTTCAAAATGTTCTGCCGGTCATTATTTTCTATAACGGACCCCTCAAAACAATAATGACCGCTGCCCTTTGGCAACGCACTCTCTGCTTGTCTTTCAAATGCGTGGATAACTCCGCAAGTAGTTCCGGCCACTCCGGAGCTAGCCACGCTCAATCAACACACTTAAATGTTAATCGGAGAATACTTATACATATACATTCTTCACACACATGCACGGAAATTTTCAGAATTTTCTGCTCTTGTCTTCATGACAAAAATACTATTTCTCTGCGTCAACAAGCGATCGTGAAAAACCCGGAAGTAGTTCCGGCCGCTCAATAAACGCAAATGCCAATCAATCAACGCAATGAAATGTTAATCGGAAAGTACATTATACATATACATTCTTAATACAAGTGCACGGAAGTTCAGAATTTTCCGTTTACGTTTTCATGACAAAAACATTGATGTAATGCGAGAAAAGGCGATCCCGAAAAACCCGGAAGTAGATACCGGCACATTTTAAGAGACCGGCACATTTTCGGACACATTTGCAGAGGATCGAATTATGGATTTAGGTTAGGTTTATGTTTAGGTCACTCACCGCTGATGTTCAGAATTCTTTGTTCAGTTTTCATGCAGTTCCAGAGAGTTCTAGTTTGGAAGTTGCCAGCCTAACTGTTGCTAGCATAGCCACGGGAAAGCCTTTGGGAACTATTTTATGTTCTGTCATTATATAAACCTTTCGGCATTCCTAAAAGTTTTTATTGCCCAAATCACTATTGCCAATATTAGTGCCATTACCATTGTCATCATTACCGTCACATTTCATACATTTTTCTATTGTAGTATTTTGTTGTCGCAGTTGTAGTAGGATATTTAACCATGATATTGGGTTTATAGTGTGTGATTGTTGAGTCCAGTTGCTATGATTGGAGGAAGGAGAGGAATGGACAGGTAGATGTGTGTGTAGAGAGCTGTGAGTAGTTTTCAGTTGATAAATGATCTAACAGGAGGTGTTTCCAAGTGGTGATGTGTATGTTTTTTTTTGATTTCCAGTTGATTAGAATTACTTTCTTGGCGATTGTTAGCGACACCAATAGTTGTTTTTTAAGGTATTGATTGAGGTCTAGTGTGGAAGTGTCTCCAAGTAAACAGAGGGAGGGGGACATTGGGATGTGGCAGCCGAGTATGGAGGAGAGTGACTCAGTGACTAGTTGCCAGAAAGTGTTGACCGGTGTGCAATGCCAGAGAGCGTGGAGGTAGTCGTCTTTGTGATTCTGCTTTTTTTTTCTGCTTTTGTGACTTACCGGCGCCCTCTGCTAGATTTTCAATGAATGATGTGATAATATTAATTTTTATTCATTTTTTTAGGTTCATACACGATTCAGTTATTTTACATAAATACATAGATACATATTTCTTCTTGACCTGAAATAGAGTGGGAAGAGTCTATCTTATCTTAAGAAGTAAGACTTCTATCTAAGTACACATACATTCACTTAAGCTGCCTGGTCAGTAAAACACTTATTTCAACAACAACAATTATAAATTATATCGTCATCATTAGTCTATCCTCATTCTCGTCACCAACACGATAGCAAAGGAAAGTGAACATTGGTAAGATAAAGGTGTACTTTATTAATCCCCGTAGGGCAATTCATCCTCTGCATTTGACCCATCCTGATGCCGCTAAGGCTTACGTGTCCTCTCAAAAGTTCCCAGAAAGTGTCAGCACATACACTTGTGTAAAACAAAGTCTTTCTTATCTAAATGCTCCTTCATCTTCACATTACTGCTGAAACTAGTTGTGATCTGGCCACTGGACAATAAATAATAAAACATCACACGTCAGTAGAGTGATTTACTCAAAATTCTCTTCATCTTCTCCAGGTTCACGTTCAGAAGTTGAGTTCTGGTGTACAGCCTAAATACATCTCTTTTGGGGGGGTCTAGCAGGTGTTACCTAACAGAAAAAATGAGCTGTATATTAAACAAAACAATGAAGGACATTAAAAATATCATACTTACACAACAATCATAACACATAAGCAACGCAATTTTCTCATACGGGTTGTCCATCAGGAAAATGCTTCCCACATACCTGGAATTAATGAAAAATGCATTAGTAATGTAGTAATGATTTTAAGGTTTTTATTATACTTAATAAGGATGATCTTGTGGGATTTGAAGCCAGAACTGTCAACTCGTGACCCCCACATAAAATGAAGATTAATTAATTGATTATGTAAAATTCATATAACGTTCATATAACGAACGCGCTATTGTTGTAAATGCTTATCTAAAAGCATTACTGTGCATTACTATTAACAGTTAGCTAACTTGTAATAATCTGGCAAATTCCAGAAAGAGTCCCACAAGCTCCACTTTGCGAATTACTTTTTTAGCAAACGTGTAATCCAACCTAAACAAGAACTAACATGAAGTGAATGCACATATACAGAAAGTGCATTACAGGTCCTGTCAAGAGCATGTCAGAGCTTTTGTATCTGGCTAACAGGCCAACGAAGCTAACAGGCTAACGAAGCTAACAGGTTAACGAAGCTAGCAAATGTAGCAGTTACTTTTTACACTCATGTGATTTATAGAAAGAACCAGTGTTTTTTTTTAGATGTAATAATAAAAGCTAAACTTACCACTGCTTTCTTGTTTGGCTTAAAGTCATCTAGGTTTATATATTTCATCCACTTCAGTTCAGACACACGTCTTGTTCCTGAGGTGGACCAGGAGCTCTCTGCAGTCCGTATGGGAAAGTCAGTATGTTGTAAAGGTTTAAGAAGTTCACACACCGTTCTATTGCAGGCTTGTACAGCTGAAAACACAAAACGCTCTTCTAGGCATTATAGAAGAAGTGACAATTCCATGACAGCCACGGGACAAACAGCTTCACACATCTAGATGGCACCGCTGTAATGGCAGCACTGTTTAGCAAGGTTTACCCAAGCCCCGGTGATCCAAGATGGCACCCTATTCAAATGAATGGCTTGTGCTCAGTAGCGCATGGGACTTCATGGAGACCGGGAGATTAGCTGAACTCGCCTATATCTGGGCATCGTCTGGTCCTCCCGGTTCTGCGCAGTGGATTAGCGCAACGCATGCGTCGCGCCAAACGTGCGTGTGTGGCTTTCATGCACGTGCACAGAGGGGCTTGGCCGTGCTCTGACCAATCAGAGCTGCTCATCAGAGCAGCGGAAGAGCGGAGCCAGAGCAAGAAGGCAGGGAGCAGAGTTTGTGGCAGTTAAGTGTGGATTTAAAGAAAAAGAAAAAAGAAGAAAAAAGGTTCAGGATGACAAGGGACACTAAAATCCCCACAAAATCCGATCTTTATGAAAACTGTAGGTTCTATGTCAGCTGAGGTCGTGCTGTTTTAATATACATTGAGTACTATAGAACTTTTTTCTGGGTAGCCCACGAGAATTTAGTCTTCAGTACCACGGGCGCCCCTTGTGCTCATGGGTGGGACAGCTAAGCTAGTAATACCCTATGCAGTTATTATTATAGATCCATGAGTTTAGCCTGGTCAGTCTGCACGAGGCGATTGCTTTCGGCCCGCCCCCTTCATTTGCATTTAATTATCAAGACACGAGGAAAGAATGTGTCGTGAAATAATAAAACAGAACATAAATAAAAATAAAATATGAAGAAAATGAATACATGGGAAAACATTTTATCATCTCTTTGGGCACAAAACGGCAGTTAAATAATAAAAATGTATTTATTTTAATCTTGACCTTTGAACGAACAGGAAAATAATAAAGCTTTATTATTTTGTTTGAAACCAAAACATTTTGTATGATAATAATATGTATTTATTAAATCGCATGATTTGTTGTGTTATCTTAATAATTATTGGCAGAATGTGACATTTATTTATTTATTCATTTATTTCTAATTTTGACAGTTTTGGTCCTCCATACACATGCACACACACTCACACACACTGACCCGCGGGCGCTTCCAGACCACGCGGCCGATGCGGTTCCCGTGGAGGAACAGGGAGTCGTCTTTGGCGGGGAAGCGGGGGTCCTCAAAGAGCAGCCCACTCTGCAAACACTGCCTCTTCAGGGTGGAGTACTGCTGCCCCTCATAGGCCTTCATGGAGAAGAACATGCTACACACACGCAGAGAGAGAGAGACACACACAGAGACATGCACACACACACACACAGAGAGAAAGAGACACACACAGGACAGTGAGGAACAACATTAATACACTTTATGAACATTTCTGGACATTGTCACCAGCAATTTTTTTGAAAAAAGTGAAACAGAAATGTTATTTAGGGTCTTGGGGATAATGGGGAAAAATGAACCTGTAAGTATTATACTTTTTACAAAATTCCACTGTAAAAGCCCAAAAGGCTGTGCTCCTGAAGCAGTTTGTCTGAGGCTGGGGCTGCCTCAGTGTCACAGCCCCAGTGTCACAGCCTCAGTGTCACAGCCTCAGTGTCACAGCCTCAGTGGTCTCGTAGATCTCGTAGGTGTCGTATAGCTCGTAGATCTTGTAGGTCTCGTAGTTCTCGTAGATCTTGTAAGTCTCGTAGATCTCGTAGATCTCGTAAATCACGTAGATCTCGTAGATCACGTAGGTCTCGTAGATCTTGTAGATCTCGTAGATCTCGTAGGTCTCGTAGATCACGTAGGTCTCGTAGGTCACGTAGATCTCGTAGGTCTCGTAGATCTCGTAGGTCTCGTAGATCTAACCGAGTTTTGGAAAGTCTGGATGTTTATTGTTGTTAAGCCGCCATCTTTGTTTGAGGAGATTTGGGCAAAATTTTCTAACGCAAAAAGAAAATTCATGAAATGTCTTCCTTGGAATGAGAAATAAGGATTTATTTACAAGGCCCCACCTTCGGAAACTCATCCACCATGAAGCAGACCCAGACTCTGAAGAGAACTACAGAGAGACAGGCCACACTGGACCAGCCTGGTCTTACCAAACCATGATACTCATTTCATTTGTACTAAGGTGTGACCAGAGTCAGGCCACACTGGACCAGCCTGGTCTTACCTCACCATGGTACTCATTTCATTTGTACTAAGGTGTGACCAGAGTCAGGCCACACTGGACCAGCCTGGTCTTACCTCACCATGATACTCATTTCATTTTTACTAAGGTGTGACCAGAGTCAGGCCACACTGGACCAGCCTGGTCTTACCACACCATCCATCCATCCATCCATTTTCTACCCTTTAATCCATTTCTGGGTCAGGGGGGTGGCAATCAGAGATGCCACCCAAGTCTCATAGCACCAGCCCCTCACTGACCCTCTGCAGGTGGTGAGTCCACAGGAGGACGGCTGCTCTCTGAGTGTGAGCATAGCCTTGATCTTTCAGTGGGGGCTTTTGGGCAAAGTGGAGTTAAGTGTCTTGCCCAAGGACACAACGACAGCAGTCATCAGTGGGAGTCGGTGGAGAAGGTGCAGAGGTGGGAATTGAACCCACGACCTTCTGGCCTTAAGGCCAATGCTCTACCAACTGAGCTATTGTCGCTTACCACACCATGGTACTCATTTCATTTGTACCAAGGTGTGACCAGAGTCAGGGTAACTCACACAAACATTGAATTAAATACATTTAAAAACAAAATGTGAAGTAGACAATAATGTGATGAACCGGGCCTACACCTGTCCTACACCTGTCCTACGCCTGTCCCTGTCCTACACCTGTCCTACACCTGTCCCACACCTGTTCTACACCTGTCCTACACCTGTCCCTGTCCTACACCTGTCCCACACCTGTTCTACACCTGTCCTACACCTGTCCCTGTCCTACACCTGTCCCACACCTGTCCCACACCTGTCCCTGTCCTACACCTGTCCTACACCTGTCCTACACCTGTCCCACACCTGTTCTACACCTGTCCCACACCTGTCCCTGTCCCGGTCCCGGATGTAGACTTCCTGCTGCACTCTAAGCCTGACTCCAAACTCAGTCCAGGATCCAGGATGTGGGACGCCTGAGTCACAGACCAAAGCAGCCACACCCAGAGCTAACATGGCGCAACCATTTAGTTAACATTAAGCTAACACCGAACTAACAGTAAGCCAACATTAAGCTAACACTGAACTAACAATAAGCTTATATTGAGCTAACACAAAGCCATAGAGAACACACACGTCACACCTTTGACACACAACATCAATACACGTCGTCCACAGTACAGATTCAGAATACAGCCCTTTGCAGTAAAACCCTGTTGGAATACTGTCCCGAGTGTGAACCAGACAAGTCCTGAGTCTCTCTGAAACAGTTGTTTATGTTACAATTGTTATGTTTCTTGCTTTTTTATCTCTGAAAATGTCACTGCAGTAAAGTGTTCATGGTTGTACACACACACACACACACACACACACACACACACACACGAAGACACACTCCCAAAGACACACGCACACTCACAGACACAGACACAGTGTGTGTGTCTGTATGAGTGTATAGTGGGGTCTCAGTGGGAGGACAGGGGCCACAGATGGCTCTGAAAAAACCATGTGGTCCTCCGGCCTCTCGGCTTCACCTGCACAAGTCGCAAGGGGGGAGGGAGGGGGGGAGAGAGAGGGGGGGGGGGAGAGAGGACGGGGAGAGGGGGAAGAGGGGAAGTCAGCGAGATGGAAGGATGGAGGAGAGAGGTGGAGGAGGAGCTAACTGTGGTGTGGAATTTTTTTTCAAAGAGACTGATGTCAATGAAGCTCTAAAGAGAAAATAGGATTCTCCTGGTTGGTGCTGTGATCGGAGACCTCTGGGAACAGCAGGTGCCACAGTGGGGCGGCTGCGGCTGTAAAGTGCCAAACTGTGGTTGTGTCCTTAGGCAAGTCACCAGTCTTCCACCACATTAGAATGAGTCTGGTGTGTGTGTGAATAGTTGGTGGAAGTGGTTTAAGAAAGAGCTGATCCAGAGACGTGACAAAGGCCGAAGATGTAAACTTCTGAAAAACAGTTACAACGATGGCCTGTAAATCGAAAAATGTATTGATGATTTTTGTCTTAATTTATGAAAATAACAATCAGCCTTTAAAGACGCAGATGGAAGAAGGAGTTTCAGTTCAGGTGATAAATCCTCCACTGCAGAGGGAGGTGTGTGGGAGGAGGAGGAGGGGAGGGGAAAGAGGAGGAGGTGGAGGAGGACTCGACCCTACCCTACCCTACCCTACCCTACCCTACTCTACTCTACTCTACTCTACTCTACTCTACTCTACTCTACTCTACTCTACTCTACTCTACTCTACTCTACTCTACTCTACTCTACTCTACTCTACTCTACTCTACCTCTACTCTACTCTACTCTACTCTACTCTACTCTACTCTACTCTACTCTACTCTACTCTACTTACTCTACTCTACTCTACTCTACTCTACTCTACGTCCTGGTTGTGTTTCCAATACACTGAAGGATCTGGTACCGTATCCTAGCAACCCACTCACAACAAAGTAACCAATAATAATAAAATCATTCTGGTTTTTTTTGGGCATTCTTGCAAGTTTTGGGCTGGAAAACCTTTAAGGCATTTGGCAACCAATAGGAGTCGAGCCGAACCATGTGCATGGATGTAAGTGGATGAAGGAACACGTCATTCAGATAACAGACAAGGATTTATTTACAAGGACCCGTCTTCTGAAATATATCCACCATGAAGGAGATCCAGACCCTGTGAAGAGACCTATAGAGAGTCAAGCTACACTGGACCAGCCTGGTCTTACCACACCATGGTACTCATTTAATTTACGAAGGTCTGCATTGAACAGGTGGGAGGGGCTAACTCCTTTTGCAGATTGAAACGATTGGATCTGAGTTTACTGTGACGAATGTAATGAGCCCGAGTGAGTGAGGCATTTAGCATATAGCCTAGCTTTAGCCATCTCCTTTGCCACTAGGAAAAGATCATGGTCCAGAGTTTACACATGGTAAGACCAGACATACATGTAGAAAATGATCATGGACCAGAGTTTACACATGGTAAGACCCAGATGTACATGTAGGAAATGATCATGCACCAGCATTTACACATGATAAGCCCCAGACGTACATGTAGGAAATGATCATGGACCAGAGTTTACACATGGTATGACCGAGACATCCTTAGGCAAGACACTTAACCTCTGGGAACAGCAGGTGGCACAGTGAGGCGGCTACAGCTGTAAAGTGCCAAACTGCTGTTGTGTCCTTAGGCAAGACACTTCCCCCACATTAGAATGAGTCTGGTGTGTGTGAATGGTTGGTGGTGGTCAGAGGGGCCGATGGCACAGACTGGTTGCCTCGCTTCTGTCAGTGTGCCCCAGGGCAGCTGTAGCTACAATAGTAGTTTATCACCGTGTTTGGAAAGAAAGAATAATGATGTGAAGAGACTTTGAGCGTCCAAAAAAGTGCTATATAAAACCAATGCATTATTATTATTATTTATATTATTACATGTAGGAGATGAGCAGTGGACCTGCTCCTCCTGCTGCCAACACAACAAGTTCTTAGCTAACACACACACACTCACTACACACACATACATACACACACACACACACACACGCACAAACTCTCACTACACACAGACACACACACACGCAGACACGCACCCACACACACACACAGCTACTGTGATCTACAACACAGCACTTCTTCAATAATCATCCTCATGTCCTGAGATTCTAAAATCTCGGTGTTTGGTTCTGAAGTTAGCTAGCCCGATAACCCTGATCCTAGCATAACACTTTATTATCCATGTTTTATTTTTTAGATAATTCAGTAATCAAAATCAGAATCATTTTTATTGCCACGTAAGTAACAGGAAGTCACAGACTTGGAAATTTCTTTGGCTCAGTGCAACAGTCAAAGAAGAGAGGTAAAGAAATACGGAAGCTTGTTAGGTTCACTTGTGAGTGTGTTTTTTTTCTCGCTAACATTTCTATCATGTTATTTCATGATACTTTCATGAAATAACATGATAAATATCATGTTATTTCATGATACCAATTTATCATGTTATTTCATGATACACAACTATCATGTTATTACATGATACACAACTATCATGTTATTTCATGATACCAATTTATCAGAAGAAGCTGACAGCTTCTTCTTCTGTATCTACAGTATCATGTTATTTCATGATAAACTGGTATCATGAAATAACATGATCAATTTGTATAATGAAATAACATGATAGTTGTGTATCATGAAATAACATGATAGTTGTGTATCATGAAATAACATGATAAATCGGTATCATGAAATAACATATTTATCATGTTATTTCATGAAAGTATCATGAAATGACATGATACCAGCGGAAAAAAAAACACTCACAAGTGAACCTAACAAGCTTCCGTAAAGAATAAAGAATATTATTATTATTATTATCTTTATTTATCAGACTCGAAGTCCATAAAATACAAAACACCACATCACAATCACAACATACAAACAATTATAAAAGACAACTGTACCAGAGCTTCCACAGAGCTGACTGGTAGCGCACAGAACTAATCCTGGGGTTCACCAGAGACTGCACAAAAGAGTTCTCACTGACATTCAGACGGCATATAAACCTGTACATCATTTTTCTCATGAGAGCATGAAAAGAGTTCACATGACTCTGACAGAACAGCAGACTAGCACTACTGGACCTGGGCTTTTTCAGCAAAATCCTAAAAGCATCATTATAGGCTACTTTGAGCTTCTGTAGTGCAGCCTTCTTATATCTGCTCCACAGTGGTATACAGAGGTGAACAGTACATTTTGAACAGTCAATTTCACATCAACTGTGCACATGTGAAATTTTCGCACTAAGGTGTTGGCTTGAGCGTACAGTTTTTGACACTGGCGATTAATGTCATCATCATCACAGAGTCGATCAGTTGTGATGTGACCCAAGTATTAAATTTTACTGCAAACACCTAGCTTTTGACCAGACAAATAAAAGTCTGGAAAACAAAGATGTTTGTCCCCTTTGGTGCGGCAGATTAGTACAGCGCTCTTTTTGGCATTATATTGAATATCAAACTTAACCCCATACTCGGAGCATACATTCAAAAGCTGCTGAAAGCCAGCACTACTCGGGGAGAGAATAGCCAGATCATCAGCATACATAAAATGGTTAACCAGTGTGTTACCAATCATGCAGCCCGTTCTACAGAATAGAGTAAGGCATCATAAGAATAATAAAAATTAGCATCCACTTCTACGGTATAAAATTTAAAATAGAATTATTACAATTACAATTACTATACAATATGCAATAGGCAGTGCAATAAGGTGACAAGCAGTAAGTGACGTTATAAGGGACAGTAAAGGGACTTCTAGAGGGCGGGGGGACAGGTTATTAAGTGTTCAAGAGTCCAACAGCAGAGGGGAAGAAACTGTTCTTGTGGCGGGAGGTTCTAGTCCTGATGGACCGCAGCCTCCTGCCTGAGGGGAGTGGTTGGAATAGTCCATGTGCAGGTGAGAGGGGAGTGGTTGGAATAATACATGTGCAGGTGAGAGGGGTCGACTGTGATACAACCAGCCCGGCCTCGAGCTCGGACGATGTACAGGTCCTGCAGCGATGGAAGGCTGCGGCTGATCACCTTCTCTGCAGAGCGCACGATGTACTGTAGTCTCTGTTTGTCCCTGACTGTGGCTCCAGCGAACCACACGGTGATGGAGGAGGTGATGGAGCAGGTGATGGAGCAGGTGATGGTAGAGGTGGTGGAGGAGGAGATGGAGGAGGTGATGGAGGAGGTGATGGAGGAGGTGATGGAGGAGGTGATTGAGGAGGTGACGGAGGAGGTGATGAAGGAGGTGATGAAGGAGGTGATGAAGGAGGTGATGAAGGAGGTGATGGAGGAGGTGATGGAGCAGGTGATGGAGGAGGTGATGGAGGAGGTGATGGAGGTGTAGAACTGCACCAACATCTGTGCAGGCAGCTTGGCTTTCCTGAGCTGCCGCAGGAAGTACATCCTGGTGCAGATGTTACCACTGCACCAGGACACCTGCCGGTCCACCTCCTCCAGTAGGAGACACCAGGACACCAGCCGGTCCACTTCCTCCTGTAGGAGACACCAGGACACCAGCTGGTCCACCTCCTCCTGTAGGAGACACCAGGACACCAGCCGGTCCTCCTCCCTCCTGTAGGAGACACCAGGACACCAGCCGGTCCACCTCCTCCTGTAGGAGACACCAGGACACCAGCCGGTCCACCTCCTCCTGTAGGACCCACCAGGGCACCAGCCGGTCCACCTCCCTCCTGTAGGAGACACCAGGACACCAGCCGGTCCACCTCCTCCTGTAGGAGACACCAGGACACCAGCCGGTCCACCTCCTCCTGTAGGAGACACCAGGACACAAGCCGGTCCACCTCCTCCTCCGCAGCTGGGACAAGACCAGGATAGTGATGGCTTTGTGACTGTTCGGAGAGGG